>OW026521.1:10020746-10768246 GCA_932274085.1 Protocalliphora azurea | reverse complement strand
GATAATAGAATACGATTTTATCATATTCTTTTCGTAGTAAAAACATATTCTTATTTGTCATCTTTTACAATTTTGGTTTATATTTATGTTTATATTCTGGTTTTGTGTACTTATATTCACTTTTCTCTAGATTTAATCTGATTTAATATATAATTGTATAAAAAAAGACTCCAGGATACACTAGATTGATGTGTCCTGGTTTCAAATATTATTACTAAATATTAGTTTAATAAATATATATTAATTTCCCCTTTACTTTAATAGTTTTTTTTTCAACTTTTTTCATAGGTTTTGCCTTCAAGGACATTTCCGAGCTAGACATATTCTTCGTTAGAAATGAGCAAAATTTTACACAGGCAATTTTATTACACATTCAAGACATATACAAAATTTAATCGAATTCCGATCGTTTCTGTGGATTTTATTCAATTTTACACCTCCAGGTCATATAAAAGTTATGGGTAAACTTGCAGCTATTTTGACCAAAAATAACACTAATGACATCACCGTGTTAAAATAATGTGTTAAGTTGCTAAACTGTAAGTAAAGTTTAGCAACTTAACTTAGAGGTAACTAGTTACCATATATGCCTCCAAATAGGGTCTTAAATAAATCTGCTCAATAGTTACACAACTAGTACTGTGTAATGCAGAGAAAAGTTAACTGTTGATACAAAACAACTTGATTTCAGACGTGATGTCGATGTTGGCGTTGCATTGAAAAGCACATAGTTCGGTAACTACATGTCTTTACATAGTTTTTGCTGGGATATTACCAAGCACCAAATTTTATTAACGTACGAGAACTCCTTCCATTTCTTGCCACTAATTATATGAGTTCACTACACTGTGCAGTCTGTAAATTAACACTTTCTGCGGTTATCAGGATTCCTTTGTGAGTTACTTTGTAGGTTTAAAAATACTTTGAATAATTTTCATTAAGATATGCATTGAAAATTTTGTTTAAAAAATTTTTATTTCAAATTTTTTTATTTGAACATTAAAATTTCAAACTGAATACATGCGTAAAATCATAAAGCGGTAAATTAATGCGAACGTTTTAAGATTATAATTATCTTATTGTGGAACTATTTGGATTTATATAAAAATAGTAAAGTAAGAATACTGTAATTATTACGTGTTATGAAAAATCATTTTAAGGTATATTTTTTTTTTAAACAGCGTTACGAAGTTTTCTGAAAAGGGAGTCTTTAGAGGATTCGCAACATTTAAAAATCAGGAATTCTTATATTTTAATAAAAGTACTACAAACAATTTTAAAGAAGGGAAAATAACATTGACTCACGGTTTTGTCGTCGGAAAATCAGATATTTGCTAGTTTCTACATTTATAATTATTCTAAAACTATTTAACATTTTTAATTTATCGCCACAAATTCCAATCCTAAAATTTTCATACTTAAATCTAAATTAACTTTAATCTACGTAATTATAAACCTAAACAAGCTAAAAGCTTATTTTAAAATTATCTAATTAATTGATAAAATTCATCAAATCAAAATCTGTAAACATAATTTTATATAATCTTTCCTAAGCTTATTTTAAAATTTAATATAATTTTTTTTAATTTAACTTAATTTAAAAAATGGGGGCTAAATTTGAACATAGGAAAGACTGTGACTGTTATGTTCAAGAGAAGAACGAAGTATATATATATCCGAATTGTAGGTTTTACATACCCCCTTTGTGGATCGGTGGGGAGGGGTAGAATATTGGGACATGCGACCGTATGAGATATTTAGGGGTGGTATTTCATGATAACTTTGCCTCGACCGGAGAATATTACTCTTGCTCTATCGCTAGTTGATACGTCCCCACATCACCTATGTTTTTCCTGTTTGGTTTGTCATCTCGTCATCCTAAATGGAGAGGTTTAGGAGATGGGAATGAGACCGCCACCGCTCGGCAAACCGACTTTGAGAGAATTGATGTTTTCTTGATACAAAGTGCCATGAAATTTTTGGAGAATGCGTGATCTTTAGGGAACAACTTAGTCAGGAATTATCTTGATAGGGTTAATAATATTGAGACTGTTCAGGACTCAAGGTATCTGACCCCGGTGCTGGTCTCCTTTTTGATGGTGCAGATCTCCTATTCTATCACAGGAGGATACATTCTTTAGACTTAGTTAATACAGTATATAATACTGCTCAATGAACTACACTATTGTAAATATATTTCCTTCTATCCTTAGTTTTACCGTTTTTAATATGTATGTTGTACAATATTATTAGTCGTAAGATACTTTTAACTTAATTATAAGTTGTATTAGTATGTAAGTTATAAGAAAAGATTCCTCTTTTTCACCCTTTTTTGAGGAATGTATGAAAATGAAAAGATTATGTCAAAAATGGTTGTAGAAATACTGCAAATAGTATAAAATTTGAAAATCCTTGTAAAATATTATATATGTAAGGAATAGCTTTTAAAAATTTACTTAAATACTATAATAAATACTGAAAATTGTAAAAGAAAATGAATGGGAAAAAAAATGGGCCAAGAGGTAAAACGTAATTGGTTTTATGATTTTGAGGTTTTACCCACTTTCATATAGAACTTGTGTGTTGTCTTGCATTTGGTGGTAATATCCTGTAGTATCTGAGAATATTTGTCGCCATTGGGTGCTGGATTGCTAGTCAGTTTGAGATATTGTCCCAATCGATAGGTATTCAGTGTCTAAACCGCTAAAGAACCAAGGTCTGAAACATCCAGATTCGGTTCGGAATAAACTATATTAGCGTACAGTGCTACCGCGTGATTGGCTTACCCTTTAGTGTAGATTTAGGCAATAAATTCCTTTTAAATATTAAATAAAAATTTATAACGTTTAAAACGATAGAAATATATATATAGGGTTTTACTAACAAAAATTTATATAATGGTGAACTAAATTTTATTTCAATATTTCCATGAATGGTTAATCGACAGCTAGTTACGGTAGTATTAGAGCTATTTAAAATTATTAAGGATATGACAGCAAGGTTGGGAAAGGTTAAGAATCCAAAGGAAGTGTTAACATCCTTTTCCTTGTTTGAAGTTTCAGACTGAAGTTCAGTTTCATTTTCATTTTTTACGTTTTTTTTTTTTTTTTTTTTTGTAGTTAACATTGGTCAGGTTATAACTATCTTTTTTAAATTTTATTTTAAACGGTTTTTGGTCATTTTCGAGGAAGACAAGAATACCACCCCATTGCCCAGAATACGGCCTGATTGAGAGAGAAAGGGCCAAGAGAAATTTGGACTGTTACAACTTTCGGTGAGCATGAACTCTTTGTATTTTTTATGACTTGAAAAACTGAATTTCCCGACTCATCTGCACTCCTAACAATTGTTTTATATGGTCAACGTGTATTTTGGTTATAAATTTGAATTATATAAATTTTGTTAAATTTTAATTTTAAGAAAAACTAATTCTGTTATTACAACAAAATTTAGCACATAGTTTCTGAGAATAATTGCATATGTAAAAAAGTTAACCATAATAAATAACACAAGTAAACACTAGTCTTGGTGCCAAGGTACTGTATATATTTTTTAAACTAGAACTTCATACTGATTATAAAAATTATAAAAATTTGGAATTATTACGTGTAGTTTTCTAGTATTTCGCTTTTGTGCATATATATGAAAAAAGTGATTTTTTGCTTTATTCTTTACATAAAAACTTTCTTTTTCGTGACTTTCGTGAATGATGTGCAGTGGAAAGGTCTAGTTGCATTCCCCAACAATAGTCAGCCATCATATGCCGATCCCATCGGCCTTAGTACCTCTTTTCCATAGTTTCAGATTCTGATAAAACCGCTCCCCTTGCTCATCGCTACAAGATCCAAGATTATCCGGAAATCGGTCGAGATGACTATGAAGGTAGTGCAATTTGATATCCCAAGTTTCTAAAGTTATCTAGCATGCCGCTAACATTTGTGCGGTAGTTGCTTGACTTATAATTTCCCAGAAAGTTTCTAATAACTTCAACAAAAGAAGTCCAAGCAGACCATTCCAAATCATTCATTGAATTTAGGAAACTGGAATCTTTAATTATTATTTTTATTTTTGGACCATCAAAAACTCCCGCTTTTATCTTCTCTAAGCTTAGTCCTGGAAATATTGTAGTTATATAAGAGAAACACTGGCCATTTTTATTCAGGGATTTGATAAGACCTAGTTTAATGTGCAAGGGAGGCAATATAATTATTTCTTTTGGAACTAAAGATGGATTTATGATGTTATGATTTCCAACCTCCAACGCCTCACGTACTGGCCAATTTCGTTTTTCCCAGTATACGTGCTTGACCCGGCTGTCCCAAAGACAACAAAAACATGGATATTTGGTGAATTCACTTTGCTGTCCTAATAAGAAATTAGTCATCTTAAGATCAACATAAATAATCCATTGGTGCTCACTATATTTGATTTTGTTTAGCACAAGTGCGATATTTAGGTATTCTGCTTTTAGTCTTGTAAAATGGGCAATTAGAACTGAACCATATGTATTGCCATTGTGTAAAAGTACACACTTCAGTCTTCGTTTGCAGCTATCTATAAAGAGGCGCCATTCATATGGCTGGTATTCGGAAAGACCCATTGCCAGAATAAGTCCTTGCACATCAGAACAAAATACAATATCGTCTTCCGAATGAAAAAATTGTAGTAAGTCTTGCTCTCTTTTGCGATAGTATGTCACTTTTGTATGTGATGCCAAGAAGTTTTTTTCTTTTAGTCTAGAAGCCAATACTTCAGCAGATTCCTTAGGTAATTCAAGATCTCTTACCATTTTATCATTTAATTCTTCTTGTTTAAATGGTTTGGGGTTTGTAGACGGTATTTCTTCAAAATCACTATCGATACTCATTCTGTCAACTATTTCTTCAAGCAAGAGTTCATTTTTAGAGCATAATTTTGGTACAAGCACTTCCTGAGAATATGGTGGAGGTCTTCTGGCTGATTCTACAACTGAATAAATAATTTTATTCAGATTAATTCCATGTAATTTAATACAGCAAAAGCAGCAGTCATCTAAGTGATTTTTTTGTTCTTTCCACTACATAGGCACTCCGAATTTCAAACGACATCTTCGACCATTCATATACTGTCTTCAATGTTCACAGCACATTTTACAAACCATTTGAGGAATCCACGGCTTATTTCTATCCTCAATTTCCAAATGAAAATAAGAAAAATGAGCACTTTTTGTAAAATCCGTTATAGGTTTTCTAAACTTTTCATCGGTGTAGTCACCACAAATGTAACGAAACACGTTTGGATCATTGAGACAACTTTTTCGCGACGACGACTGTCGGGCCGAAAAAAAGTACGTTGGACAGCTACTATTAAAAATTGACATTATATCCAAAGCTACACTTAGAAAACATTTTTTTTTTACATTTTTAGTATTACCAGTGTCGGCATGTTACAGAACCACTAACGGTTTCTCGGCACCATTTAACTTTTTTTAATTTGTTGACTTGTGTAATTTTTTTCAGGTATATTTAAAATTATAAGGGAATTTTCTCTTTTCATGCCCAGTCCTTATACTACTTATACTACCTTATATTACTAGATAGATTTTCTTATTTTCTATTGGAATATTGATGACTTTAAGAACAAATTAAAAAAGAAAAAAAATATGAACAAAAATTTTTGAATAAATACTAAAAGTAATAGGTTAAAAAGCAGCTAAGGTAATGACGAATATAAGATACCCTTCATAATTAACAAGTCCTGGTTTAAATATTTCAAACTCTATTGACATTGCAATGATATTTAAGTATGTGCTGAGTTAGTATTTCAAAAAAAAAAAAAAAAAAAAAAAAAATATTTTATCCCTTTTTAAAAATGACCAATCAAGTTTTAAACTTATTGCACCCTCATCTTCTTGACGTAGGGTGTAGCAAAAAATAGCATTTTAATATTTTAATACTTCATAAGGATCAAATAGATATTAAAACATAAATGGAACACACGCATATTGTCATGTAGAAGGACTAAGTACATATACATACATATACAGAGGGATGAGTGATATAAACGAGTGTATAACAAATAAGTATCTACATACATACATATTCGTGATTGACAAAAGGTCAATAAGTTGTTATATGAGTAAGTAAAGGTATCTATGGGATTTTGTAACAAAAATACATGTGTATATGTTTAAAAACAAGAATTATATAGAATTTTAAATAAAATTATTGTAAATAATCATGTCTCGTTCATACATAAAAAAACATTATCAATATTTGTTTTTATTTTTTGCAAACATTTATTGATAGATAGCAATTTTATTTTATATTTTTCTTTTCGTATTTAATTCCCAAAAAACGTTTTATGAATTGCACACAGAAAAAAAAATTCCTTTAATATTTTCCAAGCAATATTTTATTTAATTCTTTGTACATATTTAACTAAATAATATATTGATATAACAAACATTCCTTAATGTTAATATTAGTATTTTTTAAAAATTATTGATAGCTTTTAAAAATTTCAAAAAATAAAAAAAAAATAATTTTATATTCAACAATAAAATGTAATTTTGTGTCCACGTATTTACTTATTTTGCTAAACTTAATTAAAAAAGAAAAAAAAATTAAGAAAAATAAAAATTAATGAAGGTTGTAAAGTTACATCTGATTTGGTGGTAATAATTCATAAAGTTTCTAAATTATTCGGTAAGAATGTCATTCTTGTCTGCTGTTTAAATTTAGTATAGCTGATACATATTTCTGTGTTATTGCAGATATCATTGAGGAAATAGAAGTAAACACATATTGTTTACTTTGCACTATTTGCCAAAAAGTCAATTACATGTACTAAATGTTTTCTATGATGTATAGTCCCCTAGAGTCATTGCAAAGTTCTGTATGATATTTCTGTGAAATTAGTATAGTATTAGTATGTATTTTAAGCTCACATAATCACTAAAACATTACACACTTTAATGGAACGCATATAATTATTATATGCCACACAGAAAAAAAAAATAGAAATGAATTTTAATTACGAAATTGTTTATATTAATTAATTGTTTATTTGATTTTGCTTCAATCATTAAAATGATTACATTAATTAAAAGAAAATTATTGATTTTTTAGATGAATTTTAAGTAATTTGTATTATTGCATCGATTATATGATTGAATTTTTGTTTAAATCCAAATAATGTTTTTATTGATTCGATTCAAGAATTAATGGAATATTCAATAATGATTCCCAATATAATATGCACAAACTTTAACTAAAACTTTTGTTGGAAAATTATAAACATATACAAAAAAAAAAAAAAAAAAAAATACAAAAATTATTTCACATGTAATATACACAGAAAATATATGATTTCTTAATCGATTTATCAAAGACAAAAACTATTCCAATTACTTTTTTAATTAAATCAATTATTTAAGTAATCAAAATTCAAATATCTGATATTTTTTACTTTTAAAAAAATCTATCGACTTTTAATTATTTTTCTTATTGTATAAATTTATAAATTAAACAAATATAAATCAAAATAAGTTAAGCTATATTTGGCTGTGCCGAATCTAATATACCCTTCAACCATGTTGAGATGTGTTATATGAAAATAAAATACGTTATATTGAATATAATTAGAAATATATTTAACTACACTATATCTATGTGAACACTATAAACTTTCAATTTGCATTTTCATATAAATTTAAAATAGAATCAAGATTTTATAAATCCTTATATCTTATATGAGTAATTCCATTTTAAATTAAAAAAATTGACCCTTGATTACCGATTTGGATAAAATTTGGTGCATGTGTAGAGGAGGATACAGAGGCGTGTAAAATAAATTTTTCTCATTTTTATTCTGAGAACTCTGGCAACTTTATAGCTTTGAAAGTGATTAACATATTTATTTAAATAGCCATAGCCTTTATTATATAAAAGATATCATAATATATTTTTTTGCAGTGTATTGGACAAAGGTTGTATTTTAAGATACCATATAAAAATGTTGAAAATATTTTTATTAACATTTCTTTTTTTTAAGAATTTTCTTTAGTGACGTGTATTCAAAAAAGTCCATCATTATTTTTTTTTTTTTATTTTTTGATAGGAAGCCTTAACGGTATACTTGCAACAGAGAAAATTTCAGAGCGGTCAAAGTTTTTAATTTAAAATGGAATTATTCATATATATTATAAAAATGTTTGTTTGTGTGTTTGCTTGTGTATCAATCACGTCTAAACGTCTGAATCAATTTCCACCAAATTTGACGCACATATAGTATCAGTGCAAGAGGTGGTTATAGGCTTTATTAGATCTTGATTGGAAGTCACGCCCATATTTTACGCCTACTTAAAAAAAAAACTATTTTTTCAATTTTACACGTTATTGATGAAGCTATTTGCATGAAATATGACGCACAGATAGTGTAGAATGTTATAGATTATGTTGGATCTTGATCGAATGCCACGCCCATATTTTACGCTCATTCCTTTAAGACTCTCAAAAGGAAGAACGGATTAGCTTAAAATCGGAGAAGGGGGTGTAGTACCCCCATATCAAGCAAATATTCATTATGGAATATCTCGGGAACAAAATTTGTGGGAACCTTTTTCCTATCATGTCGCATTGATGAAATGAAAACAGTATGGATAGGTCCAGGGCAAGAGGTAGCTCTCACACAAAGAAAATATAAATCTTCTCATGTAAAGGACTGTTACATTGAAAGTCTTAAAAAAAATTTAAAAGTAATTTTCATATCATTCATATTGAATAGGGTGAGTATTTCCAAGAGGAATAGTAGCTCCTGTATAAAGTAAATATTTGTTATCGCATTCTATGCACACTGGTAAAAGCTAGTAAGTAACAATTTTAATACTTTGGAATTTTACAAAAGTTCGCACGTATTTAAAGAAGATATAATAACTTCGGTGCAGAACAAATATTTTATAAATGTAAGACAATATTAAATTAAAAAAGGATATGGTGGAAAACTTATGAACCGATTGGACTGATTAAAAAAAAAAAAAACGAAATTTGAACAAAATATTTGTGATGGATTTATGTAAGAATGGGGCCTATAGCTTATATAGGAGCTTCAAAAAATCTAATAACGTGTTTTGACCTATAACTCCGTCAATAATGAATATACATAGTTCATTTTTCAACACAAAAATTCTTTAACAAATTTTCGATAACCTGTGAAAGAATGAAGTTTCTAGCTTACATGGGTGCTTAAAAAAGTTAGTTTATTGTTGTTGTTTTTCAGTGCTCACGAAAACAACAACTATAAGGGAAGCAGACATTAAATAAAGAAGAAAAGAACAAATTTGCCAATAACTCGGTCAAAAATGCATTTAGATTGATATCTCTGTAATTAAGGGACCGGTTCATTTCTTCAGTAAAAAAAAAATTAATAAAAGATTTTTCGATTTCGTTTTCCAATAACTAAGTCCTTACCTTATATAGGATTTTCAGAAAATCGAAAACCGGTTTAAAAAACCGTTTTTTTAATATGTCTTTGCTATTTTTGAACCGGTTTCTTTCAAGCTTCTAGAAAAAATTTCTGATCTTTTGATATATATATCATATATCTATGTTATCAGGAGGCTTCACAACAGCCATTTAAACCAATTTTAAAACCTTAAAAAATAACGGGTTTTTACTCATATCTCCGCCATTAATGAAGCGATCTTACTGAATAGCAATAGCAAGATTATTGGAAGGATTTCCGATCGTTAGATGTATATACATATATATATATATATATATATATATATATATATATATATGACAGTTATGGGTGGGCTTCATAAACGCCATTTCAACCGACGGGTGGACGGACGGACGGACATAGTCCTTTCGATATTATTTCTTATAACGATCAAGAAAATATATAGAGCGAGGAACTTCAATGAAAATTGTGAAAATTACAAACGGAATGACAAACTTGTATATACCCTTTGCAGCTGGGGTGAAAGGTATAATAAGTGATAATTCGAATGATTGAATATACATTTTTTTTTCATAGGCTGAATTTGAATTAATTAAATAATTGATTATGTATTATTTGTAATTGAAATTGGATGCCAAATTTTTCTATGTAAAATTTTAATTTATTTTTTTTTTTAATAATTTGATTTTGAGTAATTTAATTAATCGTAGAAATATTTTAAATCATTTCAAAATTCTGATTAATAATTTAATTGCAACTACTTCGAAGCTGTTTTTTTTTTGTGTATATAAAGATTGTGCAAGTTGTCGTGTACTACATGAAAACCATCTTAGCGGAAACATGTCGGTTAATATGGATTTAAGACAAGGTTGTTTGACTTTGCCACTACTATTCAATATGGTCTCGGATATAGGGATCAGAATATGGTATCGCGTGGTATGTGCATCCATAATTGGCAGATCACATTTATTTTGATGACACCTTTTTATTGTCGCATAAATCTACTGATAAAGCAATGAAAATTGGCAGCGGTACTTAGGAGAAGAGTAAACGAGAACAAAAAGAAGACGTTACGGATTCTGATGTAACAAGAATATTTTGAATTCAAGATTATTATATCTTATGCGGATATGGGGAATTTGATTAAAACAACAAGATACAATTCTTGCAACATGAACATTAATATCTTCAATTCCTAAGTTAGGTCAACGGATGTGAGATATCGAATGCAACCCTAAAATCTTCAGCCCGCTTAAAAATATTCTGCATAAGGCTATGAATAACAACCACTCGAATTGAATTGGAATAAATTACGAGTATCTCAATAATGATATTACAATAATTATAATTTTAAGGAAACATAAGAAATTATTCTTACTTGATCCCAATCTGCACTTTTAGTATATTAAAGCCCAAGGAATCAGAAATTATGGATATTTTGCATAAAATTAATATTTTCTAAAACGATTTTCCTTTTCATTTAATTTTCTCTTCAGAACTTTTAATATTTGACAAGCAAGTGTATAAATAAATTAAAATTAATTTAAGACGTTAATTAATTTGGTTAATATATTAATTAAATTTTAGAACAATAACAATTAATAAATGAATTGAAAAATTTAAGAGAATAAATTTTTCTGTGCATATTTTACATCTATTGCACACATTTGTAAATAAATATTTGTAAATATGTAATAAAGGATTTATAGACTTTCAATATGCAAAGTATTTTTGAGCAACGGTAAATGTTTTTGTAGATTTTTATACCCCACACCACCATAAATGGTTGGAGTATTATGCGTTTGTGCTGATGTTTGTAACGCACAGATATAATCATCCAACACCCACCTTAAAGTATACCAATCGACTCAGAATCACTTTTTGAGTCGATCTAACGATGTCCGTCCGTCTGGCTGGCTGGACGGCTGACTTTCATGACACAAGGACGAAGCCTATTGAAATTTGTTATGATCAGTCCATTATTTCACTTAGCCCCCATACAAATGTCCTCTCGAAATTGGGGTTTAACGATCATAAATGCCTTAAATATAGTAATATTTTAATTAAGTTCGGTACAAGGAAGTTTTGTATAAGTATCAATCTTTGTGCCAAATTTCATGAAGAATGACCATAGCTCCCATATAAAACCCTCTTCCTAAAATCACTTTAACTTCCATAAATCATATGCAAGTGATAGTATCAGGTTTATATTCGACACAAATAAGTTTTATATAAGTAGAAATCATAGTGATAAATTTTATGAGGATCGCTCCATAATTTACCATAGCTCCCATATAAGCCCACTTTCGGGAATTACCCTAAAGTGCATAAATTCATCTAAATGTTAGTATTAACGTAATATACCGTATTCGTATATTTTATTTTACAATTAGTAAAAGTATCGGTCCACAATTGATCATATGTCTAATATAAGACCCATTCACGAATTTTTATGGACGTGCACAATGGTGTGGGGTATCATATGGTCGGTCTTGACCGACTATATCTTTTTTTCTCCTTTTTATTATAACAAATAATATTTGAGTTAATTTTGAGTACAATTCTGATTATGAATCGAATTGAATTGAACTTAATTAAAATTGTTATAAAAATCAATTAAATAATATTATTTGTATGTTTCGAGCCAAACGAAATAAAATTTTAATTAATATAAACAATTTCGTAATTAAAGTGCCTTTTTATTTCTTGCTGTGTAATATCATATTGGCCATCTATTTCAATTATTTAAAAATGTTTGTTAATATTTATCTCTGCAATACTATAATTTAACAAAAAAAAAAAAAAAAAAAAAAAAAAGAGATTCTAAATGATAAGGATAATTTTGTTAAAATAAAATCCTCCCTTTATATATATAAGAGCTCATGTTGTTAGTTTTTCTTTTTGCAAATGTATGTGTTTTGAATTGAAATTCACAAAAAATATTAACAATTATATATAATATGTTATTCTATAGAATTCTCTATAGATAAACGTTATATATCTTGTGAATATATTTTATTCAATCTAAAACTAATTCATCCAACCATTTATTCATTCATGCTGTGTGTCTTTTTTGGCTTTTACTTTACAATTGATTTAAAGTATCAATGAAGGATTTTTCAAATTGATTTCAGTTCGTCCATTATTTGGCTTTCTTACTTAAATACACACATACACACACAATATGTTGCTAAAATATTCGTTTAAATAAAATTAATTTATTCAACATTTTCTATTTAATACTATTGTGTAAAAAGAAGTTTATAATATAATAATAAAAAGTTTAAATAAATGTTTTAAATGCGGAGCAAACAGGCCATCATCGTCTGCTGACATATTCAATAAATTTAGTGAAATTTTTTTAAGACAAATTTTAATAATTTTAAGACTTTAAATTATATTAAACGAATGTGTTGTTAGGGAATTTATTAAAGAGGAATTTTAAAGATTATAATCTTAGGTTACATTTTTGCTGAAATTCATTTTCTTCCTTAATTATTTTAGCTTAAAATATTTTAAACTTTCTTCCATTAAAGAATTTGAAATAAACAGGTTTTCTTTTCCAGGAATTTAATCTTTATGGAGATAGATACACTTTTATATTCAGGAAATTTAAATAGAAACAAATCTCTAGGTAAGTATCTTATCAAATACATCAATGGAATTAATTTTACAAAAAGATTACAATGTAAACTTGCTTTGCACTGTGATATTGAACGGCTTCTACACTCGCTGGGAATTTTTTCCTTGTCTGGTGACTTTTTAAATATAATAAAATTTTTGTGCAAATTCCATTTTATAGTTTTTGGCGCTACAGCCCAAAATTTTTGAAGAAAAATTAAATTTTAATGGAACAAAACTTTTGTGCTCTCTTTACCTCTTTACTTAACTTAAGTCATTGTGTATACGATTTTTAATACTTCATTTGAGGATATCTGCTGATGTAGCCAGGAGAAAAGAAAATATTGACATAAATTTGTGCTTGTGGTGGACGTTTGGACAGACATAATTATATTATCACAAAAATTCATAATGGTACATAAAAAATTATATATAATCATCATATCGAAAGATAATTTTAATTGTACTTATTCAATCGGTTTTGGAGTTATTAATAAAAATGTTGTTCTAGTGTGTAGCATTTTATCATGCAAAATATTTTAATTTTTCGTAAAAAAAAGAATATATATATATATATATATATATATATATATATATATATAAAACATCAGAAACCAACTACGTTATTGCTACGAAAGTTTGTTAGAGACTGAAGAATAGAAAAATATAATACCAAAGAACATGTAATTTACAATGTGTCATTATAAAACGAAATAATGATCTTATTATGCCCCCTAGGATATCTTTCTGAGAAACTAACCTTTGACTCCAGCGATTGTTACATTACTGTTGTTTAAATTATACAATCTTTCAGTTGAGAAATTTTATGTAAATTTCAGTGAAAGTTTACACAATTTTACAAAATTGGGTCAACTTTTGTGCCTGAATAGATAAGAACTAATTTTAATGACATTCGTTTCTCAAGTTTGGTTTTCGAGTTTTCGCTTGTTGGTTCAATGCGCTCTCATACAGACTTTTTGATCTTGACGCACAGTAAATCAAGGCCACAGAGAAATTGTAAAAATACAAGGAGATCTTCTACAATCATGAAAATTTTAACTTATATGGAAATTTATCCGCTAATTTTAAATCTAAACTCAATTTTTTAAATTATTAAAATTTATTTCATTATGGAGAAAATAAATTTCTAAAATAAAGCTATTTTCACATTTGGCAAATATTTGATCGAAATTGCGTGACCTCTATTTAAAAATAAAAAATATGGTTTATGGTTGTTTGATCTTGCAAATATTTTATAAGAGAAAACAGCATCAAATAAAATTCGATAAAATGTCAGCTATGACTAGTAATAAGTAAAAAATGTTTTCCCATTACGTTACGTCATTTTGGTCAAATATTTGACTAGTGTGAACGTATCTTAAGTGAAGTAATTAATATTTTCTAAAATTTGTATTAGTTAATAAAAGGATTTTTAAATAACTAACAGCAATCACATATAAATGAAATAAATTAAATTTTTATTATTTCTATTTTTTACTATTTTACTCAAAATAATTTTCAAATTCTGTTCACTATTTAGTATTTATTTCTAATAAATTTCAGCGTAAGGCATAGCAGATCAAAAATTCTTACTTTTGACATTCAAGAGTTTTCGAAATAATGATAACTTTAAAAAGACTAACAACTGTATTTTGCATAAGGATTGTCAAAAAGGGAAAATTTGGAAAAAATAGCATTAAATGAAAATGAGAAAAAAAAAATTTTAGAAAATGTTGGAATTTTTTTTAACCAAAAATATGTAAGTTTATTTAGATATATAAAAATTTATATTACAATGAAAATCAGAATGTGAAAAAATCTTTTTAAGACCAACTTTATGAACTTTTCAAATAAAATTTCATTGTTTTTTTATACAAAAATCCTAAATGTATGCTGCATAAATTATGAATTTTTACATAGAAAACGTTACGTTTTACGATTACTTTTTATGGAGATATCAGATAAAAAAAATTATGGAAATCATATTATCCATTTTTTTTTTTCTAAAACCTACTAAATTAGAGTAAAATTAAAGCAAAGGGTTATTATTTTTAATATAAATAAAAAATCAAAAAAAAAAAAAAAAAAAAAATACAAAAATTACTCGATAAAATATATTAATTAATTTGTTATTTCGTTTTCTTTTAAACTTGAATTAAATTGTTTAATTTATTTAAATAAATTTGTAAAATTTTTGACAAAAGTCATTCACTTCAAAAAAAAAAAAAGAAAAATAAAAGAGCGAAATTGAAAACGTTTGCAAAAATTTATTTAAAATATAAAATGTTATAATTTCTAACTGCTCAGAGGTGGTTGTAATCTTATGTAATGCAAATGATGGGAATAGTGTTGCATTTTATATAACTACGTGGGAAGTTCGAAAAGTCACAGACTTATTGATCCGCCGTCATATTATAATATTATGTAATATATATAATTTATTTGGTGAGTATTTTTTTTTTTTTAATATTAGATAAGATTGTGAAGCGTTCTGGTGTTATATATATATATATATATATATATATATATATATATATATATATACATATGTAGTATGCCAATGACTAAATTTACATGAAAGTTTCTTATTGTGTTTAAACTATTTATGGAAGAACATATGTGTTAAAGGTGAATACCTTTGATTACTTTTGAAAATTTATTCCGCCAAGCCTTTTAAGATACCTAATTTTATCTCATCCCCTAGATTAAAAAGTATGGCACAGGCAAATTTGAATCCCTTCCACCCACGATGTTTGCATTTATGATGGTACACATCCCTATCAGACTCATGCTATATTAAAAACATAATGCAATCAAAAAAAAGAAAAGGATTGCGCTCGAAATTTAATAGGAGAAAGAAAATCAGTAGATAATTTCATCATAGCATCACAGACATCTTGATAAATTCACCGACCATCATTTGTGAGCTGCGTGAGATAATTGTAGTCAAAGGTCATAAAGAATAGTTTTTTGTTAATTTTTTTTTCTTTGACTTCGAATAACTCTCGTAGCTCATTCGCGATTACCGATGACTTTTAATAGAATACTTAGGACTCTAGTATGAAACTTTGAGGCAAATTTATTTTTCATTCATTAAATGAATGAAATGAGGATGAATCCTTGCCTTTCAAGTTTTAATCATCATACACAATTCGTACACATATTAAATAGACCTTAATTTATTGTAATCCATTTATATTATTTAAATATTATAAATTTAACAATAAATAATTTCATTAAAATTTGCGTTTTTTGTATTGAGGAAAGCATTTTTTTATGGTACATATTAACTTAATTTTGGAATAATATCAATAAATATTTTAACTAATTTAAAGCAAAAATTTTTAATCATAATTCTAATTTATTTGATTTAAAAATTAATTAAAATTCAAGTCAAATATCAATTATTTTCAGTTAATTAATATTATAATTTTTATGACTAGAGCAAAATCAAACAAAAATTTAATTAATATAATCAATTTCGTAATTGAAATAAATTTTTATTTTTTTCTGTGTACTTTTAAAAATGTAAAATTTGTGTGAAAAATTAAGTCTTTCAATGCAAGTTGATAGGAATACCATAGCGATGATATTCAAGGTTAACATATTCGAAAAGGATTAAAAGTCCAATAATAAATTTTTTTTTTTTTTTGAAGACTGCAAAACTCTACAAAATTTTTAAGAAAAATCTATTTTTATACTAAAATTTTAGTTGTTATTCCTCATCCAATTTTTGATTATATTTTAGAATATTTTAAATAATAATATACACCATACGATATAATATTTCATTAATATTTCATTAATAAAATGGACCTAAGGGGAAAGACGTAATTTTGGGGATTTTTTTTCTTGAGCCCTATTTTTACAATATATAAAACAATAAAAGTTTTGTTTTACAAATTTTAAGTTTGCAAGGTTATAAATATTATGGTGTTAAAAATATTGAGAACAAGAATATATATTCAAAATACACAAACCCTTGGCTTTCCACTGATATATATTTGACAAAAATATCTTAAGTTAAAAGTAACAATATTTTTTACTCTGAACAGTTCACTGTGTGACGTCGCTTAATGATTTATTTCAAACGTATTATTAATGATGGATTTTATTCATCTAGAAATGTAGAAAAAACATTACAAAGAAGATTTTAAGCATTTTTATTATTTTTACGAATATTATATACAGGGGAAAATGGGAAATTGATGTTAAATGCTCATTACCTGTGTTTATATCGTCGTTGCTCCGACAAAAACAGCTATGTGTTTTTCTATTAGGTTTTTAGAAGAGCGAAAAAAAGCTATTTTATTTTGTAATTTGCAAATTTTTTTTTAAACTTGATTAGTTGAAACCCTAATGCAATTACTACAGATATAACATAAACAAAACAAGGGATTGTTAGGTATAAGAGAGCAATATTAAAATCATTCAAAAAAACTACACATAGTTCATTTTGCGGGAACATTTTTAATAAAATTATTTTTTTGATTTAGAATATTTTTTATATACAACTGTTTTGGTTCGTAGAACTTTAATTTGAAAATTTGATAAAGTTTCCAAGAAATAATTTATTCAATGTGAATATGGATTCTTAAGATTTAATTAGTCTTTTCTTTCAATTGTTACGTTTGCCCTAATAATGTCCTTAATATTAATAAGTGTATAAAAGTATATAATAATGGCAATATTATAAGGATAATATAATCTGCTGAAATGTAACTTCTTGCATGAAATTAGATTGGGGTATGGGTTTTTAATCCGATTTATTTATTTTTTTTTTTTATTAAAGCACTAATACATAAATTAGAAAGATTATAATATAAAAATTAAATAATTTATTATTATTATTTCTTTTTTAGTTAACAAACATTAATTAAAAATGAATAATTTAGAGATTTAAATTTTTATACAGTGTATGGAAATCTTTATATATATATTTTTAAGAATGAAAGCTGTTAAATTTTGATTTCTCTATTTTGTATTTTGATTTGACACTTAAATTATATTTATCCATTAAAATTTTTATATTAATTATTACATCAATAAATGCAAAATATTTATTTTTTTAAGTGTAATTTGTATAAATTGGCAGCACTTTCAGTACACTCTGTATTTATTAAATGTTATTGATTTAAAATCGGGTTTCATTAAAAAAATTAAGTTAATATGTGCCATACAAAAATGATTTCCTCAATACAAAAAACGTAAAGTTTAATCAATAAATTTATAATATTTAAATAATATAAATGGATTACAATAAAATAAAGTCTATGTAATATGTGTACAAATTGTGTATGATGATTGCAAGTTGAATAAGGATTCATCCTCCGAATTTAATGAATGAAAACTAAATTTGCCCTAAGGTTTCATATTAGAGTCTTAAGTATTCTATTAAAAGTTATCGGTAATCGTGAATGATCTACGCGAAATATTCGAAGTCAAAGGAAAGAAAGATAAAATTTTTTGCACAGATATTGCTTTGATGCTTTTGAGTATATTTAAGTTTTTTAAATTCCTCTATATTTTCAGAGGACATTGTGAAATTAAAAGGATAAAGACAGAAAATGCATGAGCAAAAAACGATTCTTTATGACCTTTGACTACAATTATCTCACTCAGCTCATAAATGATTGTCGGTAAATTTATCAAGAAGTCTGTGATGCTATGATGTATGTTAATTAAACTGAATAAATTACTTACTAACTATAGTATTACTGTCCTGAAGAACCATCCTTCAGGAAGACCACATTATTTAAAATACCGCTAAAACTATATTTACCTTAAATTAAAACTTATACTTTCTTAACCTAAAATTTATACTTACTTTAAACTAAAATATTGTAAACTTATCTTATCTCTGAGCTATTTGCATTTACCACCTGAAATCAACTTTAAAATTATTTAAGTGTAATAAAACTTTAAATTTAATTGAAACCAACAGAATACCTATACTTTATTTACGAAAGCTAACCCAAAGAAAGGTGAGTTTTTTTATGCAGCAACAGCCAGCTATCCTATGGATTCTATCACTAATTTGGTTATTATTTTTTTCTCATCCCTATAATTATAATTACTCCTATATATGAGTAATTACAGTGGGGACAGTCATCGCGCGGCTTTGAACTTAATTGCAAATTTTTAATAATTTGAGGTCGCTGATTTCAAATCTGTATCAGCTCGAATTTTCGAGATATACCGTTATGTCCAAAATTCTTTCACTACATATTTTTTTGAATAACTTGGAAACGGTTCACCATATTCAATTAAAAAAAAAAAAAAAAAAATACAAAACTCGGGAACAATATTGTCTTTAAGCCGTGCTTACATTATTTTTAAATTTGCTCTGCAGTTTCAGAGATATCGTTGAAGTTTTGAAAAACTTTTTATATATAATTAAGAATTATGTCAGCTAGGCAGAGGAGTTCATTTGAAAAAAAATTTAGTCCATAGTTTTTCTGATTTTTGGTACTTAAATAAAATTTTTGTGAAAAATTGGTTTTTAGAGAAACTATAAATATTTAATTTCTAATAAAATCCTGTTTTGTGAAGATATATTAATAAGATTTTCAGCGATTGTTGACTTTAACATTTGAAATGATGAAATGTAGAAAAATTTTAGATTTTTGTAAAAGTACCCAAAAACCGACGAAATCTCAAAAATGGATTTTTTTTTATATTTTGCCCATATAGATTACAATTATTGTAGGTTTGAAAAAACACATAGGCAAACTCTTTGGAACACATTAGAGTTCTTAAAACTGCATTTGGTTTGTAGAACTAGCCTTTGGAATTTTAAAACATATGGGTTAAAGTCAAAATTTTTGTTTAAAATAGGTAAAATTCTGTTTGGTCTGTACTTAATAGTCTTGGATATTTGGGCTGGTTTTTAACTCCAAAATTATCTCTCTGAAAATACCTTCGGAAAAGTATAAACTTATAATATATTCTTAAAGAACATTTTATTTTAGAGAAGAAATAATAAAGACACTCAAAAAAAAAAATAATAATTTGTTAAATTTTCAAAATCGGTTATTTTTGAATTCGTAAGAAATATCGACTTATTCGATAGATAGTTTTATGCTTTAACTAATTGAGATAATTGAAATTTCAAATGAAAATAACTTGAAAACTATAAGAGATAAATAGTACATACGAGCATGTTTTTCAAAGGTCTTATCGAGAACTTTAAGAAGATGTAAAAATATTTGAAATCGGATAAAAAAGAAAAATTTGACTAGAGTTAAAAAATTTTCTATGTCACTGATACCCTATTTTGAACCCTAATAGCTCCGCTCCTGTTGGGTGTGTGGGGCCCCCGTTCCAAACTTTAAATTTTACGCTCTTATACGTGAAATTTTAGGTAAATCTAAACTGAAAATTAGAAGTTACAGATTTATTTCCAAAAAATTTCGATTCTATCCCAATGTGAACTATAGATTACATTTTTTAAGTTTTTTTTACGTTTAGTAAAATATAAAAATAAAATATTTAAAAAATTCTTTTTGGTTTTCTTTAAAATAGCCTAAAGCAATTTAGCAATCAAACCAAATAACATGACAATTTATATTTTGCCTTATTTAACATTCTTTTCCTGATGTTGTCGATGTTTGAATAAAGATAAAACAATTTACTGTTAGAACACAAAAAAAAAAGAAAAATAAAAAAATATAACAACAAAACAAAATTCCGATTAGTCAAAGAAAATAATTGTGTAAAAATAAAAAAAAGTCCTTTTCATTTTACATTTAGACATCAGTTACGAAAAAATACGTGCTTAAACCTTAAGCAGCAAAAAAAAATTCACCCTCTTTTTTAAAGATGAGTAAAATTTAACGACAGATTTCCATTTAATGTAGATTGAAGATACAATTTTGGCACAGTTTTTCTTTGATAGGAAGGGATCATTTATCTAAATACATACATTTTATAACCGGGAGTATCAAAAGTAATAAAAATTGTTGGTGTTAACACACACACACATATATATATGCCCTGCAAGCATTTAGTGAATTCTTTTTCGAAATAACTCACTACTTCGCCACTCTTAGAAGTGCAATAGAAGATTTTTCTCAATTTTCCAAAAACAAAATATATTAGTATACGAATTGAATCTTCTAAACGTAACTTCTTTAATCACTATTAGAAGTTGTTTGGATAACAGTTACAGTTATCCAAAAACGAAAACACTATTTTTCAACACCTTTGCAAGCATTTGGAAGATTGTTTTTTAATAATCCACATAATCTGTAGAATTGGGCACTCTAAGATGATTAATAGTAGGACGTGCAAAACTTTACAAAAACAACACACATTAGGTTCGAAATTTTATCATAAAATCATGATTTTGACGATTGTTTACATTTCATAATGGGAAAAAGAACAAGCAGAAACAATATAATTTTGCTTAGTAAAAATATTAATTTTTAAGTGATTAGAGTGAAAAATATTAACATTAACTAAAATTATTTATGTAAGCTGATAGTGAAACAAAAAATTAATAAGTTTTAATTATAAAAGGAAAATTAAAAAATAAGGTAAGCGTTTATCAAAATTAAAAAGGAATTATTAATATTTCAACTAGTTCTGGGCAAGCGAATAAATTTACGAAAACAATTTCTATAAAATTAAAATATGTTATTAGCAATTTGAGGGCCAGAACATGGACAGAAAATTTTGTTTTATATAAAATTCTTAATAACAGCATTTTTTAAAAGTGTGGGAGTATGACATACCCACAGCAAAAGTCGCTAATTTTTAGAATAGTTTTCTATAGAACAAAAAATTACAAATATATTAAACATTCAATTTTACAAGTCTATTCTGTGGAAGATTAAAATTTGTATATGCAGCAATCAAAATTTTGGGAATGCATTGGATTACAGTATCCGAGAAATATTTTAGCAGAGCTGAATTTTTGCACTTTAAATTTGAATTTTAAAAATTTAAATTAAATTGTCTTAAAAGTTGGAAAAGAATTCAAACATTATTCTTGTTATTAAATATATTGAAAAGTAGATAGTGGTAATTTTTGGTTAAGAAGCGGTATTTATTTCTAAGTTTCAAAAATCTTAAATGTTGACAAAAATGATTGAAAAAACTTTCAGGGCCAAGATAAAATTTAAATAATGATTTAAAATGGTACATCATCATTAAAATAGGTAATAGAGTATGAAAATGATTAAAAGATCATATAGTCTTTAATAAAAGGAATCCCCTTTATAAAAATGGAAACATTTGAAAGAGAAATTAGAGAAAATT
The DNA here is from genome assembly GCA_932274085.1 of Protocalliphora azurea. Taxonomy (NCBI): domain Eukaryota; kingdom Metazoa; phylum Arthropoda; class Insecta; order Diptera; family Calliphoridae; genus Protocalliphora; species Protocalliphora azurea. The sequence goes on along the minus strand of OW026521.1, from coordinate 10,745,920 downwards.
TGTCATAAATATTTTTTCAAATATTTCCTAAATTCTTAATATTCAGCTATTTTTTCAGCGAGAAAGTATGATTTTAAAAAAGTATATGGTGTTCGCCTTGTAAAAAGTGTAACACATTTGTTCTTTAGTTATTTTTCTGTAGAAAAACTGGCGATTTTAGAAAAAGTTAACTAAAAAATTTTTATTTATTTTAATTAAATAGAAAATTCAATACAAAATTAACATAAATAATAATGTAGTCTTGTAATATTTAGAAATCGAATATTATATTACTGAAAAACATTTTTGAAATATTGAATTACACATTTTATAATTCGAACATCATAACTTTTATAAAATTCATACATTGTCGCCGAACATACTAATAACTGCAGAAAATTTTACAAATATTCTAATAGATTAAATGTTCATTTGAATTCAAAATTTTTAGTGCAATTAATTTCAGTGTTTTTTGTTATAATAAATACAAGGAAGAGTTATTTTTGTTAATTAAAAAATAAATTAGAATATTAATAATTATTCTTATTTTATCATATATACCTACTTTATTAAATTTGAAAGAAACAAATATTCTTTTCGAATTTTGTACTTAGAATATTTTATTAGTATTCTTTTTTAATTTAATTTTTTTTTAATGTTAATTTGAATTGAAAATATTGTTGTGTAATTAATTTTATAGCTTTCCATAATAAACATCAGAAAAAGTTAATTTTATGATTTAAAAAATTTTAATATTTTTACTTTTGATAATTTTGTTCATTCCTAATCCTTCGTTTTAAAATGTAAGAATTATTGGCATTATTATTTTAAAAATTTTATGCAAAATAGTTTTAAAATTCTGCAAATATTTTCTATCGAAATTGTAACTACGTCGGCACACCGGGAAGTTGATATGTTTCGCTTTTACTATCGAATTCTCATATAATTAGAGATAGCATCTTTTGAGTAACGCTTCAGTGGGGATTGAAAGTTTCGAATTAGGATTTTTTATTAGGCACTTATTACTGCGTTATAGTAGATCCTAATACGTGACGTACAAAATTTACTAAAGCGTTACGAATTCTGATCTACTTAGTAACACCGTTCGGGAATAAATGTGGCACTAAGAGAGTAGCGCTTTAGTGGGGATTTGAAGATTCGAATTAGTGACATTCAATACTGACTAAAGCGTTACTCAAAAGGAACTATCGTTTAGTGGCACAGTTCTTCCCGAACGGTGTTACTAAGTAGATCAGAATTCGATAGTAAAAGTGACGCATATCAACTTCCTGGTGTGTCGATATAGTTACGCTTTCGATAGAAAATGTTCGCAGGGTATATATATATATATATATATATATATATATATATATATACTCATAGCAGAGTATTTATGTTATAAGTAAATTTACTTATGTATAAGAAAAAAAAAAAAAAAAGAAATAACATGTAAAATTTTTAAATCCTTAAGGGATTTGTTAAGTTGTACAGCAGTCAGCCATCCTAATTTCTTTAGGTTTATTTTCTTCCTTTTTTTATATTTTGAACTTGATTTTTAGTGTTTTCCGTTACATTTTATTTTGTTTTGTTTACTTTTTTGTTTTATATTCAAATTGAATTTATTTTCTAAACATGTTTAAACATGCTTATAGGCTACTAAAGATGTCATCAATAGCTTCATTAAGCTAAAAAAAAGAACAAAAAATTTTGAAAAAAGTAAATATTGTCTTAAATGAAAATTGAGCCATTCTTTATGACCTAAAAGCCATAAACAGTTCTTTTTGGTAGTTTTTCAAACTTTTAAAGGCAATAAAATTGTATTAAATTGTATAGAAACTTTAGCATTTATTCGTGAAATTTCAATATATCTTAAAAGTTGTTGCTGTTAACTTATGGCATAAATCAATGAAATTTATTTATTTTTATTTTGTTTTATTAATAATAATATTAAACATGTACCATAATTTAAATATCTTTGTCATCAGTACATTTTTTTTTTGTTTTTTTTTTTTTGTTTATCTCCACTTATGTAATTTTGCTATCTTTTGTTTTGTTCATTTTATACTTTGTGGCTGTTTAAATTTTATATTATTTTCTCAAAAAAAGCAAAATTACCCTAAATTTCATTTATAAAATAACGAGAAAATAAATGAACATTCTAAATTATTTTCATAAATATTATGAATCGAAGATGATTTTTTTCCCAAACTTTTTTCATAAAAAATAAAATTTTGTTCATAGATATTATTAAATTGTTCATAATGAAAATTTTAGTAATTTTGAAAAAAATGTTGTTAAATCTTTGGTTTAGTTTTAATAGATTTGATTGCAGATGGTAGATGAAAATAATAAATAATAACAACAAACGCCTTAATATGGCAAAGTTTCAAAGAAAATCTGTACAAAAATAATGTTTAGAAATTTGCACAATTTCACTCGCATTTTGCAGCACATAATTTTGATAAAAAGCGCTGCTTTACTGTTTCCATAGTGTAGCTAAAAATGTACTTAGATATATTATTAATATTTTTTTTTAGTAATTTTTCCTTGGCTTCATTTAATATTTTATTATTGCTCTTAAATATTTTCAGGTAATTTAAATACACATATAGCTACATAATCTCAGCAAGCACAGAGTCTTCATATTTCAAACGTTTGAAAAATTATGTCTTTTTTCTGCAATATCAAAGGTCATTTCAAACTTTATTTCAATTCTACATCATTGGAGAAAAAAATCCCCTTTTTATTGAGAATGCTATTATTCTAAAATTGTTATCCAATCATTCTTAAACGTTCAAATTTTAGAAGTAGTTTGTTTTCAAATCACTCTAAATTTTTAAATCAAACATTTAGATTACTGGGATGTATGTGCATATGAACGTATTTATTAGAAAATACAATTTCCTCATATCAAGGAGGATTCCCTGCAAACATTTTCTATCGAAAGCGTAACAACATCGACACACCAGGAAGTTGATACAAATCGCTTTTACTATCGTATTCTGATCTACTTAGTAACACCGTTCGGGAAGAATTGTGCCTCTAAGCGATAATTCCTTTTTGAGTAACCCTTTAGTCAATATTGAATGTCAAGTAAAATGCGTATAATGAAAGATGCTAATTCGAACCTTCAAATCCCCACTATAGCGTTACTCAAAGGGAACTATCTCTTAGTGGCACACTTCTTCTCGAACGGTGTTACTAAGTAGATCAGAATTCGTAACGCTTTAGTAAATTTTGTACGTCACGTATTAAGATCTACTATAACGCAGTAAAAAGTGTCTAATAAAAAATCCTAATTCGAATCTTTCAATCCCCACTAAAGCGTTACTCAAAAGATGCTATCTCTAACTATATGAAAATTCGATAGTAAAAGCGAAACATATCAACTTCCCGGTGTGCCGACGTAGTTACAATTTCGATAGAAAATATTTGCAGAATTTTAAAACTATTTTGCATAAAATTTTTAAACTAATAATGCCAGTAATACTTACATTTTTAAACGATGGATTAGGAATGAACAAAATTATCAAAAGTAAAAATATTAAAATTTTTTTAAATCACAAAATTAACTCTTTCTGATATTTATTATGGAAAGCAATAAAATTAATTATACAACAATATTTTCAATTCAAATTAACATTAAAAAAAAATAAATTAAAAAACAATACTAAGAAATATTTTAAGTACAAAATTATAAAAGAATATTTGTTTCTTTCAAATTTAATAAAGTAGGTATATATGATAAAATAAGAATAATTATTTAATCTAATTTATTTTTTAAATTGCAAAAATAACTCTTCCTTGTATTTATTATAAAAAAACAAAGAAATTAATTGCACTAAAAATTTTGAATACAAATGAACATTTAACATCTATTAGAATATTTGTAAAATTTTCTGCAGTTATTAGTATGTTCGGCGACAATGTATGATTTTTAGAAAGGTTATGATGTTCGCATTATCAAATGTGTAATTCAATATATCCAAAATGGTTTTCAGTAATATAATATACGATTTCTAAATACTACAAGACTACATTATTATTTATTTTAATTTTGTATTGAATTTTCTATTTAATTAAAATAAATAAAATTTTTTTAGTTAATTTTTTTTTAAATCGCCAGTTTTTCTACAGAAAAATAACTAAAGAACAAATGTGTTACACTTTTTACAAGGCGAACACCATATACTTTTTTTAAATCATGCTTTCTCGCTGAACAAATAGCTGACTATTAAGAATTTAGGAAATATTTGAAAAAATATTTTTAACAAATTTTCTCTAATATCTCTTTCAAATGTTTCCATTTTTATAAAGGAAATTCCCTTTATTAAAGACTATATGATCTTTAAATCATTTTCATACTCTATTACCAATTTTAATGATGATGTACCATTTTAAATCATTATTTAAATTTTATTTTGGCCCTGAAAGTTTTTTCAATCATTTTTGTCAATATTTAAGATTTTTGAAACTTAGAAATAAATACTTAACCAAAAATTACCACAATCTACTCTACACATTTCAAGCATTACAACAACAAAACAATTTCTTCAAAATATTTAATAACAAGAACAATGTTTGAATTCTTTTCCAACTTTTAAAACAATTTAATTTAAAATTTTAAAAATTCAAATTTAAAGTGCAAAAATTCAGCTCTGCTAAAATATTTCTCGGATATTCTAATCCAATGCATTCCCAAAATTTTGATTGCTGCATATACAAATTTTAATCTTCCACAGAATAGACTTGTAAAATTGAATTTTTAATATATTTGTAATTTTTTTTTCTATAGAAAACTATTCTAAAAATTAGTGACTTTTGCTGTGGGTATGTCATACATAAGTCAAACTCCCACACTTTTAAAAAATGCTGTTTAAGTTATTAAGAATTTTATATAAAACAAAATTTTCTGTCCATGTTCTGGCCCTCAAATTGCTAATAACATATTTTAATTTTATAGAAATTGTTTTCGTAAATTTATTCGCTTGCCCAGAACTAGTTGAAATATTAATAATTCCTTTTTAATTTTGATAAACGCTTACCTTATTTTTTAATTTTCCTTTTATAATTAAAACTTATTAATTTTTTGTTTCACTATCAGCTTACATAAATAATTTTAGTTAATGTTAATATTTTTCACTCTAATCACTTAAAAATTAATATTTTTACTAAGCAAAATTATATTGTTTCTGCTTGTTCTTTTTCCCATTATGATCGTCAAAATCATGATTTATATGATAAAATTTCGAACCTAATGTGTGTTGTTTTTGTAAAGTTTTGCACGTCCTACTATTAATCATCTTAGAGTGCCCAATTCTACAGATTATGTGGATTATTAAAAAACAATCTTCCAAATGATAGCAAAGGTGTTGAAAAATAGTGTTTTCGTTTTTGGATAACTGTAACTGTTATCCAAACAACTTCTAATAGTGATTAAAGAAGTTACGCTTAGAAGATTCAATTCGTATACTAATATATTTTGTTGTTGGAAAATTGAGAGAAATCTTTTATTGCACTTCTAAGAGTGGCGAAGAAGTGAGCTATTTCGAGAAAGAATTCACTAAATGTCATGAGTTAATATTTGTTTAATATATATTTGTATGTATTTGGCGCACAGTGTGGCCAAACGGACAATATGCCCTAAACTACTAGACTGATCGAATTGAAAAGTATGGAAGAGTTGTAGAGAAGGACATATGCTTTTACAAAACTCATACAGTAGTCACCCTGTGATAACACTAGATATGCTACAGGATATCAAAATTGACTACTTCGAGTATGTAAAAGTTTCCAAAAGTCGTAATTTCTACAAATTAAGTCCGATTGCATAGATTTTTGTATTTCTATAAAGTGATTGGCAAGTTAAAGAAAAACAAATTTACTCAGCTATCTCTTACAGTTAAAAAAAAAATATTAAAAAAATATTTACACTATTTTTGATTTTTTGCCTTGACTTTATATTATTTTTCGGAAATTATCCTGAGGTATATGAAAGAATTTTTTTTTTTTAATATTCAGTAATTTGCAATATATTCCGAATAATATGTTTTTGATTGTCTCAATTCGTCTAGACGTTAAAAATGATCCAAGATAAGCTCTCTGAGATTAGTACGAAAAATGTCTATTTTTTTTACAAAAATATAGAACAATTCTTTCACTTTTTTTCCAAAGCTTTTGTAATAAAAAATTGTTTTTCCTTACATATTTCGAAATAAAAGGCTACACAAATGGTTAATAAGGAAATTTTAATTTGATATAGTTTTTCATTGATCGAAAAGAGTAAATTTTATAAAAATGTTTTATTTCTATCGATTAATAATTTACATTTTTTGAAATGAATCAAAAGTTAAGAAGACTTAAACACAATACCCAAAATTTCATTAATATTTTCAATATGTAAATGCATGTTTGAAATTTTCTTTAGAGAATTTTTGGGTTTTAATGATTTTTAGATATATATTGAGAGTAGAGGAACATAACAGAAGCGTTTTTTTATTACAATGATGCATGTGCTATACAATGGCAACAAATTTAAGCAAATTTCTAGTCCTTATTTTTTAATGGTTTTTTATTGAGAAATCACCACCTAAAGGGTTTTATTTTTAATATTTTCATGCATAAGTAATTTTATTTAGCAGTTGAATCAAATCTAATAAAACTAAATTAAAATTTGTCAACATTTTTGCAAAATTCGTAAAATTTCCCTTAAGTACAATTTAATAATATCTATGAACAAAATTTTATTTTTTATGAAAAAAGTTTGGAGAAAAACTTATGTTCAATTCATAATATTTATGAAAAAAATTTCAAATATATGAATTTTTTTTCGCTGTGTAACTGAAGAACAAAGAAATTAAAATGAAACTATAAAAACTCTGTGCTACAAAATGACACTTAAATATTATTCTCACTCGAAAATGATCTGCAGATCTTCTAGAATACATTACAAAAATTTTAAAACACCCTCTAAATTTTGAGTTATTTAAAAAAAAAAACCCTACACTAAAGATTACGCAGCATCATAAATTTTTTAGTAAATTTTATATTTTCAAATATTTCAATATGATCTATGCTCTATAATAGCTTCCTAAAAATCGATACTAAGCTCCTTTAAACACTAACAGTATATAAAACGAGAAAGAAAGATATAGTCGGTCAAGACCCGATACCATTGTGTACGAGCATAAAAATTCACGAAGAGGACTTATATTATACCAGTGGTTAATTTTAGTAAATGTAAAATAAAATATACAAGTACAGAATAATGCGTTGATACTAACATCTAGATGATTTTATGCACTTTAGGGCGATTCCTGGAAGAGGGTTTATATGAGAGCTGTGGTAACTTATGAATCGATTCTCATAACATTTTCCAATGTTGTTTCTACTTACATACAACTTAATTGTATCAAATATTAACTTGATACTAACATTCGTCTGGGATTTATGCACGCTAAAGTGAAAAGGAGTTTATATGGAAGCTGTGATCAATTATGAACTGATCTACATAAAATTTGGCACAAAGATTGATACTTATACAAAACTTATTTACACCGAATTTTATTAAAATATTAATACACTTAAGGCATTTATGATCGTTAAACCCTTATTCCGGGACATGGACAGCCAGTCGTCCAGCTAGCCAGACGGACGGACGGACATCGTTAGATCGATTTAAAAAGTGACTCAGAGTCGATTGGTATACTTTAAGGTAGGTGTTGGATAACTTTTTCTATGCGTTACAAACATTACCACAAACGCATAATACCCCAACCTATGGTTGTGTAGGGTATAAAAATTTGTACAGGATTCCAACAACACAGTTTTTAAAATGACCATATCTTGGCGGGTTGACTTCAAATGTAGCCGCCATATAAAATATAAGCAATTCATTTTTTTTTTTTTTATTTTTTAACTACAAATGTATCGATAACTTCGAACTGATTAGACCGATCAATACAAAATTTCATATAAGCGTAACAGAGGTGTATATGAATTAAAGTTTTAAACGCGCAGCCAACACCCCTCTCCCAAGTTGATTTATGGGGACTTAAATTTAGGAACCTTTATTAACTAATTAGGGTATTCGTTTTACTAAAATTTTTCATTGTTAGATTAATAAAATAGCTCGAAGGTGCTGTTTTTAAATTAATCGAATAATCGAGTAAAGCTTTTAAATTACTCTAAATTATACTTTTACATTTTGCTAGCATTCTGTGTTGTTTTAGCGTTTTATTAAAAAAAGAAACAATTACGTTAATTTTAATTAAGAAAATTGCGTTCAGATATAGCCTTTCAAACATAATATGTAATTCAAATTTGAGAGTATTTTTCTCTTGTGTTTTTATAAATCCATTGTTTCTCTGTATTAATTCTTTGATAGTTAAATCAATAGATCTAAGAGTATTATCTAAACTTGTTAATTTTCGGATATCATTGCCGTAAACGGGTAAATTAAAATCTAATAAATCACATATTTCAAAATTCGAAAAAAAAATTCTGAATTATTTTAGATAAAGTTGTTCAGCGATTCTTAATATAAAGTAGAAGTTTATTACTTCTCTTTCTCTACTATATCACAAGCTTCATATTAGCCATTATCCTCTACACCAGGCTGAGACTTTATTGGCATATAAACTCTATACTTACACATATCGACTGCACTGTCATTCGTCGTAGAACCAACAATATGTTTATCCAAATTAAGTTCAAAATCTGCCAATTTCTTTCCCACAGAAAATTGAATATAAGAAGGTAAATCTTTGTTTATCTCCTCTAAACAAGTTTGCAATCGTAAATTGCCTTGTTGTCTCTGTTTGGCAGCACCAAAGCAGAATCTGTGGACTATAATTAGACACCAGCAGAATAGAATACATATTTTCTGTGCTGCTAGACACTTCGTCAGCATTCGTGTTGTCTTATTCGTTTTGGTTTCGTTGAAACCTAAACATGGTGCCCGCCTTGCACTGGGTGCAATTTTAAGGGACTCAGTTAGCAGTACCAGGCGTTTGGGCCAAGTAAAAGAGAGGTTGAACCTAGCGTCGTAAAAGTTGTTATAGATGTGGTTACAGTAATGTCGTAAGCCGACATCCGGATCGAAGGACCACAAAAAAGTTTGCAATCGTAAATTGCCATTTTGTCTCTGTTTGGCAGTACGAAAGCAGAGTTTGTGGACTATAATTAGACACCTGTAGAATGGAATATATATTTTCTGTGTTTCTACACACTTCGTCGGCATTCGTGGTGTCTTATCCATTTTGATTTCGTTGAAACCTAAACATCCTCCAAACCCAAATCAAAAAACGACCTATAACTTCTTTTACACGTTATATTTCAGATACATATTCGGTTTTTTTACTGAATAATTTTTGTCTAATATAATTCCAAATTGCGGTGGCACTTGGCGGCATAAATAAACCTTTACATGTTAAATTAAAACATCTTTAAAACCAGTTAAAAAGCAAATGTTTAAAATATTTCTTTATTCGAAGTGTTCGATAAATCGACATATTTTATTCGAAATTATAGATTCTAATTCAATCATACAATTATTTGATTTTAATTTGTCGTTTACTATTTATTATTTATTATTAATAAAATTTCATATAACATTAGTTCTTAGTTGTTGTCATTTGCGAGAACGAAGGTAATAGGCTTTGAATTGGGAAATTGAAAAATTTTTATATATATATATTTTTTTTTTTGCCCAAAAGGAGTCTTGTTTTTCTAATAAATAGAAACTATCTTAATGAATACATACTAATTTTATACTTTTTTGAAAGGAAGGTGTCCTTTTGAAGAAAATCATAAAGTAGAAAATAAAATGTTCCTATCGATTTGACCCATTTTATATAAAAATTTAGGGTTTGTCGTAATTGTTCTATTCTTATCGATTTTTTTCAAGTCAAGGACAAATGTGAACTTTGGGGGTAGATACAAGAAATATGTATAACCAATTTTGGGATTTCTGCTTTTTTATTTAGGGATTGTGGGGTGTCCTTTGTACCAATATAAGTTTCTTGCACACTTTTTATTCCTAATGGCCAAGTCGTATTTACTGAAAAGTTCATTAATATGGGATAAAAAATCATTAAAATCAGATAGAAACAAACATTCTGTAAAAGTTTAATAAAAATTAGAGGCTTTGAAACAACATAGACTAGCTCCTGAGGGATATATTGAAAAATCTCTCGAGTATAAGGAATATGTATTAGTGGCCTTCCTTGATATAGAAGGAACCTTTAATAATGTGACTCCGGAGGCAATCAAAATATCTTTACACAGGGAACTTGATTCACTAAAGTTTAAGACTGTCGATTACGCGAACGACGTTGCGGTGGCTGCATCTGGGAAATATCTGGATACTATATCTCACCGCCTGCAAACTGCTCTGGGTCTAATTAGTACATGGAATACAATTAGTGGCCTTAGCGTAAATCCAGGAAAAACGGAACTTGTTCTCTTTTTTTAGGAGATATAATATTCCATCTTTCCCGCTTCCATGCCTAAACGATGTAGAACTAAAAATGTCAAACAGTGCGAAGTACCATGGGATTATACCGGACTCCAAACTATCCTGGCTCCAAAATATACTGGCCAGAGCCTCAAAGTCTGGTATTACCTTATATATATGTAGGAAGGCCATTGGAAAATTCTGGGTATTAAATCCCAGAAATACGAAATGGCTCTCCGACATGGTGATTAACCTCATACTTATATATAGAGCGATAATATGGTGGAAGGCTATTGGGAAATCCACCTATTTCAGAATCTTTAATGGGATTCTGCGTAGTTCAGCGCTACACATAACAGGAGCACTTCGTACAACTTCATCGAAAGCCTTATTTGTTTTAATGAACTGGCAACCGGTGAATCTTATGGCCAAACACATCGCCATTATGACGGCGACAAGGCTTAGTACTATAGGTGTATGGAATGATAGTGGATTCGGCCATGCGACCATTCCTTAATAGCAATCTTTGCAATATTGATTAATGCATTCCATACCCTTTCTTGGCAGAGACTTCTCAGTATCAAACTAAACTGCTGGTTCAGTTAAGGTTTATACTGACGGGTCCAAATCTGCTGAAGGAGTTGGGGGGGGGGTGTCTATATTCCCGATTATAGGAAAAATAGTTAATTTAAATTGCCAGCATTCTTCAATCAGAGATCTCGGCCATAAATAGGGCGGTGAACTGGTTAATGTACTATAGGGTATTCGGAGTAGATATCCAAATCTGTACAGACAGTCAAGCCGCGATTAAATCGCTCTCGGATGTCTTTTCGAAATCCAGATTGGTACATGAATGAATAAGATGACAAGACATTCAAACCTGGAGCTGGTCTGGAATAGGGCTCTCTTTTAAAGAATTTTGCAGAAGTTGTTGAGATAAGGAAGAGGAAGAAACGGTGGAATATCTTTTATGCCACTGTCCCACTCTTACTGAGTTTATGACTGCTAATTTTGGCAGTCCGCTTGTACATGTGTTAATAAATTTCTCTGATTAACATCAGATGTATCAATTCTTCCATACATGCGTTGTTGGTTCGTTTCGAATACTGTTATGGAAACGTGACTTAGCAACACATGATCCCTCAGTGTTTCAAAACGGGACGAAATTGGATCCAAGTGAGCTGTCTCTTACTGATTAGACAACTGCACTCAGAGCCTAACCTAAACTAGCTCCTGAAGGGTCCGTGAGATCCACTTTAAATACAGATATGCAGATACTCCTCCACTATATCTGTGTAAAACTTTTTAAATATTGAGCCAATCTTATAAAAATTACCAATTAAATAATAAAAAAATTTTAAATAATTTCTATGAAAATACAAGGATGATTATATAGGGAAAACAGTTTCATTGTGGCAACCGAATTTTTTGCTAATCGAATTTTTTGCCATTCGAATTTGATCGGTTACGTGGACTATCCTTTAATTCGATTGGGATATCCACATATTATGATAAAAACTGTTATTTCAAAAATTTGATTCGTTTGAAATATCTTCAAAATAAGTTAACTTAGGTAATAAAAACATTTTTTATTTTCTTATTTGTACTTTTTTATTACAATATATTTATAATATAAATAGTGAGACTTATACACTCTAAATATGATTTCATGTACTGAGCAGCGTATTTTATTTCGGACCATCCTCTATAACTTTACATATTATTCGACAAAACGATTACGGACAGCGCCACTAAAAGAAAAAAAAAATTAAAAAAAAAAACTATTAAGGAACTTATAGTCAGTCAAGATAAACAAACATAATACCTTAGGAGTAGTGAAAATGGAGCTTTGCTTTAGTATGGACAAAACCTTTTATTGCATCTTTTTTTTAAGATATGGGCAATTAAAACGCAATGACAGCTCTAGAAAGCTCTAGAGAGTGAGAGGGAATATGAAATAAACAAACTTTGCCTGTACTTCGAAATTCGTTTTGTTTTTCATTTTCGTACTTCAAAACAAAAACAAATCAAGGCAATTAAAGCAAAAATTGCTGAAGTAAAATTTTGTGTGTGAAAGTATATCAAAGTTCAAAAGAAAAATTAGAAAAATTTCAGAAAGAAAAATTGCTGTGTGTAAACTCAGACATAATAAAAATTAGATTCGGTTTTTCCAATCTACAGAAAATTGTATTAGCTAAGTAATACAAATGTTTTGACATTTTAAGAATATTAATATAAGCTCTGTTCCAGTGCTCGTTAAATTTTCAGGTTTTAGTTAGAATTAGTCACAAATTATCAGAAAAACATCGCAATAAATTCTTCACACATAAATTCTTAGTACAAGAACGCTTTCTTATATATTCTGACTAAAACTTGCCAGCTTGACAAGTACTGGAACAAAACTATAAATAAAATTTTGTTTCAAATAAAAAAGCACATTTTATATTTACATACATATGTACATAGTCAATTTTTAATCTTCTGCTGCTTTTTAAATAACCTACTTGAATCATTTCTGCAGGATAAGAAACCTTTTCCAATTAATAATTTGGTGAGTATTTTACCTTACAATACCTTGGTTTTGTATAGTGTGTCTCCGCTGTTTAATAGTTTTATATTCACTTTCAGGTACACTTTTTGATCAAAAGTACTAAGTCCATCTGAACCTGCCTATCTGCCCGTCCATCCTAAGATTTTTTTTTTTTTTTTTTGTTTAAAAAAAGTCTGATAAATTTTATTTGCTTCATAGAGAACTCATTTAGTGAATATGAGAAAATATGAAATTGCACTTTTTATGGGTTCTTTCGTGGAATTCATCATATGCAGTAGAGATTTGCACAATAAGCACCTCAGTAAATACATTTTTTAAAGTATATTTTAGGGCTTATTTTAAATCAATAAATGTATGAAAATCTACCCTATATAACACCTTTTTCAATCTCCACTTTTTTGAACCCTTTCTTATTAAATGAAACTAAGTGGCAAATTTTTAAAACTATTTGCTAAATGACGAGAAACTAAGTTTTTTAAGTTTTTTTTTTTTGAAATATCTCGACGCATTATATATTAATTTCAAAAAAGAAGTTATTTATCTTGAGGCTTTTTAACAATATAGTGATTTAAAAAAGGCTCCGAGAATTTATAAATGAACTGAAACTGTTAAAAACTAAAGCTGATGATAAGATTTATGAGCAACTATTTAAAACTTAAAATGCCTAATCTTTTTGGGCCGAATTGGGAAAACTAAAAAATATATTTAATCAATACTTATATTCTGATTTATTTATTTATTATTTTTTTTTTAATTTGGCTCACAACAGTGCTTCTCTAAATTATCACTAATGAAAAAGAAATTTTCCAACAGACTTTAGGTCAACATTTGTGAATCGATGCTTTCAGTCTCACATCGTTTAGATGTGGATATTCAAGACTTGAGTTCAAGTGAAAATCTCGCACATAAGTATAAAAGTTTTTTTGATAAAAAGGAATTTTTATATTAACTATTTTTATGAATAAATCTTTATTTTGGCTGTAATAAAAATTATTATAAATAAATTATTTTGTCATTAATAAAATTGAATTTATTGGTTTTTCTTAAAATATAAAAATTTTTGTTTCTATTAATAAACAAATTTTGAGTTTTGTTTTGGGTAATGAAGCAGTCGGCCCTTTTTTTTAAATCCCCTATTTTGACGACCTATTTTATAAAATCCACTTTTCTGGACTGTTTTTAAAGATTCTCAATGGTAACGCTGACGTAATGTCTATATTAGACAAATATTTATCAAGATAAACATCAAGATCTGTGCAAATCTATACAAAGTAACATTAGTTAAACAGCTGCTTATTATTTTTGCTTACTACAGCTGTCAAATTGCATATATAAAAACATTAATGAACTTGCCATATTGTTGCTTTTGTGCAACTCTTGCCACCTTATTATCTAATATAGTACATGTTAAGAATAAAGTATTTTATTTGAGGTTTTATTTGGTGCATACTTTTTGGGACAAAAATTAATAAATATATGGAAAGTTAAAATTATTGCGATTAAATTCGAATAAGTTCTATAGCAACAAAAATGTATTTAAAAATGTTTTAATGTTCGACCAAATCATAAACAAATGTATACGGTTGAAAAGCCTAATTTTTCCACTTTATAAAAAAGTAAAAAAACAACAAAAACATAAAAGAATTAGGGATTTATACCCAGCCAAAACTTTGCTTTCCTGGTAAGCTATGAGGTATAATTGGAAACAAAAATAAACTAATTATTTTTTTCCTGAATAATTATTTATTTTTGTTCAAGTTGTCCACAAATTCATGTATTTATTTTTAGACTCTAGGGATACTCAAAAATATGTAGCTAAACAAAACTAAAAATAAAAATAAATAAATAAAAATAATTCTGCTGTCAGTGGGATTTGAACTTGGACATAAATTAACCATTCATTTTTAATTCATTTTAATTACTCAGTATACCATCTAGCACTTAATTTTCTAAGTTACAAAAACTTTTTTTTAGCATAAAATATCTTTTTAGACATTTTGTTATAAAAAATTAACAGCATTAGAACGGAGTTGAACCAACAACCCACTGGTTGCTAATCCAGCGCTTTATCCAACTCATCCAAGTGATTGCAATTTACTGTACTATTATATCATTGAGTACTTATTTATGTACGAGGGCGGATCAATATTTCCGTGACTTTTCGAACTTCCCTCATAGTTATATGAAATGCAACACTATTTCCATCAAGTACCACCTGCTAATAGAGTACTGTCAAATTTTGAGCAAGTGTCGTCATTTACTTTGCGTTTAACAGCTGTTCAAAATATACAACCTCGTGTATTTTTCTAAAAATGCAAAGAAGTGAATTTGGGTTTCTCCGGGTGAACCTGCTCTGAAGAAGGCCAAGGTAAGTTTGTCAACCAATAAGGTGATGGCAACAGTTTTTTTGGGATGCACGCGGTTTAATTCACATCGATTACCTTCAAAAGGGAAAAACAATAATACCTCATCCACCATATTCTCCGGATTTAGCCCCTAGTGACTACTTCCTATTTCCAAATCTAAAGAAATGGCTCGGTGGAAAGAGATTCAGCTCCAACGATGAAATTATTGACCAAACAAATGCCTATTTTAAGGAACTTGAAAAATCCTATTTTTTGGAAGGGATACAAAAACTGGAGAAACGTTCGATTAAGTGTATTGAGTTAAAAGGAGATTATGTTGAAAAATAAATCTTTGTTTTGCAAAAAAAAAAAAAAAAAACTGAGTTTCATACAAAAAGTCACGGACTTATTGATCCGCCCTCGTAATACAGCGTAGGTAAATAATAATGACGTCTCATTACCGAGAAACTACTTTAATAAGTAGTTGCCATTACCGAAAGCCAAAAAGTTTTTGCTTTTATACAGAAACCTAACCAAAAGCAGCGTTTTAAGTATAACTCAATATTTTTAGGTTGTATTGAAAATTTTTAAAAGTGTTTTATATTGTTCTCATAAAGGCCTACAACGTACCCTATAACACCTTTTGTGTGATTGGTTACTGTAGCAGAGTATTTTCAGGATAAACTTACCTTTTGCTTATTAATTTATTGTAATGGAAATCTAATTAAAATTAATTAATCTTTGCAAAAAAATCTCTAGCATTTTTCTTTATTATTCAATATTTGTTTTTTTTTTTTATTTTTATTTATTGTTAATTTTTTTTTTTTTTTTGTTTATAAGACTTAATTATTTTATTTTATTAACTTTGTTGTTATTTATAATTTTTTATTTTCGTCCTTAATTTTTTTCATTTATTCATATTTATATTCATACTTATTTTAATACAGTAATTATGACATTTTTTGTTCTTGTTTTTTTTTTAACAAGTTTTTATAAAACTTTTTACATTATTTTATATTTATATATGTAAGTGTGTGTAATTTTTTGTTTTTTATTTTAATTTCCATTTGCTAATTCTTTTGGAGTTTTGCTCTATTGGTTTTTATGCTATAAATTAATTATTTTTTTTTTTATTAATATTTTCATTTGGTTACATTTATTTATAGAAATTTATATTTTTTATTTAATTTTTTTAATTACTATGGATTTTGTTACATTCGTTTATTTTTTATTAATTTTTTTATATTTATTTTTTTAACATATTTTTTATTTTAGGAATTTTTATCATTGTTATTAACACTGTGAGCATATCTTCTTTTTATACTGAATTGGAAAAATAAAATCAAATCAATTATAAATGGCAATGTTTGTTGGATTTTTATAAAAAAAATTTTTAATTGGAAACTAGTGTCCTATTAAACAAAAACTAAAAGAGCAAATTACATAAATTATTAAAAATGATTAAATAATTTCCTTAGAAACACATATTTTTTACAGGAGTTAAATAACAAATAAAACATATTTCTATAGCAATAATATTGATTAAAATAGAGTATTAAGTTTTAAAAATTTTCGCAGAAGTTATTATCAGCAATTTGCACCATCATTTGTTTTACAGAATTTTAGAAGAATTTTTTCTTTTTTTTTATTCAAAAATATTGAAAGTAATATTTAATATTATTGGAATTTATTGGATATTAATTTTGAATTCTTATTAAAAATTAGTTCCTGTGTTTTAATGAAATTTTTTTTTTTTAGGGATCACTCAAGCACCCCGGGTAATTTTATTGCGGATGCACTAGCCATAAATGGATCGCTTCTTCGAGGTTAAAAAACGGACCAACTGGTTGGAGTACCGCTTTCGGCCTGCATACCAATAATTCTGAGGAACTTGTCGAGTATTGCAGGAGGAACTTGTCGAGAAAAATGGACAAATTAATCCAAATGTTAAACCTCGAGGCAAATATGATGAACTAATTTCACCATGGGACTACCGAGGCATCGGTTAAGGATTCTGGTAGCCATTGTCACAGGGCACTGGATTGCTGTAGAAGTTGTCGAAATGAGAAAGAGGAGAAAACGATGGAGTATCTTTTATGTCACTGTCCCTTACTGTCTCTTACTGAGATCACGACTGCTAATTTTGGCGGTCCGCTTGTGCATGTATTATCAGATCTCTCTGATATTGACATCAGATGGATCGTTTCTTTCATACATGCATCGGGTTGGATCGTTTCGAACACTGTTATGGTCACGTGAGTTAGGAACACATGATCCCTCCGTTTTTCATAATGGGACCAAATTGGACCAAAGTGACCTGTCTCTTATTGACTAGACTCCTGCTCTCAGAGATAAATTTATAATTAAATTTTTCGTTAAAATATTGATAGTAAACATTTTTTAAAAACATTTTTGAACAATTTAAATGTTTTTAAGAAAAAAAATTTTGAACATTTATCGATAAAATTTGTTGTTGATAAAATTGTTTGTTAGAAATTTGTTGTCGAAATTTTTTGTTAAAAATTTGTTGATATAATTATTGAAACTAATTTATTTACTAAAATATTTATTAGATACTTTTTACAATAATTTTAGCGATCTTTTTTCAATTTATTGATCGATTTAAAATATATTGACATTTTTACAAAAATTTTCGTTCAACTTTTTTTATGATTTTTTTTTTTTTTTTTTTAGAAATTTGTTGAGGAAAATGTTTGGATTTGTTTTATTTACTAAAATTTTTGTTGCATATTTTCATAATTTTTTTAAGAACTTTTTTAAACAATTCTTTTTTTAATAAAATTGTCTTTTTCTTCAATATATTGATCGATTTAAAATTCGTTTATAATTAAAGTATTTTAATGAAAATTCTTGTTAAACATTTTTTATGAATTTTTTCCAATTGTGTGAATATAATAATTTTTGTTGTTTATTTTCATAAAACTTTTCAAGAATTTTTTTAACAAAAAATTCGTTTCAATAATAATATTTGTAAAAATTTATTAGATGAGTTTTTGTTAAAATTATTAAATTTTTGTTTTAATTTTTGTTTTAAGTATGAAAACTTGCTTTGAAAATATTTTTTTTTTTTCAAAAAATGTACGGTGGAGGCTTTTTTATCATTTTTCTTAAAATTTTTATTGGTTAAACAATTTGTTGAATTTTTATAAAAATTTTTGTTGAAAAACTTTATTAATTCAAACTGCTGTTGAAAATTTGCTGAATATTTTTTTTGCTTCAAATATTCGGACAAAAATTGTTTGAACATTTTTTGACTAAAATTTTCATTAGAAATTTTTTTGATTAATATTTTTGTCGTAAATTATCAATTATCAATTTTGATTTAAATTTTTTTAAACCATACTTGATTAAAACAACTGTTTGAGCATGCTACGATGAACTTTTACTAAATATTTTTCATAATTTTATTACATTTTTATTGCAAATAGTTGTTGATTTTTTAAAGAAGGATTTCATTACATTTTTTAACGAAAAACTCGATAAATTTTTTTGATAAAAATACGATTGCAATCTTCTTAATGAAGATTTATGTTATTGATTAGCAAACATTTTTATTTAATTTGTTGATGAATTTTTTTTATTTATTTATTTTTTGTATTTTTCTTGACGAAATATTTTATTGAAGTTTTTTTGGTGAATAATTTAATTGAAAGCCGTTGGTTTCTTTTCATTAATTTTCTTAAACATTTTTTTATGTATAATTTTATTTTTTTATGAAATATTTTGTTAAACAATTTTTTTAAGAAAAGCTATTGATTTTTTATGAAAAACTACGAGATTTTTTTTTTTTTTTTTGATAAAAAATATTGAAATTTTGTTAACGAAAATTTTTTATGATTTTAAAGAATTTTTTATGCTTTTAAAGAATTTTTTAACGAAAATTGTTTTTTTTTTCTTTTTTGAAAAAAAAAAAATATTTTTCTTGATGAAATATTTTATTGAAAAATTTAACTGAAAGTTGTTGGTTTTTTTTATTAATTTTCTTAAAACTTTTTTGATGAAAAATTTTATTTTTTTTATGAACATTTTTACTAAAGAAATTTTTAATTGTTTTTAGGTGAAGATTTAAAATTTAGAAGTTTCTGATGAAACATTTTATTAAACATTTTTTTGAAAAAAACTTCATAAATTCTTTGGCACAAAAGTTTATTGAATTGAATGTTTTGGGATAAAAGCTATTAATGAAATTTTATTACAGAACATTTGTCATTGTTTATGTTTATTTTGATTAAGAGTCAATGTTTCTTTAATTTTTTGATGAAGATTATTTTCTATTGAAATTTTTTAGATAAAAAATTTTATTTAAAACTTTTTTGATGAAATATTTTATTCAAATTTTTTAAGAAAAATTTTATTGAAAATTGTCGGTTAACGTTTTTGTTTTTATTTTATTTTTTTTTTTTGATGACATATTATTAAAATTTTATTTTTTTATGAAAACTTTTATTTAGCGATTATTTTTGTAAAACAATTTTGATTTAATACATTTTAAGTGAAAAATTTTATTGAAATTTTTTGATGATAAAATATAAAATATAGATATAAATATAAATATAAATTTAAATATAAAGATTATATTGAAATTGTTTGTATGAAAAGTTTTATTAAATTTTTTTTCATGACAAATATTGTTTATGAACAGTTTTATTTTTTCATGAATATTTTTGTTTTGTTAAGATTTTTTAAAAAATTTTTTTGACGAAACATTTAATTTACAATTTTGTTTTATGAAATCTCAATTTTTTGATAAAAAATTGTATTCACATTTTTGTTTACGAAATATTTCCTTAAAATTTTTTGATGAAAAATTTAATTGAGAATTGTTGGTTAAACAGTTTCTTCATATTTTATTATTATTACTATTTATTTAATGAAAATTTTGGTTATACAATTTTTTGATGAACACAAATTTTATTAAAATTGTTTGATGAAACATTTTATTGAAAAATTTTTTATAAAATATTTTACTGAGCATTTTTTGTTGAAACATTTTATTGAAAATTTTTTGATGAAATATTTTACTGAAGATTTTTTGTTGAAACATTTTATTGAAAATTTTTTTCATGAAACATTTTATTCTTTGATACAAGTTTTTTTTTTAATTTTGTTAAACTTTTTTTTATAAAATTTTAGATAAAATTTTTTGATGAAAATATTTTTGACATTTTATTAAAGAACCTTTTTTAGGAATATTTTTGATCGTAATATTTTTAAAGAATTTTTCGATGAAAAATTTTGTTGTTATCTTTTTATGAAATTTATTTTTTTTAATAAAAAATTGTATTATTTTTTTTACAAAATATTTTATTGACATTTTTAATGAAAACTTATTGAAATTTTTGAATGAAAAGTTTTATTGAAATTTTTTGATGAAAATTTCTAACAAAATTTTGTTAATAACAATTTTATTTTTTATGAACATTTTTGTTTAGCTTAAATTATTTTAAAGAATTTTATTTAAAAAATTAAAAAAAAATTATTAAAAAATTTTTTGACGAATGTTTTTTATGAAAAATTTAATTGAAATATTTTGGTGGAAAATTTAATTGAAAGTTTTTGGTGAAAAATTTTATTAAAATCTTTGGGTAAAAAATTTAATTCAAATTTTTGACGGAAAATTTAATTTTAATTTGGTGAACAATTCTATGATTTTTGAATGATGATTTCTCATTAACAACAATTTCTACTTTTAAATTAAGCATTCTTTATTAATAAGTTTATTGAGTTATTATTTATTTAGAAAAAATTATATTCAAAATTCTTTAATTCACTATATTTTTTTGCGAAAACTTCACCAGTAAATATTTAAATAAATATGTAAATTATGTTATGTTTTAAACATTTTGTTTATAAATATTGAGGTGAATGCCTAAGATCATTTATAATTAAACTAATATAATTAATTATAAGACTTATAAATAAATAAAATAAAAAATGAACTAGTATTTGAATTTATTTATTTATTTATTTTTTCTTTGAAAATTGCTTCATTATATTCTCCCACTTTTTTATCTACAATTTTCTTTTGAATTTTTTTTTTTTAATGTTTTCAATAATTTTTAATAAAATTTATTAGAAAAATTTTTTGACTGAAGAAGACTTTAAGAATTAATTTCGCAAAAAAATAAATTTTATAAAATTTGTCACTTTCAAAAATTACTTACCAAACATTTCTTAAAAATTTTACCCGAATAAAATTTTTTCAAAAATATTTACCAAAAATATTAAAAATATAAAATTTATAAAACTCTATAAGTTATATTTTCTTTTTAGGAAATTAACTTTCAAACTTATTTTTCTCTAGGGGCTTTATACATTTCATATCAGGATTAACTTATCGTCTTTAAACCTTTAACGCTCAATTTTTCCTATTTATCGATATTAATTATTATTTTAAATATTTACACAAAACTTATATTATTTTTACAACATCATTCTTTGGCCAATTTCAGTCTAACCGCCAACCGTTTACACTTCCATATTAGCTGTGTTTCCAAAATACTAAACGACATAGCGACCAATACCAGACCCAACAGCAAATAAGCACAACAGGCAAATAGCTGGATTTCGGGACCCTGAAATGTTTTCAGGGGCACAAAATCACCATAACCTATTGTTGTCAGAGTGACAAAACAAAAATAGGCGCCATCTATTAGAGACCAATTCTCCCACAAAGCAAAAATGACAGTGCCCAGGCAGACATAGAATATCAGAATAAACAAAACCACTATAATGGGAACCTGAGGTATTTGTGAGTTTACTGAGTCGCTGAGTGAAACCAAAGAATGATTATCACAAAAGTCTTCTTGGCTATGAAGTTTATCAGTCGCAGGATGTGAAGAATGTAAATGTT
The DNA here is from genome assembly GCA_932274085.1 of Protocalliphora azurea. Classification (NCBI taxonomy): domain Eukaryota; kingdom Metazoa; phylum Arthropoda; class Insecta; order Diptera; family Calliphoridae; genus Protocalliphora; species Protocalliphora azurea. The sequence goes on along the minus strand of OW026521.1, from coordinate 10,723,715 downwards.
TTAGTTTATAGATATTGGAGCCTTCCAAACCACCCAAATCATCATCGGAGGTATCTTCATAATGGTCACCATAACATATAGAGGCTGCTGAGGAATTGCGACGTTTGGGTATGTGTAAATTGCATTCTCCTTTGCGATTGATTATGATAGACTTACGTTGTTGGGCCATAGAGTTGTTCGAACGTTGAAAAGTATTTAGGGTATGACGATGAAAAGAGGCGGCTGTGGCATTGAGAAAACTTCGGGTATGAGATTTGTCTTCTGTGGTGGCGGAAGAGGTGGTAAGTAGAGGTACACGGGAGGGTGTGCCATGAGGACAATTACTGGAATTGGAAAGAGAAAAAAAAAAAATAAAATATGTTATTGCATAAATTTTATTTTTTTTCAATTATTTTTAGTTTAATTATATATTTTTTTAAATTTAAAAAAAAATTAACAAATTTTTAAAAACACTACTTTTGATTTGAATCGTTTAGATTTGCGTCATTTCATTTTGCATAGCTGCTTGAAATTTCAATATTTCGTTTCGATTTCCATTTGCGTTGCACAGAGGAGTGAAATTGAAAGAAATAGGTATTAAGTGAAAATTGATGTTTTGAGGAAGCAATTGATTCTAGGTAAAAGTAGATAAAATGAAGCATCATTACCTGCTAAAAAAAATCATCAATTTTTTCACTCTACGTATAGTGCCTCGTTAAAGTCATAGATTTTTTGCATTTTTCAATCACATTAGTGAAAACTGAAAATCGAATAATTTCAAGTTTTTATTTTTGTGTTTTATTAAAAAAAGAAAAAAATAGTTCTATACAATGGATTTGTGAATTATATGTATTTAGAAATATATCTGTGTATTTTTTGTTGCAGTTAATGTTGTAGAAATATTTTTAATATTTTTTTATTTTTTTTTTTTTGTATACAACGGTCGGACAACTCGTGGACGGAGTCTAGCTCGGAGATCCTCTGCTTACTAATGAAGACTCATTTCCCTGTCTATAAGGATGTAGAATCTGAAGGGAGGAGGTAGTGTTAGTGATAACCTACAGTCCGGACCAGAGGAGGGTGATAACGATGCGATAGAGGAGATGATCACTGGAGACAAGGTAAGACGGGCGGTAAACTAATCTGGGCCATATAAGTCACCGGGCCCAGGTGGAAATGATAGAGTCATCTCACTAGTCGTAAAGGTATTTAGGGATTGCCTTAAAGTGAGACATATTCCTAGGGTGTGGAGAGAGGTTAGGATCATTTTCATATCCAAAGCGGGTAGGACGACTCACTAGAAGCCCAAGGACTATAGACTGATTAGCCTATCGTCTTTTCTACTCAAGAAAATAGACTGATCGATCTGTATCTGAGAGGGAATATGGGAACTCAGGGCATCAAGACGTTCAACATGTCTATTTTAAGGATAAGTCTGCTGAGAGTGCTCTACATGATTTGATGAGTTTTATTAAACGGGATCTGCTGAATAAGGAATACACCTTGGCAGCGTTCCTCGATATAGAAGGGGCCTTTAACAACATTAGGATAGAGGCGATTGAGGAATCACTCGCTTCGTTATGTATTGGTGTATACCTAATCGAGTGGATCACCCTGATGCTAAGCAGCAGAAAATCGTATGACGATGTGGTATTACGGGTAAATTTCTACCTACGATCAGCGAAAAATCGATCAGCAGAAAATCGTATGACGATGTGGTATTACGGGTAAATTTCTACCTACGATCAGCGAGTCAACATTAAAAAGACTGAATTAGTTCTGTTTAGTGGGAGATATAAGGTTGAAACATTTAGTCTTCCAAGTTTTGAATGGGATGGAACTCAGTTTGTCAAGAGAGGCCAAGTACCTGAACATTTACTTGGACAGCAAATTGCTTTGGAAGAGAAATACTCAGGAAATTGCCAAGAAGGGGCTTAATGTCTATTATGCATGCAGGAACTCTATACGGAAGAACTAGGGTATATTAGATATACACATCGGTTGTCAGACCTATACTCACTTAATGATCTTCGGTATGGTGAGAGGCGTTGAGAAAAGGGACGTATAGGAACCTTTTTTCTAAAGTTCAGAGATGTGCTTCAATTGGCATTACGGTTGCCGCGAGAAATACATCTCAGACATCACTGGACATTATTTTCCAACTTCTTCCAATTGAGGAATTCGTGAGAGAAATGGCTGTGCGAGGCTTACTTAATCTGAAGGAATTGGAACTAATAGGGAGCTCTACAGCGGGGCATGCTAGCATACTTGGATAGTCAAACATTATCCTCGGCCGCCCAAATGGTTTATGTCGGTACTATAATTTACTTCGAGGCTACCCCCGTTATTGAAATCCTTTGTAGGGACCTCTGGACTGGAGTATAAAAGCTCCACGGATGGCTCGAAGATGGAAGTAGGTATTGGGGCTGGTGTTTACTTCATGGGAATAGATATCAAACGATCTTTTATATTATAGAATAAGACTTTGTTGGGTTCCTGGTCACTGCGATATTCACGACAATGAAATAGCCGATGAGCTAGCTCGCAAAGGCTCGGAGTTGGACAGGTCTTTTGTAGAAGTATCAGTTAGGATTCTAATTGGGTCATATCTCATGGCCATAGGGGAATGGACTATAGATAGAACGAATCATGTTTGGAGGAGTAGAATGGAATGCAGGGTATCTAGAGCGTTATGGTCTATTCTTAAACCAGCAGATTCGGAGCATCTTCTGGGCATGAGTTGTGGGAATCTAAGGAACATTTTTAGTATGATTACTGATCACCTCGCAATATGACCAGTAAGTGGGACACTGGCGCGTCAGATTTTTGCAAGACCTGTGATGATATGGACGAGCTAGAGACAGTGGAGTACATACTCTGTCATTGTGTAGGGCTTGAGTGTAGTAGGCTGAGGTGGTTTGGGAGCCATATTCTGCACGAACTGGAGGAGTTTGCGGGTAGAGAGCTCAGCAACCTTATAGGGTTCGTAATGGGAATATGAGAGCTTAGAGGTAGTCAGGGTTGATCAATGGGTCTTATGTTCCATACTTTTCCTACATTTCCTATATTTAGCTAACTTTCCTTCCCATCTAGTGCTTTATTCTACTAGGGTTTTTCTCTTTCTTCGCCTATCAGCTTTCTCTGTTATTTATAAAGTGATCACAATAGACAAAATGGTCTCTGGCTGGAGGCGTGAAGACGCCGCCCTTTTTAACCTAACCTATCCTGAGGATTACATTCTCTGTGTTAAGTTAGAAAATCAAAATAGAATTTATATAACTATTTTAATTTGACCTCTTTTTACAAAAAATGATCGTTTTTTATTAAACATTAATTTCTTTTCTGTTCAAATATTGTTATTGTGGTAGCATTTTTTAAGTACACAGTGTAAAAATATATAAAAAAAAGTGAATCGATTTGCGTCGTTTCAGTCTGCATCGCAATACTCCGGTCCCCATTAACGACGCAGATGTGGGCCTCAGTATATTTAATTACACACTATATTTTTAATATTTTTTAAATTATTTTTTTTATTTTATTTTTTTAAATGTTCTGTTTATTAAAATTAAAATAATAATAAAAATAATTTATTTTAGGGGCCACTGTGATATGCCTACTTTACATTTTTACTTCCGGCCTGATTCACTAACTCACTTCCTTATTTTTTTATTTTTTTTCCACTTTAAGTGGCATTTTCAGACAATAAACATAAAATTGTGTTACAAATCTGCTGCATCAGCACTTAAATTTGCTAAGGAATTATTGAAAATGAGGTAAAATTATATAAAAAAAAAATATATATATATATATATAGAAATAAAGAAATAAAATGTCTAGTGAAAAAATAAAATTAATTGACCTGATTCAAGCTCAAGTTACAATTAATTACCAACACTTAAACAACATACTACACACATACATACATATGTATATACACATTAAATGCACTTACAAACCACTATTCCATATAATACAATGGCAGTAATAAATGGCGTTGTATTAAAAGAGTGAGAGATGCTGAGAATGATAAAAATAAAAATAACATCCACCCATCATTACACAGCGGTAAAAATGTCAAGCCCTCCATGGTCCAGGCCTTTTAGAAGGTCTATTTACATCTTATTTAAGATACAGTTGCTCCTGGTTAGCATGAGCAGTAAGGTATTCAAGAATGCCTCATCCTTACTTTCTAAATTATCCGATAGAACTTCTGACTTTCCTTCTCTTTGAAGGAGAATAAAAAGATGTATTTTTAATATATCTTGTTTTAAGCAACTATAAACCTGTGTATAACAATATATAGCGTCTGAATTCCTTTCTCTTAGAAGGGAAGAAGTAATACAATATTTTTTTTGCTTTAAGGAAAAACAAAACCGTTACAAAAACAATGTCAAAATTTAAAGCGGATTCAAAAATTAAAAAACAAATAATAAGAATTCATTTAGTTTTGTTTAATGCTTTGTTCGAGTTTGGTTGAGTTTTTCGAAGTTAATTTTATTTTTAATTTCTAGTATCTCTCATAGGTACGAGTATTTTATTAAAAACTTTATCGTTTATACTATATCTGTGTACTTTTAATAAAATAAATTAACAAAAACTTAAATTTTTTCAGGAGACTTAAACAATTAAAAAAATCAACAATTTTTGGATAAATTGCCTTATCTCGACTTAAAGTATTGTTTTCAAAAGTTCAGATATGTTTTTTAATACAAAATTTTTATTATTTTTTTTTTTTTTTATTTTAAACTTTTTACAATAATTTAAAATAAAAAATTGTTATTTTATATAAATAGAGAAATATTTTATTAAACAGGTTTGATGGTAGGACTTCTGTAGAAGGCCTGCTGACAGCTTTTATTCAGGAGGTCTTTTAGAAGGACCGCATCAGGTTGCGAATGTGTAAGTTCATGCTCACAATGATATCGCCTGTAAGAAATACATGAACATGGAATGCAAAAAGAAGCTCTTCTGGCTACAAAAAAGGCCTTCAAGAAGAGCTCTTTACCCCTTCTTTTTACCGCTGGGTATATATTAAAAGCGTGAAAGTATTGGTTTTTTACACACACAAAAATTAATGTGTGGGAACATTGTGTTGAAAGGCATTACTTTAACTACCCAGTCGGAAAAAAAGGGCTAAAGATACCTTCTAAACTGCTTTATTTATAATCCCCAGGGCATGCTACTACCACGCATTTCAACACTATTTCTTTTGTACACGGCATGTCATTGGAGACAAGACCTTCCATTCTGCCTTCCAAAAAGAAGCGAAGAGGCAAGGGCTCTTAAATAAATAAATATGTTCTCTTACGTGCAATGCTATTACAAAAGAGTCCGACATTGCATTAAAAAAAAAAAACATGCGGATTACCTTCATTAACGGCGCTTTAAATAAGATTAAATAATTTTGAGCTTTGTAAGTCTCGTAATTAAAAATATTTCTGTTTGTAATGAGAAAATTAATAAGTGACTCTCAATATCGCAACTAATGAAAGGGAAACAAGAATTAGTACCGAATTTTTTTTTATGAAACCGAGGCTTTCTCTGAGGAATTTCATAGAGGGCAAAGTGGAATGTGTATAAAATTTATTCGTGAGAAGGCATTCAGAGAAGCCTGCAGGGATGAAGCACTAACTTATTTTCCTTCTGGGTAAATCTATGTATAAATGTATGTATGTATATATTTATGTATGTATAAAAGTGTATATGTGTCTGTCTTCAATATAAAACGTGAAGAATATTATAAAAATGTATCACTTCATTTCGTATACACTTTATATTGAACAAAGTATGTGTGTATGTATGTATGTATGTATAAAGAAAAAGAAGAAAAAAAGAGTGATATATTACACAAAGAAAATTGTCAATAGAATGATTAAATCATGAATGTAATTTATGAGACAATGTGCTAAAGGATATAATAAAGGTTTGAGGATATTTTTTAATGCTGGAGAGTTGAATGACTTTAACAGTAGATTAATGGTAATTTTACAAAGATGTATGGAAAATTATAAGGATATTTGCTTGAATTCTGCAGTAGTAATTTAGTTTAAATTGATCTGAAAGTCTGGGAAGTATAAATATAAAATTATTTTAATTATGTTAAATACGTGGGTTCCTTAAAATGTTATTTCATGTGACACTTCTGATATTAAGTATTTTTTTTTTTTTTTTGGAAATTCCAAATAAAAATATTTTCAACTGTCGTGTGTAAGTAACACTGGCAAAAATTAATTTAAGACCCTTTAAAGTAATGTATTTTCGGTCTTGTGAAATTTTAAGATTGAGAATTTTGGTCGTTTTTTAAAATTTTTTGAAAATTTTTTTAAACATTTTTATGTTAAATACTATACAGCAGTTAAAAGAGTAAACAAGAACTTGATAATGACATAAAGTTATCAAACGATAATGCTACAACAACATCGACATCCCATTTGCATTACCTAGAAGTTGTTTTATGTCAACGATTAATTTTTCTCTGCATTACATGTAACTACTTGTGCAACTGTTGAGCAGATTAATATGCATTTATTTTAGAGTAATTAATTTTTTAACATTCTATTTGGAAACATCAATGGTAACCAGTTGCCTTTAATCACATCATCGTGTTAAAATAATGAGGTAAGTTGCTAAAGTGTTAGTAGTGTAGTGTGGTTATAATAGCATTTTAACTCATTATTTGGTTAATGAGTTAAAATTGTTGCTGGTTTATTAAACTAAATCAGAAAAATCGTTCTAAAAATATGATGCCATGTTTTAATTTTCTAAATAAGTGTTTATCTCGAAAGTTGATACAATTAAAAAAAGTTATAAAAAAAATATATCTAAATTTACTGAGAAGTTTGGTGCCGCAAGAAAAAAAAAACTTTTCCTTCGCCCTAATTCTTGTAAGATTTTCTTGCCGAGAAATGTCAGTTTTATTGTAAGTTTTCAATACAAATATAAGCTTTTTATACAAGTTTTTGGTAATTATGGTTCCCTTACAAAAGGCAGATTTTTAACCAATAAAAATAAATTTAATTTGGTGTAAATTCTATACAATTTCCTAAAAAGTTTATTTATTTATTTATTATTATTATATATTTTTTGAGTAATTATGTTAAATTTGAACTCAAATAAAATTTAAATGAACTGGGATAAATTATTAAAATTTCAAAATATTATAGTGAGAATAGTAGTTAAATAAAATAAAAGCCAAACTTTTATAGAAAAACCCTAAAAATCCTAATCAGAAAAAATGTGTTTCAAAAACTTATTTTAACAACCGATTTTAACTGATTTGATTTAAAATTATCCAAGTTTGTAATCAGATTGTGGGTAGATTCCTATGTCTCTGTACTTAATTTACATACTTTTGGACTAAGTTTTCTTTTAAAATGTTAAATAAATATTAAACGGCAAAATAAATAATGAAAAATCTTTGGCTTTTTAAAATTAAAATTCAAATTGATATAAATTATCATGGCAATCATAAATTTTTATATTCTACACCACCATAAGTAAATAGAAAAAAGAATTATTGTCCAATATCTATCTTGTCAAAAGACTCAGTATCACTTTTAGAGTCGATATATCGATGTCTGCCCGTCCGTCTGACTAGCTCTCCGTGTCACAATTTTGAAGATAATTTATTGAAATTTAGCACGTGACATTTTTTATACAAGGATGACATTGTCCCCTAAGCAAATGTCCTCCCGAAAGGGGTTCTTTAAGATCATAAATGCCTTAAATAAATTGTTTTTCTAATAAAATTCATCATAAACAGGATTTGTACAAGTGTAAATCACTATGTCAAATTTTAGAGAAGTCAATAACTAATCATATAAGTTCCACTTCCCCACAAGGTAAATAAATCCCTAAAAAAAAATAATATCAAAATAAAAATTGATATCAATTCATTTTAGGCAATAACGTATCAAACTACTCAACTTCAAAATAATCGGTCTACAATTGTCCATAATTAGTTCAAAGTACCAAAATCCAATTAAATGTTTACAACGACATAAAATTTGGAACAAATAAATTTTATTTAAGGAAAATTATTTCCAAATGGGACCACTTATTAATATTTAGAACATTGTTTGTAATATAATGAATACTAAAAAAATTTTAGAAGCCAAATTCATCCTGCCAAATTTAAAAAATTAAAACGAAAAACAATATCCAAAAATAAAAGTACATTTGCTTTAAATAAGTTGGTCCATATAGGATTTTCTGATATTTTGTCTCTAATCTAGTGGTGTTTTAAAACATTATACAAATATTATAAAACCCGAACTAAGCCCACCAAAATTAAAAAACAAAAAAAAAAAAAAAAACGTTAAAAAAAGAATGAGAATATTTTTTCACTCAAAATATCTCTTAAACCTATAAAAATACTTTTGTATAGATTTACAAGGATTATTAATATATAAAATTTTTTAACAATCAAATCATAGATACATTTTTGGCGACTTTTTAAAAACTTGATATACTTGAGGTGACCAAATTTGGAGGTCCACTCACTACCAAATATTTCTTAAACTAATAGGAATACCCTACACATTGAAGGGTGTTTTATTTTGCAGATGTTTACAGTGACTATTCGTATGAAATATTTTTAACCAAAGAATACAAACAATAGAAAGGAGGTCTCTTTCGTACAACAACAACATTTTTGTCTGCTCGCGTACAAGTTCTGTGCGAATTCAATACACTTGTGAGAGAGAAAAACAACACAAAATAAACAAAACTTAAAGTATACCAATCGATTCAGAATCACTTTTTAAAAAGATCTAACGATGTCCATCCTTCCATCTGGCTGACAGTCTGTGTGAATCTTGGGCACAAAGTACGGGTTGCAATTTTAAAGATAATTCTATGAAATTTCGTGGGACTTTTATGATACAAGGACGAAGCCTTGATTGTGATCGATCCATTATTTCATCTAGCCCCATTCAAATGTCTCACCGAAATAGAGTTTAAACACTCAAAAATGCCTTAAAAATAGGAATACTTCAATGAAATTCGGTGCAAAGAAGTTCTGTACGAGTATAAATTTTTGTACTAAATTTTATGAAGATCGGTACGCAATTGACCACTAGCTCCCATAGCTCTTCCAAAAATCACTTTAATGTGCATAAATGTCACAAACAAGTTTTATGTAAATAGAAACAACACTGCTAAATTTTATGAGAATTGGACCATAATTTACCATAGCTCTCATAAAACTTACAAAACAACTCAAATCGAGGCCAGAGTGTATCAACTTAAAAAAAGCGGATTTTGGATGGTATCAGATTAAAATAAAAAAAAAAAAACTCATTAAAAATCTCCCTAAAACTTATTTGTAGTAACACTTAGATTTTTAGCTCAAGATATTGCAACAGTAAGTCATTTGATATTTTTTATTAATTTTACTTTTTAACAATTAAAAATATCTTCAATAGATATCTTAAATAAACGTTATAGAATTATATGTATGAACTAGTGTTTCAGAATGCCCGGAGTTTTCAAATTCCCGGGAAAAGGGGTAATAAAAAAAAATTTTATTAAATTAACTTAAACTAAATTTGGGAATTCTCGTTTCCCAAATCTTTGTGTTTAAAAGAAAATATAGAAATATTTCAAAAAGGGAAACTAATTTGAAAATAATTTTCAATGAATTCAATGAATTTATAAAATTTTCGGATTTAAAATCCATGTATAGCTTTTCTAGTTGGCTGTTTATTTTTTTTTTTTAATTATTTTTTATCTATTTTGCTGATTTTATAATAATGAGGACTTATTTCATGTAATCACTTTCTTATAGATTTATAACATCTAAACTACAAAATATGTAGTTCAAACACATTTTAAAATTTGTCTTTATTTCCATTTAATTTTTCATTCTAAAATATCTATTTGTCTCCGTTCACTTGTTAAAACAAATCCTTTCAATTACTCTACTCATCCTTTAGTTACCATTTAACCTTTTATTTTTATATTATTTACTTGATTTTTTTTTTTCTCATTATAAACTCCATTAGACCTTTTAACTCTTGTGACAAGACAATAAATCAAGTATGTCTCTAAACATACCATTGAACACGTTTTATGTATCAGCAACAAATCAAGTAACTACAACATTGTTATAAACAGACAGACATACACAGATACATTCGAACAAGGGTGTTGAAGCCAAAGCAATAAACAAAAAGTGAAAGAAAATACCTAAAGGTTTCTTACAACCAGACCAGGTAAAAAATGGCTAGAAATTTCAATTTGTTGCCCAAATAAATTTTGCATGGATTTTTTGTTTTGTGTTCTTTTTTAAACTCCTAACTAGTCTCTGGCAATTGTTTTATAATGTCTCCCTCTCTCTCTCTCTCTCTCACTCTTTCTCTTCTGTCGATGGTGAGAGAAGTGAATGGTCATTTAAAGCAATTTAGTTTAAGTATAAACGTTTTTTTTCTTGCTGTTTTTTTTTTTGCTTTTCATTTTTTATTGCTTTAATTTTTTCACTTTCGACTACTTACCCCAAACGTTGTTGCTCTTGTTCTTCTTCATCCTCCATTATATCTACTGTGGCTGCTGCTAAACCTCCTGCTGTGGCTAAACCTTTTCCTCCTGCAGCTCCTGATATCAGTGCCATACTTATTTGATTGTTAACAACATGTGTTGGTTGTTGTTGTTGTTGTTTTGTGAGTGTTGCTTTTGTTTCAGGATTTTCATAAATAGTTGTTGTGTTATTTGTTAATGTTGTCGTTGATGCTGGTGAAGATGAGGAAGCTATGGTAGTAGATGTTTGACTGCCAACATAAAAATTGTTGCCAGCTGCTGTTGTTGTTGTTGTTGATGACATAGATGTTTCTGTAACCGGTTCGCTGGAGAATATAACAGAATGTTGTGATGATGGTACTGTTGAGGTTGGAGAGTAAACAGCTGAAGAATGTTGTGGCTGTTGCTGCTGCTGTTCAGCGTTTAAGTTTTGTGTTAAATCATGCCTGCAGGAAATATCACTTTCATGCATTAAAGTATTGATTTCTTGTGGTAAAGGTTTTGTTAAGAATTTCGCCCGTCTTATACCTGAAAACAAAACGAACGAGAAGAACCAAAATTATTGTTTAATATTTTCTTAATTCTCAAAGAAACAATCAATCATTTGTTCATTTCTTCAAATTAAAAAATGAAACGAAAAGAAAAATTTGTTATGGCAACATAATGGCTTAACAGATTTCCATTTTTTGCTTTCTAGTGAAAGAAAAAAATGCCAACGAAAATCATAAAATTTTTTCAATTATTTCAGTTTTGTAAAAATTTTGTGTTTTTAAGCACTTTTTCCTAACCAAACATACACTCTCAATCAGAAAAGATGCTTTTGTCAAAGCTGTCATCATTATTATAATCACTAAAGGAAAATGTGTCACAAATGTACAAGTAAATGGAAATTATTAAGGGTGACCAGCTAATATGAATTTACTTTAAAAGAGATCAGAATTTGTTCGAGTAATAAGCTTTTTTTTTTAAATAGAATTTTCTTATGATATTTTTTTATTGATAAAATTTTTATGAAATTTATTATTCTTTTAACGTCCTTTTATTCTTTTTTTAATGGTCACCCTTTTTATAATCTTAAAATTGATTTCCTTATTAGTTTATTGTGAAATATCTTTAAAATTCTACTTAATTTTCTCAATTTAATGCTCAACTTTAGCTACATTCAAGACAAGACGCCGTGAGCGGGGAGATAAAACGATAACTTGCGGTTTTGTAATGAAGATGAGGCAAATTTATCAATCAAGCACGTACTTCAATCGTTATTGATGCGGCTGTAACCAACAATTTTCCTTTAAGGCTTGAGCATTGAAAACACAAAAAAAAAAAAGAAAAACTGATTTTAAGTGCACAAGTTATAAGTGAAAATTAAATGTTGTGATTGATTACTAATCTTAAGTGTGATGAGAAGGAGCAATCAAAAGTTTTCTTATAAAAAATCTAACAAAGAAAGTGAACATGTTATAAGACAGAATAAAAAGTCATAAAAGAAGTTTGCTTGAGGAATTTTTTCACAGGTATATAACAAATATTTTAAATAAAGTTGAGAAAAATTTCATATTTCTCAAAAAAATGAATTTAAATTTTAATATTTATTCAAAATTAAAGGAAAACAGACGACAGTTAATTGTAGTCAATAAATTAGTCAATAATTAATCTGGTCAATAATCTAGTCAATAGTCTAGTCAATAAATTAGCCAACAGTTTAATAAATAACATATTAAAAAGTTTGGTCAATAGCATAGTCCAGTAAATAGCCTAGCCAATAGTCTCGACAATATTTTAGTCAATAGTCTAGTCAATAATTTAGTTTGTAGTCTAGTAAAAAGTATAGTTAGTAGTCTAGTCAATAATCTATTCAATAGTCTCGTCAATAATCTCGTCAATAGTCTAGTCAATAAATTAGCCAACAGTTTAATAAATAACATATTCAAATGTTTGGTCAATAGCATAGTCCAGTAAATAGCCTAGCCAATAGTCTCGACAATATTTTAGTCAATAGTCTAGTCAATAATTTAGTTTGTAGTCTAGTAAAAAGTATAGTTAGTAGTCTAGTCAATAATCTATTCAATAGTCTCGTCAATAATCTCGTCAATAGTCTAGTCAATAAATTAGCCAACAGTTTAATAAATAACATATTCAAAAGTTTGGTCAATAGCATAGTCCAGTAAATAGCCTAGCCAATAGTCTCGACAATATTTTAGTCAATAGTCTAGTCAATAATTTAGTTTGTAGTCTAGTAAAAAGTATAGTTAGTAGTCTAGTCAATAATCTATTCAATAGTCTCGTCAATAATCTCGTCAATAGTCTAGTCAATAAATTAGCCAACAGTTTAATAAATAACATATTCAAATGTTTGGTCAATAGCATAGTCCAATAAATAGCCTAGCCAATAGTCTCGACAATATTTTAGTCAATAGTCTAGTCAATAATTTAGTTTGTAGTCTAGTAAAAAGTATAGTTAGTAGTCTAGTCAATAATCTATTCAATAGTCTCGTCAATAATCTCGTCAATAGTCTAGTCAATAAATTAGCCAACAGTTTAATAAATAACATATTCAAAAGTTTGGTCAATAGCATAGTCCAGTAAATAGCCTAGCCAATAGTCTCGACAATATTTTAGTCAATAGTCTAGGCAATAATTTAGTTTGTAGTCTAGTAAAAAGTATAGTTAGTAGTCTAGTCAACAATCTATTCAATAGTCTCGTCAATAATCTCGTCAATAGTCTAGTCAATAAATTAGCCAACAGTTTAATAAATAACATATTCAAAAGTTTGGTCAATAGCATAGTCCAGTAAATAGCCTAGCCAATAGTCTCGACAATATTTTAGTCAATAGTCTAGTCAATAATTTAGTTTGTAGTCTAGTAAAAAGTATAGTTAGTAGTCTATTCAATAATCTATTCAATAGTCTCGTCAATAATCTAGTCAATAGTCTAGTCAATAAATTAGCCAACAGTTTAGTAAATAACATATTCAAGAGTTTGGTCAATAGCATAGTCTATAGTCCAGTAAATAGCCTAGCCAATAGTCTCGTCAATAATCTATTCAATAGTCTCGTCAATATTCTAGTCAATAGTCCAGTAAATGGTCTCGTCAATACCGCAGTCAAATAATATAGTCAATGTAGTCAATACTTTAGTTTATATTCTAGTAGTAGTACAATCAATAATGCAGTCAATAGTCTAGTCAATAGTTTAGTTAATAGTTTGGTTAATAGTGTAGTTAATAGCATAGTCAATAGTCTAATTAATAATCTAGTTAATAGTGTAGTCAATAGTCTAATCAATAATTTAGTTTGTAGTGTAGTAAAAAGTATAGTGAATAGTCTAGTCAATAGCCTAGTCAGTAGTCTATTCAATAGTCTCGCCAATATTCTAGTCAATAATCCAGTAAAATAATATAGTCAATGTAGTCAATACTTTAGTTTATACTTTAGTAGTAGTATAATCAATAATTCAGTCAATAGTCTAGCCAATAGTTTAGTTAATAATCTAGTCAATAATATTGCCAATAGCCTAGTAATATTCAATAGTCTGGACAATAACCTGGTCAATAGCCTTGTCAATAGTCTTGTCAATAGTCTTGTCAATAGTCTTGTCAATAGTCTTGTCAATAGTCTTGTCAAGAGTCTAATCAAAAGTCTAGTCAATAATATAGTCAATAATTTAAGCAATAGTCTATTCAATAGTCCAATTTATAATTTGTTCAATATTCTAGGCAATTGTCTACTCAATTGTCTAGGCTATAGTCTAGACTAGATTATGGATCGTACTATAAACTGGACTGTAGAATATACTATAAACTAGACCGCGGATTAGATATTAGAATAGAATATAGGATAAACTATAGACTTGGCTATTAACTCGACTATAAACTTCACTACAGACTATACTACAGAACATACTATAACTCGGTTACAGACTAGATAACAGAATAAACTTTAGAGTAGACTGTAAACTGTATTACACAATAGACAACAGACTAGATTAAGAAGTCAAATATAATTCAGACTATAAACTGTAATATAAAAGAGACAATATCCTAGACCACAAACTAAACTAAAGACTAGATTATTAGTTAGACAATAAATAAGATTATATAATGGACGACAGATTGAAGACCAAACTATTGACTGGAATGTGCACTTATTTATAGTAAATCAAATTTATGTGTGCCATAGATTTGAGAATGTTAATTTTAAAGATTTTGATTCTTTTTCAAAAATTTCAAATACAATTTTAAATTTTAATCGCTAACAAAATTAAAAAAAAAAATCTTTTATAAATGTTTCATAATTACTTTTGCTTCAAATCCTTTTAAAAAATTCTATTAAAACAACAAAAAGTATATTCTCCTATTTTCTATTTTTAGTTTTAACTTCAAACTTGTTGTTATTGGCCCTGTTGTATATTATTTTCTGTTACCGGAACAAGTTTTCTACAGTTTGTTTTGTTTCCAGCCATTCAAAATACAACAACATGATTGTCACGTCATCATCATCACTGCACAATTTAAAGTCGTTAAACACTTCTTAACCACTCGAAAAACCACTCGTGTGTATCACTTTAACTCTTCATTTCCCTCTGCCATTAAATTCTCTACGATTTATCCTCCTTGGGATAGTTTAATTTTAATTTAGTTTTTCTATTTAGTTGACGTACATTCGGGGTTTTTTTTTTTGTTTCCTTTTTTTAATTTTTGCTGCCCTTTTCCTATTCAAGAACAACAACAACAACATCCTCCACAAAATAAACGAGTAACAAAATACTTGTTGTTTATGGAAAACTAAATAATAAAAACCAAGAAAAAAATAAAATAAATGTTAAATGTCTTTTAATGCTAGAATCAGGGCTGTCAGATGTGGCGATTTTTCGCCAAATGTGGCGAGTTTTAATTGCTTTTGGCGACTGAATGATATATGACTTGGTGGCGATTTGTTTGGCTAATTTTTAAAATTTTAACTATTAAATTTTCTTATTAGAAACCAATTATTTTTAGTATTTCCCTTAATTTGTAAATAGCTGCAATTTAGTTTACGAAATTGTAACCCCAAAAAATATATTTTACAATACTTATGTGTTAAATGTTTGATAATTTGATTTTCATCATCTTTCAAATATATTAAAGATATTCATGATCATGACAATGAAATCAACATTCATGAATAAATTAATTTTTTGAAACAATTTATAAGTTTAATAGGACAAATATTGTTATACAATGTCAGAATTATTCTTTTAAAAAATATAATGAAATCCAATACATTTTAAAAGTTTTTAATTTGAAAATGGGATCATTTTTTTTAACATTGTGGGTTAAACTGACGACACTGAATTTAGTAGTGTTATCCATTTTTAAAAGCACTCCTTTTTGAAATATTTCATTTGTAAAGGCTAATAAAGGTTTTAGGAAAATTTAGTTTTTTTAGATTCAATTTAGTAATTCAATAATTCACAAACCACTTTTAAATTTAAAATGCATTTTAAATCTAATTTTTCATAAAAATTTTATCTCTAAAATGTATGTTAAATATAAAATTAGTTTGTGAATACGATGGTTAATTTTTGAATTTAAACAATATAAATAATTAAGATTCCATTGAAGTGTATAATAATGAATTCTTATTATCAAATATATTGTAGACGCTAATAAAGAAAACTTTGTACTGACAAAAAATATTACCATAATTCTGTAAGCAAGCTGGTAACACTAGCCAATGAGAAAATTTTCAAACAAAAATATAAAAACATTTAAAATCGGACTAAAAATGATTTAATTTCTGATTGGAATATATATTCAAGCGATTTAATATACATAAATAATGTCCCTTTTATTTCTAATTTTTAATTAATTAGTTACTTTCATAATTAAGTTTAAACCCAAATAACACGAATACAAGCGCTAACTTCGAAAAATAGTTGTCACCATTGGATTCAGCGTATTCGAATTAGCTTTACCAATAAGGTGCCCAGTTTTTTTAAAATTTGCAACTAGCACAGTGTTATTGTTAGCTATTGCAATTATCGTTGGTTTTATTAAAGCTGAATTTATATTTACAACCCAGAAAAAACTTTTTGGTTTTCGGTAATAACAACTACTTATTAAAGTAGTTTCTTGGTAATGAGGCGTCATTATTATTTGCCTACTCTGTATTACATTAATAAGTACTCAGTAGTACAATAGTACAGTAATACTGCAATCCCGTGGATGAGTTGGCTAGAGCGCCGGATTAACAACCAGAAGATTGTTGGTTCAACCCCATTATGAAGCTGTTAGTTTTTTATAACAAAATGTCTAAAAAGATATTTTAAACTAAATAGAGTTTTTGTCGCTTAGGATGCTATATGCGAGATGGTGTACTGAGTAAGACGTTAGTCAGTAAAAACGAATGGTTAGTGTGTGTCCAAATTCGATTGTTGTTTTGTTTTTATTTTTGTTTTCTTTTAGGTACATATTTTTGAGTACCCTTGGAGTCAAAAAATAACTACATGAATTTGTGGACAAGTCGAACAAAAATAACTAGTTATTCAGGCAAAAAATAAGTAGTTTATTTTTGTTTCCAATTATACCTGCTAGCTTACCAGGAAAGCTAAGTTTTTGCTGGGAAGCTATACAAAATTTTTATATACTAAAAATTGTACGACACTTAACATTTTAGTTATTTTTTGAGTATTTCTTTAAAAAACCAAATCAAATTTTAATTTGTCGATTTTTGGCGATTTCTGATTAACAATTTGGCGACAGAGGCTCAAAAAAATCTAACAACCCTGGCTAGAGCTAGTAGATTTGTATTTTGTTGTAGTTGTTGCAAACCTGCGGTTATTTTTCTTTTGTCTTTCTCTCTCTTTCCATCTCCTTCCCCACCCTAAAGTAATGATATTGTGAAGTTTGAACGTTTGTTTTAATTACATTTAATTTTATTTTATTTTTTCTCCTTTTATTTTAACCAGCAGCTACAAAAGTGTAGCTAGTTGTAAATGTTTTTGTTGATGATATTTAAAACTCACTACAAAATTGTGGTAAATGTTGTTAGAAAAATAATGTATATTTTTTCCTCTATCCACTCTCGTTTTAATCCCCGTCCGTGGGCTACAATTAATAGTGGATTTAGTTTGTAATTTTGTTGAGTTGAAGTTTTATTTAGTTCAAATACACAATCAAAAGTACGTTTTTAAGTAGATTTATTTTTATTTATAGAATTTTTGCATGTTCGGCTTAAGTTCATTGAATAATTTTAGAAGAATACAGTGTAAAAGTTTTATTGGACACTCGGCAGAAGGTAATACATTTTCTGATCCGCCACGACCTCCATCAGCAGTCTTCAGCATTCCATCGTGGTGTTCTCTGTAAACATCATCTATTTAACCTACAACTTTTTGGGAAATGGAATCTGTTACTTATTTTTCCCTATATGTTATTAAGTAAGACGAATGGTTTACGATAAAGCTTTTTACATTATTCAGTATTCTCCTTTTTCAATTATTATTGTTGATATGCTTAAAGCTACCAGCTTTTAGGCAGTAAATAAGCAATCTATGATTTGTTATTGTTTAGCCACTTATTAAGTAGCAATGAACAATGTTGTTGTTATTTTTGATTTGTCCCTTCTGTTTGTTTTCTATTTCTTTTTGTAAGATTTATTTTATTTAAATTTAATCTATATGTATTAAAGACGGCTTTATATATATATATATATATATATATATATATATATATATATATATATATTATATATATATATATATATATATATATATAAGGAATATACATTAGAAAGTTGTTTTATCGTAGATGTACAGAATGTATATTTTATAAGAATTATTGTTCTTAAAGTTATTAGCGGTTAAAGATACTACTACATCTAAAAATACTACTACATGTAAAAAATTCACCTAAACGTATACAACCATCAAACAAAAGAGCGACTCAAATTATTAAACTATGTTCTATTTTATTTCTCATGACTATCATACAACTCTATCAATTCAAAAGCAAGTTAATATAACAACGAGTTAGTGTTTCTTTCACTTTTAATTAAGAGAGTTGTAAGAGAGGAGTTATGAATCACATAAAAAAGAGTTTTAAGTGATGTGAAAAATATAATTGCTTTGTTGATTTTTCTTTGATTCTTATCCATATACACAAACAAAGTAGAAGATTAAGATTAATTAAGAGAATTGTAAGAGAGGACTGATGAATCAAATAAATATGATTGTTGATTTTTCTTTGAGTCTTATGCATATACGCAAACAAAGTAAACGATTAAGAAATGTGTTTTTTTTATACCGATCCTTTATATTTTCAGCAAATACACAATTTTATATAAAATTAATTACTTTACTTCAAGGTTATCAAAGTAAGATCATTATATTGTTCTTCTATTTTGGATATTCAAAATCATATCCTTTGTCATAGAAGCCAGTGGATAACAGTTATTTTTTCACTTTTGTAGTTTTTGAGCGGAAAAAACTGTTATTTTTATTTTTTATAAGTAATATAAAAGATATTTTTAGACTTTTATTGATAGTATTGTAAAACAAATCACCAACATAAAAAATATCGTCAAAATAGGAAAAAAACGACAAACGAAACAAATTTCAAAATAAAAAAAAAACGCATCAACGGAAAAAAGCACCAAAATGAAGAAAACTATAACAAAAAAAAACGTCAAAATGAATAAAATCGCTTAAAGGAAAAAAACGCTAAAATAAAATAAGCCTAGTCTATAGTTTAGTCAATAGTCTAGTCAAAAGTCTAATCGAAAGATTATTCACTAGTTTAGTCAACTGTTCAGTCAGTAGTTTTTATAGTAGCCCAGTCAATAGTCTATATAATAGTTTAGTCAATGTTTTAGTCGCTAGCAGTGTAACCAGATGCGAAAAAAATTTTCTGCTAAATCGTGTTTAAAATAAAGCTAAAAAATGTTTAAAAATTATTTAAAAATGCTAAAAATAATGCTAAATTTTTAAAATACTTTTTTAGTGGTATATTTGCATTTCGTGTTAATTTTACATAATTTCGGCCTCATTATTATTATAAAAAATGAACCGATTATAAAACAGAAGAAAGAAAAGAAGACATAAGCAGAAGCATTAGTTACTAGACCAAAAAGATTCATAAGCAGCTATATAAAGGATATCCCAATATTTGCTCTCTTATCTGCTGTCATTAAATCATTCAATTAACATGATAAATCGCATAATATTCTCAAGTTTGCAGTTATATTTATCACCCAGTTCGTTGTGGTATTGCGTCCCTCACCATTTAAATCAAAGATGCTGCAACCGTGGTCGGTGGCAAATTACGTATTATACTTCTTACGTTTTATAAACATCCTCGTATTATTCCCAAAGATTCGATGTGTCCTTGTCTCACATACTTAATTTCGATCTGATCGGACAGTTTCCCGTCATAATAATCATTATAATACTTCAAATTCTTGCGTTTCATCCTAACATTATCATTTCTTCAAAGCTTCGGAAATATTTATTTAATATTTTTGAAGCTCATCCAATATAAAATTTAATTTCCCAGTAAAAACTTTGCTTTTCTGGTAAGATAGCAGGTATAATTGGACACAAAAATAAACTACTTATTTTTTGCCTGAATAACTAATTATTTTTGTTCGAGGTGTCCACTAATTCATGCAGCTATTTTTTGACTCTAGAAGTACCAAAAATATGTACCTAAACGAAAATAAAAATAAAATAAAAAACAAAAAAAAAATTGCCGTCAGTGAGATTTGAACTCGGACACAAATCAACTAATCGTTTCTAATGACTAACGTCTTACTCAGTACACTATCTCGCACTTAATTTTCTAAGTGACAAAAACTTTTTTTAGTATAAAATATCTTTTTAGACATTTTGTGATAAAAAACTAACATCATTGGAATGGGTTTGAACCTACAACCTTCTGGTTGTTAATCCAATGCTCTAGCCAACTCATCCACGTGATTGCAATATTACTGCGCTATTATACTATTGAGTAGTAATTTATGCAATACAGAATAAGCAAATAATAATGACACCTCATTACCGAGAAACTACTTTAATAAGTAGTTGCCATTACCGAAAACCAAAAATTTTTTTCTGTATTGTTATATTTAAATTTTCTTTTTATAAAAAAAATACTAGAAATGCTTGATGAATTATTAAATAATGCTAAAAAAATATGTCAAACGCTAAATGAAAAATTTTCGGTTTTAGTCTGAATAAAAAACGCTAAATTTAGCTGCAAAAATTCTGAAATGGTCACACTGGTCGCTAGGCTAGTCAATAGTTTAGTCCATACTATGTTCTATAGTCCAGTTAGTAGCATTAGTAGTCTAGACTACAGCCTAATCAATAATGCAGTAGTTGAGCAGTCAATAGATATTCTAGTCGATAGTTTAGTAAATACTCGATAGTCTGTACAATAGTTTGCTGAATAATCTAGCCAATAGTCTATCTAATTGTCTAGTCTATAGTATATTCTATAGTTTAGTTTATAGTGTAGTCTATAGTTTAGCCAATAGTCTAGTATACAGTCTAGCCTATAATATAATCTATAGTTTAGTCTGTAGTCTAGCCTAAAGTCTAGTCTATAGTATAGTCTGTAGTATAGTCTATAATCTACTCTATATTTTCACCTTTAGTTTAGTCCACAGCCCAGTCTACAGTCTAGCTTATGGTATAATCTATAGTATAGTATATATAATATATAATTTATTTTATTATATTATTTATATAATATATAATTTAGCCTAGTCTATAGTTTATTTAACCTGTAGTCTATTCAACGGTCTAGTCTATAGTATAATCTATAGTTTAGTCTATATGCTAGTCTGTAGTTTAGTCTATAGTTTAACCTATAGTCTAGTCCACAGTCTAGCCCATAGTATAATCTATAGTTCAGTCCATGTTCTAGTCTATAGTTTAGTCTACTTTCTAGCCTACAGTCTAGTCTATATTATAGTCTATAGTCTACTCTATAGTTTAATCTATAGTCTAGTCTATAGTTTAGTCTATAGTTTAGTCCATATAATATAATTTAGTTCATAGTCTAGTCTATAGTTTATTCAACCTATAGTCAATTCTACAGTCTAGTCTATATTCTATTCTATACTTTAATCTATAGTCTAGTCTATAGTTTAGTCTATAGTTTAGTCCATAGTGTTCATGGTCTAGTCTATAGTTTATTTAACCTATAGTCTATTTTACAGTCTAGTATATTTTATAGTCTTTAGTTTAGTCTATTCTCTAGTCTATCTCTATTATTTTGTAACTACTGAACTGGAAATTCCTTCGAAAACGTTTCTTTCATTTTGAATGTAAACTTCTAGAAAATAATTTATGAATGGCTCATTTTTATTAAAAAAAAACCCCCTAGATTACAAAAAAAAAACAAAAGAGCATGATTTTTATGCAACAACTTACCATGAACCGTTGCAGTTTGATAGGCAGGAGGCGGAGGAGGTGGAAATAGAGTAGAATCAATCTCATGATTGTCTTCCAAATCCGTTTGTTGCATTAATGACAGCATATGATGTCTCTTATGAGGCATTTGTATGGTATGATATTTAATTAATGGCTGTGAAACAGGACCCATCGTAGAACCCTGTGAGTTAGCGGCTGGTGTAACTATGGGAAAATAAACAGTGGCCGAACCTGATACGGGTAAGGCCAATGGATTTATATTAATATTTGATGTTGTATTAACACCACACTGTTGTTGTTGTTGCTGCTGCTGTTGTTGTATTGATGTTTGTGGTGATGTTTGATGAAAACGTAGCATACTTGAGGGTACAGCCATAAAATGTTGGGTAACTGGCGCAGTAGCTGTCGATGAAGCTGTAAGATTTGTTTGCAGTGGAGGTGGCATTTGAGGTACTATATAATGCCTTATAGATTGATGATGGGTGGGTGATGAATTGGCTGAGGCTGAAGAAACAATATGATATGTTGTCAAAGGGGCTGGAGTATTATTGCTATAAAAACGTGTTTGCGTTTGCGAGGGTGGCAAGATCATACGGCAAGCTGTAGCCATTGTTGGTACAGCTGCTGTTATTGTTGGCTGTTGTTGTGAAGACAATTTGTGGCCAGTTGTCATTAGCATGACATCTGGTCTTTGCTGATAGTATTGTTGCTGTATTGGTGTTGTATTTGTAGTAGTGGTTTCAGTACCACCACTCATTGTTGGCGACATTTTCAATTGCATACAAGAGGACAAATGTTGTGTAATTTTTCCCGGAGAATTTTGCAAGAGCTGGCAGCAATCTGTTGTAAATGAAATAAATATATAAAAAAAATATGTTGCTTGTTTACGGCATAAGAAAAAAAAAAAAATATTGAATTGAAATAAATTATAAATTGATTTATATTGTTTTCATTTATACGTTTGTATGCGACTATATAAAATGGAAATTGTGCTATACAATTAATTTTGTTTTGTATTGCTTTCCTGATTTTGAAAGGTTTTAATATAAAGTAAAGGAAACCTACCGATTATATTGCAAACAGAAAGTGTCAGAGATCTTAAATGTTATGCCAATTAAAAATTGTATGTATTAAAGTAATTTAAATGAAATTTAACCCTTTAAGGGAAAATAAATTAATGTATATAGTTTTGTAGAAGTTTTAAAAAGTTTGAATTGGGAAAGGGATATATTTAATTATTCTTATTGTGTGCTTAATCTCGTATTTAATAATTCCTTGTACATTTTCTTTAACTACCCATGTCAGAAAGGGGTTAAAATTCATATCATCATATTTTAATATCTGTTTCACACTTACCTTCTTTATGACCAAGTTTCATTGTTGTCATAGCCGATGTTGTTGTAACTTCTCCTGCAGTTGTTGCTGCTGATAATGATAATGTTGTCGCTGTTGTTGTGGCATCATTACACAGTTTATAGTCATAACCATCATGGTTTGTATTCGATTCTCCAATTATGGCATCATATTTACAATTTTTACAATTTATCTAAAAGAAAAGCAAAAACAAGAAACGGGATACGATAAAAGAATGAAATGCAATTTAAAATTGTATTGTATTGCTGCTGCTGTTATTCTAGAAAATCTAGTTAAAAGAACAGAGCTTTATTTTTCATTACAATATAAAACCAATTTTTTTTCCATTTTCTATTAAACTAACTGGGTTTTAGTTTTGTCTTCTTGTTGGTTCTTTTTTGTTGCTTTTTTCAATCTGTTGTTCTATTGTTTAGTGGGATTTTACAGGCAATTAGTTGGTAGATTTACAATTTTTTTCTACTTTTTTCGTTTGTTCTAAATACAATATTAAGCACTTTACAACAGCAAGTGAGAAAAAAAAAGGATATGAAGAAGGGGAATTTTGAAGCAGGCTTTGAGATTTTAATTAATTCTTGAAGATTTATCTCAACAATAAGATATAACAAATTAAAAGCAAATTAAAAATTCAAAAAAAGAAATAAAAAAACAACAAAAAATGTAAATATTTCAGTCTACATTCATTACTCACTGCTTGTAATTATTGCCGATATAATAAGTTCCACTCGGAAAACATGTAAGTGGAAATGTTTAACGATTGCCAGTAATCAAATACTGAACCAATTGTGATCTATAAAGTAAATAAATACCTTTCAAATATCTTTTGAAATATTTCAATGCAAATGGATTTTCAATAAAAAAAACTCATCTTTAATTTATTTATTTATTTATTTATTTATTTTATTTGTTTCCTATAATTCTTCAAAGCAGAAAACTCTAAGTAATTAAATAAATTTTTTAGTCTTGACGTTTTTTATTCATTTTTATGATTTCGTTTCAGCGATTTTTGGTGATTTCTTCATTTTAACGTTTTTTTCATGTTGGCGATTTTTTTATATTGACGATTTTATTATTTCCATTTTTTTTACGATTTTTTCTGTTTTTTTTTTTTAGTTCTGATGATCTTTTTGTTTATTTTGTTGTTTTCTTCCATTTAAAATTTAATCATTTTGACCTCTCTGAAATTATCTGTGTAGCAATTATACCAATAAGTCTTCCTACCAAAAAAATATAAAAAAAAAATTAAAGATGGACTCTTTTAGATACACGTCACTAAAGAAAATTCTTGCAAAAAAATATTTTAATAAAAATATTTTCAAAATTTTTATATAGCGTCTCAAAGTACAAGCTTTGACAAATCCACTGTATATCTTTTATAACAAAAGTTATGATATCTTTTATATGATAAAAGTTATGGCCATTTAAATAAATATGCTAATCAATTTCAAAGCTATAGAGTTTGTAAAGTGGAAGTAGTACACTCAATACTACTATTTTCACGTACATATTTCTTAATATATTAATTTGTGAAGTTACTACCATTTTTTTCTTTTATTTACTATTATTTATATATTTTTCTAGTTCATATTAATATATTGAATATGTTATTAGTAATAGGTAATTACTAATTATTAGTAATAGGTAATTATATTGAGCGCCCCTACTGTAAATACTATATACACACCCACACAAATGTGTAACAACTGCTTTAGTTATGCAGTTGATATTGCTTAATGGTCAACAAGCAATATAATTCTCATTTAGTTGATACATGACTAAGTATAAGTAAACAAAGTTTGATTACAGTCGGGGCGATTCAAACAATACGAGAATCCGCCGAATAAGTCTCTGATATTATTCTAGATAAATTGAAGAGCCTATTAGATTTTGCGAAAGTAGAATATAATCGTATTTTGCACGCTCAACTTCGGTTGGGTCCCTTAAATAAATTTTACACGCGTGACATCGGTTACAGCGTTCTCACGAGTGACTTCGGTTGTTCGTTCTCACGAGTGACTTCGGTTGTTCGTTCTCACGATTGACTTCGGTTGTTCGTTCTGACGAGTATAATATTAACCCGTAGAATTGCATGGTAATAGTAGTAGAGAAGTAGCTAGCCATTAACTTTAAGAAACCATTGTACGTATAGTAGAAAAAGATACCATCTTCGATTCCCGAAGCTGCCACCTGTACCAGAAACCGATTCAGCCGAATACCGGAACCCGATTGACAGCTGAGAGTGTCGAAGCCGAACGTACGACGCCGACCTTAATTCTACTCCTGAACCCAGAATCTTCGATCCCCGAAGCTGACACATGTATCAGAAACCGATCCCGCCGTAAACCCGAACCAGTTTGACAGCTAAGTGTGTCGAAGCCGAAAGTTCAAAGTCGAAGCTAAGAGTGTCGAGCCGAACATACGGTGTTGATCTTAATTATACTACCGAGCCAAGAATCTTCTGACCCGACGCTGCCACCTGAACCAGAAACCGATCGTGCCGTAAACCCGAATCAGTTTGACGGCCGAAAGTGTCGAAGCCGAAAGCTCAAAGCCAATTCTACTACCCAACCGATCCTAATATAAGCCGAATAACCGAATCGATCCTAATATAAGCCGAATAACCGAACCGATCCTAATATAAGCCGAAGTATCGAAGCCGAACATACGACGCCGATCTTAATTCTACTGCTGAACACAGAATCTTCGATCCCCGAAGCTGCCACCTGTACCAGAAACCGATCCCGCCGTTAACCCGAACCTGTTTGACAGCTGAGTGTGTCGAAGCCGAGAGTTCAAAATCGAAGTTAAGAGTGTCGAAGCCGAAAGTTCAAAGTCGAATACCTGAGCCGAGCCTATTACAAGCCAATTAACCGAACCGAGCTTCTATAAGCTGAATGGCCGAAACAAACATAATCTAAGCCGATCAACCGTACAGATATCAATATACGCCGAACAGCCGAAATAAGCCTTGCTGAAGAAGGAAATGCAGAAAAATTTATTAAGCCGGTGGTATCCGAATTGGAGTTATAGAAATTATTCTCTCGTGATATCCTTATATTTTGTACTTGAAATATTCTTGACATATTCAATAAAGAAACTATTATTATTTTAACCCCCCAGAAAGGGTAAAAAAAACGTCTTATTACTTAAGGTTTGTGGATCCGTAAGTAGACCCTGGAGGCCACTAAGTTACCTTAGCCGACGACAAAACCACGTTATAAGTTGCAACAATCAAAATAAAATCAGAAAAGTTTATTTTACATGCCTCTCGCTACACACCAAATTTTATCTAAATCGGTAAGCAAGGGTTAAAATTTTTTAAATTTAAACTAAATTTAAACTACACTTTGGCAATTTTTATTCTCGTTTTTTCGATTTTTTTTCCATTTTGTGTATTAATTTTGCGTTTTGGTGTTTTTTTTTTTTGTAATTTTTTTGTTTTTAGCGATTTTTGGTGTTTTTGTTCAATCATTACAAACATTTTTTTCGTTTCGACGTTTTTTTCTTCACTTTTACGATTTTGTCCGTTTTTTGGAGATTTTCTTTTCATTTTAGCAATTTTTTTACGTTTTAGTATTTTTTTCGTTTTAGCGATTTTTTTAATTTAAAATATTTTCGTTTTAACCCTTTGTTAAATGTACGCGGATTTTGTAGTTTCAATTTTATTATTGCAGCGTTTTTTTATTTTACGTTTTTGCGATTTTTTTCATTTAGACTTTGTTTCGACGTTTTTTTCTTCACTTTTACGATTTTTTTCGTTTTTTTTTTTTTTTTGAGTTTTTTTCATTTTAGCAATTTTTTTAAGTCAAAACAAAAAAACATGTTTGTAAGTATGGCAAAAACAAAATAAAAAACGCCGAAATAATAAAATAGCAAATAAAAATAAGTCGTTAACATGGACAAAAGGTTAAAACGTAGTGATTTTAACTTTTTCTTAACAATATGAAAGCTATTTATTGATTTATGTTATATTGAAGATAAGTATTCAAAAAAATACCCAAAAAAGTTTTGGCGCTTTTTTGTTTTTTTTTTTTTCTTTGCCTATTATTTATACTTATCTTCAATATAACTGAGTTAAAACTAAATAATCATATTACTTAGAATAAAGTTAAGGCCACAAAATAACATTTATTACTTCTCGAAAAAACAAAAATCATAAAACAGCTATTTTAATTCTTGTGTAATATATGTATTTGTCACTCTTCACCTACAACTTTATGAATTAAATGTGGAAAAAACTCTAACTCACTCTAGTCAGTTTTTGTAAAAAATTTTCCCAATTATAACATTTAAAATACTGAACAAAAGAAATTATATTTTGTATATCTATAAGAAAATACATTTATAATGGTATATAGAAATCGGATGTATACTGTGAGCGAAAATGGGAGATTACAGTAAATGTGTTCCGCTTACTGTAATCTCCCATTATATATTATATATATATATATATATATATATATATATATATAATAAACTATTTTTACTATGTTGAGAAAAATTTTTATTTTTGCTGTGTGAAATTAACGCATTCAAAATTAATTTTTAGACCCTACTCCACCATAGGTGATTGGGGTATACTGATGTTTGTAACGCGCACAAAAAAATCATCCAACACCCACCTTAAAGTATACCAACCGACTCAGAATCACTTTTTGATCTATGCATGTGCGCCCGTCCATCTAGCTGTCCATGTAAACATTGGAAGATAATTCCAAATTTGGCGCGTAGGACTTTCAGAACACAAGGACGAAACCTATTGAAATCATATAAGTGTCAATCTTTGTGCTAAATTTCATGAAGTTTGGTCCATAATTGACCATATGAGAGCATATAAAACCCTCTTCCGAAAATCACTCAAATGCACTTAAATCACATACATATGTTAGTATCAAGTTTATATTTGATACAAGTAAATTTTATATAAGTAGAAATCACAGTGACAAATCTTTTGAGGATCGCTTCATAATTTCCATAGCTCCCATAAAAGCTCACTTTCGGGAATCACCCTAAAGTGCGTAAATTCATATAAATGTTAGTATTAATTTAATATTCTGTATTCGTATATTTTATTTTACACTTAGTAAAAATATCAGTCCACAATTGTCTACATGTATAATATAAGACCACTCCACGAATTTTGATGGCCATACACAATGGTATGGGGTATCATAAGGTCGGGCTTGACTGACTATAGCTTTCTTACTTGTTAGTTTTTTTTAAAAAATCCAAAAAAAAAAAATAAAAAAGCAAAAAAAAAATAGGAAATAAGAAATACAGTTGAAAAAATATAGGATTCATTTGCATTTAAAATCTTTTCTGAAAGCAAAACTCTTTTTTTGGAACATTTTATGTTCAAATGGACATTTAATAATGAATGATTGTCTTTGAAACCTTAAAGCAAAATGTACATTTTCTAAATATTTTATATTTTTCTCTAATTTCAAAATGTCGAAAATTTCTATACATTTGTCGAGAATTCTTCTAGCTCTATGAGCTAGTAAAATTTTATTCAAAAATACTAACAAGCATACTTTTCTATCGCTTCACACAGGCCCTAAATAATATTCTCTATAAATTAAACTTTTAAATTTCATTACTTTTAAAAAATAACACTCTTAAAATACTAAAGTTATTATTACATAAAATTCCTTAAGCACTAAGTGCCATAAATCTCAAAAATAATTCCTCTAATAAATATTTAATGTTATGTACATTAACTGTAAAGTACAATTTAATCTATTTTATTTACGCAATCTTATATTCAAGTCAAACATATTCTAATTAACAAAACATCACTAAAATCTTTCATTTTATTTTCCACATTTTCATTATAAGAAATCCATTTAGAAATTTCGTTAAAATTTTACTTGTTCTTCGTAACCGTAACCTTAAAGTACATGTCAGATTTTGTTTAAACTAAATACAGTTATAATGAATGCAAATTACATAGGCCAACAAAATCGCAAACAAAATTATATCGCGAAAAATTCCGTAAAATTCTTACTCCTTAGGCTTAATATAGTATAGAAAGTTAAATGAAAATTTTTCCATCACCTCACGATTTTAACCCATTGAGGAGTTTTAAGTCCATATAACTTTCTAGGTAATACATAGGTAGAAAATATTGCTCCTTAATATTTCATAAACATAAATGATGCTACAAAAATGTAATATAAGTCAAGTCTCCAACTGGCCACATATAGCAGCTAGAATTCTTTAAGTTTCAAAAATTAAAAATTGTTCAATTAACCCTCATAAAACCGTGGTCAAATGAGTTATAATGAGTGGGTGTAGAGAGGAAATTTATATCTGATATAATTTACATATGACCTGCCTTATTTGTAATATATATTTATTCGCCTACAAGGGCTTTTTATATTACTTTAATTATAAATAAATAAATAAAAGGGCATGGACATCAAAATTAAAAAAAAAAAAATAAAAATCAAAAAAAAAAATAGATAAAAATACATTCTGAATAACTTTGCTTAATTCTTACTACTTAGACTAAATATAGTGTAGAAACTTAAAGGAAACATTTCCATCGCATCATAATTTTAGGAGACATAATGATTTTATTTTCAACTTCATTGAAAAATGTTTGCATATTATTTTTTCTTAATTTATTATTTAAGAAAGTAAAATTTTTAGTTTTTTTTTTTTTCATAGTAAGAAAAAGCAATAGTCTGCCAGCATAATATGATTCCACGTGCCTTAATATAACTTCTTAGTAACAACGTTTTGGTGGAAAAGCTTTCCTTGTTCATTGATTATTGCTACCATATTTTCGGGGATTTTGATAATTTTAAAGACTTCTAGGGGTTATGTAGGGCAAGTTGAAGCTATAGCATTTGCTCTACGTATTACCCAGAAAAAAATTCTTAGAGGTACATATTTCCTTTGGTCATCAATGGCTTAAAAGTGTGACATGATGGACCTGTTTCATATAACTTTTTTCGGTATATTTAGTCTAAGGAGTAACAGTTAAGTGAAATTCTTCACGATGCAATTTTTTACTAATTTTTTGTTGACTTTGTTATTTAAATTTGAATTTTTATTATTTTTAAACTTTTGGTGTTGGCATTTTTGAGATCTATGAACATGTCTTAGTTATATCAAATAAACTCACTCCTTGCACCTCATTTTTGCATGGTTTTCTGAGGGTTAATTGAGAAATTCTTGATTTTTACATATTTAACCACTTCTAGCTAGTCGGAAATTTGAGCTACACTACATTTTTATTGCAACATTTCTTGTTTATAAACCATAAATGACTAATTTGCTTTTCCTATTACCTAAAACTCCCTAGGGCCAATGGGTTAAAAATGTGACGTGATGGAGAAAAACCGAAATGTTCCTGGTTATTGGAATAACTATATCTATATTATCAGTAACATATTTTTCACAATGCATTTTTTTGTGTGTTGACCTGTGTTATTATATAATTTCTAAGTTTTTGATTTAAAACATCTTCCGATTAAAACGGCTGTAGTAACAAGTAAAAGTATAATTTGTTTAAGGAAATGAAAAAGAAATTTTGAAGGAACGTTTGATGTGAATGACAGTGTTAGAAATATATGAAAACCACACGCACTTGAAATTGAATGAAAAAAAAGTGACTTGACTTGAGTATAAAATCAAAGCCACAAATATATTAAGAATATGTTCATATAGAAATGTGAACATACCCAGTAGTACGGAACAATGATAGTAGTTTAGTCAATTAACTATCAAACATAACAATGTTAGAACTTCTGGAATAGAAAAATAAATATCTATAACTTGAGAATAGTAATGTTTTCAAACTTAGGAAATCTTTTATTTTAAATTATGTTATTTGTTATCAATGAGGTGATAGACAATTCTTCAGTTGATAGCTTTCATTCGGAAACTATACGCAAAGAAATAAAAAAATATGGTTCTAGTGACCATTATTTAAGAGCAGCATAATTTGGTTGCATTAAATGGTTGCTGTAAAAATTGTTATGTCCATAAATGATATTAAGTTTGATCATAATAATTCTAAAAATATTTCATATTTCTTTTTTTAATTGTATATGAAAATTTTGATCACATCATGATACCGTTTTATTTTATATTGATCTGATTTTCAAATTTATTATAGTATACTTTACATATAATATTTCCTAGTCTAACATTTTAATATATTTATGTAGATTAACCATAATATAATAGATCTTAGACATAAGTATTATAATCAGGAACACAATATTACTAAAATTAATCTAAACTTTTTTCCGATTGTTTCTGCAAATATAATTTTATAACTGTTATAATACCGCAACCATATTTTTTTCTCTGCGTGTAGTATTTTCTCAAAGGCGCTTTTGAACAGCAAATTTTAAATCGAATACTTAGTAAATATTATTGCCTAAATATCTTCTGTAAAATATTGTTAGGACAAAGAACACTGCAGGGTTTATACATAAAATAATAAACTCGTATCTAAGGTCTCTTGCATGTATCTGCCTAAATATGTTGTGGCTTAAGTGTCATGTATAGATTACTGTATTTCTAAAGAAAAGCTAAATTTTAATTTAATACAAAAATACTTAAATAAAAACAATTTAATAGATACGAGTAATATGGAATAATTGTATAGGAAATATTTTATTAAACATTTATATATAATATATTTGTTTGTTTTATTAAAGAGTTTAATTATATTTAATACTTTTAGAGCTAGTTTTTTTACTTGTTAGTTAAATTTTGTTTAACTTGTTGTTAAGTTAGTCCACAAACAAATTTAAACCATCTTTAACTAATAATGTTTTTATGCAGTGCTAGATTAAAGCTGTCAAATTCGCTAGCATTGCCATATCGAATTTTGAAAACAGAGGTGACTTTTTAAATTTAATAAACAAAAGAGCAAATAAAATAGAATTAAAATTTATGTATTTAATTTACTTTGGTTTATAGTGTTATATAAAATATAACATTTTTCATTATATGTTATTTTATTTTTTCATTTTATTTTTTTATTATACTTTTTTATTATATTTTTTATTTTATTATTATTATTATTATTATTATTATTATTATTATTATTATTATTATACCAGATAATCTATTATTGAAAAACATCATTACTGGGTTAAGCTACGTTTAACGAAACTAGCCCTTAGTCATTTAGATTAAAGAAATTTAAAAACGTTTTAGTAAATTTATTTTAATGCGTTTTATTTCCAACCTTTAATTTGAAACTAAAATGAATCAATAAAAAATTGCCTAAAAAATTCCATAAAATTTGTTTTAATAAATTTGACTTTATTGAAACTTTTATAAAACAAATAATGACAACGTTATAAGGATTTAATTTAAAGCATTACGGCAACTAACATCTAAATAATTAAATAAGAAAACTACTAATATCAAAGTATTAAGGAAAAGTTGACTAAAAAACCTTGTACATTTGGGTCATATTTCATATGGAAAATTAACCAATATTTTGTGGTATTAGTAATAATTAGTTTTTAATAAAGCATTTCTCTTTTGGGAGATTTTTCGTTTTTATATTTTCTTAATTTCTACAATATGCATGAGAAAGTAGCAAAACTGGTGTTTGAAATTCGTCTGAGTTGAAAACCCCTAAGTCCGGCAGAAGGCTGTCTGCCTTGGAAATCTTTTTAATCCAGATCAGAATCCTATCCAGGCCAAAGTTAAAACCATTTTGATTTTTTCATTTTCGTTTTTGTCCAGAAATTTTAACATATAATGTATTTATTTTCATATCGGAAAATTTCATAAAGTCCATGGGTATTAGAACATTGAACATGGGTGATTGTTTGTAAAAATTTATTACACAATGCAACAAGAAAAAATCGCCTCAGTATTTTCAAGGCAATAATATGAAAGTGTGCTAGCAATCCAATAAAACTCCCAAAAGGTTTCTCAAAGTTAGTTCGAATTTCGTTTCTTATGGCCTCTTGAAGTTTGAATTTTTTGTAGCACTATTTTCAATATGATTTGAAATAAAAATTATGGAAATTATTTAAATTATTTATGTTTTGAACAGCTGTTTAACGCAAAGTAAATGACGACACTTTCTCAAAATTTGAGAGTAGTCTACTAACAGGTGGTACTTAATGGGAATAGTGTTGTATTTCATGTAACTACGAGGGAAGTTCGAAAAGTCACGGACTTATTGATCCGCTTTCGTATAGGTCATGGGCGGGTATAGAGAAAGGGACAAATAACATCAAGTTTCTTTTCGGAAACAACTCTTTTACATAATTTTGATTTTTAGTTTTATTTTCTGTTTATTATTATTATTTTTTTTTTTGTTTGTTTGATTCAGTATTCGTATTTATAGATTTATTGCTACCTAAATTTTAATTTTATAGTGACGGGTTTGTCCATATTTAACAGAAAATTAAAAGAATCTCTATCTGACAAATATGAAATTGTTTAAGATTCGTTACATCATACAGCAATATAATTTAGACTTTTTTTTAGTGGATATTTTTAAAATATTTCTGGACCCAAAAAAAAAGAACTTAAGAACAAGTCAGTGTAAAATTTGCATATAACCATCTTTTTGGAAAAATTGCAATTTGCAAGGATAAACTATATATAAATTTTTTCACATTCAAATCATAAGTGAATTTTTGGCGAGTTTTAAAAAATTTATTAAAATTGTGGTTCTATAAGAGATGTTGACTTCAATCTCTTTAAATATAATGGGGAATTATGTTAACTAGAGAAGAAAGTTTATTTGAAAAAATTTGGTTTATATAGAAACTATATATATATTTTAGTTCTAATAAAATCTTGAGATAACTTAACGAAATTTTCGCTAATGGTTGTAAAATATCGAATATCTCTTTTTGCTCCTAGTTCCAGAGGAAGTGTTTCCCTTTCTTCAGCATCGTAGGATGCAACGAGGGCACAATTTGGGAAAACTCCGGGGCAAATCGTCTATATCAAGAGGAGATTTCTAGACACTTCGTAGCTCTTTTACGCGTCT
Organism: Protocalliphora azurea; assembly: GCA_932274085.1. Taxonomy (NCBI): domain Eukaryota; kingdom Metazoa; phylum Arthropoda; class Insecta; order Diptera; family Calliphoridae; genus Protocalliphora; species Protocalliphora azurea. The sequence continues at coordinate 10,689,444 of OW026521.1, read as the reverse complement.
TGATGGTTGAAGCTCTCGGATAGCAGAAATCTTTTCTGGGTCTGTGCTAATGCCCTCTTCATTGATGACGTGACCTAAATATTTTATTTCCTTCTGGAAAAATTTACATTTTTCATGGTTTATGATCAGTCGTGCCTCCCATAGTCTTCTAAACACCTTCTCTAGGTTTGTCATGTGTTCTTCGAGAGAATTAGCCAGTACCACGATGTCATCAAGATAGGCAAACGCATGAGATTTCATTTCAGCGTCAGTGACTCTGTCGAGCGTTCTCTGGAAGATTGCCGGTGCTGACTTAAGTCCAAAGAGCATCATCCTCCACTGAAACAAACCTTTACCAGCTACCGTGAACGCAGTGTACTCTTTGCTATCTTTTTCCATAGGGACCCGCCAGTCTCCAATCTTGAGTTTGATGCTGCTGATGTACTTGGCGTTATGAAAGCGATCTAGGATGGCATTTATTCATAGTAATGGGTAAGCATCGGCCACCGTTTTCGAGCTTAATTTCCTGTAGTTAATGCACAACCTCAGTTTCCCATTTTTCTTGGGTTCCATGACGATAGGCGCACTGTAAGGACTTGTTGACGGCTCTATACATCCGTTTTTTAATAACTCGTCGATTTTCTCGTTGATCAACCTTTGCATCTCGGGATTCCATTGCGTATACCTTTGTCGGACCGGTCTGTCGTCTTTGAGTACTATTTTATGTTCGGTTAGGTTTGTTGGACCTTTGACATGTGTGAATTTGTCTAACTCCTCTTCCAGAAACTTCCTGATAACTTCTTCTTCACTGGGCTTGCTTTGACGTGTCGCTTCAACTACATCCTCCTTTACACCTATCATCATCTGATGTGTAACAGGCCTAAATTTCACCTCCTGGTTAGCATACTGCATCTCAACCTCGGCCTCTCACAGAAAATCTAACCTCAGTAAAACATCATCTAGCATACTAGGCATTACCCCTATCAACAGATTACAGCTTTTACCACCTAAAGGCACCTCTACACCAAGAAACTCCCTCACGTCCAATGATGCACCATTTGCTAGACTGATTCCGTTCTCCATTGGAATCAACACGCTGCATTCTCTTAGCTGTTCTGTCACACTCACTCACGTAACTTCTTAAAGCCCCTGTGTCTATAGTCGCCTCCTTTCGCTGGTTCCCTGTTACAATATTCGCCAGCGATCTCGTCTCGGTCTGTCGGAATATGCTTACTGATGCAAGGGTTGGTTGTTCTCCCCGTGATGTTGACGCGGCCTTCTGGAGTTTCTCACATTTCTTCGGCAATACTCCCTCGTTCTCGCCGCTGAAACATCAGCGCAAGTTCCAAAAATTAAATTTTTTTGAATTTTGCCCATAAAGTTCATATTTGTTACAGGTCTGGAAAAAGGCGTTAACAAGGTTTTTGAAACATATTGGAATTTCAGATACTGTATTATATGTGTAGTTTCATGCATTTTTAAAATATGCAGGCTATAAAGTCAAAATTATAATATAAAATAGGTAGAATCAGGGAATGTTTATACTTATTTCTATTTTTTGTTTAGGCTTCTAAACTCATCTCTGTAAAGATGCCTTTCAGAAAAAAATAAAATGATTTTATATTCTTAAAGAAGAATTTATTTTAGAGAAAAAAAAAAAAGTGTAGACACTTTTTCGGCAAAAAAACACACACACACATACAAAACTATAATTTTCAATTTGAAAATCGCTACTTTTTGGACTAGGAGGAATATTGACTTCAAGTTTTTCTTATTGGATAGATAATTTTGTTTTTTAACTAATTGGCTAAAACTTTTGCAAAATTGTACAAGAATGTTGTTCTATAGATTGAAAAACCTGGGCCAAGATTTTGCAAAATTGAATTAGTTGTAATTTCAAATAACTTAAAAACTCTAAGAGATAAATAGCATGTGCAAGCATGTTTTTCATAAATCATAGTATTTAAAATTAGATAAGAAAAAAAATTGACAAGCAATTAAAGATGTTCTATGTCAGATGTAGCCTGCTTTGAGCTATACTCATGAGGGGTATGTGGGTTTTCTTCTTCCAAACTGAAAATTGCACACTCCTCTGCTATGCCTGTGTGAGAGCACAAGTTAATACAACCAGCTGCTTTTAAATTATAGATTTATTTCCAAGAATTTTCAATGCTCCACTATGCCCCACTATACAATAGTTCAAAAACTTCAGAATTATTTAAAAAAACAAGCGTTTGGAACCACTGTGCCTCCTAGTGACTAAAACTTAATTTTAGTAATTTAATAGTTTTATTTATAATCCATATTTATTTTTGCGGATGTTGCTGTTGATTTTTCCTATTCGTAAACAATTTCCCTGTTATTTCTGTGCAGTTTGTTGATAAATAATTGTTTTTTTTTCGTTTTCCTACAAAAGTTATGTGTAAATCCTTGATGGCATTAAAGTTTTGAATCCTTTTACAATTTAAACACTTTTTTATTCTTCCTCTAACCCTGCCTTTGTAAAAAAACATAATACAATATTCGCACAACTAGTGTTGGCAGGCAACTATTTTCATTTTTTGTTATTAAACTTGGCACAGAAAATAGAGAGGGAAAAAAATCTAAAAACTTTGTTGTAAATTTTCTACCACATTCTTAACTATTTGCGCCAGTTTCTATTAGGAATGCGGGGAGAGCAGCGAAAAAAAAAACTAGAAAAAAGTGAACAACTTAAATAAATACAATAGAGTTTGCTATGTCAAGAGTATTTGAGTTCATTTTGTTGTTCTCTTTTTTTTTTTTTTTTTGTTTTTTTGGCCAACAAATAGAAAAATTGTTAAAATTAAAATGTTAAGTTAACTTAACGCACTCATTCATTCACTCACTTACAACTAAATAAATGAATGGACTGAGTGACTGCTTAAAAAATAAAATTAAATATAAATAATGAAAAATAGGGTTAAGTAGCCTTTGAGCAAAAATAAATGTATTTAAAATAAAAAAACAATTGCCAGCATTTAATTTAGCATTTACTCAAGCTATTTTTACACCAAAAAAAGCAGCAAAAAATAGATAAATTAAATACTCGTAAATCAAACAAGTGGCAATAAATTGTTCAACAATAGACAACTTAAATCATAAATTTCCATAAAATTAACAACTTTAAAAACTTGTATTTTGTTTTATAAAAAATTTAATATCCTTAGTACTAGTATATTAAGGGTATTTTTAAGTCGTATTTTTTTCTTGTTGCCATTTTCTTTAAAACGGTCTTGGGTTGTTGCACTGCAACAATTTCATTAACTGGCGTAAACTACGTGGAAACACAATAAGAAAGACTAGTTGACAGCTTAATTTCATTTCTTAAAACACATGCAACAGCAGCAGCGCCACCAAAATAAATAAAAAAATCTTGTTGAAATACTAAGAAAATTTAATTGAAATAAAAGTAAATTGAAAAGTAGGAAATTTGAGGTAAATAAGTGATTTTAAAATAAGTTGGGGGAAAAAAAGTTTACTTAAAATAATATAAGAGAATTAACACCTTTTTTAGGAAATGCATAATATTGAGTTATTTTCGTAAATAAAAAAGAATACAAATTTTTAAAGATTTTTTCAAACAACCAAAAAAAATCTATAAAACGCGTTAAGCCTTTTTTAGGAACTGTATAATATTGAAATTTTTTCCCACAAAAAAAAATATTAATTTTTTAAGAATTTTGCACAAAATTTCCTATAAAACGAAAATTTTAGAAAAAAAATTCTTTAAAAATCTAAATTTCTTATAAAAGGTAAATATGCCCACAATTTACTAGAACAATGACCTATGTGCAAAATTTCTGGTTATAATAAAAATCTGTGTAAAATTTCCTCTGAAAGTAATTTTGTAAGATTTTCTTAGAAAAAAAAATTTGTGCAAAATTTTTCTCCAAAATTTATTTTTCTTCGAAAATTGCTTATATAAAGAAATTAACCAAACTTTTTTTAATAATAAAATTTATGTATAATTATTCTTATTAATAACAAATTTCTAACGTTTTATTAAAATTAAGTTTTGTATAGAATTTCCTTTGAAAACAATTTGCTCAAAACTCCCTTTTTTAATAAAAAAATTTTACAAAAATCTTATTTAAAATAATTTTTGTGAAACGATCTTTGTTGAAGAATTATTATGAATTAAGATTTTTTTTTAATTTTTTATTAAACGAAAATTGTTTGAAAATTTTCGAATAAAACTGAAATTTCTATAAAAAACTGATATTTTTGAAAAATTATTCATAAAAATTAAATTTTTGAAAAATTTCCCATAAAAACTAAATTTTTGATAAATTTCCCGTAAAAATTAAGATTTTGAAAAATATTCCATAATTTGAAATTTTCGAAAAATTTTCCATAAAAATGAAATTTTCGAAAAATTTTCCATAAAAGTTAAATTATTGAAAAATTTCCCATAAAAATGATATTTTTGAAAAATTTGTTCTAAAAATGAAAATTTTGCAAAATTTCCCATAAAAATTAAGTTTTTGAAAAATTTCAAATAAATTGAAATTTTCGAAAAATTTTCCATAAAAATAAAATTTTTAAAAATTTCACATAAAACTTAAAATTTTGGAAAAATTTTCCATAAAAATGAAATTTTTGAAAAGTTTCCCATAAAAATGATTTTTTTGAAAAATTTGTCCTAAAATTGAAAATTTTGCAAAATTTCACATAAAAATAAAGTTTTTCAAAAATTTCCCATAAATTGAAATTTTCGAAAAATTTTCCATAAAAATTAAATTTTTGAAAAATTTCCCATAAAAATGATATTTTTGAAAAATTTGTTCTAAAAATGAAAATTTTGCAAAATATCCCATAAAAATTAAGTTTTTGAAAAATTTCAAATAAATTGAAATTTTCGAAAAATTTTCCATAAAAATAAAATTTTTAAAAATTTCACATAAAACTTAAAATTTTGGAAAAATTTTCCATAAAAATGAAATTTTTGAAAAGTTTCCCATAAAAATGATTTTTTTGAAAAATTTGTCCTAAAATTGAAAATTTTGCAAAATTTCACATAAAAATAAAGTTTTTCAAAAATTTCCCATAAATTGAAATTTTCGAAAAATTTTCCATAAAAATTAAATTTTTGAAAAATTTCCCATAAAAATGATATTTTTGAAAAATTTGTTCTAAAAATGAAAATTTTGCAAAATATCCCATAAAAATTAAGTTTTTGAAAAATTTCAAATAAATTGAAATTTTCGAAAAATTTTCCATAAAAATAAAATTTTTAAAAATTTCACATAAAACTTAAAATTTTGGAAAAATTTTCCATAAAAATGAAATTTTTGAAAAGTTTCCCATAAAAATGATTTTTTTGAAAAATTTGTCCTAAAATTGAAAATTTTGCAAAATTTCACATAAAAATAAAGTTTTTCAAAAATTTCCCATAAATTGAAATTTTCGAAAAATTTTCCATAAAAATTAAATTTTTGAAAAATTTCCCATAAAAATGATATTTTTGAAAAATTTGTTCTAAAAATGAAAATTTTGCAAAATATCCCATAAAAATTAAGTTTTTGAAAAATTTCAAATAAATTGAAATTTTCGAAAAATTTTCCATAAAAATAAAATTTTTAAAAATTTCACATAAAACTTAAAATTTTGGAAAAATTTTCCATAAAAATGAAATTTTTGAAAAATTTCCCATAAAAATGATTTTTTTGAAAAATTTGTCCTAAAATTGAAAATTTTGCAAAATTTCCCACAAAAATGAAAATTTTGAAAAATTTACCATATAAATGAAATTTTTGAAAAATTTCCAATAAAATTTAAATTTTGAAACTTTTCCATAAAAATTAAATTTTCGAAAAATTTCCCATAAAACTTAAATATTTGAAAAATTTTCCACAAAAATGTCATTTTAAAAAAATTTCTCGTTAAAATAAAATTTTTGAAAAATTTCCCATAAATTGAAAAATTTTCCATAAAAATGAAAAATTGAAAAATTTACCGTACAAATGAAATTTTAGAAAAATTTCCCATAAAAATTAAATTTTGAAAACTTTTCCATAAAAATTAAATTTCTGAAAAATTTCCCATAAAAATGATATTTTTGAAAAATTTGTGCTAAAAATGAAAATTTTGGAAAATTTCCCATAAAAATCAAGTTTTTGAAAAATTTCCCATAAATTGAAATTTTCGAAAAATTTTCCATAAAAATTAAGTTTTTGAAAAATTTCCTATAAATTGAGATTTTCGAAAAATTTCACATAAAACTTAAATTTTTAAAAAATTTTCCATAAAAATTAAATTTTTGAAAAATTTACCATAAAAATGAAATTTTTGAAAAATTTCTCATAAAAATCTAATTTTTGAAAAATTTCCATAAAAATTACATTTTTGAAAAACTTCCCATAAAAATTAAATTTTCGAAAAATATTGCATAAAAATTAATTTTTGAAAAATTTAAAATTTTATGGTTTTTAATTTTTTAAAAATTTATAAAATTAAAATTTTTGCAAAATTTTCTATAAAAAAGTTCTCGAAAAATTTTATACTAATTGAAAATTTCTTATAAAACTAATTTTTGGAAAAATTTCCTATAAAAGTAAATTTTTTAGAAAATATTCCAAATATTTCTTCCCCTTTTTCCATTTAGGACAATATGTCTTCTCTATTGTTTTCCTTCAAAACATATAATAATTACCCGTGTTGCCAGTTTAGCCTTTTTAAGGTTAAATCCAGCCTTTTTATTTTGCTCTTAGTCTCAAAATTTTCGTTATAGCTTCTAGCTTTTTTCAAGCCTTTTTTGATTTTTTTTTTCTTCGAAAAAAAAAACAAAAAAAATTATTTCTTATTTACTATAACTAATTTTATATGTACAGAGTCATGCATTTAAATATTTTTATTTATATTTAATAAAAAAAAATCGCCTGCAGCGTTTCATTCTTTAAATGAAAGTATCTTAACTAATTTTATGGAAATACTAAGTCTATAATTAAAATTATTTTTTTAATATACTCATCAACAATAGAAACTATTTATGAAAATAAGTTAAAAAAGATTTTATTAATAAGAAAAATTACACAAAAATTTGGAAATACTTAATCAAAAAGGACTCAGCAAAAAAAGAGCATCCAAAGAAATCAACAAAATCCTAAACTTGTGATCCAGAAATAGTGCAAATTCGTATAATTTCCAATGAGTTTAACATAATCTGGTCATTGGAAGATGTTCTCTTTTTTGACACCTATTCACTGAGTGGGAAGTCGTGTTCATGTTGTCATGTAGAATTCATTTTTAGGTACTTTTTTTACCAATTCAAGGAAATTACTTTTAATTTGTATATAAACCAAATACTTTTTACTAAAAAGTAATGAGTAATGAGAAAGTACTTCCTTAAAAGTGACTTCAATTTATATCTGGAGAACTATGGTTCAAAAATGACGAAAAATCACTTCAAAATATTGGATCATTTTTCATATGAAAATTTTTCACTGATTAATTTTGCTGTGTGTTATTTATAAATTTATTACATTTTTTTTAGAAAAATTTCAAAAACTAATGAGAACGAGAAAAAATAAGTTTCCAAGTTTAAAAAACTGATATTTTTCTGGTCTTTTTTTTTCGAGCAATTATCCTGTTTTGACCTTTTTTAAAGTTCCAGTAAGTCTTTTTTTCTCATCTTCTGGCAACACTTATAATCACGTACCCTTATGATTTTTATTTTTTTACTTTAATTTACCTGAATTAATATTATTCTAAGCAGATTTTCCTTAAAACGTTGGCCTTTTTACCTAAAATTTTTTAATTTCATTTAATGGGGGTTTTTTCATTTTATGTCTTATAATTATTCTTAAAACATTTTTCTGTAATTTTTTAAATTTTTTGTTTTTTTTTTTTATATCCTTCATATAAAATGAAGGGTATATAGAAGTTTGTCATTTTATACGAATGTCTTAAACTATATGCATACCCAGGTCCTCGAATTGAAAAATATTCGTAATTATTATGAATAAAAATAACTTTTGAGATTAAATGTGTGTCTGTCCATCTGTCCGTTTGTATGTTGAAATGGATTTTTTTTTGAAGCCAATAGTCCAATAAATACGTTTCACTTTCAACATATGCCACATATGATTCTCGAAAATCTTAGTATTGAAATTCAGTAAAATCCGTTTAGGAATGGCAGAGTTGTAAACAATTTTCTAGAACAGCCTCAAATAATTTTCCAATTTTCTTTTCCCAAATTTAATAATATTTTCTGAACAAGATTAGGAATCTTTTTGTAAGGTTTCTTATAGATGATGGCAGAGACAGGGGCGGGGGGGGTGCAATTAATAAAAGGGCCAATCTCTAAGAGAATATTTAATTACAATTACTCATATAGGAGTAGTTATAATTGTAGGGATGAGAAAAAAACAAAAACAAGATTAGGATTATAATCCATAGGGCTGGCCGTTGCTACATAAAACAAACTCACCTTTCTTTGGGTTACTTTTATAAAATGAGATGTACTTGCTGTTGATTTCAATTAAATTTTTTTAGTTTATTGTATTTAACAAGTCTAGAGTTGATTTTAGGAGATAAGTACATATAAATAGTAAGAGATAAGTTGCGGTAAGTACATTTTTAGTTTTAGGTTAAAGTAAGTAATTATTCATCTATAATGTGATCTTCTCGAAGGATTTCTCAGATTTCCAATAAATTTTGGTTTTTTTCCAATAGCATTTTCTTTACAGTGTAACAAAAGTGCTGCCAATTGATACAATGTAAATTTAAAAAATTATATTAATTAATAATGGGTGATTCAAGTAGAAACACTTTTTCCAATAGCCTTTTTTTGACAGATCACGTGTGAGTCGTGTCATGCTGTCATGTTATTTTTGTTTAGTATTGTTTGGCATTTCATAATGGAAAGACTTACGCCTGAACAACGTTTACAAATCGTTCAATTTTATTACGAAAATTCACGTTCTGTGAGGAATGTGTTTCGTGCACTTCGCTCAACTTATGGTTAACATAATCGGCCTGAATCGACTGAATAGACCACGTCCAGTACGATGTGAAGAAAATATAGCGGGCGTAGCTGAGAGTGTACACGAAGACCGTGGAGAGTCGATTCGGCGCCGTTTGCAGTAACTCGGACTGACGTATGGAACGACTTGGCGCATTTTACGTCGAGATCTTAAATTGAAAGCGTACAAAATACAGCTTGTGCAATAACTAAAGCCACTCGACCTTCCCAAGCGACATCGCTTCGCTCTATGGGCTCTTGAAAAATTCCAAGAAGATCCGACGTTTTCGCGGCAAATTTTGTTCAGCGATGAGGCCCATTTTTGGCTCAATGGGTATGTAACCAAACAAAATTGCCGCATTTGGGACGATGAGAAACCTGAAGAGATTCAAGAACTGCCACTTCATCCAGAAAAAACAACGGTTTAGTGTGGTTTGTGGGCCGGTGGAATCATCGGTTCATATTTCTTTAAAAATGATGCCGGTGCGAACGTAACCGTCAATGGCGAACGTTATCGTGCCATGATAATCGACTATTTGATGCCTGAAATTGAAGCTCGTGATTCCCACACATCGCTTCAAGCAATGGATTTATTGAGAGAACACTTCGGTGAGCACATAATTTCACGTTTTGGGCCGGTCGATTGGATACCAAGATCATGTGGTATCACACCGTTAGCCTTTTTCCTGTGGGGATATATGAAGTCTAAAGTTTATGCGGACAAACCCGCTTCGATTCAGGCCTTGGAATGTTTTTTTCTTTAAAAAAAGTAGGGAACCTCGAAATGGATCACACTTTATAAAAATTATAATGATTATAATTTAAGTGTCCAACAAGTTTGGACATTTTCTTTTCTATTTCACAAATAAAAATATATATAAATGTTTTACTATTGGAAAGTTGTGAGATTGAATGGTCTAGAGGAAGTGTTCTAGATTACAAACTGTAAAGCCTAAGTTCGTATACTAGCGACTCCTTAAAAATTTCTGCTTTTCCTAAAAAAAATTAATTATAAAAAAAAACTTAATTTGACAAGAATTTCTAGGAACGTTTTGATGTGTTTTATATAAAAATGTATTACCTAGATTGGACTTGCGTTTTAAGCTTTTGATATAAGCAATGAAGATAGTAAATTTCGACATATCAGTATGGTATACCGCTTGGGTTTGTGACTGAAAGTTTTTAGCTACTGAGTTTAATACTTGACCAAGACCTTGAAAAATTTGTTTTGTAATTTTCAAACAAAAAGTAAAATTTAGAAATGTCAGTTTAAAGAACTGTCAAATATATTTTTAATTACATAAAAATGTTTCTTTGAAATTTATTAAATAAAAATTTAATTTCCGTTCGCCAGAATGTGAACCTATACGAACACTTTAAAACACCTGGCTTTGAATTCTCACCCCCTAGGCTACATGGCATTTTGAAATTCTGAATTCAGAAAATACTTCTACTTTAGTTTGTGTAAAAAAAAATAATAAGTTTTCAATATTGTTGAATTATAAATATATTTAACATATATTATATATATTAAGTATATTTCCAGATTAAAGTAAAAATCTTAATAAAGGATAATTCCAATATGTTTATAGAATTATGAAATATAGATTTTGTAAAGGGTAAAAAAATTCGGGTAGGACACTTCCACTTGTTTTTTTTTTTTTTATATGGTTGTCTAGGTCTATTATATTAAAGAAACTTTAAATGTAAATAGACAAACAAACATATAGTATTGTAAATTGAATATTATACTATTCACATAACTATATGAGGACTACATCTAATTATTTTTCAACAAAATTTCTATGAATATAGATAGTCTAGTGGAAGTGTTATAGATTATAAATTTTCAAGCCATGGTTCGTATCCTTGTAGAATCCACTTGAATTTAATTTTAATATTGATATATTTTTTGTTTAAAAATAAATTTAATGATTAAATCTGAGTATGTGAGATAATTTTTCTTAAAGAATTATCACTGAAATGTAATTTTGTTTTGGGTTTTTAAATGTAGATAATAAGATGATATATTTTGTTTGATGAAATTGTGTCTTAGAGACCTAAAGTTAAAAGTTCTTAAACATTCTGAAAATTTTAAAATACCCAGCAAAAGCTTTGCTTTCCTGGTAATCTAGCAGCTATAATTGGAAACAAAAAAAAAATACTTATTTTTTGCCTGAATAACTAGTATTTTTTGTTCGACTTGTCCACAAATTCATGTAGTTATTTCTTGACTCTAGGGATACTCAAAAATATGTACCTAAACGAAAAAAAAAAAATTTTGAGACTCGAACATGGACACACACTAACCATTCGTTTTTAGTGACTAACATCTTACTCAGTACACCATCTCGCACATAGCATCCTAAGCGACAAAAACTCTATTTAGTTTAAAATATCTTTTTAGACATTTTGTTATAAAAAACTAACTGCTTCAGAATGGGGTTGAACCAACTACCTTCTGGTTGTTAATCCGGCGCTCAAACCAACTCATCCATGTGATTGCAGTATTATTGTGCTATTATACTACTGAGTACTTATTAATGTAATACAGAGTAGGCAAATAATAATGACGCCTCATTACCAAGAAACTACTTTAATAAGTAGTTGTTATTACCGAAAACCAAAAAGTTCTTGCTGGGTAGTTAGTTCAAGTTTAAAACATCTAGTTCTTAAATAACTTTTTCAAAAATAAAAATAAAAAATGTTGTTAGAAAACTGAAAATAAATTTACAATTTTGCACACCTCTTCTTTATTCAGCTCTTGAATACAGATGGTCTGAGCGATCGTCCTAAGTCATATACTCAAGGAGTTTTTGCGGAACTCTTACAATATGTTACAAATTTCCGAGTTCATGGTTATCACCAGTTTACAAATATTAAGTATATTTCCAGATTAAAGCAAAAATCTTATGTTTACATAATTATGAAATATAGATTTTTTTATGGTCGCTAGGTCCATTATATTAAAGTAACTTTAAACGTAAATAGACAAACAAACAACGAATTGAAATGACAGACATACTAACTGTAATATAGAGATAAAGAGACAAATGGTTACCATTAGATGAAATTTTATAACCTGAGACAGCCAGCAAGTTAGGCAGTCACACAGTTAGTATGTGAGTGAATGGGACAAAAAATGTGAAAGAAGAAAAATGTGAGCTATAGAAAAACTTTAACCTTATTTAAGTTTTTTTTTTTTCTGACATCTTAGTAGAAGTTCTTGTAAGAAAATTTCCTTAAAAGTCAGGTTACAATTTGTTGTTTTTCTCTTGTTTCTTCTTTGGCTTTTTCTAACATTAATGGAATTTTTCGAAATATTTTCGTTTTTATTTTTTTTAATACCCTACACCACCATAGGTGGCTGTTTGGGGTATTGTGCGTTTGTGCTGATGTTTGTAACGCATAGAAAAAGTTATCCAACACCCACTTTAAAGTATAACAATCAAAGCAGAATCACTTTTTAAGTCGATCTAACAATGTCCGTCCGTCCGTCTGGCTAGACGACTGGTTGGCTGTCCATGTATACTTTTTGCAGAAAGTACCGGTCGTAATTTTAAAGATAATTCAATAAAGTTTGGCACGTAGGACTTTTTTAATACACGGACGAAGCCCATTGAAATTGGTTGTGATCGGTTCATTATTTCACCTAGCCCTTATACAAATGTCGGCCCGAAATATAATTTAAATATACAAAAATGCCTTAAAAATATGAACTTTTCAATGAAATTCGGTGCAAAGAAGTTCTGTATAAGTACCAATCTTTAAACCATATTTTATGAAGATCGGCCTACAATTGACCATAGCTGCCATATAAACCCCTATTCATAAAATCACTTTAACTTGCATAAATCCCATACGAATATTATTATTAAGTTAATATTCAACACAAATAAGTTTTATGTAATTATTGAAACAAAATTGCCAAATTTTATGAGAATCGGTCCACAATTTACCATAGCTCCATATAAACCCAATTCCAGTAATCGCCATAAAGTGCATAAAATCATCTAGATATTAATATCAACGATGAAACAAAAGGCAATAAAAGCACAGAAAAAAATATTTTAGAAAAAATTTCAATTAAATTATAAATCAGAATTTTAAAATGATTGCAAATATTTTTATAATTAAATAAATTACTCAAAATCAAAGTACTCTAACAAAATAAATTCAAATCTAAAATTCAATTTCAATTACGAATAATATATATTCAATTTTTTTATTAATTGAAATTCTACTGTAAAAAATTGTGTATTTGATTATTTAAATTAACACTTATTTTTATATTTGATTAATTTATTAATTGATACAATAAAAAAAATAATTGAAAGCCAATAAATTGTTTTATTTTTTGTAAAATATACTAGAGAATTTTAATTTTGATAAATTGAATAATTTATACAATTAAAAAAGTAATTGGAATAGTTTTTATCTTTGGTAAATCGTTTAATAGACCATATTTTTTTCTGTGAAGAATAACACTGCAAAGAAGTATTTTTAAAACTATTTTATATATAAACCAAGTTAACAGAATTTGTGTTTCTTTAGTTTCTAAAATTTAAAAACTTAAGCCGAATATGCAAAAATTTTAAAAAAAGAACTATATGAAAAAGTTCAACTATAAAATATAAACTAATTAACCTTAAAAACACAAGACACGGTGTAAAGTGTAAAGTGTATTTGTATATTTTATTTTACATTTAGTAAAATTGGTAAAGGTGTTCCTTTCCCGAATTTTTGTGCTCGTACGCAATGGTTTAGGGTATCATATATTCGGTGTTGACCAACTATATCTTTCTTTCTCTTTCTCTCTTTTTTTTTTGTTTTTTGGTCAAACCCATACACTCGTCATATTACTAACTTGAAAGGTTTTTCGACAACAAGCAGGAAACAAAAATCCATAGAAAAAAAAAACTTTAGGTCCAGCTAAGTATTATTAGTTGGATAAATTAGGGGGAAGGGGTGGTAGGATGAAAATTTTCCGGCAGAAAGTTTAAGGAAACAACAACTTTGTTTTACTTTGATTTCATTTTAATGTCAATTCCATATATTTCCTTATGCCAGCAAGTTTGTTGTATTTTTCATTTTTTTTTTTTTTTCAACAATTTGCCCTTAAGTTTGTACTGTTAACCAAAGTTATGACAATTAAAGCTATCGTTCATTTTTTCTAGGTTTCTAACTTTCTCAGCATCATTCAACAAAGTTAAAGTTCATGAATTGTCCAGCATAGATTTGAATCTTAACTTTAATGTGGCTTTTAGTTCGTTTATGGTTGCTTAATATTTGTTGCAAAGTTTTCAATTAATTAAAAAATAACATTTGGTCCAACTTGTTTTTTTCTTTATTATTTCATCTATGGCCAATAAACATGTGTTGGTATTTTTGATATTACTTTGTATTGCACAGTGATTTGAGCCCTTAAAAAAAAATTTTAAAAAGTAGAAGCAGATGTCCTACAGTGACGAAAATTTGAATTTATAGGTAAATACGTCAAACAATTTCAAATCTAGAATCAGATTTTTAAGACTAATAAAAATAATTACTAAAGGCTTTAAAATAACTAAAAGAATTTATATATAGAGGTGTTGCCATATAAGTGAAATAAATTAAATTTTTATTATAATTACTATTTATACTACTTTATTGCAAATAATTTTAAAAGTCTGTTCAGTATTGATTATGATCTTCAAATAAGTTTCACCGAAGCAGATAAAAAATTCTTATTTTTAACATCCAAAGATTTTTGATATAATGATATCTTTAGTTACTTTAGTACTTTACTTTAGTTACATAATTAATTTTTTTTTATAAATCCTGAACCAAGTATTACTAAAGAATTGTATAAAAGGGAAAATGTGTAAAAAAAATTGCATTAAATGTAGAAAAAAACTTGTAGGATATTTAGGTATTTATTAAACAAAAATGTGCAAATTTTAACGGATGGACCAGTATGGCTCTGTTTGTCTAAAACCTATGCTATCTGTTGTTCCGGCCGTGCTCAGGGAGCTTGGGGATGGTCGTTGCTTGTAGCAAATCAGAATAGAGTCCTTTATATAATTTTTAAAATCATGGTAGCATTAATCCTTAAGCCGGCAAAGAAAATTACAAATCAAATAAAACAAAATATAATAAATATTGAATCGAAACTTAGGAAGGAATTAGGATGTTATTTTCCTTCTAACCATGATATATTATATTTCATTTTAAATAAAATAAATAGTCAATAGACTATCTGATTTACAACAGTAGCCTTTCATTATACGTGAAAACATTTAGTACTTAATTTTTACAATATACAGTGCAAACTCGATTTTCGCGACTAATAAAAACCAAACCTGTCGCGCTAACAGAATCCAGAATTTTATTAAAAAATTTTACATAATTTTTAAAATTAGAATTTCTTTTTATTGATATATTTACATTTTAAACATTTTTAAAGAAATCGGAGATTTTGAGTAGCTTTTTTATTAGTTTTTAAAATAACAGCTGAATCACGTACTTCATATAGTGTAGTGTTGTCGGCTTATCATCTTCCAAAGCCCATTTTATGCATATTTTTATCGATATTATACAATCGTCCACTTTAATTTTGTCTTCTTCATGACCACTATCGTATAAATCCACCGATTCTATATCTGATAATTCCATTTGCACCTCATTACTTTTCACATGAAATTCTTCTTGAATCTTCAGTTATTTATGTCAGCATTTAGTGAAAAGATATTCCGTACCAATTTGAGCTACAAGATGAGTTGAAAGATCTTCGTTTTCTTCTTGAATTATATTTTGTAAAATATTTAAGATCATGTTATCTCCTTCACACCATTCTCTACCGAATTCGAGCAAGGCATTTTAGGATTTTCGTATATTGGAAACTGATATTTTATCCCAGGACGTAGCTAGAATCAAAACTGTACTCCAAATTTGTTGTTTTTTATAATATAATTTGACCAATATTATAACGTTTTGATCTAACGGTTGAATAAGCGGAGTGCAATTGGCCGAAACATTCATTGCTATAATAAAACCGTCATCACTTTTTAGTTCCTCAACTGGGTGGCACGTTGCGTTATCTAAAAGCAAAACTGCTTTTTAAGGCAGATCTTTTGAATCTAAAAATTCTCGGACCTAAAAAATGTTTACTTATGAACAACTTACTTTTACTAATTGGTGAAAATTAACTTATATGGGGAACAAATTCGTGATGAAACCAGTCCTTGAATATAAATGATATCACCCAGGTGTTATTACTGGAGTTGTATATTACAGGATTATTGAAAACAACCGCCAACAATTTAAGTTTTATCTGTACCATTCGCATTTGTATAGGGCAAACAAGTTATTCGCTCTTTACATGAAGAATGTGATTTGGAAGCATCCTGTAGTATAAACCAGATTCGTCGGCATTGTAGATCTCTTTATCAAAGTTAACCCATGCTCATCGACGTAATCCTTAAACTCTTTCACAAATGGTTCAATAAGATGAGGTTTCGAAGACAATTTCTCACCCGTAACTTTTAGAAATATAATTCCATGCTGACGCTTAAGTTTCCTCAACCATCCATTACTGGCATTGAAACCTGATTTGGTTTGATAAATTTTGGAATATAAATGACTGACTTTTCAATTGTAAAATTGCTGCTGATATTGGAACATTTTTTCGCTTAGTTTTACAAACCAGTTTTAAAGCATTTTTTCTATTCTTGGGTACTCAGTTTCTTTAAGGTGCAACGTTTGCCAGGGCCATTTTCTGTTGTACGTACGAAGTTTTTGAATGAATTTTCTGGCTTTATAATGCGGTAAACCGAAGACTTGTACAATTTGTAATTCACGCAAATTGAATTTATGGAATCTCCATTTTTAAATTTTTTTTAAATCTCTAATTTTTGAGATATTGTTGCCTTTAAAATATGTTCAACTCTTCCCATATCAAGAGATTTTCCTTTTTTTGGTTATAGACATTTGTAATCAGATACAAAAAAAAAAAAAAAAAAAAAAAAAATAAAACTCGCGAAAATAGAACCCGTTTTTAGTAAACTCTCGCGATTTAAAAACTAAGACGTCGCAATAATGGGTAGTCGTGAATATCGAGCTTGCACTGTAATAAAATTTGTTAAACAATTAAAGTGCGCACAATTTTCAACATGATTAACTTGTAAAACTAATACCAGTTGTTCTAAAATTATAATTTTATTATTTACTGTTTATTTTTAGTTTGGAAATTTGAGTAAAATTGTAATATTTTATGAGTGATTTTGAAAATTTGAAATTTTAGTGAAAATGAAAATGGAATGTTGCCGTTTAGGATTATTGAATGAATTTGTAATCTGAATTGAATTCTTCAGTTTCAATTAATCTTTATATTTAGTAGACTTGATATTTAAATGAATTTTAGACTCCAACAGCAACTTCAATTCGGATTATCAATAACAACCAAATAAATTTTCAGAATTTTTAATTCACAATTTAAATTACAAAGTAAAGTAAATTCAATTTCAAGATTTCCCTTCTGAATATTGGTTTTATATACAAAATATTTGTTTCTAGTATTTTTTCTATCTTTTGTTTACGTCTTTTTAGTTCAGAAAAATAATTTTTTTTTTCTTAAAAAAAAAAAATCACTATTCTCTACACAGAGAAAAGAATGCATATATTTAAATTTTTTTTTTCATAAATATTATGAATCGAACACGACTTCTAAGATTTCATTGCAAATAGCAAATAAAAATAGTTATACATGAAAATATTAACAAAAAATGCTCTAAAATGGCAAAATTCTAAGGAAAATGTGTAAAAAATAACGTTTATAAATTTGCATAATTTTGCTCGCATTCTGCAGCACATCATTTTGATAAAAAGCAGCTCTTGTTCTGTTTTCACCACTGCTCTTGTGAATATAAGGACTGCTGAAATTGGTAGTCCATATATGCACGGATTATCTGATCTCTCTGCAATTGATGTCAAACGGATTAGATTTTTTATTCATGCGTCAGGTAGGTTCGATTCGAACCTATTCTCTGACGTATGAAAACAGATTCACATGATTCATTAGGGTAACACAACGGCACCAATAGGACCCAAGTAAGCTGTATAGTTATATTTACAGCTGCTCATCTAATCTAACCTATTTCTTTACATATTTCAAACATTTTCAAATCAATATAACATTTTACACGAGCAACGATTAAAAGAACTGTCTTAACCAAAAATGTAACAAAATTTATAATTTTTTCCATTTTAAATTTGTTCATTATTCAATTTTTGTAAGTTCATTATTTAAGCAAATTTAAAGAGTGCTACAAGACCGATTAAAAAGTATCTTCGCTTTTATGATATAACACTTTTATCAGAGTATTTGATATCGTATGAAAGTTCTTTAAGACGCTCATTTAACGGCATAACTGACATTTCTCACTATACCGAAATACGTATGTCCGAAATAGAAATATAATATGATCCTCTAGCAGCTATAACGAAACATTTTTCTATGCTTTTTTTAATTCAAACTAATTTGAATTTTTCAAAAAGTACTTTTAATTTGTATATAAATTTTTCTGTATAAAAATTCTAGTTTCGAAAAAATTTGAATAACTTTCAAACAAGTTTGAATTATAAAAAAAAAAACATGTAGGAAAACTATAGTCGGTCAAGCATCGGTCATATGATACCCTATATCATTATGTATATGTGTAAAAGTGTTTTTCAGATAATGTTTTATATGTTTCCTAAAGTAAATTTTGGTTCAATTTTTGCTACATTTAGAAGGATGATTTATATAGCCATAAAAATTGTTCCTATCAAATATTATCCTCACACTAATGTTTATATGATTTTTATTCATTTTAAAGTGTTTTTCGGAAATGGGTCTTATATAAAACCTATGGTCAGTTATGAACCTTTTATAAGACTTATTTGTGTCAAATATTATCTTTATACTAATAAAAGTTCAAAAATACATCAAAATCTGCATTGGAAATGCATTTTTCTAAAAATAATTTTCTTGCGATATATAAAGAAGACCACGTCAAAATCAATTAAATCGGATTTTTGCTTCAAAAGATATATACAATTAGAAATACAACTTTGTGAAATATTTTGATTTTTTATAGAATTAGAATCGTGAATAAAATCGAGAAAGATAAAACAGTTACAGCTATTGCGGTAGTAAGTATGTGTATGCCAAATGCGAACCAAATATGTCTCATGGGAGTTTATGAGGTAGATAAAATTAAATACAAATATGTATATTACCTTAAAGTATTAAACACACTGTAAGTTTTCTAATTATTTTAATGTATATAAGCGATTACTTTAACCATCAATTATTAATCAATTTATTGTCTATATTTATATAATCCAATTTTCCCAAAAACTTTCAAATATTTTTTTTACAAATTGAAAATATAAATGAAAATTTAAACAATGTTTTTAGTCTTCTTGACTTTTGATTAACTTGAAAAAAAAGAAAGAAAGTTTTAAGGTTTAAGAAATTATCTTGAAATATTGTGGACTGAAATCAATGAAAGTAAATTTTTATATTTATATACAAACTTTTTTCTGTGCAATAAAATTTCTATGATGAGTCAATCAAAAAAATTATTGTATCGAGAAAAGAAATTGTTAATGTAAATGTAGATTATTTAAGAAAATGCGTTATTGATGCCTCGGCCACTGCAATGCCGATTATAAAAATTGATTTTAACAGAAACAGTCTACCGCAATTTATTGGACAATTATTAAACCATAGAAATTATTTACGTAGGCTGCTTCGAAGTAAAATGTGGTACACTAAGATTAAAAATTTAGATACGACTTCTAAACAATTTTGGAATATAACAAAGTACTTAAGGAAAAGGAAAATATTTATACCTCCACTTAGGGAAAACTCGATAAAATTTTATACCGATAAAAAAAGCCAAGCAACTGGCTACAATCTTTTTGGAAAATCAATTAGTTTCAAGCAACTTAAGCAATCATTCATATATCTCATTAGTAGAACATCTCCTCACTTCATGTAAGCCTTAATCCAAATGACTATGCGAAGGTTAATGAAATTTTTGACAATTACAAAAAAATTAAAACCTAGAAAAGCTTCCGGGTTAGATGGGATCAAAAATATAATGCTAAGGCAATTACCAGATTCAGCTATTGTCTATATCTGTTTTTATATAAACTGTTGTTTAAAACTACAATATTTCCCAAAAGCCTGGAAAATGGCTAAAATAGTGTCAATTTTAAAACCTAACATACTCCCAAATTCTCTGAAAAGCTATGATCCAATTAGTCTACTAAGTAGCCTAATCAAAATTTTAGAAAAAGTCCTTAAAGCAAGACTTTTTAAGTTTATTGAACAAAATAATATTTTACCACTTACACAGTTTGAAATCATACCATTTCACAGTACTGTTCACCAGATTAAACGTATATACAAACAAATAAATACAGGGTTTGAGAATGGACTCTCTACAGTTGTAGTCGCACTTGATATCGAAAAAGCTTTCGATATCGTTTGGCATAATGGTCTATTATACAAAATGATCCAATACAATATTCCACTTTATCTTATAAGAACCATTGAATCGTTTTTAAAAACTAGTATAAATCTAAATGATGAATATTTTGATATTACTGAAATACCGGCAGGAGTCCCCCAAGGCTCAGTTTTGGGACTATTACTTTCTAACTTATATTGCTCGGATATGCCACAATTCAATGTTATGGAATGTGCAGCCTATGCTGACGACACATGTCTATTTTCATCACATAACCTTGGCCAAAATATTATTGTAGATAATTTACAATTTGCGTTGGACCGGCTTGTTGATTATTTTCATATCTGGAAAATAAAAATTAATGAAAGTAAAACTCAAGCAGTTTTAGTCGTAGAAGAATTTTTTTTTCCATTTTAGGCAATGGAACAATCTTTGCGATTTTCCATAATTTTGGATAAGTTGATGCCAGAAATATTGTACTAAATATATGTGTGATATAAGGCAAAATTTTTGGCAACGAAGCCTTTAAAAAGATCGGATTTATGCCATCCAGACCTTTCGAGTTAGATTTTATGAAAAGAAAAGCCTCCAGGACATCTTCCAGATTAATGAACGTGAAAGTCAAATAAAATGCCCAGTTTATGTATTGGTAAGTTATCATTGTAAGAAGATGAAATATTTGATGGATGGTGTGTGGTAAAAGTTTTATTCAGCTCAATCAGTTCCATTTCAGAGAGGTTTATCACCTTAACATGGTCTTTAGAGCCCAGATTCCTAATCACCTTCCATAACAAAAAATATGTTATATCCGCTAATAGGGCGAAAATCTTTTTTAAATCGCGAGAATAAAATAATTTTAGCTAAAGTAGTTTTTCAATTCATTATTTTATACGCTTGTTTGGGGGGTTTGTGTAAAGTCCCACATTAGTAAAGTCCAACATTTGTAAAACAAATTACTTAAGATGATGCTAAATTTACCCTGACATTTCTCCACTAACAATCTCCATAACGAAAACAATATAAATATAATTCGCAACAGAATACGCATCATGACAGAAAACGTACTACTCTTATTATGTGAGCAATCTAATAACCAACTAATTTCTAGTCTATTTAACTAAGTTTCGTTACTTGATTTAGTAAGCGCTACACATATACATATATTATAAATTATACTCATGTATGTAAAGAATAATTTATTGTATGGGGTAGTTACACTAATAATGAAATTTATCAAAGGTTTTTCTTATTAATTTTTCCTCTGAAAAATTATTTTTGAAATTAAAATCTAAACTTAAAGATATAATATTTATATAAATTAGATGAAAAGTTATTATATAACTAAAACTCTGTAAATAGTGTAAGGAAATAAAATTCTAAAATAAATAAAAAAAAAGTTATGAAATTTTACATAAAAAAGTTACATTTTACGATTATTTTTTTTTTTAATGAGGAGAAATTTTAAGACTTTAAAACATATTATATAAAAAAATACGCAAATCTTCTTAACTTATTGCTTTCTAAAGCCTACTAAATTTGAGTAAAATTAAAAAAAAAATGGTAATTTTTCATATAAATAAAAAAACAGAAATTGATACTTTTAAAAATGTAAAATTTGTCATGAAAAATTAAGTCTTTCCATGCAAGTTGATATGGATACCATAATGATGACATTGAAGGTAACATAATCAAAAGTAATAAATATATATATATATATATATATATATATATTTTTTTTGCAAGTGTATTAAACTCCATAAAACGTTTTTAACCGCTACCGGCAAAAACTTTGCTCTCCTGATAAGCTAGCAGGTATAATTGAAAATAAAAATAAAATACTTATTTTTTGGTTGAATAACTAGTTATGTTTGTTCGATTCGTCCATAAATTTATGCAGTTATTTTTAGACTTTTAGGGCACTCAAAATAATTACCTAAACGAAAATAAAAATAAAAAAGAAAAATTAAATAAAATAAAATAAAAAAATATCGTCAGTGAGATTTAAACTTGGACACAAATTAGCCATTCATTTAACGGCATACTAACTTACACCATCTTGCACTTCATTTTATAAGTGACAAAAACTTTTTTAGTATAAAATATCTTTTTAGATATTTTGTTTAAAAAAAAAAACAGCATCATAATCGGGTTGAACCTATAACCTTCTGGTTGTTAATCCAGTGCTCTAGCCAACTGATCCATATGATTGCAATATTACGGTGCTATTATATTATTGAGTACTTATTTATATAATATAGAGTAGGCAGATAATAATGATGCCTCATTACCAAGAAACTACTTTAATAAGTAGTTGCCATTACCTAGAACTAAAAAAGTTTTTACTTGAATATTCCTGATCTAGTTTTACTAAGATTCCTAAATATTTCAAATAAGAACATACAACATATTATGATAGATAATATTTTATATATAAGCTGGACCTACGGACAAAGACAAAAATTTGGAGAATTTTTTTCTTGAGTCCTATTTGTTCTATATTTAAATAGATAGATAGATATATAGATAAATAGATAGGTATATATATATGTAGAGATACACGCTGTATCACATTTCCACCCACAGACCGATCTCGGTCCATTGTGAGTACCTTCATTTGAATAACACGACAGAATAGGAAGAAAAAAAGAAAAGAGCAAAGAATAACAAGGATTATAAGAAGAGGAATAGCAATATTAAGAATTATCTTAGAGAGGTACCCATAACTCCCCCTTAGACTGTCTATGATGTCTACAAGCTTCATGTCCCGAACGTCACATAGCCCGTCGAGAAATTAACTGCCCAGCCATTTCATCCTACGATGATGTATTCGTGGACAGTAGCACATGATGTGCTCAATAGACTAGGTCTCGTAGATGTCCCCACACATTCTACAAAATTCGGAATTGTCAGCGTCCTATTTAGACCCCAACTTCCTTATCAAACAGTGCTCTGTTATGGCCCCTAAGATGATCATTAAACTTTTCCTACTCAAGCCTAGAAGAGTACCTTTGCCTGTCCTATCGAGTGCCGGCCATATCGCCCTCGATACCTTATATTCCACTCTACTCCATATGTAAAGCCATACAAATTTTGTTTAACAAATTTCAAATTTACAAGGTTATGACTACTTCAACGGTAGAAATATTGAAAACAAAAATATATATTCAAAATACATAAATTTTTGGCATTCCATTGATATATATTTTACAAAAATATCTTAAGCTAAAAGTCACAATGTTTTTTACTCTGAGTGGTGCACTGTGCATTATTGTTATTATGATTTTGTAGGATTATTTTAATTTTAATTTATTTCTCTTACCTTAAATTTGAAAAGATGTTAATTTTCACATAGAAGTGAAGCCAATTTATTTTTTTTTTGTAATTAAGTTTTTTTTTTTGTTTTTGTAAAGAGGGAAGGGAAGTATTTAATAGCAAATGCTAATAAAATATTTAAGGTATTAAAATAAAACCTTATTTTGAGAAGTTTTCTTATCTTAATCTAATATTAAATTAAAAAAATAAATTAATTAGCTAAATATAAAAGTGCTTAGTCGGATTCTGTTTCTATAGTAATTATTTTTTAATGATACTTTTTTTTTCTTTAAATTTAAAGTATTATTTGGGCCTTAATGATGCCGTATCTATTAAGTTTCTATATTCCAAAATATAAAAAACAATTTAACAACAACTTTACTTTAAAACGTTGTTAAATTTTGTTAAAATCGCTTTTATTTGTTTAGAAATTGTAGTTAAATTTATATTTTATTTTGAAAATTGTTTTTCTATAGTGCAAAGGTGCGTGTGGTTATTAACAATTAATTAAATATTAATCATACGTAACATATGCCAGTGATGTTAATAATAAACAATGTTTAATAAACACGTATATAACTTCTAAGTTATTGAACCGTTTAAAAGACAAATTATACGAAAATTATAGAGAAGAAATTAGGCTTTTTGAAGATGTAATCAATAATCTTTCTATTTCAAAATTAATGTAGCTAGAGCTTGTCAAAATTTACCCTAACTTTGTACAGAAATTGTA
This sequence comes from Protocalliphora azurea, assembly GCA_932274085.1. Taxonomy (NCBI): domain Eukaryota; kingdom Metazoa; phylum Arthropoda; class Insecta; order Diptera; family Calliphoridae; genus Protocalliphora; species Protocalliphora azurea. The sequence continues at coordinate 10,664,939 of OW026521.1, read as the reverse complement.
CTAATTTTTTTTCTTAAGAAGATTTCAACTCTTTATTTAAATCAACAATTTTAAGTTAACTTTTCTTATAATGGGTGACTAAAGTAGAGATACTTGTTTCAATAGCCTTTTTTTTGACAGATCACGTGTGAGTCGTGTTATGCTGTCATGTTATTTTTGTTTATTATTGTTTGGCATTTCATAATGGAAAGACTTACGCCTGAACAACGTTTACAAATCGTTCAATTTTATTACAAAAATTCACGTTCTGTGAGGAATGTGTTTCGTGCACTTCGCTCAACTTATGCTCAATATAATCGGCCTACTGAGCGTACTATTCGCAACACCATCACCCATTTTGACACCCAGGATTCATTATTGGATAATATTTGACCGAATGGACCACGACTAGCACGCTGTGAAGAAAATATAGTGGAGGTAGCTAAAAGTATACACGAAGACCGTGGAAAGTCGATTCGGCGCCGTTCGCAGCAACTAGGACTGACGTATGGAACGACTTGGCGCATTTTACGTCGAGATCTTAAATTTAAAGCGTACAAAATACAGCTTGTGCAATAACTGAAGCCGCTCGACCTTCCCAAGCGACATCGCTTCGCTCTATGGGCTCTTGAAAAGTTCCAAGAAGATCCGACGTTTTCGAGGCAAACTTGGTTCAGCGATGAGGCTCATTTGTGGCTCAATGGGTATGCAAACAAACAGAATTGCCACATTTGGGACGAAGAGCAACCTGAAGAGATTCAAGAACTGCCACTTCATCCAGAAAAAACAACGGTTTGGTGTGGTTTGTGGGCCGGTGGAATCATCGGTCCATATTTCTTTAAAAATGATGCCGGTGCGAACGTAACCGTCAATGGCGAACATTATCGAGCCATGATAATCGACTATTTGATGCCTGAAATTGAAGCTCGTGATCTCGGCGACATTTTGTTTCAACAAGACGGCGCCAATTCACACACATCGCTTCAAGCAATGGATTTATTGAGAGAACACTACGGTGAGCACATAATTTCACGTTTTGAGCCGGTCGTGTGATATAATTACTGTTAAACTTTTTCCTGTGCGGATATGTAAAGTCCAAAATTTTTGCGGACAAACCCGCTTCGATTCAGGCCTTGGAAAATGCGTTTCATTCACAAGTTACCAGTCGAAATGCTCGAACGAGTCATATAAAATTGGACTCAACGGATGGACCATCTGCTTCGTAGCAATGGCCAACATTTGATAGACATAATCTTCAAAAAATAAATGCCAAAGAAAGTTCTTTCAAATGATAATAAACATTCCCCATTAAATTTGAATTTTCTGTGCTTTTTTCGTTAAAAAAGTAGGGAACCTCGAAATGGATCAGGCGTTATTATATTAGTTAGAATTTCCTAAAACATAAAATAATACTTTTATAAAAACTTAAAACCCTATAACAGTTTCCCAAAAGGGAGAAAAATGTGTAACACTAAACACAAAAAAAAAGAAAACAAAAAATTATATAAGAGAAAAAACTGGAGATCAACATTTTACTCATTGTCATGCTGTAGGGCTTCATGTAGAAGTGGAGTCGAAAGAGACCGTAAGTGACTTTGTTTTTTTTTTTTTTATTATTCCTTACATAAAAGTAATTCCATTTCAAATGTAAAAATTTTGACCCTTGCTTACCGATTTAGATAAAATTTGGCGCATGTGTAGAGGAGAATACAGAGGCATGTAAGATGAATTTTTCTCATTTTTATTTTGAGAACTGTATAGCTTTGAAGGTTGTCAACATATTTATTTTAATGGCCATAACTTTTGTTATATAGATGATATCAAAATAATTTTTTGTAGTGGATTTGTCAAAGCTTGCGTTTTAAGATGCTATATAAAAATTTTGAAAATATTTTTATTAACATATTTTTTTGTAAGAATTTTCTTTAGTAATGTGTATCTAAAAAAGTCCGTCTTTAATTTTATAGCAAACCTTGCTACGGAGAAAATTTTAGAGAGCTCAAAATTTTTAAATTTAAAATGGAATTACTCATATATATAATTTATGTTGTTATATATTTTTATTCTCTTCTCTTAATAATTTCTTGTTTTTATTTTTTTTTTTTTTTTTTTTTTTTTTTGTACTCTTTATTATTACTCTCAGTGAGATCAAGATTTCTTAGTAATAATATATTTTATTATCATTTTTATCTCGATTATTATAACCTTTCTGTCATACCACTTTGATTTTTTTAATTACCTCTTTGTAGCTAAATAATATTAACCCAGGTATAATATTTCGAATATATTTATTTACTTTTAATTATAAGTGATGATAAAACTTTGAAAATTTTGTTAAAATAAATTAGAAAATAATGTGAAAATGAACTAACTTAAAACTTCGAGGTCTTAAGAAGAATAAAAGGTAACGTGTATTTGGGGTTTTCCACCAAAATTGAATTTTAGGCCCCTAGTAAAACTATAGCTTGGGAGGGTTAAGAAATACATCTAGTTCTTGTATTATTTTCGTAAGGTCTGTGTAAGAGAAATTTAGTTTTTTTAGGGCAAACTTATTATTTAGAGCTCACTTGATTTTCTTTTAATTATTGTAGGACTTAAGGTCACGAACGAAACAAGATCCCCATCCATTTCCCGAACTAGCTAGTTAGCAAGCACGTGTGCTATGTTTCTGAGATTGATTATTGGAATTTTTCTTTTTTTCTTGGTTGAAAGTCACAAAATAAAATTAAATGAATAATGTTTAAAGAAAACATTCTTTTAGGACGATAAATATATACATTTTGTTGTTAGAATACTACTCCCTAGCCTGTGAACCAATTCATAACATGCCTTATTTCACAACCCAAAAGCCACAAACTTATGGTCACCTTAATTCTGCCATATTTTTCTACAAATTGCTTAAAATTGCACGATGAAATATTAACATTGGGGAAAAATATTAAAACAACAACAAAAATTAACAGCAAGTTACTAATTTAAAACCCTATTGCATCAAATATAAAACAATTACAACATCATTCAAACTAAAAATAAGTAAAAAAAAACTATAAATTTCTTTATACAACATGAAATGGATGTTAAATATGAAGGTTATGTCGAATTATGTTTGCACGAATGCATACAGTTAACAGTTAACTAAAAAGAAAAAAAAGCAAACGTAATATTTTAACTAATTTACGTTAAAATAAGTTGAAATATTTTAAGGTCTAAAATAACAACATGACATGCCATCATTTGAACTAAAAAATTTAAATCACGAATTTATGAAAAATTACTGAACAATAAATAAATGTCAACAAATCTTGATTAATTTGTTATGTAGTTTCTTAAATTCATATTTGCCTTAAAACTAAAATATAATTTTAACACATTTTTTTTATTTCTTTTTCTTTATTTTGTGAAATGAATAGTAATTAAGTAGTAAGTTTTTGGTTAAAAGCATTTTATGTAATACTTTTTCCCCTTTATTTTTGCTTAAATTAATTAGAACAGAAGATGAGTCTGAGGGTGTTGAATGCAAAGATGCACTTAACATACTGTTTTAAGCATGAATAATAAAAAAGTAACTAAAATGATTTTTGTATTTATACTTAAAAAGAAAAAATTGCACAGCGTTTTTAAAGAAATATTGACAAGTAGTTGAGTATGATACTTGGAAAGTGTTAAACTCTTTGAAAGATGAATTGGAAAGTATAAATACTTATATAGTAATTTTGAAATATTATTTATTCAGAAATATTACACTAAGGGAACAAATTCGATTCAAAATCTATCACGGCTGTGGTCACATTGATTTACAAATTCATTTACAAATTTTAAATACAAAAATAGAAAATATGATGTAATTTAATAATGCGATAATGAAGTGGTGTCAACTTGATGCTAATTGGTATCAATTTTCGTTAATGATTTGAACTTATAATGTAGAATTTTAATACATACGGAGATAACTCACAATTGACACAAAATGGTTTCGTTTCGAACACATATGTTGTCGATTTTTCTCTGGGTGTATATAAAATGACTTAAGCAAAAACGCTAATTGAGAAAATATCCATATAAATGACGAGCTTTTGGTAAATTGAATTTAAATTAATTTTGTAAAGTTCCAATGAAAGTATATTTCTTCTTTCGTTCTTCGTTAATCACAAAAAAATTTTTAAGTATTTCTAAAAATTTTACAAGAAAAAGCAACTGGTTTTGTTTTGAGGCATTTTTACGAATTAATATTTTTCCTACTTTTAATTGAGGGAGTTCTAAGAAAGGTATTTTAAACAAAAGAAAACGAGTTTAATGCTTTGAATTGCTTTGTTTACTTTTTTCTTTCTGGGTCTTATGTTTTATGACTAACAAAGTAGAAAAAGTAACAATTTACTTTTGCTTTTTTGCTTTTTCATTTCTAGGAAATGCCCATTTTTATATATAATTAATTATTTTACATATGTTGTCAACATAAGATCATTTAATTGTTCTTTTATTGTGGGTATTTAAAATCAGACACCGTTACTGCTATAACTATTATCATAAAAGTCAGAAGATAATATTTTCACTTTTATATTTTTTGAGCCAAAACAACACTTATTTAGCGATTTTTATTTTCTCGAATATAAATAAAAGTTATTATGTGATTTTTAAATTTTTCGAAATAATGTAAAATTATTTACTGACTATTATTGTTTTGTAAAACACAAATAAATCGCCAAAAATGAAAATACATCGCTAAGATAAATAAGTCACAAAAAATGTCGCAAAAAGAAAGAAAAATCTTAAAAAAAGCTAACAAAAATTGGCAAAATCAAAAAGTCACCTAAATGGAAAAAATATGACAAAAATCTACAAAAAAAAAAAGCAAATTTATCCAATTAAAAAAATCGTAGAAACAAAAAACAAACTCCAAAATAAAAAAGTCACCAAAACGAAAAAAAGATCCATCAAAAAAAAAAAAAAAAACGCCAAAATAAAAATATCTACAAAGTGGAAAAATATTTCTAAAATGGAAAGAACGACAAAAAAAATAAACGAAAAAATGACGAAATAAAAAATTTCTTACATAAAAGAAGAAAAAAGACATAAATTTTAAAAAATCGATAAAATTAAAAAATATTAACGAAATAAATAAAAAAATCGTAAAAACGAAAAACTAATCCCAAAATAAAAAAGTAAAAAAAAATAAAAAAATAAAAATAAAAAAATATTGCTAAAACGAAAAAACAGAAAAATAAAAAAAAACAAACGAGAAGAAGACGAAATAAAAAAAACGCTTAAATAGAAGAAGTCAAAAGAAACTACAAAACTAAAAAAATCGATTAAATGAAAAAACAATACCAAAATGAAAACAAATCGTTCAACGGGAAAAAAATCAACAGAATGGAAAAAATTGCCAAAATAAAAAAGTCTCTAAAACGAAAAAAATTTCAATGCAAAAAATGCGCTAAAGCGATAAAAAATTCCCAAAATGAAAAAAACTCGCTAAAACGAAAGATTAAAAATTCGCAAAATAAGAAACTGGCAAATGAAAAAGCCACCAAATGAACAGAACAAAAAAAGATAAGCTAAATCGACTACAAAATAAAAAAAAATAAAAAAAATCGCTAAAACGAAAAAAATGCTATAGAGAAAATAAGATAAAGTAAAAAATACTGTAAAGAAAAAAACTATGAAATAAAAATGCAAAAAAAACCCAAAAATTTAAAAAAAATCGCCAGAATTAAACCAATCATCAAAAAAAAAACAAGAAAAACACAAATAAAAAATTCAAAAACGAACAAGCAAAAAAAAAATCGAAAAAAATCACAAATAAAAAGAATACTAAAATGAAAAATATTCCAAAATGAAATAAATTGTCAAAATGAAAAAAATATCGCCAAAACGAAATAAAAAACGCAAAAATAAAAAAACCTAAAATTTAAAAGAAAATAATAAAATAATAAAAAGATGCTAAAAAGAAACACAAACAAAATAAATAAAAAATGCTAAAAAAAACGGCGAAATAAGAAATAAAAAAAAAGGAAAAAATCGCCAAAAATGAAAAAACTCGCAAAAATTAAAAAATGGCCTAAAAAATACTAAAACCAAAAAACAGCGAAATAAAAAATCCAAAACAAAAATACAAAAAAGAAAAAATCGCCAAGAATGAAAAAAATCGCAAAATGAAAAAATTTACAAAAATTTAAGAACGGTAAAGAACATCGAGATGAAAAAATCAAAAAAAAAAATCATCCAAATGATCATCAAATGCAAAAAAATCGCTAAATCGGAAAAACTATGGAACGAAAGAAATCTTCAAGCTGGAGAAAATAATCAATATAAAAAAATTCCAAAAACGGAATATTATTATCGTTACTAAGAGATTTATACGCCCTCTTTTCTTAAAGAATTTATGTAAGAAGAAAAAATAGTTGAGTTGTTTAACCTCACAAGTGCTTTTTTCTTTTGCATTTAACCATTATTTTTATGTTGGTTATTATTTCATTTTTCGAATTTTCACAAAAAAATAAAAAAAAACGTAAAAAGTAAAAAAATCGACAACTGAAAAAAATTACAAAAATATTTGTTTTCATTTTTATATAAAATAAAAATAATAAAAAAGGTCGTCAAAATGAAAATATTGCCTAAAAAAAATCGCCGATATAAAAAAGACGTCAAAATGGAGAAAATCGCCAAAACACAAAAAAATCTTAAAGGAAAAATAATCCCTAAATAGAAAAATCTATGGAACGACTAAAAATTTTCAAATTGAAAGAAAACACTCAATATGAAAAAAACACCAAAACGGAAGAAAGTTATTAATTACAGTTACTCAAATTTTTTTTTAACTTTGGGTTACTGAATTTTTTAAGCTCGCAAGAGTTTTGGTTTTGTATTTAACCATTATTTTTATGTTCGTTATTTTATTTTGATGAAGTTTTGGAATTTTTTAAAAAATTCAGGATCTATAATACTTTAAGATAGTTTAAAAAAATATTTTAAAGATTTTTATTTATTTTACAGATTACAATTTCAGTATTTGATTGATGTAGATAATCGTTAAATTTTTCATTAATATTTTTATTAAATCGTTAGTAAGCAGGTTACATTTTCTAAAAAAAACTATTTTATAACAAAAATTAGTTTTATTTACACTAAACATTTGAATGAACTACGATTATGATGTAAGATATTAGTTTTTTAACCCAATTTTGTCTTAAATTAAAACTTTTTGGTCTAATTGATACTTCAAGTAGAAAACTTTATATCTTCCCACATATGTTTCAATTTAAGTTCGTTGATTAATTTAGTGGATTATTATAGTTTTAATGTCAGATATTTATTTAAACTTTGTCACCATCAATTACACAAGTCAACAAATTAAAAAAGGTTAAATGATGCCGAGAAACCGTTAGTGGTTCTGTAACACACCGACACTGGTAATACTAAAAATGTGAAAAAAAAATTTTCCTACGTGTAGTTTTGGATATAATGTCAATTTTTAATAGTAGCTGTCCAACGTACTTTTTTCGGCCCAGCTTGAAACATGTCGTCGTTGCGCATAAGTTGCCTCAATGTGCTGTGAATATTTAAGACAGTGTATGAATGGTCAAAGACGTCGTATGAAATTTGGAGTGCCTATGCAGTGGAAAGAACAAAAAAATCACTTAGATGATTGTTACTTTTGCTGTATTAAATTACGTGGAATTAATCTGAAAAAAAATTATTTATCCAGTTGTGGAATCAGCCAGAAGACCTCCACCACATTCCAAGGAAGTACCTGTCCCAAAATTATGCTCTAAAAATGAACTCTCGTTTGAAGAAATCCTTGACAAGATGAGTAGCGATAGTGATTTTGAAGAAATACCGTCTACAAAGAGATCTTGAATTACCCAAGGAATCTGCAGAGGTATTGGCTTTTAGACGAAAAGAAAGAAACTTGTTGGCATCACATACAAAAGTGACATACTATCACAAAAGAGTGCAAGACTTACTACAATTTTGTCATTCGGAAGACGATATTGTATTTTGTTGTGATGTACAAGGCCTTATTCTGGCAATGGGTCTTGCCGAATACCAGCCAAATTAATGGCGCCTTTTTATAGATAGCTGCAAACGAAGCCATTTTACAAGACTAAAAGAAGAATACCTAAATATGGCACTTATGCTAGACAAAATCAAATATAGCGAGCACCAATGGATTATTTGTGTTGATCTTAAGATGACTAATTTCTTGTTAGGACAGTAAAGTCGATTCACCAAATATCCATGTTTTTATTGTCTGTGGGACAGCCGTGTCAAGCACCTATACTGGGAAAAACGAAATTGGCCAGTACGTGAGGCGTTGGAGGTTGGAAATCATAACATCTTAAATCCATCTTTAGTTCCAAAAGAAATAATTGTATTGCCTCCTTTGCACATTAAACTAGGTTTTATGAAGCAGTTTGTCAAAGCCCTGGATAAAAATGGCCAGTGTTTCTCTTATATAACTACAAAACTACCAGGACTAAGCTTAGAGAAGATAAAAGCGGGAGTTTTTAATGGCCCACAAATAAAAATATTAATTAAAGATTCCCGTTTCCTAAATTCAATATATGATTTGGAACGGTCTGCTTTGACTTCTTTTGTTGAAGTTATTAAAAACTTTCTTGGAAATTACAAGTCAAGCAACTATTCCGAAAATGTTAACGATATGCTAGATAACTTTTGAAACTTGGGATGCAACATGTCTATCAAATTGGACTACCTTTGATCTTGTAGCGATGAGCAAGGGGAACGGTTTCATCAGGATCTGAAAACTATGTAAGAGAGGTACCAAGGCCGATGGGATCGGCATATGACGGCTGACTACTGTTGGGGAATGCAACCAGACTTTCCCACTGCACATCATTCACGAAAGTCACGAAAAAGAAAGTTTTTATGTAAATAATAATGCAAAAAATTACATTTTTCAAATACTAGAAAACTACACGAAAGAATTCCAACTTTTTTTTATTTTTGTAATCAGTATGAAGTCTTAGTTTAAAAAATATATACAGTACCTTGGCACTAAAACTAGTGTTGACATGTGTTATAGGTTTTTTTTACAGTAAAAAATAAGTAAGAAGATATTCTAAATTTAATGTAAGGAATGTAAGGGCCTTATAAAGTGTAACTGTGTAACTGTGTAACTGTGCCAAATTAGTCCTAATTGTGGATAACTAAAAGCTTCCTAATTAATTCTCTACCATTGTCACTATATGGTCTTAAATTAGGTTTATTCACATTCTTTTTTGTAGTATAATAATGGCTTCCAATATCAGTCTTTATATGATTCGTAATTGACTTCAATAATAAGTGTTTATTAAGCTCAAACGATGTTTCAACCGCTTGCCTTTATAAAGTCTAAAATTAGTGTCAACTTGTATTTTAATATAGCCTTAAATCAACATCAATTATAGATATTTATTTTATTTTATTTATTTATATAAGTCACAAACGCAGTTGTATGTTTAATCCTAAGAGTAAACATACAACTGCGTTTGTGGCTTATATAAATAAACAACTGCGTTCTAATCGTAACTTTTATTAGGTTTCGGATAAAGCTCAAATGTAGGCATTTATATAGTTCTTAAACTATTTCAAATATAGTTTATTTTATAGGCTAAAATTAGCTTTAATAGTGGTACTTTATATAATTAAATTTTACCTTTATTTTATTCACCTAAAATTAAATTTTTTATTTCTACTACTTCTTCCCTTTAAAATGCTTCTCATTAAATTATTCCTATTAACAGCTTTATCTGTTCATCGAAAACTATTAAATTATTTGTCAGCAAATAACCCTGATATTTGTATAGTCTTTAGTTAGAAAAATCAATATTTTGTAAGTAATAAAAAATATTATAAAGAATAACCATGAATATTTATTACTTATCAACAACAACATTGTGGCTAAAATACCCTTGCATAACACACATAGTAAGTAAAAGTAAATATTCGTATAAGTATAAGTAAAAATTATTTAGTCAAAGTAACTCCTAAGAGTAGGCAACAAGAAAAGAGACTTATGAAATTTGAACTAAGCAGTCAACCCCCCTAAAAAAGCTTGAGGCACATTAAGCAAATATTTAAATGAAATGAGGAACATATTTTAATTAGCAGATAAAAGCAAATAATGAAAATGAACTTTGATTCTTAAGGCTACATTGAAAGCCTTAAGGAATTATATATTTATTAAATTTTGCCAAATTTTTCACTCTGATTTAGTGTTAACAAATATTTGCTTAATGTGACTTTAACTTATGTTGTATGTCATGCAAAAAATTATTGCAAAAGTAGCAAAAGTTTGCAGCCTCCAGTGGGGTTTTATAAATTCATAAGGTATTTCTTCAAACAATTTCAATAAAGTATTTTTTTTTTTTTTTTTTGCAAATTTTTATGTTTTTTAATCTTTAATCTTAATCTTTAATCTTTACAGTAAATAAGAAAATAACCACTACTTACTTGATTTTTATCTTGTTGAAAATCACATGAATGCTGTAAACGTTTTTTCAGCTCATGATGACCGTGCTTTTCAATAATTATTTCCGTTTTAAGATGGCGTTTAATATGCTCGGAATGTGTGGACTTGTGTTTCTGTTTCGAGTGTTTTATATCATTCTCCAAATCATCACCTCCTCCACCACCACCGCCATCTTGTATATAGTGAGGCCAACGGCGACAACATAAACGCGCATAAGTACATTGCAAAGCTTCGGCTAGAAGGGTACCTAAACTGGAGAGACACATCAACATCAATGGTACCCCAACTAAAGCATAAAAAATAGTTGCTATTTTACCACCAGCTGTACGCGGTGTTAAACTTCCATGACCTATTTGTAGCAAGAAAAATAAAACAGTTTTCTTATAAGTTTATTTTATTTTGTTAATAAATTTTTATGTTTGTAATTTCTTAGCGTGCGAGAAAATTTTAAATTTGTTAGATGTTAGATGTAGGCAAAATATAAGTTAAAAAGGAAAATTATAATGTTAATTTGAAAAAAAAAAACAGGAAATAATTTAAAATTAAATTTCTTAAAGAAGATTAAGCCTAAAGTAAATTAACTGATAGAATAGAAATATGCTTATTTAGAAGCATAAAGAAAATATTAAATATAACATTTTAGAGAAACATAAATTAATGCTTAACTTGTTAATTCAGTTAAGTTGGCAAATGTAGTAAAAAAAAATAAAAATTTTGATTTCATTGACTGTTTTATATAGACTGAAATAAACTATGGTTGTAGAGATTTATATAATCCATTTTATTCTTGAAACTAGGTGTTTCAATAGTTTTAATTGTAGATCTTTATAAGGAGCAATCTTGGCTTTGCTTATCAATCTTTTCATACAACTTTTATTGAATTCAATTATAAGACCTTTAATAGTTTATTTTTGCCTGCAAATGTGGATGTCTGAATATTTTATTTTTGTTTTATTTAAAGTTCTAATTATAGTCTCTCGTAGATTTTAGTTAAAAGTCTATTTGTAAACGTAGTATGGCTTCAATATCTACTCTGTATATTGCTCAGTTTGTGCCTAAATCGTCAAGGTTTTTATAGTTAATTTTTGGCTTAAACCATAGATCTCTAAAAAATTCAACCCAAGTCTCAATCCTTCTTACCTGAAGACGTATTTTCTAGTCTATCTAAGTCTTCAGTCATAGGTCGGTTTATAGCTTAAACTGGGTCTTAATATTAGGTCTGTAAATAGTTCATTCTTGGTTTCGTCTATAATTCTTTATATCGCCATTCTTAGCTTCAATCCTGGTTCTTGTTGCTGACCGTTTTTATCATTAAACACGTTCTCAATATAGAGTTTTATTCTTCGAATAATTTCTAGGTTTATTTATAGTACATTTTTGGCTTAAATTGTTGATTTTTATAGCCTAAATTTAATTAAATCTTTGGTCTTTATAAAGTCCATTCCACAGTGGGGAAGAATCGAAATTCTTTGGAAATAGATCTTTAACTTATAATTGGCTGGTTAGATTTACTTAAAATTTAACATAGCATAGCATAGCAGAGAAATGTATAATTTTAAATTTGAAAGGGGGGGGGAAGGCTTATAGACTCCTCAGGAGCGAAGTTATTGTGACTCCAATTAAGGCACCTCCGACATAGAAAATTTTTAACTGCTTGCCAAATTTTTGCTTTTAAACCGATTTAAAACAATTTAACTTTTTATTAAAACTCTCAGTAAGGTTTGTGAAAAACATGCTTGTGCATGCTATGTATCCTTTCCACTTTTCCAGTTATTTTCATTTCAACTAAGATTTTGTAAAATGGAGATAATTTTACAAAATCTTGGTCTAGGTTTTTTTCACCCAATTTTGCAAATTTTTTCCAGATAGTCGAAGTACAAAACTATATTTCGAATAAAAAAAACCTGAAGCCGTTATCTCTTCCAAGTCCAAATATAAACGATTTAAAATTGGAAAAACAAGAATTTTTGCGTTTTTTTTTTTTTTGCGAAAAAGTGACTACAACCTTTTATCACGAAAAAAAATTTCTTTAAAAATTTTAATACTTTTATATTTTCCCAAAAGTATCTTCACAGTGATGATTAAAGCACCCAATAGGGCTTAATAAAGACCCTCTAGAATTTTACATATTTTGTATCAAAATTTTAATTCTAATATATTTGTTTTAAAATTCCAAAGCTTGAATCCATAAACAGAATGAAGTATCAGAATTTCCGATATATTCTTAAAGGTCTTTAGGAGTGATTTATCGGACTTACAACAAATGTGGGTTCAATGAACAAAATTAAAAAGATGTTTGGGAATTGTGTGATTTTTTTACAAAAAAAAAAAAATTAATTTGTTTACCTTTTATCATTTTAATAATAAAGTCTACAATCAGCTCAAATTATGTTAAAATATCTTAAGTAACAAAGATTTTGTTACAGATAATATTTTTATTTAATTATTATTTATTTTAATTTGATTCCAAAATTTTTTTTTCAAATAAATTCTGTTGTCTTGCATGTTATAATTCTTAATTATATACTATTATATATAATTGATACTCAGAATAAAAATACTGAAGTCAATATCTTTTATAGAACCAAAACTATGCTACTTTAGTGATCAATATTAAAAATAGATGAAATTCGATACCAAATAGATCAAATTCGGAAAGGTCTGTTCTTAGCCCTATTAGATGATAGAGCTTTCTTTTAATTTCTGAATTATCTCCGTAATAAAACCTTTCATAAAAGTATAAAATTATTATATGTTTTTAAAGAAAACTTCATTTTATAGAAAAAAAAGGGTATACAAAAGTAATTGTAACTTTTGCAGTTTTCAACTTTAAAATCGTTTATTTTTGGACTCGGAAAAGAAATCAACTTCAAATTTTTTATTCAGTAGATAATTTGATTCTCTAACTAATTGCAAAAAAAAAATTACAAAATCGGTTGAAAATATTGAGCTATATATTTAAAAAACTGGAACAAGATTTTTCAAAATTGAGATAAGAAGTTGAAATGCAAATAACTTGAAAATTATAAGGAATAAATAGTACGCCCAAACCTTATTGTTTAGCTTTAAAAGAATGTAAAAAAGTTTGACAAACGGTTAAAATTATTCTGTGTTGGATGTACCCTAATTTGAGCCCCAATAGCTCTACTCCTGAGAGGCCTGTGGAGCCCATCTTCCAAACGTAAAATATCGCACTCCTCTCCTTTGCCTATGTGGAATCTTTGTGTTAATTCAATCAGCTAATTAGCAGTTATATATTTATTTCCACAAAATTTCGATTCTGCTCCACTGTTCATTCTTGGCTTCAGATCCAGGTCTTTATATAGTTCATTCTTTACTTTAAAATTATTAAACTCTATGCTTGGCTTCAGTCGCAAGTATTTATTCTATTGCTTTTTGTTTACTTTATTCGCAGGCCGTTTTATAGTGAATTTCTGGAGATATTCTTTTTTTCAATGGCAGGTTTTTTCATAGTCTACTCTTGGTTTCAATTGCATGCATTTATGAAGTCTATTCACAGCTTCAAAATTCGGACTTTGGATAATCTGTTGTCTCCTCAATTAGCAGTTTTTATACGGACATTTATTGGCTTCAGTCCTACATCACAGTACACATTTAATATATATAGACCATTTTAATAGTCAAAATTTCATTTATTTTTGCCTTCATCATTCGTCCTAATTAAGTCTCAATTGATCCTTATTCCTGGGCTTTTATATAGCTTCTTCTAAGCTTTAAATACTATTTTTATATAGTCAATTATTCGCTTAAATAGTCGCACTTTCTATAGTCCATTTTTGAAGTTTTTTACATTACGTTCTCTCTTAAAAGTATGGATCATTTAATAGTCACAATTTAATTAATTTTTGGTTTCAGTCATTGGTTTTTTAAAGTCTCATTTGATCACTATTCTTTAGTCTTTATATAGTCGATTTTTAGTTCCAATCATTTGTCATTATATAATCCATTATAGACTTTAACTATACCACTTTCAATAGTCCAATTTTTTAAGTTTTTTATACTACATTCTCGCTTAAAAATATAGGTTTTTTAATGATCACAATTTAATTAATTTTTTGTTTTAATCATTATTTTTGAAGGTCTTTATATAGTCGATTTTTAACTCCAATCATTAATAGAACTTTAATTGAAGGTCTTGGTATAGTCTTTTCGCTTTATAAATCACAGTATTTTTTACCACCTATTTTTAGCTTTAATTCTCAGTTTCTATACAGTCCTTCTGGCCTTCATTCCTTTGTATATGTGTAGTGTATTCTAGGCTTTAATCTTAGTCCTCCAAATAATTCCAATTTAGCTGCAATACTTTATTTTTTATGAAAACTTTTTGGTTTCAATTCAGGATCCTCCAAATCTCTTAAACATTATTTAATGCCAGACAAATTTAATTTATTATTCCTTTAATTCGATTAAGTAGACTTTTGCGGTTAAAAAAAAAACTTAAAACCTTTTACCATTTGTTTTTCCTCTTGTTAGCCAATAAATTGTTTAATATTTTCTACCCTTTTTACTGTTTAAAGTTTATTCTGTCTTTTACCCTTACTCTTGTGAGTATTACATCACTAAATTTTAATTAGTTTAAAAAAAAAAGTTTACAAAAAGTCACAACCATGTCTCCGTATAATAACTCTGTGTGCCACCAATTTAGTGGCCTATCGCACAAAATTTTACGCAAAAATATACTTTTGTGTAATAAATTTGGTTACGCACCAATTGTTGTTATCACAGTTACTGAATAGAGTAGAGCTTCGCTAAAAGACCATCTCGTTGTGGTTAAATCACTATATTCCAGCAAATTATTATTATTGCCTGCACCAATGCCACCATAACGCCCCAATGCCGTTGTTGTTGTCTCGGTAGCTAAGCCACCACCATAACCTCCAGCTGTAGCACCTGCTGCACCATTTGGGGATGCACCAGCCGCCATATTACGTGTTGCTGCCACAATAGTGCCCTCGAATCGTCTTAATTGTTCATGCACCAACATTGTCCAGTTGCGTTCATAAAGGACATTCAATTTTTCTTTTGAAATGGTAGAGCAGAAGAAAAATATGAGAGAAAAATATGAAACAGAAAAACAAGTCATTATAATTTCATTAATGTTTGGTTATATATGTAAATTAAATTTGTCTGTGTGTTTGGGGTTTTTGCTGTTTTCCATTTAATTTTCATGTTTCTTTTTTTAATATATTTGTAGCAAAAGAGCAACATTTCTTTTCATTTAATTAGCTGACAAATATAATGAATTTTTTAAGCAGCAAATATTTCTTTTTATATTTTCTGTTATATTTTTTCATAATTTCATAAAACTGTTGAAAAAGAAGAAAAAAGAAAAACAGGACATTAGCATTAAAAAAAGGACTTTAAAATCAATTTCAACGAATTCATATTGCTCTTCACATTTATCAAAAATAAAACAAACTTACACAAAATATTGTGGAAATGCTATAAACTACCTTTCCTCCCAATTACAACCATGCAGGGTGCAATAAACAATATCTAACATAGAAAAATGTAACATTAAAAATAATTTTCTTAGAATATTTAATATGCATTCGTGGAAGGAATGCAAATACATATATTTAAATTTAATTTAAAAATTAGAATTTAAATTTCTAGTGAACAGAACAACGATTTTAATGAAAAAAAAAATATTAGTATCAATTAAAATTTATTTTAGAAAAAGAAAATTTAAAGCAAAATTATATTAAACTAAATTAATATTTTTAATAATTTAATTGTCAATTCTCTTTCTTGTTTCTTATTAAAACTTAATAAAATCCTTTATTTCCTTTCACCTTCTAACCAAAATTTGTGTAATAATATTTCAATTAAATTTCAAAACATTTTCCCATGAACACAAATACAATTACATAAAATTATTTTAAATCTCTTTAAATTCTCAAACAAAAAGAGAAAACTTACAAATTTCCTATAATTTCTAGGCAAACAAAAGTCTCTTGGTAATTGTCTACAATTTTGTTCAAGAGGGAAAATAAAAGAAAAAGCACAACATAGAAGAATAGAAAAAAATCTACATAAAATTAAAATGAAAATTGCATAATTATTCAAGCACTTTAATGCTACCAAAATGTATAAAAACACACACATAAAATGCAGCATTATTACGAACCCCAACCTCCCTATTGCAATATGTATACACTGCTCAATTTAGACAAAACAAAAAGTCAGCCAGGTAGACGTCAGTCAGTCGTCAGGCAGCCTTTAGCATGTATTTGCTTTTTTTGCTAGAAAAAGCAACAACGCATTACAATTATAAAATTCTGTTAAGACATGAGCTAAAAGAGGAAGCACTTGTGCGAAAAGGAACAAGCTGACATTTTAATACTCAATGTTCTTGTTGTTGTCGTACTTGGAGAAATGACACAAGTTAGGTGAGCAATAGAAAGTAGTGCGGAATGTGAGAAATTTGTTTTGGGTTAAAAAAAGAAAAGGTAGCAATTTTAAACTTAAAACATAAAGTAGCCATTAGCCCAAAGTTTATCGTCTATCGTCTATACTATTGTAAAAACTATAGTCTGTATTACAGTGTAAACTATTTTTTAGGTTATACTATTAATTTTAGTTTAGTATATAGATTACTCTATACTCTAGTTTATAGTATAAACTATACTCTAGTTTATAGTATAAACTATAGTCTAGTTCATAGCATAAACTATAATCTAATTTATAGCATAAACTATAATATAATTTACAGCGTAAACTATATTGTAATATATAGTGTAAACTATAGTATAGTCCATAGTGTAAACTATAGTATAATCTATAGTGTAAACTATAGTCTAGTCTATAGTGTAATATACAGTCTAGTCTATAGTGTCAACTATAGTCTAGTCTATAGCGTAAACTATAGTCTAGTCTATAGCGTAAACTATAGTCTAGTCTATAGCGTAAACTATAGTCTAGTCTATAGTGTAAACTATAGTCTAGTCTATAGTGTAAACTATAGTCTAGCCTATAGTGTAAACTATAGTCTAGTCTATAGTGTAAACTATAGTCTAGTCTATAGTGTAAACTATAGTCTAGTCTATAGTGTAAACTATAGTCTAGTCTATAGTGTAAACTATAGTCTAGTCTATAGTGTAAACTATAGTCTAGTCTATAGTGTAAACTATAGTCTAGTCTATAGTGTAAACTATAGTCTAGTCTATAGTGTAAACTATAGTCTAGTCTATAGTGTAAACTATAGTCTAGTCTATAGTGTAAACTATAGTCTAGTCTATAGTGTGAACTATAGTCTAGTCTATAGTGTAAACTATAGTCTAGTCTATAGTGTAAACTATAGTCTAGTCTATAGTGTAAACTATAGTCTAGTCTATAGTGTGAACTATAGTCTAGTCTATAGTGTAAACTATAGTCTAGTCTATAGTGTAAACTATAGTCTAGTCTATAGTGTAAACTATAGTCTAGTCTATAGTGTAAACTATAGTCTAGTCTATAGTGTAAACTATAGTCTAGTCTATAGTGTAAACTATAGTCTAATCTATAGTGTAAACTATAGTCTAGTCTATAGTGTAAACTATAGTCTAGTCTATAGTGTAAACTATAGTATAATCTATAGTGTAAACTATAGTCTAGTCTATAGTGTAATATACAGTCTAGTCTATAGTGTCAACTATAGTCTAGTCTATAGCGTAAACTATAGTCTAGTCTATAGCGTAAACTATAGTCTAGTCTATAGCGTAAACTATAGTCTAGTCTATAGTGTAAACTATAGTCTAGTCTATAGTGTAAACTATAGTCTAGTCTATAGTGTAAACTATAGTCTAGTCTATAGTGTAAACTATAGTCTAGTCTATAGTGTAAACTATAGTCTAATCTATAGTGTAAACTATAGTCTAGTCTATAGTGTAAACTATAGTCTAGTCTATAGTGTAAACTATAGTCTAATCTATAGTGTAAACTATAGTCTAGTCTATAGTGTAAACTATAGTCTAGTCTATAGTGTAAACTATAGTCTAGTCTATAGTGTAAACTATAGTCTAGTCTATAGTGTAAACTATAGTCTAGTCTATAGTGTAAACTATAGTCTAGTCTATAGTGTAAACTATAGTCTAGTCTATAGTGTAAACTATAGTCTAGTCTATAGTGTAAACTCTAGTCTAATCTGTAGAGTAATATATAGTGTAAAGTAGTCTACAGTGTAAATTATAGTCAAGTTCAAGGTGTAGACTATAGTTGAGTCTATACTATTCTCTACTATAGACAATGGTCTAGTCTATACTATTGACTGTGGTCAGGTATACACTGTATAATATATTTTATCTGTATTGTGAACTATAAGCTAATGTATTTTTTTAGCCTTTGAAGGGTTAATCTCTGCCAACATTTGTTGTTGACATGTTAAAAATTAAGCGCTTTTTATGGAAAATGAATGCTCTGACTATATTCATCTGTCTGCGTTCGTTTTCTACTATGGATGATGATGTGTTGACAATATTATAGTTTTTGTTAAAACAATATGCTAAACTATACTTTACAAAAGAAAATGAACCCTATAAATAGCAAGAGAAGTTAAATTGGATGAGAATTTATGTAGCATCAAAAATTTATTCCATTATTTTTTTTCTGGTACTCCAAGCTTAGCTATTTTCTATTAATTAGTTTAAATTTTAAGGGATATTTGAATGCCTTTACTATTGTTGAGTATAGTGTATTTTTATAGTCCACTTCAAGTTTCTTTTCAATGCTAATGTCTGGCATATGATTTTATTTTATTTTCTAGTGAAAAGAAAAAAAAAATAAAATGTTGAATGTTGTTGAATAACAATGATTTGTTTATGAATTTTTAAAAACGTGTTATAAATTTTAAATTAACATCAACATTCCGATGCAAATTTATATCCTTCTCAACATCAACATAATTGTAATTGACTCATGCAATATTAAAGTTGAATTAATAAACAGAATAATAAAAAATTTATTTTACCGACATTAATCACTGAATGGAAATAATAATTTTTAAGCAAAATCTTAGTAATAATTTTAAAGTATTAAATGGAGGTTATATAAAATAATGGGGGGAAATTCATTTTTTTTTAATTTTCTTTTTATGCTTTTCTCTCCCTAATATTTAACTCTTCCACATTGTAAACTTAGCGAAATGAGCAATGGTAGTAAAATAATTAACTTTTTCACCTACAAGCAAATAAAAGATAAAACAGCAAAAAACACAATAACAGACAATTATCAGTTAATAAAAAGAAAAGAAAAGAAACATAATAAAAAGAATAACCCCCTGATATTGACCACAATAAACTTACCTGTTATTATCCACAACTCCTTTAAACATTCCTCCCTTGATTTGGCAATGAGTGCGGATTTGCTAATATCCTGCGGTGCTTCAAGCAAAGGAAATATAAATGCACCCATTATTGTATAAACAACAACCATAACTACCAGACCAGGTGTTGAGAATATTAATTTAAATAGGCGGCTTAAACAAGTATGCTGCTGCTGATGTGGTTGTTGTTGTTCTTGTTGTTGCTGTTGCTGTTGATGTTTGGCTGTTAAGTAGTTGCTAGTGTCCTGTTGAAAGCTAGAATGTTGTTGTTTGTGAGGGTGATGGTGCTCAAACTCGTTGCTTTGTTGCTGCTGTTGGTGTTTTTGCAATAATTGTTTGTTATTTCCGGTTTCGTTTTGTAAATTATAGTTATTAGCTATTATTTTGTTTAGAGGTGTTGATTGCTGTTGTTGGTGCTGTTGATATTGCTGCGGGTTATGTTGCTGTTGTGGTTGATTTTGTAATAGTTCTTCATCCTCTACTAAGCCGGATATCGCCTTTTCAACGTCCGACATTTTAAATGGCCAGTAAACATTAATAGTTGTAACATTGATGTAATATTTTCTATTTCATCAACAGACATTTAGATTAATTTTTCTTTTTTTTTTTTGGATTTCTTTTAAAAAATTTTAATAAAAAATATTTAAACGATTTTTTAGTTGTTTAAAATAAATTAAAACATCTATTTTTCCGCGTTTTATTGTTTTCTTTTCGGAAGATGAGTTAAAATGTTTAATACTCATTGTCTTTTTTAAAAGGCTCTTTAACAAATGTGAAGATGAAGCTGTTCAAATTGTTTTTGTGAGTGTGTATATGTGACAAACAATAGTATTTGTAGGTGTAACTCTGTAATAATGTTGTTTTAATTATTCGTTGTTGAAAATCTTCTTGTTTCTGTTGCTGTTTAATTTACTGTTTACAACGATTATTTACACAAATCACTTGTTTGTAGTTTTGTTTTCCTTTTTCTCTTCTTTTTTTTTTTTTTTTTTTTTTTGCTCTAGCAACGCCTGTTGTGTCAAGTTCCTTGTTAAGCTTGATGTTGCTTAAAAAGATCTTTTATTTTATTTAATTCACATTTCATTTAAATGTTTAAATGTGTATGTAGGTTGGTTGCATTTCAGTATGTAGTTGTTGTTAACATCATTCATGTTGTTTTCTTGTTTTCCATTTTGTTTTCAATCCTGCTACTACTACTGCTGCTGTTGCTGTTGCACATTCCTTGTTGTCAGTAAATTTAGTTTATGTTGACAAGCAGGGCTCGTCCTCCTCCTACAATTGAAGTGTTATAACAAATAAATTAAAAAATAATTTTTAACAAATGTTAAGAAAAAATTAGGTTAAATTTATTTAAATGTTCTGGCAGTACAAAATAATACAAAAACAATAAGAACAAATTAAATATAAATTAAAGTTAATTTTAGCACAAAAAAAAAATAATAATAAATAAAAACACCCTTGCAACAAGTCTGAAATGAGAGCAAGTTTTATACTGAATAAATTTAAAGCACAAAGTATTTAATAAAATTTTATTAAGACCAATGAATTATATATTAGAGAATAAAAAAAATTATAAAAATCGCAATTTTGTCATACTTTATCAAAAATAATAATTTGTTTTTAATTTTGGTAAAAGATTAAAAAATGCTAATTTTCTTTCAATATGGCTGAAAATTTGTGGAAAACATATAATGTAATTAATATAAATTAGTTTTTATCCTTAACCTATACCACATGGCTAAAAATTATAAAAATATGTCTCTTTTTATATTTATTTAATTTTTTGTAGCGTTATGTACAAAATTTCGCTTATCTAAAGCAAGTTCGAAAATTTTAAACTACGTTCGAATTCACAAAATTAAAAAAGGCAAGATGCTATATTCGACTATGCCGAATTTTAAATACCCTCTACCAATCACACAGTATTTTTTAAATTTTTTTTTTATAGAAATAGCTCTACAAAAAATGTTTTACTAATTCAATTAATTTTTTTTTAATGAAAAATTTGTGGGTTTTTCATATTCGAAATAATATATATAAATATATATAATATAGTATAACATAATATATAACATAATAATATAATATAATATAATATAGTATAATATAATATAATATAATATAATATAATATAATATAATATAATATAATATAATATAATATAATATAATATAGTAATTGATAATGGGTGATCCCTTTCGAGTTTCCCTACTTTGTTAAAGAAAAATACACAGAAAATTCAAACTTAATGGGGAATGTTTATTATCATTTGAAAGAACATTCTTTGGCATTTATTTTTTGAAGATTATGTCTATCAAATGTTGGCCGTTGCTACGTCGCAGATGGTCCATCCGTTGAGTCCAATTTTCGATGACTCGTTCGAGCATTTCGACTGGTAACTGGCGAATGACACGCGTGATGTTTTCCTCCAGGGCCTGAATCGAAGCGGGTTTGTCCACAGGAAAAAGTCTAACGGTGTGATATCACACGATCTTGGTGGCCAATCGACCGGCCCAAAACGTGAAATTATGTGCTCACCGAAGTGTTCTCTCAATAAATCCATTGATTGATGCGATGTGTGGGAAGTGGCGCCATCTTGCTGAAACCAAATGTCGCTGAGATCACGAGCTTAAATTTCAGGCATCAAATAGTCTGTTATCATGGCACGATCGCCATTTACGGTTACGTTCGCGCCGGCATCATTTTTAAAGAAATATGGACCGATGATTCCACCGGCTCACAAACCACACCAAACCGTTGTTTTTTCTGGATGAAATGGCAGTTCTTGAAACTCTTCAGGTTGCTCTTCGTCCCAAATGTGGCAATTTTGTTCACATACCCATTGAGCCACAAATGAGCCTCATCCCTGAACAAAATTTGCCTCGAAAACGTCGGATCTTCTTGGAATTTTTCAAGCACAAGCTTTATTTTGTACGCTTTCAATTTAAGATCTCGACGTAAAATGCGCCAAGTCGTTCCATACGTCAGTCCGAGTTGCTGAGAACGGCGCCGAATCGACTCTCCACGGTCTTCGTGTACAAACTCAGCTACGGCCGCTATACTTTCTTCACAGCGTGCTGGTCGTAGTCCATTCGGTCAAATATTATCCAATAATGAATGCTGGGTGTCAAAATGGGTGATGGTGTTGCGAATAGTACGCTCAGTAGGCCGATTACGTTGACCATAAGTTGAGCGAAGTGCACGAAACACATTCCTCACAGAACGTGAATTTTTGTAATAAAATTGAACGATTTGTAAACGTTGTTCAGGCGTAAGTCTTTCCATTATGAAATGCCAAACAATACTAAAAAAAAAATAACATGACAGCATGACACGACTCACACGTGATCTGTCAAAAAAAAGGCTATGGAAAAAAGTATCTCTACTTGAATTACCCTTTATAATCATTTTGGTTAGCGGTGCAAATTTAAAAAGTGTTTATTTAATTGAATTATTTTGGTGATTGTTTACTTTTTTCTATGTGGTTGTAAAAATTTTAAATTTTAAAAACTTTTAGCTATATATACCTAAAATAACAAATTTATTATTTAGGATATTATAATGAAATTTTCGGTGACTATTATTTCGAACAATAATATGTAATAATTTATTTAAATAACGAAAATTTGCAGTGTCTTATATTTCTCTTATATTTCTCACAAAAACTCAATGTTTTGAGGAAAAACTAAAATCGTAATCACTTAAGTACTTTAAATCTTTAATCATTTTTATTGCTTAGAAAAAATCGACTATTTTAATTAAAAAATTTAGATCTTATTTTTCTATAAACAAACTAGAGATTTTCGATAAAATAGAAAAAGATTACTGATCATCAAAATTATATTTCTATTAAGTAAAAAACTTAAATTTTTGTTCATAAGGAAACTATATTGTTAAAAAGAACTTTGCTATCATTTATATTTCTCAATAAAACTTGTGTGCACTTATATTTTTTACCAACAACGGATTTTTTGAATGAAAATCTAAAATTATATATGTAGGTACATTTAAGTCTAAACTAGAGTGGATCACTCGCATGAAAATCTAATATGAGAACATTATCGTTAAAAAAAAAAGTATGGATAAATATTACATACAACGTACATATCGTCACCTGAAATGCAAAAGGTTGCAGCTAGACTTTTAAATTTTTAAAAGCAAAAGTAAAAAGCATTACATGCACAGAAAAAAATATTCCAAATAACTTTTTAAAAAAAACGATTAATTAATTCTATATTTAAATTTAATTATATTATTAATTAATACAATAAACTAAATAATTTACAACTTTTTAACAAAAATCGATAGCTCTTAAAAAAATATAAAAAAAGAGAAAAACTTATCAATCAAAAGTATTTAAATAAAATAATTTCAAGACAATTTCTAACCATTTGGAACTGGACTCATTATATCGGTTAAAAAAAAAAACGTAATACCAAATATGACACGATTTTTTATTCTTAGGAGACGTATTTAATAATAAGTATTTGGTATGTACGAATTTTAAATACTTGATGAAATTATTAATCATTTCAATATTTTTTTAGATGTTCCCCTCATTGGTACCGATGGTTATATTCAATTTCAAAATTCATTCCTGTTTCAAAGCTGTTCTGTGGTATATTATTTATATGTTTTATTTTATTTTTTATTATTATTGTTATTTATTTTTTTTTTGACGATTTGTTCAGTCGTCTGTTATATTCTTTAATGTTTTTATTGTTACATTATCCTAGGTCATAAAGACACTCAGATAGGATAATATGAAAATCTTTATTGGAACGTCTTGCTGAATTAAAGAAATATATTTAGAAAGGGCAGCTGCAGGAACATTACACAAATTCAATGTGCAAAATTTGAAACTAAGCCCAAATTTTTCGAATATAGCTAAAATTTTTAAAAATATTAATTTTATAACATAAAAATCTTTATTTAAATAATGTGTGACATTTACCTATTCTCATAATGTGTTTTCAAAATTTTAACGACTTAAAGCAAAATAAAAAAATTTCATATAAAGTTCGAATTTTTCGAACATAACTAAAAATAATGAAAATTAATATTAAAATTATTTTCACCTATTTTTGTAGATTATGTCGAATTTAAAGATATATTCGAAAGTTTCGAACATGATGAAAATAACATTAATATTCATTTAAATTTGTAAACCCCTTATGATTTTTATTTTACATATTTAATTTTTTTTAACTTAAGCGCTTGTTTGAAAATTTAAAATTATTATCATTTTTTTTTCGAACATTGGTAAAATTTTACAGTATTTTCTGTAAAATTCGAATATTAAACATAAATTTCGAATTATTCAAGCATAACCAAAAATTATAACAATCGCTTTATAAATACATTTTAGTTATTTCCATAATGTGTGGTTTTATATTTTGCGATTTTTTTTTAAATTTTTACTTTTTCGCAAAATTTAAGTTCTGTCAAAATTTTTCAAAATTCTCTTAAAATCATAAAAACAAACTTATATTATTTAATTTATTTTCATAGAAAATTTTATATTGTAAATATTTTGTGTAATGTTCCAATATTAGAAATTAAGTTCGAATTTTTCGAACATGTCTTAAATTGTGAAAATTATTATTAATAATATAAATTAAGCTTATTCATGTAAACCTTTTTTAAAATTTAAAAAATTTTTTGTATTTAAAGACATGTTGGAGAATTCGAAATTAAGTTCGAATTTATTTAAATTATATATATATATATATATATATATATAATTTTTACAACAAGTTTTCCTAATTTTAAATATCTTTGGATACTGAAATTTGTGGTAAAATTTTTCGAGCATGCTTAATATTATTAAGGGTCCTCATGAAAATGCACAAAACACTCGTAACTTGTGCAATATGTGCAAGTTTGCACAGTCGCAAATGAGCTACCAAAAATTGTATGGAAAATCTTTTGCACCACATTATTACTTTGCGCGACTATTTAGTCTCGCTATTTTGAGCTCTTTAATTGTACATCTATAAGTCAGATGTCTTTTGTTTATATTTAAAAATTACTAATAAATGCGATGTAAAAAAGTATAGTTACGCTAATTATAATAAAATCGTTGCATGTATTTTTGATAAAAAAAAAAAACTATTATTTACAATGATTTCTTATTTTCTAACCCTTAATATATGAGAAGGGGGTTCATAAAAACTTAAACGTTTAATGAGTACCCTTATTATTTTTATTTTTTTATTTAAATATTTTAATTAAGCATTATCATTTCAAGCATTTTTTCTGCATTTCTTAAAGTAATTTTAATGACTTAAAGTCATTTTAAGTAATTTTGAATTATATAGAGAATTTGTAATGAAGTTCATAATTATAAAAGATACTAGTTTGTATCTTTTACAATACATTTTCGAACTTCGGTATTGTTGGAGTCACTTGCAAACTATTCAACTTGTTTAAAACATTTATTTAAAGTGGTATCTACATTGCAATATTATTTACATAGCTTTCAAATTTTTTCCTTTTTCCATTCATTCTTATTTTTTCTTTCCAAATAAATTGAACTGAAAATTTAAATATTTTATAATAATATAAATTGTTTCAATACAAACCCCTAACAGATATTTCAAACCTTAATTCGATCTTTTGTTTAAAATAAAATTTTATGTTTTCGAAATATGTATATTTTTTATAGAGATATTTTTTATATAATAAAGTTTTTCTTATACAAGATATAATTTATATTTAATAAAAACTTATTATTTATATGAAGAATAACACAACTTAATTGAAATTTCCCATTAGCCGTATGATTAATATTTAATAAATTTTCATATTTTTCTTTGTGTTAGCAACATGTTATAGATAAAGCTTATGCAGTTTTGAAAAGGCATTTTAATGAATACACTGTCTCAGTGAGATCTTCCCGGATGAGCGCCCAAAGTATTTTAGATAACACTTTAGCTACTTCTAATTTTGTTTGCTTTCCTCTTCAATTTAAAACACAGCCGTACTCTCAATTCATTATAATATTTATTTGTAGAAGTTAAACGTTCGCTTCAACAAATTGTAAGACACTTGATGATCCTTTGACACTTGTTGATCTTTTGGCACTTGATGATTCTTT
Organism: Protocalliphora azurea; assembly: GCA_932274085.1. NCBI lineage: Eukaryota > Metazoa > Arthropoda > Insecta > Diptera > Calliphoridae > Protocalliphora > Protocalliphora azurea. The sequence continues at coordinate 10,638,068 of OW026521.1, read as the reverse complement.
GTCACTTGATCTCTTCGACAATTAATGATCCTCTGTCCGTAACATGGGTCTTTTATATCTCTGTTCTTATTCCGTCACGTTCCGTTTGTTCTAAACCCTACCCACTGAAAGTCTTAGGGATTGACTTGTCAACCTAGGTGATATTCTCTTACCTTTCCCCTCATTTCCTAGACTTATTTTTAAGAAATTCTTTTAAAATTTACTAATTTGAAATAAATTTAAAAATTCTTTACATTTTGTCTGAGAACTGCAAATTCTAAATTATATTTTTTCGGAAATAAGAAAAAATCTTCATAATTTTTCCATAAATTTAAATTTTTTCTTAAATTCCCACTTTGTGGCCTAAATTTCCCAGCAATTTAACTTTATTGTTCAATAGCATCTTAAAGATTTTATTTGTCTGCTTTAACCACAAGATTTCTCAAATATATTTTATGCTATAGCACATAGCACTAATGCAATTATCCTTAAAAATTTATGCTTTTTGCCTTCCACCTACAAGTATGTTAATATCTGTTATTGTATACAAGTGGTTTTTAGTGTTCAATAACAAAAACAATAATGATGAACACATTATTGTTGATGTTCTTAATATGAGCAACGATTAATTGCTTCGATTTCATATTATTCTCAAATACATTTTCATGTGTATGTACTTAAGAAATTACATAAATTTTCAAGTTCCTTTGTTTTCAATGATAATGACTATATGGTATAGCGAGTTAAGTAGAAGTTTAAATCAAAGTTCACTATTTTTGTATCGCATGATTACATAAGGAATGTTCTTGAGGAGTTCTAAATAACATAAGTAATCAGGCTATTGGCTACTTAAAATGCTTAATGTTATATGATGTACTTGAATATTGAGGGTATGTACATACATATTAACCATATATCCTTAAAGGCACAAGATCAACATCTTTATTAAATAAGAGCTTTGGAGGTTTAAAGGTAAATTTAATAAACTACACACACCAATAATATCAATTCTATAAAACCTATGCAATTAACAGGCAAACGCATTTTTTGTTAGTCCTTATACGTTCGCACTATATATTCAATCTTAATAAAAAAAAATACCATTAGTTTTATTAATAAGTTTTATTAAAATCCGTAACAAGTGGTAAAATTTGCTGCTAATACATATAAAAACTCACATATACTTATGTACTATATAAGCCTCAAAAATAAGAGCTACTCAAGTTATCAAACATTTCTCCATTTTATTTCTCATGTCTTTCCCACAACTCCCTCAATTTAAAGTATTGTCATTTTTATTACTTCTTTACAAAAACAAACTATACAAGTTGTAATGATATAACAACATTGAGTCAGAGTTTTTTTCTAATTTTTAGGAAAGAGTTAAATACTTTGAATTGCTTTGTATATTATTTTTTTTTTTTTCTGAATCTTATCCATTATGAGAGACCAAGTAGAAAAAGTAAACAATTTGTATTGCTTTTTGAAAGATTCTTTGTTTTTGTTTTTATAAAAATGCAAATTTTTATAAAAAACTAATTATTTAATTATTTTACTTGCGTTATCAATATAAGCTAATTTTATTGTTATTTTATTTTGAATAATTAAAATCAGGGACCATAATTGTAATAATTTTTATCATAAAAGTGAGAGCTTTATATTTTAAATTTTACTTTTTTATAACCAAAATAACAGTTATTTGTTTTCAGTTATTTCTTTTAAAGGCAAAATTCGGCAAAATAAAAAAAGTCGCCTAAACTACAAAAAACGTTTAAGTAAAGAAAATTAAAATAACAAAAATTAAAAAAAAAAATCCCAAAAAAGAAAAAAATCGCTAAAACAAAAGAACGAAAAAATAAAAAAATCGCTAAAACGACAAAAAAATTGCTAAGATTATAGAGTCAGCAAAAAATCGCCTAAATGAAAAAAAAAAACTCGATAAAGCAAAAAAATCGTCTAAATAGAAAAAAATCACAAACGCGAATAAAACGCTAGAAATGCTAAATCGGTAATAACTATTGAATGAAAACAAACTTTAAACTGAAAAAAATAATCAACTTGGAAAACAAAAATCGCTTAAATAAAAACAGTCAACTAAAAAAACCAAAAAAATCGTCAAAATAAAAAAATCGTTAAAACGAAAAAAACGCCAAAACGAAAGAAATTGTTAAAACGCAAAATATTTCAAATCAGTAAAAATTATGGAACGAAAAAATCGCCAAACTGGAAAAAATTATCAATATAAAAAAATCCCCAAAACCAAAAGATAGTTATTACAGTTACTTAGAGTTTTACTTTCACTTTCTTCTTTAAAAAATTTTAGGAGAAGGTTTCGTTTTTTTTTATTTTATTTTTCAAGAATTTTCGCAGTTCTTTTTTACAAAAACCAGGATCTAAAACATTATAAAACTGGTAAAAGAAAACTATTTGAGAAGTATTTATTTACTTTGCAGATTAATTTTTCAGTATTTGATTAGTTACAATCATGAAAAATTCGATTTACATTTTTTTAGATTGCTGATAAAGAGTTTGTAGTTTCTGAACAATATTGTATACCAAAAATTAATTTTAACTTTTTTATTTCAAGACGTTAGGGGCAGCGGAGAACCCCTGGTATAATCTGCTATTGATAAAGAAATAATTTCTTAAAACGGTTTTTTTCTAAAAAGAAAATATTGTTAATTTCTGAAAGATTTAGATACATTTATTACTAATACTCTAACTTATTCTCTTTATTTTTTTTTTTTTTTTTTGCTCTTTATCAAATTTATGTTCAAATTTCCCTTCATTTTCCGAAGCCCTCTACATGCAAGTTTTTATAATGCTCAATGAAATCTTTTACGCAAAATACTCATAATTAATTTAAATTAATTACCATTTTTGTGAGTATTAACTACCAAAAATTCCTTTCTTTAGCTTTCTCTTTCACACATTTTACCATGATAAAAAAAGTTATCAATAAAGTTAGAACAATGTTGTTCCTTCCTTTATTTGGTGTGTTATAAGTACACATATTACAACAATAAAGATGCTTGTTAGTTGATAACTAATAACCAAATATGTTTTAATACCGTTAAAAATATGTTTTACACAAACCTTTTCTTATACACATGTTTTCTCTTCTATTTAAGCTTCGTTCGTAAATAAAATATAAAAAACAAAAAAAAACTTGTTTTAGTTACACACTTTTATCACACGATGTCAACATGTATACATGTGTGTGAGAGAATGTATGCGGGAGTAAAGTATGCCAGAGTTTTATTACAATTAATTTTGTAAATGAGTTAATGTTTGTTTTTGTTTCCCTCCGTTTTTTCTCTTTTTTTTTCTAAGTGTGTAATTGTGAGTACAAATACTAGTATGCGTGTAATTATTTTGTATTAGCTTGTGTGCAAGGTTTTGTTTTATTAGATGTAAAAACATTGTTGTAAAAAAATTTAAATATTCACGCTGAAAGCTGAAAGATAATTAAAATTTTTAACATGTGTTTTAGACAGTTGATTACGTAAATATGAATATGGAAAATTTTCACTTTTTTTGTAGAAACTTTTATATAAACCTTATGAGTATATATGTATTTTTGCTAGCTAAACACGAAAGTAAAAAAGTTTTACAGGCAACAGTTGTTTAAAGTAAATGAAAAAGTTGTTTGTATAAAAAGGAAAGGTCATTAAAAGAACACTGTCATAGTTTTTGTTAAGTTTAGTGTATTATAGATACATAAATTAATTTCTTAATTTTAAGAATTTTTTTCTATGATTTTTTAAAGAAATTTCTTATTTAAAAATAATGCAAGATGACAATTAAATTAATTTAATTTAATTATTTTAAGTCCCTTTTAAGTCACTTGTTCAGTTTTATATAGCTTTCAAGATAAAATTTTGATCGAATAAAGATGCTGCACATATTGCATTATAAATCGGGAAGGAATTTCCCGATTTGATTTACAAAAATACAAACAAATTTTAATTAAAATTAAATCCAATTATACTTACATGATTTTTAAATTTTGCATCAGTTTCAGATACATTGAAAAATTGTTGCAAAAGAAAAAGTATTTTTTAAAAAATTTTATAAAATCGAAAATGAAGAAAACTGCTGCTTTACCTCATTTTTAATAAAGCTTGATATAATATAAATAAAATGAACCATTTTTCATTAAAATCCCTGCATTAGAAAAAATTTTGCATCAGTTTCAGATACATTGAAAAATTGTTGCAAAAGAAAAAGTATTTTTTAAAAAATTTTATAAAATCGAAAATGAAGAAAACTGCTGCTTTACCTCATTTTTAATAAAGCTTGATATAATATAAATAAAATGAACCATTTTTCATTAAAATCCCTGCATTAGAAAAACTTAGGACTCGTGCTACAGCTTTTAATATATTAGAGATAATACATACAATTTTAATGAGACTTTAAAATTTTCAAAACAATTAGATAACTATTATGAACAAAATCATATTACAAAATAAGAGCTCACCATTAATATTTTTCGAAATATTTTGAAACTTGATAAATTGTTTATATTTATTAAATGAGATAACTAATATTTGCTTTATATGGAGAATGCTACTCCCCCTGGACCTATCCACCCTATTACTACTACTCCCCTTGCTCCAATCGAAAAATAAAATATTATATTTGAATTCGTGGACACACAAGATTATGTTGTAAAAATTTTAAGCTAATAGGTTCAATAAGGCATTATAAGATTAGGCATAGCCTAATATAGCATTCTAACTTGTTATTTCTGATTTTTATTTAAAAAATTCAAAAGTAATTTTTATTTTGGTAGAATAAAATAAAAATCAAAATAAATTTTTATTTTTCAAACAATAAAGTAGAAATCAAAAATCCATTAAAATTTGATTTTTTTTAACTTATAATACTTATGGTCTCTGCTTATGACTCATTTTTTATAATATATATATATGAATATATTTAGCAAAAACTACAACCTTTTTTATTTTATACACTTTCAGAAAAATTTAGGTGAAAACTTTTTTTATATTGAAGATTTTGTTATATATATATATATATATATATATATATATATATATATATATATATATATGTTATACATATATAACGAACGGTCATCTAAAATATATTAGGAGACATCATAAAACAAACTATTATATATAGACTCTATGTATGTGTGTAGGTATGTATGTTTGTATGCATATATGTATGTAGCGTATGTATGAAAAACGCATGTGATATAATGATTTGATGATCTTAGTTCATGGAATGAGCATTTTATATCGATAGGATGTTTCAGAATTGGTCAAAATATATAAAAGAATCAATTAACCTCTATACCTAAGGAACGAGACAATAATAATGATTAACAAGATGTTTTTTTAAAAAATTCATCCAAGAAATCAATGCATACTTGCCTTTCATACAGAGTTATTGTAAGGATAGATTATAGAAATAATATCCTTCGGTAACATTCACCTTCCTTAAAAGGAACATGTTGTATTTATCGAATAATTAATATCATCTTTGGAAACTTTACTCCATTTTATTTAAATGAGCAGTACACCATAAATTCCAAGATCGTTAGAATTTTATGTATAATTTAGTTTCGGAATAAACAAATTTTTATTTGCTCCAAATGCTTTGATTCCTATTTTTTGAATTTCTTTAATTTGTTTGGTTTTTGCATACAAATCAAAAACCATTTCTTTCTTATTCCAGGAAAATAAATAAAAACCGCTAAAATAACTATTTATGATACATCCTGTTCAGCAAATTTTAGAACCGTAACTTTTATATATAAAGAAAAATAAAATTTCAAATTTATAGAAATTATTTCTTTTGTTTATGAAATTATTACAATAAATATTTTTTTAAAAATTTTTAAAATTTGTTAGAATATATTTTAATATTGAAATAATGTATTCTCTGAAAGAAGAAGAAAGAAATAGCAAATAGAGCGGAAATAGAAAAATTTGAAATTTTGTTTTTTAAAAACCAGTTAGTCATTGTTTTGGTATTAAGAGCATATTATACATAACTTTCGTAGAAACAATGAAGCCACTTTTGAATATTCAGCGAAACTAGTTAAATAAATTTATAAAATGGTGTAAAGCATAATAAAGGCATAATTTAAAAAAAAAAATAAAATTTTATTTTATTTTTAATTTTAAAATCGTTGTTTTAATTTCATGAATATAACCAAGAATACCCATTCAATTCATCTAATGAGCTCCCCTGTTAAATCTACTTTGATAATTTACAAAAGCAGCTCAATAACTTTAACAAAAGCTACTAAATACAACAAAACAACAATCACAAAAATTTATTTCTTATTCCAGGAAAATATACATAAAGTTAAATAAAAAGGAAGTTAAGATAAAAATATCTTAACACCTTATAAAAAGAAACTAAATAAAAAAAACACTCAATTATGTAAAAAACTTAAAAACCCTTAACTAGCAAATAAAGAGAAATAAACAACAACAACTACATAACAAAAGAAGTTATAAAACCAAATATAAAGTGGCTTAACAACTTGATCAAGAGTTTTCTTATTATTATTTATTTTTTCTGCATTCTATTAAAAGAGAAATGAACAGGTTTTAAATAGAAATACAAACAAAAGTATACATACTCTCACATACACACACACATCAACATGTAAGTAAATTTTTGCATAAATGAAAGAAGACATTGTTAGCAAAACGGAAATGAAGGAAATCCGTTTACACATTTAGTTGGTAGACTATAAGCCAAGAAAAAATTTTACATTAAAAGGGAGTTGGAGAGGGAGGAAGCAAAAGTAAAGCAAAACTGTAGACAACCTACTGTTAGGCAAATATATTTTATATAAATACAAATTCTTAGCTAAATTCTTATATACCACATACATATAAACAAAAAAAGAGTTAAACAATTTGAAAAGAAAAAAAAACTATATAAATGTTTAGACATGGTATTTTTGTGGCTGCGACTACTTTGATACTGGCATTGTTGCCTTGTAGACCATAAAAATGTGGTAGTTTAACAAACCCCAATAACTTTCTTAACATAAACTATAAAAACCCCAACAACACAAAAGCTAAAAAAAAATAAAGTAACAGCCTCATGCCAACAGAATTGTCTGTCATCAACACCAGCAGCAATACAACAATAAATACACAACAAAAACCAAAGAGCAACCCTGCAAGTGCAATAATAACATTTACTTGTCAACACAATAGAAACCATCGAAGTAAATACTACAAAAGCAAACAGTTAACAAAAACAATTTAATTTTTTTTTAACAAATTTTGTTCTTCATGCTTTAGATTTTATGGAAATTTTTACACAATTTTCTCTTCTGTATTACATTTATTTTCTTCTTTTTCTTTTCCTTCTCCATATTTTCAGCTTACAAATAGTTTTAAAGAAAAAATATTGTATTAAGATTTCTTTGTTCCTGTTTCCTTTTTTGCATGCTTTAGAATTTAGAGTTAAGTTGTTGTATTTTTTATTTAGGTTGTGTGAAAATATGCAAAGAATTTAATGTGTATGTATTTTTTAAGAACTTGTCTTTTGTTATTTGTTTATTGTTAAGTATTTTGTCAACAATGTGTTGTAGTTATGTCAACATAAGTATATCAACATTTAAGATTAAAACAGCAAGTGATTTGTAATTCTCTACAAAAAACAGATCCTACGTACAAAAAAAAATTAATGATGTAAAACTTAAATACATAATTTACCCACCCCCCCCCCTTTTATCACAAATTAAGATGATTTTGAATATTTTGTTTGCTAATTCAGTAAATCGTATATTTTAAGCTTCATTAAGAATTCAAGCAACAAAATATCTAAATAGTTTCGCAAGCAGGCAAATATTTATACAGAAGAGTACTCATATGAGTAATAAAGAGTGATATGAAAACAAATATTACACATTATTTACGTAGCAAATTAGACTGTAGATTAAATACTACACATTAGACTAAACTATAGACAAGACTATATACCATACTAAAGACTATTTATTATACTGTTGACTAGACTATGGACTAAATTATAAACTACAATTGGATAGATTATAGAGGCCTTAACAAAACAATCCCAATGTCTTATAGCAAAATACCGCAAATTCCAATGCGAAAAAAATTATAGTCAACTTTATAGACTAAACTATAGTAAAGAATGTAAAACTAATTATAAACTAAAACTTAGTCAAGAATGTAGATTAAACTATAATCAACACTGCAAGAGAAAATATAGACAATACTAGAGGCTAAACTATAGTTAAACTATAGTTAAGAATACAGACTAGAAAACTAAATACAGACTAGACTATAGACTAAGTTACATTAAAATCTGTACCATAAATTATAGACAATACTATAGATTAGTTACAGTAAAATTTGTACTATAAACTATAGTTAAGATAATAGACTAAACTAAAGTCAAGACTATAAACTATAAACAAGTCTATAAACTATATTCAAGACTATAAGCTATATTATAAACACGATTATAAGCTTAACTATAATCTAGACTACAACCTAACCTATAGTCGATACTACAGTTCAAGTTATAGTTAAAGCTGTAGGCTAAAATATGGTCAAGATTAAAGACTAAATATAGTCAAGATTATATGCTAAAATGTAGTCAAGACAAATAAATAGTCAAGATTATGGGCTAAACCATAGACTCGACTATAGGCTAAACTATAGCCAAGACTTCAGATTAAGTCAAGACTATAGCTTAAACTATAGTCAAGACTATATTTTAAATTATAGTCAAGGCTATAGGCTAAAGTATAGCCTAGACTACTGAACAAACTATAGTCAAGATTAAAGACTAAATATGCTCAAGGTTATAGACTAAGTTATAGTCAAGATTATTAGCTAAACTATAGTCTAGATTACTAACTAAACTACTATAAACTATAAACGACTAAAAACTATAGTCAAGCCTATAGACTAAACTATAATCAAGACTACTGACAAACCATAGTCAATACTATAGTTTAAATTATAGTTAAAACTGTAGGCTAAACTATACGCAAGATTAAGGAGTAAGTATAGTCAAGACTGTAGGATAATTTATAGTCCAGACTATAGGCAACATTATAGTCAAGACTATGAACTAAACTATAGACATAACTATAAGCTAAATTATAGTCAAGAATACTGACTAAATTTTAGTCAAGACTACAGACTTAACTATTCTCAACACCGTAAACTAAATTGTGGTTAAAACCATAAACTAAACTATAGTCAAGACAATAGACTAGACTGTAGTCGTAGTGTAAGGACTAGAGTATAGTCGAGGCTAAAGACTAGACTGTAGTCAAGGCTAGACTAGACTGTAGGTTAGACTTTAGTCAAGAAAACTGAAGGCTAAACTATATTCAAGAGTATAGACTAAGTTTTAGTTATAGCTATAGGCTAAAATATAATTAAGACTGTAGGATAAAATATAGTCAAAACTGTAGATTAGACTATAGTTAATACTATAGACTGGACTATATTCATGAATATATACTATAGTCAAGACTAAAGACTAAACTATAATAAAGGCTATAGACTAAAACGTAGTCAATATTGTAGTTTAAGTTATAGTTAAAGCTGCAGGCTTAACTATACTCAAGAATAAAGACTAAATACAGTCAAGACTATAGGCTAAATTATAGTCAAGTCTATAGGCTAAACTATAAACATAACTGTAGGCTAAACTATAGTAAAGACTACAAACTAAACAAGAGTTAAGACTATAGTTTAAGTTATAATCAAGGCTGTAGGCGAAACTATTGTCAAGACCATTGGCAAAACTCTAGCTAAGCTTATAGACTTATCTATTATCAATACTGTAAACTAAACTGTAGTCAAGTCTAAGGACTAGGCTATAGTCAAGTCTAAGGACTAGATTATAGTCAAGCTTAAATACTAGAAATAATCAAGGCTATAGGTTAGTCTTTAGTAAATAATATAGACTATACTATAGTCAAGACTTAAGACTAAACTATGCTCAAGACTATAGACTAAATTTTAGTCAAGCCTATAGCCTAAATAATAGCCAAGACAGCAGACTAAACTATATTCAAGACTAAAACAAAGCTATACTCAAGGTTGTAGGCTAAACTATAATCAAGACTGTAAGCTAAACTATAGTCAAAACTGTAAAATAAACTAAACTATAGTCAAAATTGTAGACTAGTCTATAGTTAGGACTACAGACTAGACTATATTTATGACTACAGTCTAGACTATAGTCAAGAAAATATACTAGACTGTAGTTAAGACTAAGACTTTAAACTAAACTATAGAAACTATAGAATAAATTATAGCCAAGAATATAGAATAAAATATAATCAAGACTATAGACTAAACCATAGTCAAGTTTATATAATATAGTCGAGACTATAGACTAAATTAGACTAAACTATAGTCAAGTTTATAGGAAGAGAAAAAAGAGTATTGGAAGCAATCTACAGCTGAAAATGCCGCTTTATTTTTTATTCTTATTTTCATTGATTACATATTTCGAATTTTCAGCATTTCTTATTTAACATTTAATTTTCCGATGATAACATTCAAAAGATTGTCTTTCATATTTTTCATATAAAAGAAAACTTTTATTTTCTTTTTGTAAATAAAACTTTTAGCAATTGTTTACCCTTTTAAGCAAAAACTTTTTTAAGGGGAAATTCTTTGTCATTACACTTGCTTTCCTTAACCCCACATCTTTTTTTGAAAAAGCAAACGGAAATACGAGTAAATATAACAGCTGCATTGATTTTCTTTAAATATTCTACGTTTACTTTGAAAAGCATTTGCAATAAAAATAAAATTTTATAGACAAATTTGTAAGAGAAAAAAAATTAAATCAATGCAAAATATATTTGTTGTAGATTTATTTTTCTTTTTTGTAAAAGGAAAAATCTTCTACTTGAAAATTTTTGCTTTCGCAGAATAATCATTTATTTAAGCACCTACACACATACACACATTCTTATACTAACATTTTTCCCTTTTTATGCATGCTTACATGCATACATTTAAAGCATTATTTACCTTTCAATAATGCAGGAATGTTAGAGACCTAAGTGTGTATGCGTGCATATGAGTGCATTTTTATTTGTTTTTTTTTTTTCATTAGTTCCCTTTCCGTTTTACATTTGAAATTAAGGAAATTGAAATGTTCACACGTTTCACACATTTCATACAAATTAGCATAATATAGTTTTTACTCGTTTTGTACTTTAAATATAATAGAGTTTTTAGAATGTTTGGTTTCATTCTTGTTGTTGTTTTTTTATAACTATTGATATCTGTGAGCTTTATAACAATGAGTTTTTAAACTTTTTCATGTGAAATTTTTATGTTTTTATATAGACAATTATCCTACTTGGAAAACAATCATCAAATTTGTGTGTTAGTGGTTCTTATCGTATGCACACTTATACATATGAGCTTGTGCTTAAAACTACTTATAAATGTTTTTGTAAAACAAAGTTTAGATGTGTACTTTTGTGTGTTTTTAACAGCGAAACTCATGCCATTTTATAAGCGAAAAAAATTGTGGCATTTAGCAGTTGAATGTAATGGGAAATAGGAAAATGGTTTTGGGGTTTTTAGTACATACTATACTATACTGTAAGTTTTTTTTTATAAAATAAATTTTGATATATTTAATTAAAAAAGAACGTTAAAACTTTTCAAAAGCAGACAAAATTAGAAATATATCTTCAAGCGAAAACTAACGAAAAATCTTTCTTTTTAGCTTAAGGCTAGATTACTTAAACTTCGGATTTAAAATTTTAAAAATATAAAATTCTTCAAATTTATTAGAAAGTACTTAAAATAAATCTCAAATCTCTATATATAATTTCATAAGCTTGATTTCTTCAAGAGCTTCTATTTTCATTGCTTTCTAAAGCTCCCAAAGACACAGAAAATTTAAATTCGGCTTGCTTATAATACTATTCATCCTACAGATCTTTATGAAGTCAAATTTCGAAATTGCTATCAGTGAGCGCATAAACGGATTTTCGTACAATTTCCCAAGCATGTTTTCGCTTTCCAAAACTTCTTGTAGCTCCCAGACAATGTAGACGCTGATTTATTATTTTATTTTATGTAATATTAAAAAACTGTTTTGATTTTTAAAAGTTTAAATTTGATATACTCATTCGTTGCTCTCCAAATCTTACCGAAAACTGATTTTGTATTTTGATCAGGGAGCGAATTTATGTCGACTATTTTTTTTACTTTTTTTTAAATTCTGCCTTTTAATATTAATTTAATATTATTCACCATTGAATTCTAAAGGATTCAAATATTTCAATTTAGTTTAGGCAGAAGAAAAAAACGTCAAAAAATTTTTCATAATTTTTTTAAAACATTTTTGGATTGTAATAGGACTTGACACTTTTTTTACCGTTTTGGATTTTTTATGAATTAAAAATAAAAAAAATCAATTTTTTAGGCAAAAAATAGTTTTTTTTTCTTCATACATTTATTTATAACTGCGAAACTGTTGCTTATGTAGCGAAACGTTATATGATGATTAAAGGAATTGTAATTCCTAATTTTTTTAAATTTGTTTCAGCAAAATCGGACTGGTGGTTCTCGAGTTATGTCAAAAAAAAAACCACCAAAGGTCACAATTTCCCCTATATGATAGTTACTAACTTCAAATCGATATATCTCGATTCCTAGACGTGACCCAGCGAAACGCCGGGACACGTATAACTTCTTTTTTACCGATATAACTTTCCCCGGTAGTTTGAACCCTTCCCCAACCATTTGTCGCACAGTGTTATTATTATTATTATTATTATTATTGTCAGGCTTATACGCTAGTATTTTAATAAATTTGATTTTGTAAACGTAAAGTAAAGATTTTAAATATTTAGTTAATGTTAGTCTTTACCGTCTTAAATTTCAACTCCATTAGTTATATTCTAACTACAAAAACATTTATAAAACTGTCATGATTATTATGATATGGTTAGTAAGTTTAATCAACATACTTACATTTACATTCATACACACATACACATGCATGTGAGGAATTTCAAAAAAATTTTGAAGATTTTAAGTAAAAATATTTTCCAAAAAAAATTTTTTCTTCTGACACGAACGTCAATTTGTGGTTTTATTAAACAATATTTACAGCATTGCCACTATAATAATATTACCTTCTCATTGTTAATTTTCTTTGCTTTTAATAATATTATTTTTATGATAACAATGTTTTTGTGTCAGTTTTATCATTCAATGTTAACATTTACAAAAATTTCAATATAGTTAATTACAAAAATTTTATGTTTTTATATTTTTACCGGAAACAAAATTTTATTAATATAAAAAAATATAATTTATCACATGCTTTTTTTTTTTTTTTTTTTTTTTTTTGTTTTGCAACTTCATTATAATTCTCATTTAGTTTATACATGAATTAATATAAATAGACAAGGTTTGGTTATATTTGGTGTGATCACAGCAATAGAAAATATTGATTAACTACTATTGAAGGGTTTAGTTAATTAAAAATATCTTGTATTATCTTTTACAACATATGGGCATTTCTTCAAACTCGTTTACTTTGGGTTCAAAAGAAAAAAATTTTTAACAGCACATAAACGCTATTTACTACCAATATTAGCTGGCTTTAATGAAACATAAATCTGTTTGCGTGGGTGACTTTTAGCAAACGGCTTTAGTGTTGTGGAGGTTTAGATAAAACTTTATAAAAAATTGCCAAAAATTGTATTTTCAACAGCATTTAAAAAATTAGCACACGTATATAATCTACATCGATATATCTAAAATACAAATTAAAAGTGATACGATATTGTTGATGACACCGAAGATAATCGCGATCATAGTGACTTCTTAACATTTCATTAAACAAATTTTAATCACAAAATTGATTTTCTCATTTTCTTTAATTTTATAAAGTTTTTTGTTATATTTTTAATATATGACAATCAAAAAATCTGTTAAAATGGTACTAACGGAAAAGGAATGAATGTTTATGTTACGATTGTTAAAAATAAAAAAAAATTTAAAAATTTCACTTTAAATCCGATAACAAAAATAAATTCACACATATAACCTACAATAAGGTATACAAAATACGAATTAAAGAGGGATCGATACGTTTTATAATATTGGACATAATCGAGATTATAATTTTGATTTAACCTACCTTTAGAATATACAAAAAAAATACAATTCATTGTTGTATTTTTCACATCTAGCTAAAAAAAAAATCTTTAAATGATGTTAATAAATAAAAAGTTGCCACAGCTTTTCCAAAATGTAGTTTTGAAAACTGTTATGATTACGCGATACTTTGGCTTCATTAAAATTACGCTATGAGTGTACCTTGCGAAAAACGCACCTCTTAAAGTTATTCAGGTTCTTTCTCCCCTATAACGCTGCTATTGGGCCACATTAACGAGATATATATCAAACGATTCATAATTATAAGAAAAGTAAGCCGCCATTCTTTATTATCCAATATTCGAAACGGTGCAAATTTTCTAACCAAAGAACTGCAAAAAAATAAAAGTTTATAAATTTTAGTTCCACCACTTGTCCACAATCTAATTCAACAGTGACCAACGACAAATTGATTGAACACAATTTGACGTATTTCTATATTACACAAATTGGATACATACGCTAAAATCCGCGATTGCGGGAATCAAAAGAAAGAAAAAAACTTGTTATTTTCCAATTTTTTTTTTTTGGATTTTTTAACTTTGAGTGCTTGCCGGTACATTTCCTTAGAACGATTTCAGGTCTTGAATTTTTGTTGTTTTACTCCACCAAGTGTTTTTAACAAAATTGCAATAAGTTTAATGAAATGAAAACAACAACATTAGGAGACATTAAATAAATAAAAAACAGATTTGCCAATAACTGGGATGTTTATGAACCGATTCGATCTATATAAGGAAAAATCCCGTATCTTATATAGGAGCTTCAAAAGTTTAAAAATGCGTTTCTGACAATATTTCTCATTCTAATAGATCGATTTTGTTTATTTCCTGCGCAAGAAAATTCTAAAAGAAGATATTGAATTTTTCTATGCAAGAAAGAAGTCGTTAGCTTGGAAGAATAGAAAATAAAAATATTTTTTGTAGGTATCTTAGATTTTTAGCGATATCTCGGCAACTTATAGACCGATTTTGCTCATTGATGTATAAAACATATGTATCCGATATCTGGGGCTTTCTACAAATTTATTTAAATAGACAGACGGAGAGACGAACATCGTTATGTCGATTTTCCTATCAATAAGAATACAGAATATATATACTTTTGTACAAACTACAAACTGAATGACAAACTTATATATATCCTTTATATCTGTGGTGAAGGGTATACAAATAAAATATTTTGCCGAAAAAAACAAATGAATATTAGTACTGGTTTGAATAATATTGTCATTTAAAACTTACTACTCATGATAATATTTCTTGCAAAACATAATTTTAATTTTCTAAAACGTGAATTTTAAACACATATCCCACTTAGTTATAAGTTTTGCATGTAAAATAGTTTATATGATTTTAAAATTCGAACTGTAATGCGAAATATATCAGGCTAATTTTTGGGGTTAAGAATATATTTTTTGATCCATACAATTATAAATCATTAAAATATTTTGACGCCACAAAAATTTTAATATTAGAAAATAAAATGCTTCCATTTGACATCAATATTAATAGAAATTCTATTTCGCAGTAGCTGACAGCAAATAAAATGTGTTTGGTATGTGAATGATGCTACTTAATTTTTTTTCACATTTCACATTTTTTTTAACCATTAAGAAGATTTTTTGCAGATACTTTTCGATGATCTAAATTCACATCTAATCTTAAAAAAAAATTCACAACAAAATTTTAAAATTTAATACAAATTTTAAAAAAGTACATAAACTTTTTGCATTTAAAAATTGTTTAAAGCCCCTTTGACGCGAAAGTGTTATTAAAAAATTCTATTTATGTGATAATTTGGGTAATTTATCTAAAAGCAGTATTTGTAAGGTAGCGCATAGCATACAATTTACAAACATTAACTCCAATTACATGGAAGCTTGCGATGATGGTATCCCAGGTCTGGTTCCCGACATCAGCAAGATATACCTAAAACTATAGAGAAAGACTTTGTCTTTAAAATTCTCTTCTCTAAATTTTATTTCAGTTAAGCGCGCAAATTTTTTATTAAAAAAACTGCAAAAATTAAAAGACATTAAATGTTCGGTTTCATTTTTTTTTATCACCGCATAACTTTTTACCAGATAGTAAAACTATTACTTGCTATACAACATATAAGTTTCCAAAGTGTTATCCTTCGACTGATTAATAGTTTTAATCTAAAAGGCGAAAATTATTGTAGCAAAACTAAAATAAATCAAAAAATTCTCTAAAGTTTTTATAATTTTTTTAGATTTAAATGACTGTAAGTGAATGATATAAAATTTTGGATTTCTTAGTTATTTTATAAGTTCTACCAAAATACATCAACAGTTTTCCTGTTTTTAAAACAAACTTTAGAATTACAAGAAACACATAAAGTTGATTTCAAAGAGTTTCAAAAATTTTTGAAATTTCTCATATACAATTGTATTAAATACTATACTAATAAAACTTATACTCATTTATCCCTATAATAATACAGCCCAAATATTATATTTGTATATGGATTTCTTTGATAGTATTGTCGAAATTAATGATAAATATCATTTTCTTTGTTTAGTCTCTTACATTAAAAGCAACAAAAATAAATGGTATAGAATTATATCGTTTTATCAAAGGCAATAAAATAACATTTTAGATAAAATGTTCATTCTATACAAATGGACATGAAAGCTAACATAATAATAGATAAAAAAAAAAAAGAAAGAAAGACAAACGACATGTGAACCAAAAACTAAGAATGACACATGTTAAATCTTTTTAAAACACTAGAGATTTGATTGACGGCTTGTCTTTGGGGTTATTCAAAAATTATAATTAAGTTTTGAAGGTCACAGTAAAATAATTTGATTGACAGTCTACTAGAAAAATAGTAAAAAAAATTAAAGAGAGATAAGTGTTTTAATAAGGCTTTAATTACAAAATATGCGGTTGTGGACAGAGAGATAAACATACATATAAACAGACGGACAGACGGACAGACAGACAGACTGACACACAAAAGTATCAAAAAGTGATTCTGAGTAATCTGAGTATATTGATTTAGTATAGCTTAACTACCAAACTAACAGTCAAATAAAAGGACAGATAGACTGACAGACGGGCAATCATGTCAACCGGCTATATTGATGGAGAAAAACTTGATTGATATGCAAACAGTTTAATGATTATGGAAATGAATTTTTACCTTTTTTCCCCTTTTTGCTCCGATTTACCCACTCCCCCCCTCTCCACCGTCATTTGTGGCTGAGATGTCCTACTTTTATGGAAAATAAAATAAAAACATCTTACGACATAAAATGATTTAATCAATAGTCATAAAATAAATGATAAAAGCTTTTGTGCGTGCAACTGACTGACTGTTCTTTAGCAGAAATTATTGAAATTGATTTTTAATCTTTATATAGACCAGGGCTTCCCAACTCTTCATGCTTCACGTACATTTTTAGAAATTTTTGTTTTTTCCCGGACACCTTGGCACATATTGATCTTTAGTATAGAGTAATTCCATTTTAAAATTAAAAAATTTTACCCCTTGATTAGATAAACTTTGGAGCATGTGTTGTGAAGGACACAGAGGTTTGTAAAATGAATTTTTCTCATTTTTATTTTGAGAACTATGGCAACTCTATAGCTTTGAAAGTGATTAACACATTTTTAATTAAATGACCATAACTTTTGTTATATAGAAGATATCAAAATATTTTTTTTGCAGTGGATTTGTCAAAGCCTATATTTTAAGATGCATACAAAAATTTTGAAAATATTTTTACTGTTTATGTTAGCAGTAGTTACCATATCTGTAGAAATTATTAGCATAGCTGTAAACATATAACATTGAATGAAAATCTTTAGCCATTGTTTGTAAGTATGGAAACACCAAATGTTTAAGCTGCTAACATTAACATCGAAAGCTCTAGAATTCGAATATACTAGCTAGACCGTTAGTCCGTTAAGATCATTGTAGAAAGAAATAGACAAATAGACAAATTAACTGCCTTGAAGTTGGCTGTGTAATTTAAGTGTGTGTGTGTATTAGAACACAAGTGACTATTTAAATTTTTGTTGTTGTACATAAATAAAATAAAGAGTGGTTACAACTTTTAAGCTACTAAACTGCTTTTATTTGCAATCAAAGTATCGGTTTATTTAAAAGGAACTAAACAACAGTTTTTAAAAGGTAAAAACGTAACAATATTGTTTTGCTTCTTAATACTTTAGCATTTTTTTATACAATTATTTGCAAGTAAGAACAACGCCCTTTATTGTAATAGTAATTAGCAAATGATTAGTTGCGCAAAAATACCACTCTGTGTTATAATTAGTACTAACAATAACAACCTTAAGTAAACAGCTGTAAGATGATTATGTTAGTATGTATGTGTATGTTTACATAAGTGGTCGACAGTATAAAAGGAGGGTAATAGAAGACAGTGGGAGAGTTAGCCTGTGGCTGTCGACAGGGTAAGATATTATTTATTCTGAGAGGAAACTTTCCCTTCGTCAGAGTAACATAAAGTTTATTTTGTGATTGTTGGTTTTGGCCAATACCAAAATACTTGCTCTATAGCCAATATAGTTTAGATTTTACCCTCAATCTAGAGCTGGTAGGGAGTGGTGCTCCCGTCAGCTCAACAAAGCTGCATTTGCCTGTTTGTTGGATAGTGAAAGTTTTAGTGGTTTTACCCTCGATCTAATTATTCCACGAACTGTTCTATTACAACAGACTGCTTAGTGAAGATCGGTGCGAGATCAGTACGGTATTTTATTTCGTCGTTGTAATTCCTATAGTAGCGTTTAACTGCCTGTTTTTAAAACACTTATCTAACTTACATTTAAAACGAAAACAAATTTTGAAATTTTGTTTTTGTTTTAAGTGTAAGTTAGACGAGTCGTTTTGCGCTCGTGTTATAAAATCAGGCAGTAAATATAGTAATAAATACGATTTATAACGGGTTTTGAAAAAAAGGGAAATTGTGAGTTTTTTTATTTTGTAAAGAACCCTGGAAGCCGAGAGCTCTATCCCTGCATAAGGTGGAAACACGTTGTAGATTCAAATTCATCTTTGGCATACATTTTATTACTTATATTTGAAAATATATAATGAAGTAAACTAGTTTGGCAAGAATTGGATTAAAGCTTCGTATAATATCGGAAAAATTCATTATGAAGTGAATCAAAGTGTATTATACTTTTCATATATACAGTTACGGACAAAAAAATGGGTTCAAGTATATTTATTTATTTTATACTTTTTGAGTTTTCAACAAAATTTTATGTAAAACAATAAAATATTTAGTGCCAAATCATTGTGAATGCAGTGAGTTATAAACATATACAAAATTAATATCCTTCACCATTATCCCAATAACTACATTTTGAGTCTTAAACGCAATTAGTAATTTTTCAGTGCGGACAAAAAATAGGATCAGCAGTAAATTCATCAAAATTTGTTTAAATGTTTACAAATTTTTTCCAAAAATTTACTTTTTTTAATATTCTAATAATATTAATAATTAAATACTCAAAAAAGATAAGAATCAATAATGATATTTACTTCTATTAGAACTATTAGTATAAAAAACGTTTTTATAGAATAGGAACGTCAAAATTATGGGAAAAGTATGAGTAAAGTGGTGAAGGGCATAAAAGACTCTAACTTATCTTTCCATAACGGACTTATTTTAAAAATAAACTTAAAAATAACCTTATTTCTAAGTTTAAGGAAAACTGCCAAATTTAAGAAATCATTCCGAAAAATGAAAATTAAAAAAAAACATTAAAATGTTATTTAAACGTACTAATTTTCAAAAAAAAATATTATGTTTCAAAGAACGTATTTGTTTTCCAAAAATTGCTAATTTTCAAAAAAATGAACCATCCACACATAAAGCTTACAAATATAATGGGTGATTCAAGTAGAGATACTTTTTTCAATAGCCTTTTTTTGACAGATCACGTGTGAGTCGTGTCATTCTGTCATGTTATTTTTGTTTAGTATTGTTTGGCATTTCATAATGGAAAGACTTACGCCTGAACAGCGTTTACAAATCGTTCAACTTTATTACGAAAATGCACGTTCTGTGAGGAATGTGTTTCGTGCACTTCGCTCAACTTATGGTCAACATAATCGGCCTACTGAGCGTACTATTTGCAACACCATCACCCATTTTGAGACTCAGCATTCATTATTGGATAATATTCGACCGAATAGACCACGTCAAGTACGCTGTGAAGAAAATACAGAGCGGTAGCTGAGAGTGTACACGAAGACCGTGGAGAGTCGATTCGGCGCCGTTCGCAGCAACTCGGACTGACGTATGGAACAACTTGGCGCATTTTACGTCGAGATCTTAAATTGAAAGCGTACAAAATACAGCCTGTGCAACAACTGAAACCGCTCGACCTTCCCAAGCGACATCGCTTCGCTCCATGGGCTTTTGAAAAGTTCCAAGAAGATCCGACGTTTTCGAGGCAAATTTTGTTCAGCTATGAGGCCCATTTCTGGCTCAGTGGGTATGCAAACAAACAAAATTACCGCATTTGCGACGAAGAGCAACCTGAAGAGATTCAAGAACTGCCACTTCATCCAGAAAAAACAACGTTTTGGTGTGGTTTGTGGGCCGTTGGAATAATCGGTCCATATTTCTTTAAAAATGATGCCGGTGCGAACGTAACCGTCAATGGCGACCATTATCGTGCCATGATAACCGATGCCTGAAATTGAAGCTTGTGATCTCGGCGACATTTGTTTTCAGCAAGACTGCGCCACTTCCCACACATCGCATCAATCAATGGATTTATTGAGAGAACACTTCGGTGAGCACATAATTTCACGTTTTGTGCCGGTCGACTTTTTCTTGTGTAAAGTCTAAAGTTTATGCGGATAAACCCTCTTCGATTGAAGCCTTTGAGGAAAACATTACGCGTGTCATTCGCCAGTTACCATTCGAAATGCTCGAATGAGTCATCGAAAATTGGACTCAACGGATGGACCATCTACGACGTAGCAACGGCAAACAATTGATAGACATAATCTTCAAAAAATAAATGCAAAAGAATTTTCTTTCAAATGATAATAAATGATGGGGAATAAATTTGAATTTTCTGTGTTTTTTCTTTAAAGAAGTAGGGAACCTCGAAATGGATCACGCTTTAAAAAAAAAAGTACAAATTAGCAGTTAAGGGCAAACTTGCAGAAAGAGTACATTTCAAAAAAAAAAATAAAAATAGTGATGTTTTTAAGTCTAAAATTTTTAAAAAAGTACCTAAGTTATTTTCTTAATCACAATGTTTATCGGGATATCTCCGTCTTCCTCTGAATCAAGGTTTCCCAAATGGGAGTCCTTAGAAACATTCTAGGTTGTCTGCTAGAGAACATGAAAATGTGTATGGAATTATCATTTTCTCTTTTAAACTTTTTGAGAAAATTTTGTATCTTTTTGAATATTAGTACTATTTTTAACCTAAATATATTTTTCAAAAAATTGATAACTTACTCATAGTTTTATTATTTTTATTATTATTATTATTATTATTATAATTTTTTTTTATATAGTAACTTTTTAAAATCAGAACAGTTTTAAAAATTAAAGATTATTATAAATTTTTGAAAATATTTAATTTATTTATTTATCCTTTTTTAAGCGATAATTTTTTTGAAAGATAGTATCTTTTTAGAAAGTGCTTTATTTTGAAATTTCTTACCTTTTTGGAAAATTCATAGCTTTTAAAAAAAGACGTAATCTTTTTGAAAATATTCATCCTCTAAAAGGAATTAATCCCTTTTTATCAAATAAATACCTTTTTTAAAATTAATAATTATTTTAAAAGCGAATTTTTGCTTTTGGAAAATGTTAACGTTTTATGAAGAAACTTATTTGTTATTGAAAAAGCGTACTTTTCTAAACTAATACTTCTTTGAAAATATATTTTTAGAACAATAGTATTTTTCTTCTAAATTTATTAATCTTTATAAAATTTGCTGTACTTTAAAAAATGTAATACATATTTTTTAAAATTTATCCCTTGAAAATGGTACTTTTTTAAAGTTAAAATTAGTAGCTCTGCTAAAAAAAAAGTACTATACTTTTTAGTACTGCATACGGGCATAGATATTGCTAAACAATACTTATTACTTTTTTTGAAATTGGAAAATTTTTGTTGAAAACTTATTTATTAATTGTTTTAGATTATTTGTTTTCCTAAAAAAATTTAATTTTTTCAAAATTAGCACTTTCTCAAACATTTTCATTTTTCAGAAATGCCACTTTTCTAAAATTGGTAATTTTTGTTAAATTTAGAGCTTTTGGAAAATTGGACTTTTTTTTGATTTTTTGAAAATCTCTATATTTGTATACCCTTCACATAAAATGAAGATATATATCCAGGGCCTTAAATTGAAAAATATTCGTAATTATTATAATTAAAAATAACTTTTGAGAATATATGGATGTCTGTCCGTCTGCATGTTGAAATGGACTTTTTTAAGCCCATAGTACAATTAATATATCTGTCTTTCAACACATATGTGGCATATAGACTCGAAATTATTGGTATTGAAATTCAGCGAAATCTGTTTAGGAATGGCGGAGTAATAAATGATTTTTTAGAAGAGCTCCAACATTTTTTCCAATTTTCTTTGTCCAAATTTAATAATATTTTATATTTCATATAAAATAATACATAAATATTTATACCCCTCACCACCCTTGGTGGTTGGGATATTTTGCGTAAAATTATACCAATCGACTCAGAATCACTTTTAGAATCGATATAATGTTATCCGTCCTTCCGTCTGTCTGGCTGGTTGACTGACTGGCTGTCCATGTATAACCTGTGCACAAAGTACAGGTCGCAATTTTGAAGATAATTTAATGAAATTTGGCAAGTAGGACTTTCATGATACAAGGACAAAGCCTATTAAAATTTGTTATGATCAGTCCATTATTTCACCTAGCCCCTATACAATGTGCTCCCGAAATAGGGGTTTAACGATCAAAAATACCTTAAATATAACAATATTATAATGCAAGGAAATTTTGTATAAGTATCAATCTTTGTGCCAAATTTCATGAAGATCGGTCCATAATTGACCATAGCTGCCATATAAAACCCTCCTCCGAATATCACTTTAACGTGCATAAATCACATACAAATGTCATTATCAGGTTTATATTCGACAAAAATAAGTTTTATATAAGTAGAAATCATAGTGACGAATTTTATGAGGATCAATCCATAATTTACCATAGCTCCCATATAGGCCCACTTTCGAGAATCACCCTAAAGTGCATAAATTTATATAAATGTTAGTATTAACGTAATATTCTGTATTCATATATTTTATTTTACACTTAGTAAAAGTATTGGTTCACAATTGTCCATATATCTAATATAAGACCCCTGCACAATGGCGTGGGGTATCCTAAGGTGGAGCTTTACCGACTATATCTTTCTTACTTGTTTTCTATTGCACAATTCTGAGATTGAATAATCTGGATGAAGTATTCTAGACCACAAACCGTTAAGCCTGAGTTCGTAACCCCGGGACTTCTTATAAATTCGGTTTTTCCTAAAATAAAATATAAAATTAGTAGTAAATTCTAACATTTCGTGAAAAAAAAGTTTGCCAAGTAAATCTGGGAATGTGGAATGTTTTTTTTTAGGTTTTTAAATGTAGATAATAACACAAGACATCATGTTTGTAGGAATTGTATCTTAGAGCCCCAAAGTTAAAAATATTAAAAATTTCGATAATTTTGAAATATATAATTCAAGTTTAAAATATCTAATTCTCAAGTATATTTTACGAAAAAAGAAATTGTTGGTAGAAAACAGAAAAGAAGTTTACAATTTTGCGCAACTCTTTTTTATAAAACTCTTCAACACAAATGATCTGAGCGATCTTCCTAAGTCATATGCCCAAGGAGTTTTAGGGGACTCTTTATGTTACAAATTTCCGATGTCATGTTTAATAACAGTTTACAAACATTAAGTATATTTCCAATACATTTATAAATATACCGAATATAAGCAAAATATATGAAATATGTATTAGTAATACAATAAAGAAATTTTGCAATAAAAAAAGAATTAATAGTGAAAAGCAATTTGGGTTTAAATTTAAGCATTACACGGTAAACGCTATACAAAAACTTACTTCCGATATTAATTGGAATTGGAATAGAAATTACTGTACAGGAGCGTGTTTCATTGATATGGAGAAGGCTTTCGATAGCATATGGATTGCTAGTCTAATATACAAATTAATTCAATATAAGCTTCCAACTTATCAAATTATATTAATATATATCATTATAACTGATAAAAATTTCTTCATTTATTATTACAATGAGAAAAGCCAAAAATCCTTTAAAGTTATCAATGGATTACAGCAAGGAACTGTAAATTCTTCCATTCTGTTTAATTTATATATTTTAGACCTATTAAAACATATCGAAAACATGATTTCCTTTTCAGTTGATATAGTTATTTACCATTCTGAAGACAAAATAGAAAAAATTAATTCAAGCCTTCAAATATCTTATAACCTTGTCGAACAATATGTATTGGAACATGAAACTTAATGCGGAAAAATGCGAAACTATACTTTTTAGGCCCCCTGTAAATAAATGTTGCTACAACATTAGAAAGAACTGAAAGCAGTTTGAAATTAAATCACTTCTATATGATTGTACAATTCCCAACAGGGACGTGGTTAAATATTTAGATGTATATATGGACAAATTTCTATACTTTAATCAATATGTCAATGAAACTCTTACAAAAGCATGAAAAGCTTTCATAATATATAGACCCTTATTTTATTCAAAGTATATAGAAAAAAGGGTTAAGATAATAATGTCTCAATCCCTAATTATACCACTTAACTTAACTTACGCATGTTCAATTTGGTTCAACATATCACCCTCAAATATGGAAAAGTTTCGAGTTTTTGAAAGGAAATGTTTAAGACCTTGCACTTCGCTATATAGAAAACCACAAAGTGGTTATTTGAAATACACTTCAAATACGAAGCTGTATAATAATGCAAACATTATACGTATAGAAAATTTCATAATCAATTTAATTAGAAATTATATATTAAGGTGCTCACAGTGTCTAGATAATAACCTTACCTTGATAGCAAAAGCATTACTCTAGCTGAAAATGGCACTCCAGTCTTTTACTACAACCATAGATGTGCTAATATTAAAGCGGTTTACTGCAATTTAAATCAAATGGATATACGATTTAGGACAAGTATATCTAGCAAAGATTTACACTTAGTGCAAAAGAATACGAAGTCCAAACAATTTTGGTGGTTACTCATATAATTAATAAAATGTCTTTTTTTTTCTTTTCCTTTCTGATTAAGAAAATAACTTAGGTACTTTTTCAAAAATTTTAGACTTAAAAACATCACTATCTTAAAGCTGAGCTCTTTATGAAAATTTTTATATTTCCGATTTATAGTAGTTTTTTTTTTTTTTTTTTTTTTTTTGAAAAGTACTCTTTCTGCAAGTTTGCCCTTAACTGCTAATTTGTATTTTTTTTTTTTTTTTTTTTTTTAAGCGTGATCCATTTCGAGGTTCCCTACTTTTTTAAAGAAAAAACACAGAAAATTCAAATTTATTCCCCATCACTTATTATCATTTGAAAGAACATTCTTTGGCATTTATTTTTTGAAGATTATGTCTATCAAATGTTGGTCATTGCTACGTCGCAGATGGTCCATTCGTTGAGTCCAATTTTTGATGACTCGTTCGAGCATTTCGAATGGTAACTGGCGAATGACAAGCGGGTTTGTCTGCATAAACTTTAGACTTTACATATCCCCACAGGAAAAAGTCTAACGGTGTGATATCACACGATCAAAACGTGAAATTATGTGCTCACCGAAGTGTTCTCTCAATAAATCCGTTGATTGATGCGATGTGTGGGAAGTGGCGTCATCTTGCTGAAACCATATGTCGACGAGATCACGAGCTTCAATTTCAGGTATCAAATAGTCGGTTATAACGGTCGCCGTTGCTGCGAACGGCACCGAATCGACTCTCCACGGTCTTCGTGTACACTCTCAGCTACGGCCGCTATATTTTTTTCACAGCGTGCGGGACATGGTCTATTCGTTCAAATATTATCCAATAATGAATGCTGGGTTTCAAAATGGGTGATGGTGTTGCGAATAGTACACTCAGTAGGCCGATTATGTTGACCATAAGTTGAGCGAAGTGCACGAAACACATTCCTCACAGAACGTTAATTTTCGTAATAAAGTTGAACGATTTGTAAACGTTGTTCAGGCGTAAGTCTTTCCATTATGAAATGCCAAACAATACTAAACAAAATAACATGACAGCACGACACGACTCACACGTGATCTGTCGAAAAAAGCTATTGAAAAAAGTATCTCTACTTGAATCACCCATTACAAGCAATATTTTTTTGATATTTTCATTGCAATTAAGACTGTAAATATAACATATTATCCTTTTTAATAAAAAATTAATTCACATTTGTAAAAACCAAATTATAATTATAACAAAAATACTAGAGCGCTCGATTAGAGACAACGTATATATGTATATAAAATATTATTGTTAACTAGTGTTTATTTTAGTATTAATATCTATTTTTGCTGGCCAATAAACAAGATCAAAAAAATAGATTTATACATTTATTATTATCAAATATAGTGTGTGTTTGTTTATTTATTTATTTATTTGTTTATAACGCAGTCGCGCTTAAACCACTGAAATAATTTTAACGAAACTTTTATATATAGATGTTCTCTTAGGTGAAAGGAAACATGGGATATAAACTAAATGTATATTGATGAAACAGGCGAGAATATTAGAGTATTTTGTACCTTAATTTTTTCTTAATATTTGCTAAAAATATGTTTTAATAGAAGAAAGTATTATGGGCAATATCGATATATGAAAGTAACTGGACAAAGCTATATTTTTACGTTTCCTTTCGCTTTTCTATTAAACTTTTAGATTCCATACAACGCAAGGGCCAAATCTTTTATAGCCTTCATAAGATTTTTTGAAGTTTATATAAGATTCGGTCGAACCGACTATAACACTTCCACTTTTTTAATTTTTTGGAAAATTTTTAGGTTTATAAAATTTAAAATTTTTCATTTTTGAATTTAAACGTTTTTTCTTAAAAAAAAAAATAATTCACATTTTTATTTGGGTGATAACCCCTTTTTTAAATAATTGTTTTTTGGGAAAATTCATATTGTTTGGCGAGAAAATAAGTTTTTAAAAAATAACAATTTTTATTCTAAATTTCCTTTTTGTAAACATGTTTTCTGTTATAGCAAGAAGTTTTTCAATAATATTTTTTGTCAGCTAATTATAAATTTTTTAA
Source organism: Protocalliphora azurea (assembly GCA_932274085.1). Taxonomy (NCBI): domain Eukaryota; kingdom Metazoa; phylum Arthropoda; class Insecta; order Diptera; family Calliphoridae; genus Protocalliphora; species Protocalliphora azurea. The sequence goes on along the minus strand of OW026521.1, from coordinate 10,610,527 downwards.
AAAACATCTATTGAAACATGAATTGCGTAGCATATTGCATTATCTCAGGCTTTTATAAAATTTATTTTAGTCCTTTAAATAAAATTCCCCCCCTCCCAAATATTATATAAAAATTATAAAACTTCTACTAAAATGTCTCGCATTATAAAATAGCTTAATTATCTGATACAAAATAAAATAAAATTTTTGTAGCAGAGTTCAAAGATAAAATTAAAATCTGTTCCTTTTAATGATCAGATGATAGCGAAATAATATAAAATTAATCTTAATCCCCAAAAAAAAAAAAAAAAAACTTTACCATCCATGTCAGATATTAAAGTTCAAAAGTCACATGATTTCAAAAACATATTATAATATGTTTCAAACATAAAATGATTGCATAAAAATATAAAGAAAAATTTATTTTCATTTAATTTCCCCTAACAAACAATCTTTCATCATAAATATCCTCTGTAAATGATTATAGTGCCAGAAACTTTTTTCGTGTGCTGCTTAACTTCGAAAAGAAATAATAAAATCTCTCTTAAGTACCATTAACAGTTTATAATCATAAGAAATAATAAAAAAAAGAAATAATAATAATAATAATCTTAATAATCTTAATAATCTTAATAATAAATAAAATATTCAAGTCAATGTTTAACAAATAAAAAGTAAGTAATAATGATAAATAGTAAAAGATTATGATAAAATAATGATAGTAATAATGATGATAATGATAATGATTAAATAAATATTTGTTAGATTTATTAACAAGCTCTATTATCTTAAACAAAAGCCAAAGAATTTTTAACAATAGCAACATAAGTATGAATTAGAATTTGGTGGAAAATCATAAATAATTTTTACACTTCAATAAATTTCCAAGAATTTTTAATTTTAGAAATTCAAATACATAATTGAATAAAATTGACTGAATATTAAACAATGATTATGGGGTAAATACATCGTTGAACATAAATAATGAGTACATAAGTGCATAAACTATTATTGACTTGTAATAATTGTTTTAATTTTAGATTTGAAATTTAATTGTTGCTATTTCCAAAAGAAAGCGCTTGAATGGAGATGTAAATGATGTTTAAATTATATTAAATTTGTTACCAGATATGTAACAATGTAAAATGTTTCTTTTATCAAAATATTATGATATTAAATGAACATTCCTTTAATAGAGAAAATTATTCGTCATCATTTTCCTTTATTATGTATATAATCATATGGCGTATGAGTAACTTAATAAAAGTTTGATAATTAAATATCAATCTTACTTCCTTTCTAACATTGACCCCAAATATTTTCACACACTCACGTCTTAGTAATCGATAATTTTGCAGCAATCAGATTACTCACACCAAGACTTAAATACCAATACATATATTAATGATAATAAAAAAAAAAGAAGAACTTCGCATACGGGCACCGATAAAGACGCTTTTTTTCTTGCCCCCTAAGATTTTTTTCTTTTTACATTTTATTCATTTTAACCCTATAAAATAAGAAAAAAAAAGAAAAACTAATAATAAATGCAAATGTTTCAATAAATTATATACAACATTTTTATCGATTTTTTATGTTACTCTTTATTATTTCCTTTTAAACAAATGTTTTTTATTGTTTGGTGTTTGACACTATATAATCCCACTGTCATTATTTATGGCCCAAGGAAATATTAATGGCATACGATTAAGTTAATTAAATCCATAGACAGTTATAGTAAGATAATTGGAGGAAGAGAAGGTAGAGAGTGTGGAATAGAAGGCAAATATCATTACAATTTTGGTATTTTTATCACCACAAACTCTTAATGTAAACAATTAAGTAAAATTTTGTGTTTTTGACCAAAAATAAATAACCCATCAAACATTTTCAAAATAATATTGTCAATGCAAATATAATTTAACTTTTAAACGAATAAAGAAAAAATAATCTATTAAAAAAATTCTAATTTATAACTAGAAAATATTACAAACATAATATGTATCTGCTAAACAATTTCTTCATGAAGGAATAATTTATTGCATGAAAAACTTTCTAAAAATGAACTATAAACTTTTTTCTTAAATTAAGAAATTTTTTATTCAACATTATTTGTCATGAAAAATTACTTTCTATGAACAATATTTTTATCGAATGAGGAAAATTTTTTTAGTTGTCTTAAAGCGCAAGGCACTTCTAAACGATAAATTGAAAAAAAAAATTGTAATAAAGAAAACAACTATAAAAGAAATACTAATTTATATCTAGAAAACATTAAAAAAACATAAATCTGCTGTTCAATTCCTTCATGATGGATTTATTTATTGCATGAAACAAAAATTCAACCTTGCAATTTTTTATCTTCTGAAATAAAATTTTGAAAAAAGGAACTAACAACATTTTTTCGTAAGTTAAAAAATTTTTCATTCAACTTTTTTGTTATGAAAAATTATTTTCTATAAACAGTTTTTTATCGCATTTCTTATTTTTCTTATTTTATCGCTTGATAAACAATTGTCTATCGAAAATATTTGATCACATGATAATAAATTTCTATATAAAATGATTTATCGCATGATAAATAGTTATGGTATGGAACATTTTTCTTGCATGAGAAATTTCAATAGAAAATTTGTTGTTCCACGATAAAGAATTTTTAATAAAAACTTTTAGGTCACATGAGATAAAATATTCATTTAAATTTGTTTTGTTTATCACATGATAATAAATTTTTAATAGAAAATTTCTTGTCACAAATTTCAATAGATATTCATAGAAGTTTTATTGGAACTTCTTTAACGGAAAATTTTTTATCGCATGGTAAAATATTTTGGTATATAAAAGTTTTAACTTCAATTGAAAATTTATTGTTCCAAGATAAATAATTTCTAAGCAAAAATTTTTTATCACATGAAAGAAAATACTCATATAAAATTTTTTTGAATAAGAATAATGAATTTTACATAATTTTTTATATTCCATGATAAAGAATTTGGAATAGAAAAGTTTTTTATCGCACGGCAACTAATATAAAATAAATCTTCTAACTAAATTTTCGAATAGAAATTTTTTTATCGCATGCTAAAGAATTGCCGTATAGAAAATTTTATATCACATGCTATAGAATCTTCGTACAGAAAATTTTTATCGCATGCTAAAGAAGTTTCGCATAGAAAATTTTTTATCGCATGAAAAGTAAGAACAATTTCTTTGTCACATATTATCAAATTTTCTAGAGAATAATTTTCAGCGCATTAGAAAGATTTTTTTCCAGAAATTATTTTATCGCATGAGAAAAAATTCTTTACAGAAAATTTTTATCGCATGAGAAAGAATTTTCAACATAAATTTTTTTTCTCGTGAGAAAAATTTTTTTATCGCATGAAAAAAATTTTTTTTTAATTTTTTATCTCGTGAGAGAATTTTTTTAATTTTTTTTCGCATGATAACAAATTTTCAAAAAAAATATATATATATTTTTTTCATTATTATGTTAATCACATTTAATGTACAAAAAAAAATTTTAAAGTAAAAAATGTCCTCTATGATTAGATTGTTAGAAAGAAATTCCATTCAGAAGAATTTTGTAAAATGTTTGCTGGGTATAGATATTTACTTGTTTGTATGTGTCCAAAATGATTTCAGCGATTAGGCTATTTATTTGAACTATCACGTCACAAGTAACAATTTTTATAGAAAACCATGATATTTAGATACCCCCTAAGGCTAAAAAAACTCTACACAAAATAAAGAAAAATCTTTATTATTTTCTTGTAGCAATCTCCAAGGACACTTAAAATAAAATTACTTTTTTTTCTGTCTAAGTGGCTGAGTATTTTTTTTTTTTTTTTTTTTTTTTTTTTTTTTGTTTGTTTGAGGTTTTCTTTAAATAACTCTAATATAAGTGAAATTCTTAGCTTTAAAATGTTAAAGTAGTGTTTAATAAGAAAAAATCCTCTTACTTAACTTACTGCTGATTTTTTTACGTCTTTAAACTTAATTATGTACCAAAATGACTTCATTAAGTTTTAAACAAAAAAAAATAACAATTTTTTTCTGCTATTTTTAATAAAAATATAATAAAATATACGTTTTGGTATTTTCATTTTTATATAAGCTTTTCTTATTAGGAACACACTTTTTTAAGCCTTTTGTGAGAACATTATTTTTATTATTATTTCGAAGAAGAGAAAAGAAAAGTTATAAAATGCAGTTTTCTCTTATTTTCTATTATGTCTTAAGGGGATTTTGTTTTCTTTTTTTTCATTCTACTTTTTTCTTTTGATATGTATTTCAGAAAAACTTTTATTTTTATTATAATTTCTTAAGGTTAAAGTCTTGGCAGCTGTAATAGAAGATAACTTTATAACTCGATTTTTTTTTTTTTTTATTTTTTTATTTTTTTTTTTTTTTTTTTTTTTTTTGTTAAAAAAAAATTGCAAATGTTATAACAAAAAGTATAATAGTAGGAATAGGGAAATATTAGAGAAAAAGTTTAAACTAGTAGTCTGAATATATAATTAGGTGTTGAAATTTGTAACCCACTGTTGTAAAGATTTCATTGTTCATGTGGGCGTATGATTGATACTCGTAAATAATAATTAAATATTAATCATACATATTAACTTACAAAGGATTTTTTGTTAAATAAAATTTTACTAAATATTAGCATATCTTCTAAACTACTGGTGATGTTGAGAAGCATTGCATAAGAAAACTATAGAGAAGGGTCTAAACTTTTGAAAAATATAAGTAGTGATTAGACTGTTTGAATTGTCCCTGAGCTAGAGACTGATAAATTTCATTACCTAGAATTTCAACTAAAAATTTGTATTTGAAAATAATTCTTTTAAAAATATAAAGTAATTATTTTTGCAAGTTCGTCATCTGTAAAAAAAAATTGTCTTCTAACTGTATATCGTTCATTCCAGGAGAGAATTATAAAAAATATCTATTCTTTTAAGAAGTATTTTGATCATATTTGGTACGCATGTAATCTATGGTGCCATTTAGTCTTTCTCATTATTATTAATTAGCCAAATTAAAAAAATCGCTAATTTATTCATGATTTAAAATCTTATAGAAGTTAAAAAATTCGACAAGGTACGTGACTTTAAATATTAAAAATTCACTCGTAATATAATTGTAGTTTTATTTCTACTGTTTCGATTTTAATTTTATTTTAATGTGTTTAAAATTAATATCTTTACTATAAAATGCAATAACAATTGTTCTAGGCTAAGATAATCTACTATCTTTAATATTTTCAATTTTTTTTAGAAAAATTACCAGCAGTTTTTGATACAAAAATATAATTTTTTCATATTTTATTTTTTTATTTATTTTTGTTTAATTTTGCGAATTTAAAAATAATTTAAATTTTTATAAAAGTTAACAAATTCGTCAAAATAAATATTGATTAAATATTAAAAATGCACTTGCATTGTAATTGTAGATTTACAATGCATTTCTCACAAATTTCTACCCTTTCGATTTAAATTTTCTTTTAATATGTTTAAAAGTAATATCTTCATTACAAAATGCAATAATAATTGTTCTGGGACAATTTTGGAGGTCTACAAACTCCTTTTCTGACACGCTAGAAATATATGTTCACTTAAATCAACTCGAAAACACCTAGTCTCTGGCCAACTAAAATTTTATTGTGATATTTCGAACGGTTCACAAGTTACAGAATTATTTCCAAAAAAAGTGTTTTGGAATCACTACACGGTGCTAAATTCCTGCCTTAAATCAGTAACTCTGTTATTTTTCTATGTAAATAATTTAAATTCGTTATGCGGATAAAAAATATTATGCTTTATTTGCAAACCGAATTTTTTTTACGGATACCGGTTAAATGAGGGCAAAGAAGATTAATGATAAATTCATATGTGATAAATATAAAAGTTAAAACGAGTCTAAGCGTAAGATAATATAAGTTTCATAAAAATCGGTTAAATGGAAAAAGAGATATAGGCGTTTTTTCTTACACATAATCTATCTAATTAAAATAATTTGTATTGGTGAGAAAAAGTTGCAAGTGTACTTCTCTGAAATAAAGATTGATCTGTTCTTATATGATTCCCAAACCATTACATCAGAATATTTAAATTTACCTGAGCTGGACCATTTTTAAAGAACCTCTAAAAAACATATTTCTTTCAATATCATTATTAAAAGTTTTGTTAAAAATTTATTAAAATTTTTTAAAAATTGTTATAAATTATAATAGAGGCATACTAGGGGCTGCCATATTCATTTAAATAATTGTTAGGTCTCTTCTCAGTTGTGTAATATTAAGATTTTACTAATGTTTTTTGTCATATTTTCTTTAATCAAAAAAGGTAATTTTATACATTTTGAACATTTTTCAACATATATTGGTACATTAACCATTGGAATGATCTATCCTGATATTGTTGAAGATTACCAGTTAACAAGAGGGTCAATTTTATGCATTTAGTTTCCAAAAGCTTAAATTAGCAATTTTTGCAAATAAGTCACATGAAAATATTTATTATACTTAAATATAGATAAATTTATGAAAAAATATAATAAAATAAAATATAAAGGAACCTTAAAACTGCGATAATAATCGAACTAAAGAGATTTTTAAAATTTAGTCACTATTTTACACAAATGTATAGTTTTCATGATAAATATATGCTTTTTGGTGACATTTATTTTCTTAACTAACCACTTATTTGACATAAGAATTAGGTAAACTAGTTATGGACCGGAAATGCTAAAATAATACATGTGCAACTAAAAGGTTAAATGAATACATATATCAATGGTATTGAATGAGATTTCCAGTGATGCCCCAAAAAAATATAGGTTACTATAGAAAATGTCCAAAGTATTCAAACTTTAAAGAAATGGTATTTAAAATAAAATCATATAAAATTTTATTGAAATTTTAATTTCGCAAAAATGAAAACTAATTTATAAAATATTTTCTTACTCATTATGTATCATCGTCATTTGCCTAACATATCTCTTAAATCAATGGCAGCCATTACGTATGATTAATATTTAACTAATTATATTTATTAATCATACGCTAAGAAAGAAGTTTGTTAATCAGAAAAAATAAATAATGTGCCACTTTTAAATTAATAATATTTTTTTATAAATCTCCACAGAATTATAGCAGAAAAATAAGTGAATTTAATTTGAAAATTATACTACAATAATGGACGACACCACTTTCCTATTTTTCTTTATGTTACACAGAAAAAAAATATCCTAAATAATTTTTTAATCTTTCTTTTTTTCAGTAATTTTATTTATTGCATCTTCACAAAAGTTAAGTGAACTAACAATAATTAATCAAATCTTAAATCTAAATCTTAATATCTATTTAATCCAACTAACGTCAGTCTAAAAGCGATTTTAATGAATATGGTTTAACTTCGGCTCAGTTCTGTGGTGTTTCTTCTTCTCAGTCGGATGTATCGATTACTTCTTAGTATGTTTCGGGCTAGTGGGTTAGGATATATTTCCTAACCCACTTTTCAAGTATGCTCCTGCATTTTCTTTTATAACATCTTTTACCAAAGGAACGTTTAGATCCTTATGTATGTTAGTATTTCTTACATACTAAGGGGCTGCGGTGATAGTTCGCAATATTTTGTTTTGGCGTCTCTGTACTTTTTCAATATTTGATGCTGAGGCCGAACCCAATAACTAAATTCCAAAACTCCATATTGGCTTTAAAACTGAGTTATAGAGGAGTAGTTTTTTAATAAAATTAATAATATTGAAATTTAATTATATTATTTATTAATGTAATTAATTAACTTTATAATTAGAGTAGAATTTCTTACCCTAAGTCGACAGTTGTTAAAAAGTTTGACAAAAAGTTAAAAATTATGTACACACTTGATCAAAAACTGTATTTTTGGAGTTATCTTAAAAAAGGTAAATCTCAAGTGAACAAATAATTAAGCAGAAATATCTTCATCTTCATACAAATCAATGCACTTTAATGCATTTATATATACGTTATTACTTAAAATTATTGAAATAAATTAATAAATTATATAATCATGCTCCAAAACTTATGCAAAATAGAAAATTGAGTTAACCAACTTAGTTTGGAAGACCAAAATTTGTGGAAAAGTTAATTACATTTATTAAAAATGTGTTTTATGAAATTTATATTAAAAAATACTCCAAATTTGCTGGAATCCACCCTAACACCCCAAAAATTAATATTTCGTGTTATAAGGTAACAAAAATATATTTTTTGGACAATTTTATGCTCATCATTAATATTACATAATTCGTGTCGTAAATTTTTTGAACTTTAAAAATTAAAAAAAAATCCTTAATTATAATAGCTACCAGAAATGCTGTGGCAAGTTTTTTTTTTTGATACTTATGCAGGCTCAGGTCTAGCCAAAGAATTTTGGGTTTTTTTGAAAAATTCGAAATTATGTACAAGATATTAATGGCTACAAATTTAAGTTGATAAGTGACGATCAAATTTTATATAATATAACTATTTTTAAAATCTTTTTATTTAGAAAAATGAACAGCAGTTTTTATTACACTCACACACACACACATATATATATATATATTTGCAATTCTCATTCAGTAATATGTAACTTTAAGTACTCATAACAATTTAACTATATTTCAGATTTTATACTTAAACACGATAAACGATATTTTTTTTTCTAAAGATGCACTGACAACAAGAAATTTCTTTTAAATATTTTTAATGAATATTGAACACAAATATGTTTATTACACAATGCATTAACAAATATTCTGGAACAAAATGGTAATATAACACAAACAATAAGTTATGAAATGCTATAACTAAAAGTAATTTTAAAATAAACTCAAGAAAATAAAAAACAATAAAAATAATATTTTTATTGTGTGAAAAAAAGCTGAAGGAATATTTATTTATTTATTTTTTTCAATGCATTTTTAAGTGATAATATTATTTTTAAATAACTGTCTTTAAGAAGTATATAATTATTTTCTAACATATAATCTAATTCACTAAAATTCATTTACATCTTACAGAGATATTGGTGTCTAAATTTACATTTTCGATTTTTTCTTCTTTTTTTACTTAAAAAAAATTAAAATTGTGAATAAATTCGCGAGTTTTTCAAAATTCAAAAAACAAAAATAGGCACATTAAAATAGCTTTACAGGATATGTGTACGCCTACTATTAACAAAATTCAAGGACCTAAGGAAAATCTTTGGGCGTTCTTTCTTGGAATGAACGATAAATATTTTAATTTTATAAATTTTTTTATTAATTTTTCAAAAGTAAACTTAAGAGATTTTCTGCTTTTATCATCTAATCAACTTTCGTTTGCTTAAAGTAACATTTTTTTTCTTTTAAAATTAATTTAAGCTCTTAGAATAATACTTATAATTTTAATATCATTAAATTTGTCTATCTTTTATTTTTCTATCAAAAAACAAAAATAGACACATTAAAATAGCTTTACAGGATATGCGTACGCCTAATATTAACAAAATTCAAGGACCTAAAGAAAATCTTTGGACGTTCTTTCTTGGAATGAACGATAAACATTTTAATTTTATATATTTTTTTTATTAATATTTCAAAACTAAACTTAAGAGATTTTCTGCTTTTATCATCTAATCACCTTTCGTTAGCTTAAAGTAACATTTTTTGCTTTTAAAAAATAATTTAAGCTCTTAGAAAAATACTTATAATTTTAATATCATTAAATTTTTCTATCTTGCTTTTTATCTCTAATTTGCAGCAAATGATGATTTTTTTTTTCTTAAAAAAAATTGCAAATATTATTATTTTTCTCCTACATCTTATCTTTAGCTTCATACCCATTTTAAATATTCAGTTTTATAAGTCTTTTATTATTTGTTTTCCTAGTTTTTTCATGCGGGTGATAATGTCTTTATAAAGTTTAATGAAAACAAATTAAAAAGTTTGATTAAATGTGAAATTACTACTCAACTTTAGCTTATAGAAGCTAGAACATAAACAGAAAAAAAGTAATATTTTTTTTAGCTGCTACAATTTTTTTTATAAACACAAAGTCCAGGAAATTCAAATAACCTAAGAAAAATTGCATTAAATAGCATTTAATAATGTATAGACAAGACAAGAGTCAAGTTAATGAGAAAAGTAGCAGAAAATATAAGAGTTAAGTGCATTCAAATTACTTAAAGCTATAAAAGCAGTAAAAACAAATAAAAGTACAAAAAAAATAAAAATCAGGATAAAGGAAATAATGAAAATTATCCATTAATACTTAAATAAATCGTAAGAAAACCTTTTAAATTAAAGCACAGAAGATATTAAAAAAACAATAAAAATTGCAAATTTTCATTAATATTTTTTAAATTAAAAAAAAAAACAAAACTTATTTAAATTTTTCTACTTAATTTTCAATATTTTTTTAAATCTTAAAAATATTTTCTTATTTAAATTTTTTTTTTCTTCTCTTTCTTTAAACATTAAAATTCCTTTTCTTATATATCAATTTAATTTTTATTTCCTCATATTTAAATATTTTATTTTATAGGCCTAATAAAATTCCTTAGTATTGTTTACATTTTATTTTGCATTTTGTGCAAATATTTATTTCATGTTTTAAATTTTTTGTTTTTCCTGTTTAAAATTCAAAACAAAATATGTAAATTCCATACATTCAGACCGTAGAAAAAAAGTTATTTTAAAGGAGTGAGAAAAAGTGTTGAAAAACACCACATATCCATGTACACATTCATACATTTAAGCAGACAGACACTACATGACATTTTCACGCTTATATAAACACATGCACAAAATAACTGTATTTTTGTGACATCTATGAAATAAATACCACATAAGGCAATTGAATAAGGTAAATAAGTATAACAAAAAAAAACAAATAAAAATTTAAAAATACATTTTCTTTCAAATATATATAACATCTATGATTGTACGTAATGCTTAAATAACCATCTAAAGGATTTTATTTTTAAAGAGCTTAAACTTTTATATAATTTCCGTACACATTTATTTAAATTCGAACTATTATTATTATTATTATTATTATTATTATTATTATTATTATTATTTTTATTTATATTATAATTATTACTACTACTATTTTATTGTTATTATAATTATGATTATTATTGTTATTATTATTATTATTATTATTATTATTATTATTTTAACACCATATACATATTTATATGACAACCTACAACACAGTAAAGGTAAAAGTAAATTTTAAATCGGATTATTTCTCTTAATTAGTTCTTTTCAAAGTCGAATCTAATATACCATCAAAAATTTTGAAGACTATAAATTTTGAAAATTATAAAATTTGAAATTTTTACAGGTGGTCACATATTTTCAACCTGCACCTCGTTAAGTACAGAAATAAGCTTTAAAAAGTTTCCATTTTCCAAGATCCCAGATCCTCTTCTTTAATTTCCTTATACATTATATTGCCATCAAATCAATAGTTTAGCAGATATCTAGAGATTTATGAAAAATTCTTTATCTCTTAAGTCATTAGCAGACGTTACGTATGAGTAATATTTAACTAATTATTATTATTAATCATACGCTAAGAGAGAAGTTTGCAAACGGGAAAAAAGAAAATAATGTGCCACTTTTAAATTAATAATATTTTTTTTATATATCTCCACAGAATTATAGCAGAAAAATAAGTGAAATTTGAAAATTTGAAAATTGTACTTCAATAATGAACGACATCACTTTCCAACTTTTCTTTATGTTACACAGAAAAAAATACCCAAATAATTTTTTTATAAAATTAATAACAAAATTTATATTGAAATTTAATTATATTATTCATTAATGTAATTAACTTTAAAATAAGAAAAAAAGGAAGAAAAAAGAAAAACTTGTCAATAAAAAATATAAAACTAAAATAACTTAATTTCAATTTGTAACCATTTTAAACTGTTTCGGCTCAATATATTATTAAAAAATTAAATATTTGGTAAGTACGAATTGTAAATATTTGATGAGAGTATTAATCTTTCGATGCTATTGTAGATGCTTCCGTCATTGGTACCGGAGGTTTTATTATGTATATATATATATATATATATATATATATATATATATATTATTTTTATTATATATATATATATATATATATATTCATAAATTCAAACCCTAAGTACTTGACTACTAAGTGGGTTTTTCTGTTCTGTTGGTAAATCCATGCCTAAGAATAAATGGGAATATATATATATATATATATATATATATATATATATATATATATATATATATATATATATATATATAGAACAGAGATTATTTCGTTTCCATTTTTTTTTTTTTTTTTTAATATTTTAGAGCTTCTCCTTTAACCTGTATTTTTGCTTAAAAAAAAATTATATAAAATTAAATATTGACCAAAAGCTCTAATTTAAAACAAAAGTAAATTTTATGTTTTTTTTCAGAATTTTTGCATGTTAGGCTTAAGTTTACTGAATAATTGTAGAAGAATACAGTGTAAAAGTTCTGTTGGACACTCGGCAGAACGGAATGTATGTTCTGGTCTGCCACGACCTTCATCAGCACTATTCAGCGTCCCAGCAAGGTGTTCTCTGTAAATATCATCTATTTAACTTATAACTTATTGCGAAATGGAATCTGTAACTTATTATCCTTATTTGTTATTAAGTTATTAAGTAAGACGAAATTTTATAAATAAAATTTATTATAAAATAATTTCTAATGTTGCCTTTATTTGAATTGAATTTAGCATTTACTAAAAAAATTGCAAAAAAGTATAGGGCGAAATATTATGTACCCTTCTCCCATGTTGGGATGTTATATGAAAAACTAATTATATTTTAAAGTTAATAGAACAATAACAATACCAAATGACAACAATAATTATAAGAAGTGGAAGTGTTATATTCGTCTGGACCGAATCTTTTATACCCTTCACAAAATCTATATTTCGTAAATATATAAACATGTTGGAATTTTCTCTTATCAAAATTTTTGCTTTAATCTGGAAACACACTTAATTTTTTTAAACTAGTATTTGTAACGTATATATATATATATATATATATATATATATATATATATAGGAAGATCGCTTAGACTTTTTGTGTTGAAGAGCTAAATAAAGAAGAAAATTGTAAATTCTTTTTCAGTTTTCTAACAAAAAAACTATTTCGAAAAAGTTACCTTAGAATTAAATATTTTAAACTTGAATTAGCTTTTTTGAAATTTTCAGAATTTTTAAGAAATTTTAAGTTTGGGGCTCTAAGACACAATTCCACCAAACATGATATGCCATCTTATTATCTACATTTAAAAACCTCAAACACAATTACAGTTAAGTGATAATATTTTAAGAAAAAACATATCACATTCTTAGATTTGCTTATCAAAATTATTTTTTTATCAAAAATATGTCCGCATTAAAACAAAATTTAAAATTGATTCTACGAGGATATGGCTAGAAGACTTTTAATCTAAAACTCTTATAAAAACAGTAATTATATCTACTCCTCATAGATAAAAAATTCTCACCCTCATGCCATGTGGCAAAGAGGGTAAGAATTTAAAGCTAGGAGTAGTAAAGTATTTGTATGGGTTCGAATCCTATCTAATAGAAATATAAGTTTTTTTTAATAATTTCAAAGAAACATTTTTAATTTACTAAAAATATATTTGAGAGTTCCTCAGTCTGACATTTCAAAATTTTAATTTTTGGTTGAAGATAAATTACATAACAATTTTTCTATCTATTTTTCTTCTATCTTTATTGCTTATATAAAAAGCTTAAAACGCAACTAAGTGCCTCATTTTGTAAAACGAAATGAAAATTTGTTTCATAATTTTATATTGAAAACAACAAATAAAAAAAATTTATTTGCTATTTTCGATTTAAATAAACGAAACGAAATTTCGAAAGAAAAAAATTAAAAGGCATCAAATGCTATTAAGACATCAGGTTAGAATTAAAATTATACTGAAGACATTTGATTTCAAATAATTATAAATTTGAAACTACGAAAAATTATTATTATTATTATTATTATTATTGTTATTATTTTTTTTTTTTTTTTTTTGATGCGTTTGATTATTATTATTATTATTATTATTATTATTTATTATTATTATTATTATTATTATTATTATTATTATTATTATTATTATTTTGTTTAAAATTTCTTAAATTCATCTCTAGTTGTCTAGTTGTAGTTTTATGCGCATTATAAAAATATATTTACAAATTTATTTCGCAGAAAATAGGGTTTATAAGAGGGCTTTCAGTATAACGTGGCAACAACATTTCAGTATTTTTTTATTTATTTATTATTATTTTTTCTCCCCAAAGTCTAAAAACAAATCATACTTATTATATTTTTGTGAATGTAATACTGAAAAAATGTTTACATTAAGTTTCGCTAGAAAATACCTAAAAATCCCACTAAAGGAACTAAGAAAATGTCTGGACAATAACAGTCATCTTTAGGATAAAAAAAGGATCTCACTTTGGTTCGAACTTGTGGTCTGGATTAAAAAAAGTTTTATAGACAGCCAATTTTCAACCGAATGCGGGGGTTTTTTTACTGTGGCGTATTTCGCTAAATTAAAATTTTTATAAATATTATGACCAATTGCATCCCATGGACTTTATGTAATTTTTCAAACTTGAGATTTTCATACACTGGTAGGAAACTGAAGATATAGAGGATAATCATCGTTACAACAAGTTTAAAACTTTTAGTTATCAAAAACGTTATATAAAAAATTATCAACATTTCAAGTAAGCTTAACATGTAAATGCGCCTTATATCAATTTCATTTATATGTAGAGTTTTCAATGGAAAATTATCGGATAGGTATTGATAACAGTTAAAATAGCCCAAAATGCCTAATTCCATAACAATTATAAACTAAATATGAAATATAAATACATAAAATATAAATTTTTAAAAATTTCTTTAACCAATTAGCATTCAGTGTTTCTCGAAAGCTCCTTAAATAAAAACATTTCTTTTTTAACAATAAAAAAAATAAAATTTAACAATAGAATTTTATGCCCAGCTAAAGAATTTTTCAACAAAAACAAGATTTAAAACTCTTTTTTTATGCATGTGTGATTTAATCTAAAACATATACATAAGTGTATAAAGGAATGTTTGTGTTCACACCATGAGTTGAGTTTAAAAACTTATTTTGCTCTTTGTTTCTAAACAAAAAGAGTTGATAGGAAAATATTAGCAAGCACACACGCACTTAAGTTAACATTGCTAGAAGAGTATTTATATTTGTTTCTTTTCAAATGATGATTGTATAGTAGTTGTTGTTGCTGTTTTTATATGTGAAATTGTGTGAGTGGCATAACAATTACGCGTGGCTTTTGTTTTTTTGCTACAATTTTTTTTCTCTTCTAAAATTTAACATTTATATGGTAAAAATGTTTTATATATAGAAATATACTTTATACTTTTATGATAATACGTATGGATATGTATATGTACTTCCTTTTAGCTATAAAAATTATTTAAGCGTAGGCTATAGGAAAAACATAAACGTTTTTCTCCTCCTTTAAAGGAAACAGTTTATAAATGTGCCTAAATATTTTGTTTCATTTTTTTTTTTTTTTTTTTTTTTAGTAGATTTTGCCTTTTGCCAATGCAACATGTAGAAAATAGAAAATATTTCGTTGTTGTTGTAGGTTACTTTTTTTGTCGTATAAAATTTTTGTTACAAATTTTTCTGAAAACGGAATGTCTGTATATGAGTGAGTATTGAATATAGCTGAGCATATGAATAGACAATTTTTTCTTTTCGAGTTTTCTATATATGTGAGCAGTTATGTATATGTTTATATACATGACTCTATTTGTTTAAATATGTATGGGTAACTAAGTGTATGTTTTTTTTTTATTTTTCCTAAAAGTTGAAAGTGTTTGTTAGTGATGAAAACATGTCACAACATCATCAACACACAAACAAATAATGAACAAAAATAAAATCACAAAACGTGACATGATTTTTTTTCACAAAAAAAATGTGACGTTGATAAAGAAGCATATGTGTATTAGAAAAAATGAGCATTCTTTCTAAATACTGAATTTAAATTTCAACTAAAGTTTTATTTTTAAAACTGCAAAAGTATTTTGATAAATTCAGCATAAAAGTAAAGGAATTTAAAAAGGATTAGTTTGAATATAAAAATGTCCTTCAATTTTTTAAAGTTTAAAAACAAAATAAGAAAATATATTTGTTAGGAACTCTACTTAATTTCTGTTTACCTCTCTGTCTATTTCAGACTAAAATTTTGAATATTTTAAAAACAACCAAAATATTTACCAAATAAATAAAAATTTCATTTATTTCATGTAGTGGTTAAATCTAAATTAATTTAAATGTTGTACACAACTTTTCATTTGCTCTAGTGATTATTTTTCTTTTTTTAATTAAACTTAATGAAAAAGTATTTATCAAACAATTGTCATCAGATATGAGAAAAACAAAAACACAAATATGTTAAAATGTTTTGAGAAAGAATTTTAAATGAAAAATAAAATTAAAATAACTAAATAAACATAAACCAACAAATAAATATTTAAATACTTGACAACATTAAAATAATTATTACCTTTAACAACTACAACAAAAACATCAAAAAAACAAGTTAGAGCGCTATATTCAGCTGTGCCGAATCTTTTATATCTTTCACTACCTTAGCGACCAATAATAAAATTTACGCCTTAAAGAAGGCTTTCATATTTGCACATTTATAATTACAAAAATAATATACATGTTTTTCCAAACTACAAAACTGTAAACACAAAGTTAAACTGTCATAGCAAGCGTTGCTTCCTTTAAAAAAAAACAACAACAACAACACTTATAGCTTCTGTTCAGTGTTGCCAGTTTAGTCTTTTCATTTTGCTTTTATGCTATGTTCACATATAGAGGTCTTTTGGAAAACGAGTCGCTTTCTCAAAAAGCACAAATAAATTGATTTATTTTTTCATATATTTCAAAGTCAAAAAACATCTCCATTCGAGTTGTTCTATAATTTAATACACAAAAAATATACTAAATTTTCATACAGGAAAGAAATTTTTAGTACGTTTAGTATGTCGAAACTTGTTGGAAAAAGAATTTGTAAAAATTGTCAAACAGTTTAAAAACAAAAGTTTGAGAATTATGATGTTTAAACTGATTGTTGAAAAAAAATCAAAATTAATGTGTCTGAACATAATATTAACCTCGTTTCCGCTTCTAGCCTGTGTCGCTGCATTCTCTAACTCAAAAATAATTTAATTAAGTTTATGAACTTACTAAATCAATTATTATAATAATTTTTAATATAAGAAATTATTTATGAATGTAATTAATAAGCATATTATAAAAAGGCGAAAAATCAAACAACATTTTGGTAATGCCTCATCAAAAAGAAATTATAGTTCGAAAATCACAAAAAATTACTTCAAATCATTATGTTATTTTTCATATGAAATATATATATATATACCAAGTTTTGTTTGGCGACTTTTGTTGGGTTATTTTGCTAGCAGACGTTCTATGTTTTATTTACAAATTTATAAATTTTAGAAATTATCAAAATATTGAGAAAAAGAAAAAATAAAAATAATAAAAAAAACTAATTTTTCTGGCCTTATTTTTTAAAGTTCAATTTAGCCTCCTTTCCTCTCACCTCCTGGCAACACTGCTTCTAATAACAACAAAATTTATATACATAAGTTTGTATGTAGTTATATGCTTATACAAAAAAACAACAACACTGAAAGTCATTGCAAAACTTTTTATATATGTTTGTGTGTTCATTTTTTTAATAAGTTTTTCAGATTTTTGCATATAACTCGGTTGTTTATTGACCGATATGGTTAATTCAAGAAAAAACGAAATTTTTGAAAATTATTTGCAAAAGATTTGTACAAAAACGAATTCCTAAGCTTATATAAAATCTTCACAAAGGCCAAAAATGCATTTTGAACGATATCTTAGTTACTAGTTTTTCGATTTTGTTCATTTCTTCTACAAATACATTTCAAAAAAGGAGCACAAATTTGCTATACAAAAACGATATCGCTAGCTTATATAGGAGCGTAAAAAAGTCGAAAACTTTTAGGTATTTTGGCGATATCACGGTCACTAACGGACCGATTTTTTGTTTTCGTTGATTTTTACTCATGTCATTCTAGGGAATATTCTCTATAATTTTATGTATAAAACATATATATCCGATAACTGGGGCTTTCTAAAAAGTGATTACAACAGACAGACGGATATCGTTATATCAACCTCCCCATCAATAGGGATCCAGAAAATATATACCTTTTGGGGTCTTAGATGAATAATTTAGAAATTACAAACGGAATGACAAACTTATATATATATGAAGGGTATAACAACAATAATAACCCAAACAATACATACATACGTCAATAAATAGAACAAATAATAGATCAAAATATATATATATATATAGACAGTAACAAAAATGTTCAATCAACAACAAATAGCAGCAACAACAATTGCAGTACAATACATCAAATTGTTGTTCATAGAAAATATTTCTATTCTTAATATCCTTTTGTTAAAAGAGTCTAACTGCAATAATGTTGGTTTAGTCTTTGTCTAAAATTTAAAATAAAACAAAATACAAATATACATATGTGTATGTGTGTGTATAAAAGTATTTGTTTTACAGAAAAAACAACAATAAATATAATCGCACAAATAAATCATCTAACCATATATACACTTCTATTTTACCCTTTTCACTAGCAGTTGCATGAAATAATAATACATCATTAACATTATTATGTTAATTTCAAATGCATTTTCCAATATCGATCACAAAAAGACTATATATCTACAAACACATGTAAAGCCTTTTAAACATATTCACTCATACCCACCTACATACAAACATTAAAATATTTATTTTAGGTATTTTCTCATAGCAGATATTTGGGTAAAAAGATAAATAAATTTTGGAGAGAATAGATGTTAAAGAGCGGAATGAAAAGTTCTTTTAAAAAGAGCAAGAGGAATTTGAACATTTAAAAATTAGCTTCTTTAAATATATAGAAAAAAGTTTGTGCATAAATATAAGAATTTACTTTCATTGATTTTAGTTCATAATATTTAAGAATTATGTCTTAAATATTAACACTTTTTTACATTTTTTGAAATGAATCAAAAGTCAAGAAGACTTAAAATAAATTGTTTAAATTTTCATTTATATTTTCAATTTGTAAAAAAAAAGTGTTTGAAATTTTCTTCGGAAAATTTTAGGTTTTTAATGAACAGAAGAGAAGCGCTTTTTATCAAAATGATGTGCTGCAGAATGCAAGCGAAATTATGAAAATTTCTAAACATTATTATTTTTTACAGATTTTTTTGGAATTTTGCCATTTTAAGGCGTTTGTTGTTATTATTTTCATGTAAAACACTATTTTCATTTACCATTTGCAATCAAGCCAAATTTTGCAAAATTATTAAAATTTTTATTATTACCTATTAAATAATATCTATGAACAAAATTTTTTAGAAAAAAAAGTTTGGAGAAAAAAGTCATATTCGATTCATAATATTTATGAAAAACATTTTCAAATATATGAATTCTTTTTCTCTGTGTAAAGCAAAATAAATTAATTTTTTTTTAACATAACTTTCTTTTACTTTATTAAATTATTATTAATATTTTTTAATTTTGTTTTAATTTAATGAAATAAAAAAAACTGTTCCTACATTCTTGTACAAAATTGCTTTATTCTTATAGCTTTACCAAAAGTTTACCTGTGACTCTTTTAATAAACGTGTGTATAATTTAAGCCTTTAGAGGCAGATTATTTGATTTGCCAATGTCCGTCCGTCCATTCGTCCTTCTTTCTGTCTGTTTGCTGAAATCGACTTCTTCAAGATTCCGGATAACTTTCGCACATGTATAATACATAATATCAAAATTATTTTCTCATATTATTTTATTTATAATCAGCCTCAAATAGCCAAGAATATGCAGGCTGATCTGTGCACAAATAGTCGATAGTTAACTAAAATACTTTTTTTCTCTTAATTAAAACGTGTTTATTAGCATTACGAGAGAACAGGCGTTGAAAAAGTGAAACAAAAAGAGCAATAGAAATTTTAAAATTTAATATTAGTTTTATCAATAAAATGAAATAAATTTTTATTTCATTTTATTTTTATTTTATTTCTTTTATTTTATTTTAATACTCCTTTTTTTTAAAGTTTATCAAAATAAAATAAAATAAAAAAATAAAAATAAAATGAAATAAAAATTTATTTCGCTTTATTAACAAAACTAATTTTAAATGTTAAAATTTCTATTGCTCTTTTTATTTCGCTTTTTCAATGTCTATTCCCTCGTAGTGTTCATCAGTATATCGTGCTAAATAAATATGTAAACATTTTGGGTCTTTAAAGTTTTAATTCTCAGTCAGATTCTTTAAACTGCCAACATTCTACATTGTGGTCAAAAGGTCAAAAACGACGCTTAATTTAGGAAAAGTTGATTTCTATATTTTAGACATTCAAATATTTTGTTTTTTTTATTGAAATAGATTAGAAAAAAAACATTTCGGAATTTAAAATTAAATTAAATAAATTAAAATTTCTTTTTCCAATATCCATCCTTCTAACCATCTGTTTGTTAATTTTTGTAAATTTTCAAATTTAAAATCGTTTATTTTTGAACTCAATAAAGATATTGACTTCAAATTTCCTTAATTTGATAGATAATATTATTCTTTAATAACTTTTGCAAAAGATATAATAAAATTGCGCGAAAATGTTGGGCTATATACAGTACTGTGCAGAACATAAGTAAGAAATATATATATATATATATATATATATATATATATAACAAACTTAAAGATTTTCTGCAAGAATTTATTTTTAATAATATGAAACAAACCAGTGACCTACAATTTTATTTAAATGGGTCGTCCTCAAAACATGCACAAAATAAAATTCTGCCTTGCAGGAATAACTTTAAATCACTATGTACATTTTTTATATTTTATATTTTATTTCTTCTTTTTCTTTACTTTTGAAATTTCAGGTTTTTGACATAACAAAAATTAATGCATTAATAAATATATATTCCTTATTTGTCATGCCGGATTATAAAAATACAACTATTATCATCGAAAATTCTAGGAACGTAAAAGAAAGTGGCAACGCCATAGCTTTATTTGCAATCTCGTAATTTCGATAATCACGATTACTTTTTGTGACTTAATAACTTTAAAAAATATATTATTAACACAACGTTTATACGGCAAAATTTTCATAGAGAAATATTTTTAATTGCGAATAGGAGGTGCATATAAACATAAAAATAGTTGCATTAAAGTTAATGATTACTAAAATGAGCAAAGGAACTGATAAGAAAGGAACTTTTATGAGAAAATTTAATTTACATTATTTTTCTAAATAACCATTTCAATATATTAAGCCCTAAATTTTATATTATTTATATGTTTTACATGTATTACTAAAGCTATGTTCACATTTGGCAAATATTTAATCAAAATTCAGGCAATTTTGATTAAATATCACTGGTTTTACATAAAAATTGTTTGTAGTTGTTTGATCTTGCAAATATTCTGTAAGAGAAAACAGTGTCAAACAGAATTCAATAAAATGTAATCTGTGATTTACAATAAGTAAAAAAATATTTTTCGAATTGAAAGAAGAAATTGAAAGCCACATTTTGTAAAACAAAACGTTTTCAAACGAAAGTATTTTGTATGGAAAAAATTCAAATTTCCAAAAATTTTCCAGTATTCTTCATACAAATTTCAAACATTCGAAAATGTTTCATTTTACAAAATCAGGCCTTAAGAGTTATTTCATTTAGTGGTTACGTCCTTTTACGTCAAATATTTGACTAGTCTGAATATAGCTTAAGACTATTCGGTTAATTGTATAATTTATCATTAATCGGTTACTAACTCATCAATTTCTAACCTCAAATAATTCTTTATTTTGTGTTTGGAAAGATTTAAGGAAAAAAATTCAAATTCAAAAAAATTTCCCAGTATTCTTCATACAAATTTCAAAAGTTTGAAAATGTTTTGTTTTACAAAATGAGGCTTTTATGCTCTGAAAAAATAATCTAAAGGCTTCATTTTGTAAAACGAAATTTTTGTAAAAGAATTTTGTATGGAAAAAATTCAAATTAAAAAAAATTTCCCATTATTATTCATACAAAATTCTAATGTTTAAAAACGTTTCGCTTTACAAAATGAAACTTTAGATTATGTTTTTTTTTTTTTTAAGTATAAAGGCCTCATTTTGTAAAACGAAAAGTTTTCAAAAGTTTGAAATTTGTATGAAGAATACTGGGAAATTTTGTTAAAGTTGAATTTTTTTTTCCATAAAATTGTTTACCATTTGAAAACATTTTGTTTGGAAAAATGAGGACTTAGGCGTTAGTTTTGTTACTTGAAGGTAAAGTGGTGAAGTATATAAAAGATTCGGCACAACCTGATATAGCGCTCTAACAAATTTTTGCTTAATATAGTATTTTGTGATATTTTATTAAATTTATGTTTATACTGAGCAACAAAATTAAATTTTTTTCTGCTGCCCGAGGTTTCTTAGATAATCGGTATACAGTGCAATATTTTGGGGAACATTATAAAAAATACCAAAATTTTTCTTTTTTTTTTGGGGGGGGGGGGGGGTGGTATGTAACAAAAACACTTTTTTTCCTTTCATAGAGAGTGAGTCGCTTTGGTATACATTTGTTCAGCAAGTTCTGAGCCTATAAATCTATTTCTTTTTCTTTTTTTATTGACTCCAGTTTCCGAAATATACTGTATTACAGAAAATTAAGGAGGTTGGACTATTCATCTATTCATCTATTCTATTCATCTGATTTGGTTAACAAAAACTGCAAAAAAATCTAATTCAAATTATTTAAAAGTTATGCCCATATCGTTCTTTACTCTGCTTAACAGTTTTGAAGATATTAAAAAAAAAAATTATTAAAAAAAGAAATTTCTTACAAAACTTCAAAATTTTTTTTATTTCAAAAAATCGTAACAAATCTCAAATTACCAAAAAGGATATTTTTTCTACTTTTCCATAAAGCTGTATGCAATGTAATTAAAACGAGTCACATTTTATTTAAATTGATGCATAAATTTCGTCTTTATTTAGAGTTATAAAAATTTGCAAATTTCTGTTAAAAAAAAGTAAGATTTTCTTTTATTAAATGGTATATTTTTTTGTATTTTTGTAATCTACTTTTTATGAAATAAGATTTGAAATTTTCGAAATATTCTCACAGTTTATCTTATTATGAATAGCCCAGAAAATTGTTAGCTACGTTTTTAAAATAAATTTCAAAATTTTCCTCGTAATATAATTTTGTATGTATTCTTAAATATGTGTTTAAGTTCATATACATACATATCGGAGCTGTAAATGTATCACACATTTTTTTAATTAATTCGCGAATCATTCATGCACTGAATTAGCAAATTTTGAATTAATTCGTTTCACACAAAAAATTGAATTGAATGAAATTTGAGTCAATTCAAATGAATTAGGTAAAAATGAATATGCAATTCATTTCCAATTCAAATGAATTGCAATTCGTTTCCAATTCAAATGAATTTATCAAAGTGAATTGCAATTCATTTCTAATTCAAATGAATTTATCAAAGTGAATTGCAATTAATTTCTAATTCAAATGAATTTGTCAAAGTGAATTGCAATTCATTTCCAATTCATTTGAATTGAATTGAATTTGAATTAATTCAAATGAATTAGAAAAAAGAATCAGCAATTAATTTCCAACTCATTTAAATTGAATTGATTGAAATTTGATTTTGATTTTGTAAGCACGAGTAAATCTACAGTGAGCATCATTGGCGTTTTATTATTCAACTAATTTTTTATTTAAAAGATTTTGCCGTTGAATGGTCGTGGATCACAAAATTTCAAAAATTATTAATTGCTTCTTGAATATTAAATGTGTTTTGTCGTTGAGCCTATTTCAAAATAAAAATCAGTTCTTCTTGAAGAAACAAACTACAAACACCATGTTTTCTTTGATCAGGCGCGGATAAAGGGAAAGGCTTTTCAATTTTTGTACTGAATATTTTCATTTTGGTAGCAGAAATTTCCATTTTTCATTCCGCCTAGATCTGCTCTTGAATTTGAGTGATTGCAACTCATTTTTGATTTCATTCATTTGAATTGCAATTCATTGTTCTGACTCATTTGAATGCATTCAAAATCAATTCCATTCAAACGAATTGGAAATGAATTGCAATTCACTTTAAAAAATTCATTTGAATTGGAAATGAATTACAATTCATTTTACAGATTCATTTGAATTGAAAACGAATTACAACTCATTCTACAAATTCATTTAAATTGGAAACAAATTGCAATTCATTTCTGTCTAATTTGTTTAAATTGATTCAAATTTCATTCAATTCTTTTTTGTTGTGAAAAAATCAAAAAAAGAATAATTCATTTACAGCTCTGATACATATTTATATATTTCTTATATATATATGAGTGTTGGTGTATCAAGATGAGATTTATAATAAACTGCAGACTGATCTCAATGTAAATTCAACTACTGATATGTCAATATAAATTGTTAATATTGTTGTATGTGTAATCATTTACACAAAAAAGGTTATTTTAAACTAGCACTCATACATACTTATACACACATGCAAACTAACATATACATATGTATATGTATTCATTAAAATCATTTGAGGGTATAGATAGTCTATGTATATTTTTTTGGAAAGAGCTTATAAAAGCTCATAGGTGAATGTCTTTATATGTAACTATATATAACTATAAACAAACATTGTATGGTTGAATATCTACTTACTTATTTGTTTGTGAGCTCATATATATCTAAGTGTATGTGTCTGTTCATATATGTATGTATAATTGTATTTTTATATATATGTAAAAAAACCATTTTAGAGATGTAATATAAAAGATAAAAATGCAGTCAGTTCCTTTAAGTATGTCATGGACAGCATTCTTTGTCACTCATGCACACACATATATAAACAAATATTTTGTGTTGGTATTGTAAAACATAATATATCATAATACACACAACACAATTTACTTGTAATTCGGAAAAACCGTGCACAAAATTTCTTATAATATATATATATATATATATATATATATATATATATATATCCAGTAAGAGAAATCAAACGCTCGTACATAAAAGATGTATGCGAGATATTTTATTTATGTCTTATTTTAGAGACAATATAATCTTTTAATGAAAATTGCAAATAATTGATAGGAAATTTTGAGAACATTATATTTGTCTTTTTTTTAACTATTGCAAAGGCTCTCAAATGGGTGTCTGCGACCCACAAGCAGTCCGTAAAAACATTTCAGGCGGGTCGCAAAAAACATTTATTTAAAAACGTAATTTAAAGATTATTTCAAACGTCAATAATGCAAATTCACTTCTATTTTGTCATATATTATTTATATATATATTTATATATTATTATATTATTGAAATCTTTATAAAATAATTAATTAATTACATTTTGATGAGAATTTATAAACAATTAATATCTAAATAATTAAATAAGGCAACGACTAATATCACAGTATTAAGGAAGAGTTGTCAAAAAAACCCCATGTTTATACTTAAACGTTATAAGAAATTTTAAAAACAACCATTAATTACACAAGTCAACAAATTAAAAAAAAAAAGTTAAATGGTGCGAAGAAACCGTTAGTGGTTCTGTAACATGCCGACACTGGTAATAATAAAAATGTGAAAAAATTTTTTCCTACGTGTAGTTTTGGATATAATGTCAATTTTTAATAGTAGCTGTCCAACGTACTTTTTTCGACCCGGCTTAAAGACCTATCGGTAATTTTGTTTAATAAATTCATTTTAATAACATGTCGTCGTCGCGAAGAAGTTGTCTCAATGATCCAAATGTGTTTTGTTACATTTGTGGTGACTACACCGTTAAAAAGTTTAGAAAACCTATAATGGATTTCACAAAAAATGCTTATTTTTCTTATTTTAATTTGGAAATTGAGGATAAAAATAAGCCGTGAATTCCTCAAATGGTTTGTAAAATGTGCTGTGAACATTTAAGACAGTGTATGAATGGTCAAAGACGTCGTATGAAATTCGGAGTGCCTATGCAGTGGAAAGAGCAAAAAAAATCACTTAGATGACTGCTACTTTTGCTGTATTAAATTACGTGGAATTAATCTGAACAAAATTATTTATCCAGTCGTATAATCAGCCAGAAGACCGCTACCATATTCCCAGGAAGTACCGGTTCCATAATTATGCTCTAAAAATGAACCCTTGTTTGAAGAAATCCTTGACAAAATGAGTAGCGATAGTGATTTTGAAGAAATACCGTCTACAAACCCCAAACCATTTAAACAAGAAGAATTAAGTGATCTTGAATTACCTAAGGAATCTGCAGAGGTATTTTCTTCTAGACTACAAGAAAGAAACTTGTTGGCATCACATACAAAAGTGACATGCTATCGCAAAAGAGAGCAACACTTACTACAATTTTTCCATTCAGAAGACGATATTGTATTTTGTTCTGATGTACAAGGCCTTATTCTGGCAATGGGTCTTGCCGAATACCAGCCAAATTAATGGCGCCTCTTTATAGATAGCTGCAAACGAAGTCTGAAGTGTGGTTCAGTTCTAATTACCCATTTTACAAGACTAAAAGAAGAATACCTAAATATCACACTTGTGCTAGACAAAAATTAAATATAGCGAGCACCAATGGATTATTTGTGTTGATCTTAAGATGATTAATTTCTTATTACGACAGCAAACTCGATTCACCAAATATCCATGTTTTTATTGTCTGTGGGACAGCCGGGTGAAGCACCTCTACTGGGAAAAGCGAAATTGGCCAGTACGTGAGGCGTTGGAGGTTGAAAATCATAACATCATAAATCCATCTTTAGTTCCAAAAGAAATAATTATATTGCCTCCCTTGCACATTAAACTAGGTCTTATGAAGTAGTTTGTCAAAGCCCTGGATAAAAATGGCCAGTGTTTCTCTTATATAACTACAAAATTACCAGGACTAAGCTTAGAGAAGATAAAGGCGGGAGTTTTTAATGGAACACAAATAAAAATATTAATTGAAGATTCCCGTTTTCTAAATTCAATGAATGGCTTGGAACGGTCTGCTTGAATTTCTTTTTTTGAAGTTATTAGAAACTTTCTGGGAAATTACAAATCAAGCAACTACCGCGTAGATGTTAGCGACATGCTAGATAACTTTAGAAACTGGGGTTGCAACATGTCCATCAAATTGCATTACCTTCATAGTCATCTCGATCGATTCCCAGATAATCTTGGATCTTATAGCGATGAGCAAGATGAGCGGTTTCATCAGGATCTGAAAACTATATAAGAGAGGTACCAAGGCCGATGGGATCGGCATATGATGGCTGACTACTGTTGGGGAATGCAGCTAGACCTTCCCACTGCACATCATTCACGAAAGTCACGAAAAAGAAAGTTTTTATGTAAATACTAATGCAAAAAATCACTTTTTTCATGTATATGCACAAAAGCGAAATACTAGAAAACTACATGTAAGAATTCCAACTTTTTGTTATTTTTGTAATCAGTATGAAGTCCTAGTTTAAAAAATATATACAGTTCCTTGGCACCAAAACTAGTGTTGACTTGTGTTATTACTCTTTAAGTAAAAAATAGTCTTAGTGATTGTTTAGCAAATGTCTTATTATTTCATATGTAGACGTTCTGTATTTTTCATTAAATGACAGATTCAGTTCCTTTGCAAATGAATCAAATGTTTTAGGCCTAAAGCTTCAATGCAGTAGATCAGTAAAATATCTGGGGTGTAGGTTACGAATTATTTTCAGATTCTTATTTTGTATTATATGAAATTTTCTTGTGTCAATTTTAACAGCTTTATCTTGGCATCCGTAGATCAAAATTGTTCGTATACACATTTTGTAAATAAGGATCTTGTTTTTATACCCCACACCACCATCGATGGTTGGGGTACTACGCGTTTGTGCTAATGTTTATAACAAACAGAAAAAAAACATCCAACATCCACCTTAAAGTATACCAATCGACTCAGAATAATTTTTATAATAGACCTAACGATGTCCGTCCGTCTGACTGTCCATGTAAACCTTTTACACAAAGTACAGGTCGAAATTTTGAAGATAATTTAATGAACGCACATAGGACTTTCATGACACAAGGACGTATCCTATTGAAATTGGTTATGATCGGTCCATTATTTCACCTAGCCCCCATACAAATGTCCTCCCGGATTAGGGGTTTAACGATCATAAATACCATAAATATAGCAATATTGTAATGAAATTCGGTGCAAGCAAGTTTTGTATAAATATCAATCTTCATGTCAAAAATTCACTAGGATCGGTCTATAATTGACCATAGCTCCCATACAAAACCCTCCTCCGAAAATCACTTTAATGCATATAAATCACATACACATGTTAGTATTAAGTTTATATTTGGCACAAATATGTTTTATATAATTAGAAATCACAGTGACAAATTTTATGAGGATCGCTTTATAATTTACTATAGCTCCCATATAAGCCCACTTTCGCGAATCACCTTAAAGTCCATAAATTCATATAAATGTTAGTATTAACGTAATATTCCGTATTCGTATATTTTATTTTACACTTAGTAAAAGTATCAGTCCACAATTGACCACATGTCTAATATAAGACCCATCCACGAATTATGATGGACATGCACAATGGTGGGGCTTGACCGACCATAAGATAAGTTTAGAATTAAGTTTAGATTTTCTTTTGAGTAAGGGCTAAAGTGCATGGCCGCATTTTATTGCTTTATCACAAATATACTGTATGTGTTATTTAAATGATAGTTTTTTTATCTAAGATAATTCCTAGATATTTGATATTATCCTGCAGAGGATGAAAAACTCTCCTAGAAAGAAATGTTTTGTAGAAATACGTTTCAGTCATCTATTATATGGAAATATAATAGATCACTGAAACGTGAGTTTTATTAACATTATAACTTTTGTCTTCCATTTATCAAAGTATTTATGGTTAGATTTTAAACTATCTTCCATTGTTTCGATTATTGCGTTTGACAGCGCTGTTGTCAGCGTAAAAAGCTACTTCTTAGTTCTTGCGAATAGTAAAATCAGAAACATATATTGTATAAAGAGTAGGTGATAATACCGACCCTTGCGGCAGACCTGTAGGGATTTGTCTATCACTATATAGCGTGTTATCTATAGATACAACAAATGAGCGATGATCTAAAAAACTCTTTATTATCTTTTGATGGTACATTGGATAATTGAAGGAATTTAGTTTAAAAACCAGGCTTTCATGCCATATTGAATCGAAGACTTTTTCAATGTCAAGAAAAATAATTTCAGTGCTCTTACGAGATTTATAATTGAAAATTTATTTTGAATATATAAAATTCTACGATTTGACTTTATTAAGCCCTACGATTGAAGCTTGTTTTAAAAATGAAAGAAACTTATTTTAAAATTTTAAAATTTTTCAAGTTAATGGAAATATAGTTTTTTGATATTTAGGACTTTATAAAAAAATATTTTAAAGCCTAATATGGGCTTTATAATAACCGAGGCTTTGATCTTATTTCGGCTTTATTAAGTCCTAAGTTGGAAGCTTATTTTAAATTTTAAAAAGAATAGTGATTGAAATATAAGAATTTCGCACGAAAAAATTCATGCATGCTTTAAGGCTTATATTTTAAGAGAAAGTTTCTATATTTATGGATGGAATGTAAATCATTATTTAAATTGCTCTGTATTTCGCTGCATGTAAAAATGATAAAAGATCTTTAAAGAAAGCTGGTCTGAAGACAAAATATAATGCTAATATAAATGCTAACAAAATGTGAAGACAAAAGAGAGAACGAAATTTATTGAGATTTTTTTTAATAATTATGAATACTGCCTAAAAGGTAATAAAAAGTACGCACTGGTGGATTTCTTACAACATCCTGATCATGAATTCCATATCACAAATATTATGGGAAATGCAGCAGATAAATATCGTGTAAAAAATCTGAATTGTCGAAAAGACTTTCAGTCTGGCAAGACAATAGAAGTACAAGTGGGGAAAAATGCACTTCTTTCATAAGAAATTACATTTTTAACATATATAATACGCAAATGAGTGCCATCAGCAAGGATTCCTTCCTATCATAAGGAAACAAAACAAATTATAATTTATTTGACCTCATCTCTCTTCTCATTATTACAACAAAAGAAGTCAGTCCACTAAACTGTCTAGAACTCAGTTCATTTCAAATTTATTTAGTCGTAATAAAAAATATTTCTAAAATATTTAAAGCTAACTAAAAAAGAAGAGTTTACGAAGAATTGGACTCATTCCCACAAAAAAGCAACAGAAAACACAATAGAGCGCTTATTTTGAGTATTCCAAAAAATTTTAAAACTTTTATTAAAAACTATTAAAAAAAAAATAATTTTTCATTTAAATATAAAACTTGAATATAACTGTCTTTAGCAGAAAAAAAATTTGAAGAAGCTGAACTATATATACACAAATTTTTTCGTGCGCAGTCCTTGTTTAGGTATTGCATGAACATTTGTTTCTAATATGTAGTTAGAAATTCAAATAGACCTATGACTAAAGATACTGTTATAAAGTACACAATTCGATCTTATTCAAACTTTATTAAAACTGCCTTTGAAATTTATTTCAAACTTTAAGAAAAAACTTAAATATTTTTATCTTTATAAAATCTTATACTTTAAACCTATTTTGGACTTTATAAAGACCTATATTTAGTATTTATTTTGATCTTAACAGATACCTATGCTTAAAACTTAATTTGAATTATATAAAGACTTTTGATTAAAAATTATTTATATTTTATTGAATTCTAGGTTTGAATTTATTCTGGTCTTTAGAGAAACTTGCCATTAAACATTAACTAGGAGTCTATAACACCTTCAGAGAAATCACGAATAGTTGTTTATTTTGAGCATTAAAAATACTTGTGATTGAACTATATTTTATAACTTATGTCAAAGCTTCATTTGAAATTTTTTAAAATACTTCCACCTTTCAAGAGGCAACATTCCCTCCTTTTCAAAACTAACACGATAACAACTTTTTTTTTTTGCCACAAAGACCTTTTGAATGATACATGATGCACATGTTAAATAATGTTTGTAATGCTAAACGCACTCTTGGATATGCATATATGTGTGTCTGTGTGTGTGTGTTTGTCAGCTAAAGCAAATAATAACATATATAGACACTCATACATCATAGAGATTATGACGTGCATTCACAAAATGTCTTATGGTCGATACTCACACACATTCAAGTGTACAAATGTCTCCTCTTACATATAAATTTTATATATAATTTTTTTTTTTTTTTTTTTATATAAAATAGAAAATTTTTGCTATAGTTGAATAAAATATGCTGGATTATAATGATAGGGTTGCATAGTATACATAATTATTAGAAACAAATATTAGAAACAAATAAAATTGTAAAATTTACTCAGGTTTAAAGTATGAGAATTTATTTCTAAAATATTTATTAAAGAGTATAAGATGTTATGTTTGAAATTGAAGAGCAAATATTATTTTAAAGTTAAGGAATTAAGGCAAACATGGCCCCATTATGATGAATCTTGATCTAACATCGGCTAAGAGTTCTGGTAGCCGTAATCACAGGGCACTGGATTGCTGGTGCGTATGCTATGAGACTAGGGCTCCATTTTAATGACTTTTTTAGAAGTTGCCGAGATAAGCAAGAGGAGGAAACAGTTATTTTAAGCCACAGTCCCACTCTTACTAGGACTAGGACCGCTAATTTTGGCAGCATGTTTGTGCATGTATTATCAGATCTCTCTTATATTGACATCAGATGGATCAATTTTTTTATGCATGCTTCGGGTTGATTCGATTCAGGATCCCTCAGAGTTTCCTAACGGGATCAAATTGGGCCCAAATGAGCTGTCTCCTATTTATTAGACAGCTGCCCCCTGAACCTAACCAAATCTAAGGAATTTTTATGAACTTTTCAAAGTTTTTTTTTTAACTCAATTAAAATTTTAAATAATTTCGTTTCACTTTACTACAAACTTTAAAATGTCTATAATAAAACTTTATTATTAAAATGTATCTAAAGTGCTATAAATATTTTAATTTCCCAGTATTCTTGTCATTATCTCTAAAACATAGTAGAAAAAAGTGTTAGTTACTACAGCCAAAGCTGTAAACTTTGATAATCATTTAAACTATTAAAAGCCTGCGACAAACTTCTGCTTTAGTTCTCTTACTACTACTGGTTATCTCTACCTAAGTTGCAATTGTCCATTACTAAATGAATAAAATAACGTAAATAGCTAACATTAAGACTAAAACTAAAAAAAATAGCAAAAAAAAGAAATTACAAACTATAGCCAACAACTTTAGCCAAGATGCACACGATAACAAAATAAGAAATTTACTTAGAAAAACCCTTTTTTTTTTTCTCTCTCTCTCTCCCCCCTCTTTCTCCTTCTCTTATGATTAAACCAAAATGAAAATAAGCAGAAAAAAACTACAAAAAACTGTAAAGGAAAGAAAATATAATTTAAATATGAAAAAAAATATTTATACTTTGCCGCTTTAGTAAAACAAAAAGTTAAATAAACATAAATTCAACAAAGTGGAAAGAAAAGATGTGGAATTAAAACAAATAAATTATATTTTATTTTAGCTATTTGTAAATTGTTGTTTGTTGTTTCATTCATTCCTTTTTTGAAAGGAAATTGTTAGACAAAAAAACAAGGCAGAAATGGAAAAAAAATTATGCTCATTAAGGTAAATTACAAAAGAACAGGTTACAATTTACCGGAAGACGACCAGGAATTATTAGAATTGTTCCTTTGCCATAGATAGAGAATGGTTAAGGAATCATTAGCATAAAATAAATAATATTTTAAAAGAACACCAAATAATTTCTTCTAGCTACTAAGGTTATTTGCAAGAAACAGAAAAAAGAGTTTTAAATTAAAGTTAAATAAGGAAAAGGAAATAATTTAGGAAATTAAAAGAAAAATTATCAATAAATTATTGAGATATTTAGAGGTAATGAATTGGAATTAAATACTAAAGTAATTAATGATCTGGTGGCGAAGGAAACTTTGAATTTACCTTAATAATATTTAAAAAAAAATAAAACTTTTTATTTAAAAAAATAACTTCTAAGGAAATGCTCTTTTTTTAAACCGGCAAGCATTACTTTGCACTTTAGAGAGCAAGGCAAATTTTGGGCTTTAAAAAGCTATGATAAAAGTTAATTTCAAGCTTTAAAAAGACTCATTTTTAGCTCTAAAAAATTAAACAATTAAAAAACTTAAGTGACTTCAGTTTGTATCCTAGTTTAGGCACAATAAAATTATTCAATTTGAGTGTAATAAATCCTAAAATTAAAGCTTATTTTAAGCTTTAAAGATACTTTTTCTAACTTAAAAAAAAACTCTTCAATTAAAGCTTATTTTAGACTTTATGGATATATATTTTTAATACTCATTTAAGACTTCATCGAGACTTCTTATAGAAATCTACTTTTGGTATAATAAAGTTCTAAAATTTTTCACTATTGAGTCCTAATATTGAAGTTTATTTTAAGCCTTAAAAAGACTTTTTCTTATAAAGTTCTTCAATTAAATACCATTTTAGACATTGTGGAAATACATTTCTAATATTTATTTAGGACTTCATCAAGACTTCTGATTTAAGCCTAATTTTGGTATAATATTTTAAAATTTAGCTTTATTGAGTCCTAAGATTGAAGCTTATTTTAAGCTTTAAAAAGACTTATTTTGAACTTTATAATTTTCTACAAATAAAACTCATTTTTAACTTAATGGAAATATATTTTTAATATTTATTTAGGGCTTCATTAAAACTACTGACTCAAGCCTAATTTCGGTATAATAAAGACCTTTAATATGACTTTTTTGAATCCTAAGATTGTAGCTTATTTTAGGCTTTAAAGAGACTTCTTTAAGCTATATGAAATTCTACAATTAAAGCTTATTTCAGACTTTATGGATACATATTTTTAATGTTTATTGAAGGCTTCATCGAGATATCTGATTAAAGCCTAATTTTGCTATAATAAAGGTTTAATTTTGTTATAATATTGAAGCTTATTTTAAGCTTTAAGGAGACTTTTTCAAAAATTATAAAACTCTTAAATTGAAGCTTATTTTGAACATTATGGAAATATATTATTAATATTTGTTTTGGGCTTCATCGAGTATTCTGATGGAAAGGTCTGAAATTTGACTTTATTGAATTCTAAGATTGAAGCTTATTTTAAGCTTTAAAAAGACTTTTTCACAAATTATAAATTTCTTAAATTTCTTAATTTTGGACACTATGAAAATATATTTTTAATATTTATTCAAGACTTCATCAAGACATCTGATTGAAGTTTAATTTTGTTATAATAAATGTCTACAATTTGTCTCTATAGAGTCCTAATATTGAAGCTTATTTTATTTTAAGCTTTAAGGAGACTTTTTCAAAAATTATAAAGCTCTTAAATTGAAGCTTATTTTGAACATTATGGAAATATATTATTAATATTTGTTTTGGGCTTCATCGAGTGTTCTGATGGAAAGATCTGAAATTTGACTTTATTGAGGTCTAAGATTAAAGCTTATTTTAAGCTTTAAAGAGACTTATTTTGAACCATGTAAATTTCTACAAATAAAACTCATTTTGGACTTAATGGAAATGTATTTCTGATACAAACCTAATTTTGGTATAACAAAGGTTCAAAATTTGACTTTATTTTGTAATAAGATTGAAGATTATTTTAAACTTTGAAGAGAGTTTTTTTTTGAACCTTATAAATTTCTACAAATAAAGTTCATTTTGAACTTATTCTATATCTTAAAGAGATTTATTTTGACTTCATGAAACTTTACATAGAAAGCTCATTTTTGAAGTGTATTTCTAACATTTATTTAGCCCTTAACAGAAACCTCTGATCACAACCTAATTTCGGTTTTATTAAGGTTAATAATTGAAATTTATTTTGACTTAATTAAGTCCTAAGATTAATGGTTATTTTAAGTTTTAAAGAGACATAATTTAAATTTTACAAAGTCTTGTGATTAAAGCTTATTTTGGATTACATAGAAATCTAAATTTAACATTTATTTTGGTTTTAATAAAGATAAAAGATAAGAGCTAAATTTTGTTTATATATAGAGATCTCTGATTGGAGTTTATCTCGACTTTATTAAATCCTAAGATTGAACCTTAGTTTTTACTTTAAATGGGCTTATTTTGAACTTGGTAAAATGAAGCTCATTTTGGTTTATATGGTGATATAATTTAGCATTACTTAGAACCATTTGATTAAAACCTAATTTGGGTATAATAGAGAAATACGATTTAAATTTATGAAGTTGTAAAATTGCACAATGGGGCAAAATCAAAAATTTTTGGAAATAAATCTGTAACTTCTAATCGGCTGAGTGGATTCACATAAAATTTCACAGAGGAGTAGCAGAGGAGTGAACAATTTTAAAATTTGAAATGGGATCCCACAATATCCTCAGGAGCGGTGCTAAGGGAGCTCAAACAGTGTACCTTTGACATAGAAAATTGTTAACCACTTGCCAAATTTTTATTTCTTAACCGATTTGAAAGATTTTGATTTTTATATCTTCTTAGCATTTTCTATATATCTCCTACAGTGTTCAAATTATTTGTGTTTGAAATTTCAACTATCTAAATTTTGCATGATCTTGATCAAAATTAATCCCATATACAGCCTAATACTTTTACTAATTTGGCTTCATTTTCTTGCAGTTAGGTAAGAAATAAAATTGTCTATCGACTAAAAAAACTGCAGTCTCTATTTTTTCGAGTTCAAAAATAAATGATTTTTAATTTGCAACTTACAAAAGTTAAGACTTTTTATGGTTTTTTTTTGGCCAAAAGAGTCTCTATATTGTTTTCCATAAAAAATATAATGATTTTATACTTCTCTGAAAGGCATCTTCATTAAGATGGCTACAAAATTAAAAACGGGCCAAATCACCCAGTAGAGCTAAGTACAGATGTCTGCCAAATTTGACCTATTTTGTAATGAAATTTTGACTTTAACCTATATGTTCTAAAATCCCAAAGCATAGACTGCAAAAGAAACTCAAAGGGTTTGCCAGCGACTTTTCTAAGACCTGCAACAAATGTAGACTTTGTAGGCAAAATTAAAAAAAAAATCTCATTTTTTGGATTTTCACCGGCTTTTTGGTAATTGCATAATTCCTCTTACTTTTTACACCTCATCATTTCAAATAAAAAATTCAATTCCTTAAGATATCTTAACTAACAAAGATTTTATTACACATAAAATATTTATAGTTTCTCTAAAAAGCTGATTTTTAAAAAAATTTTATTTTATCTCCAAAATTTAGAAAAACTATGGACTCTAATTTCTTCGAATAAATTAGTTATCTAGCTGACATAGTTCTCAATTACATACAAGAAGACTGAAGTCAATATATTTTATAACAAAAAAACTACGCCGCTTTAAAAACTAATAATTTTTAAAGACCTACATTAGAAGATTTTTTTTGCAATGGCATCAATAACACTGTGTAATAATTTCTCAAAAAAATTTTCGTTCATAAAAAAAATCTATGGATGTACCAAACTAGAGCTCATATATAATAAAACTATGTACTCAGTTTTTCTCCAGGACGTCAATTTTTTTCTCAAAAGGACTTCAAAATTTGGAAAAATATACAATTTAAAAAAATATATATAATAATAATATAAAATATTTACCAAAGTTATATGAACCTAATTTGGATGTAGAATTAAAGCTATGAATCCCTGCCATGTAACGATTTTTTTTTAAATGTTGCGGAATAAAATGCTAAGAACAAATCCTTTATAGTAAGGGTTTAATTAAGCAATATATATAATATTACATGACTAAAGTTTCGAAAAGGTATTTTCTTAAATTTTTGCACCGGGATATTTAAATAAAAAATATTATTATATTGGACCGATATGATATTTGTAAATATTTTATTATATTCTTAAAAATTCTGCCCCTTTCGAAAATTTGAAATCCTTTCAAGAGGAAATTTGACATCCTGGAGCATGGATGGTTTCTAGTTTTATTCAGGCAATGATTTTTTCACGTGTGAGAAGGTTTTTTTTCAGGCTTTTATATACTTGAAAATAACTAGTGAAGGTAACATTTTCAAAAGGATATTTTCTTAAGGTTTTTTGCTGCAATATTTAAATAAAAAATATTATTATATTGCAGGGATTCTTAGCTTTCATTTCACATCCATATAGGTTTGATATAATATTCGTAAATATTTTATAAATTATTTAAAAAATGTGTAACCTTCGAAAATTTTAAGTCCCTTTTAGAGGAGATGAGTACGCAGTTTCATGCGTATAACGATTTGTGACACGGTGTTACATAGTAAAGTTTATACTTGAGTTATATTGAGACCCACAAAAGATCTGTAACCAAAGTTTTGGTTAAAATTTTTGAAATCCTTACACTTGAAGCTGTTTTTAATTTTAAATAAACTTATGATTAAAGCTTATTTTGTTTCTCAAAAGTTTTTATGAAAACCCTTATTTAAATATTTTTATATTTTGGGTTATGCAAAATTATATAATACATGATGAAAGCTTTGTAACGTGGAAATAGTACACTCAACACTACTATTTTCCAGAACATATTTCTTAATGTATTAATTTATGAAATTACTAACATTTTTCTTTTTACTTTACTATTTCATTTATGTATTTTTAATTATTTTCTTTTTTTCATACTAATATATTTAATACTTTATTAATAATAAGTAATTACATTGAGCGCCCCTACTGTAAATACTAAATACACACCCACGCACATGTATAACAACTGCTTTAGTTGTGCAGTTGATGTTGCTTGATAGCCAACAAGTAATATAATTCTCATTTAGTTGATACATGACTAAGTATAAGTAAACAAAGTTTGGTTACAGTCGGGGCGATTCAAACAAGACAAGAATCCGCCACATAAGTCTCTGATATTATTTTATATAATTGGAAAAGCCGATTAGATTTTGCGAAAGTAGAATATAATCGTATTTTTCACGCTCAACTTCGGTTGACTCTCTAAATAAATTTCTCACGAGTGGCTTCCTGCTGTTCGTTCTCACAGTTGAATTCGGTTAGCTGTTCTCACGAGTGATTTCGGTTGCTCATTCCCACCCGAATGGCCTCGTGCTGCTCGTTCGCTTAGTACAATATTAACCCGTAGAATTGCATGGTAATAGCAGTTGAGAAGTAACTAGATATTAACTTTAAGAAATCATTGTACGTATTTTAGAAAAATATACGATCTTCGATCCCCGAAGCTGCCATCTGAACCAGAAATCGACCCCACCGTAAACCCGATCCAGATTGATAACTGAGAGTGTCGAAGCCGAACGTACGACGCCGACCTTAATTCTACTACCGAAGCAAGAATCTTCGTTTCCCGAAGCTGCCACCTGAACCAGAAACCGATCCCGCCGTGAACCCGAACTTGTTTGACAGCCGCCAGTGTCGAAGCCGAAAGCTCAAAGCCGATTCCACTACTGAACCGAGCCTACTATAAGCCGATCAACGGAACCGAACGATTGAAGGTGACTATTATTAAGTCGATGGTATCCGAACTGAAGTTATCAAAATTATTCTCTCATAATGTTTATATATTTTTTATCTGAAATATTCTTGAAATATTCAATAAAGAAAATAATATTCCAACCCCCAGAAAGGGTAAATCAAACGTTTTATTACTTAAGGTTTGTGGATCCGTATGTAGACCTTGGAGGCAACTAAGTTACCTCATCCGACGATAAAATCCACGTTATAGCTTATTAAGATCCTTATAAAAATAGAAACAACTTTCATGTTCTACAAAGCCTTACGATAGAAGATCATTTTGCCCTTTCCACAGATTTGTGATTAATGTTTATTCTTGTGATATATAAAGATCTGCAAAAGGCTTTTATTTTATTTTATTTTATTCTATATTATTTTTTTTTTAATAAAAATAAAATAAAAGATCTTTTTATTGATTAATGCTTATTCTTGGTCTATATAAAGACCTGCGAAGAGTCTTATTTATTTGGAATTAATTTATAAACCCTTGAGGTTAAAACTGTTTTAGATTTTGAAGTTTTTTATATTTTATTATTTTTTTTTTTTTTATTTACGATTAAAGTTTATTATGAACTTAATAAAAATCTAGGAATGAAGCTTTTTTTTAAATGTGTTAGAGACCAATATCTAATAAAGCTTAGTTTAGGTTTCCTGAATGCTTATGTAGTCCTTTATACATGATTATCTCAATGTCTTAATAAATATCCTTCAAAATAACTTAATATAAAATATTTCTTCTATTTATCCAAAGAATTTTAATTTTTGGTGACTTTGAACTAAATATATAAATTATTTTATTTTAATTACATGTTCCCTAGAAACCTTAACCTAGCAACCAAATAAATTCTCTAACCACAAGTTTATGTAGTTAAATAAAATCCATATTTTCTTAAAGTATTTGTTTTTAGCTACACCAAAGCGTATGATTAATATTAATTATAATTTTTTTATATTATTTCTTTTAAGTCCTTATAAGAATAATTATTTTGAAATTTTATAACGTCTAACTTAAAATATAATTCATCTAATAAGAAAGAGTATCAATTAAACCTTTTTTTCCTAAAAACAAAAATAACCCATAAATAATATTAAACAACCAAAATGGGTTTAAGATAAAAACAACAAACAAATAATTTTCTTTAAAAATCATTTTAGGTGTAGCTGCTTATGCATTATAATTTCTATTATTTTCTTAAGAAAATTCTACTATTTTAAGTTATAATTTATAAGCCATAAGATAAAACTCATTTAAAGACCAAAAAGGCTATAGAGAAATGGAAGAACAAATAAAACCATTAATTATTGTTTTTGCTTCTATTAAATTTCTTGAAGATAGCAAAATATGAAAACAACTAAAATTTATAATTTTTTTTTTTTAACTTTTATTTTGCAGAAAAAAAGTTTCAATAGTTTTGGAATAGAATAAAATAGCATTAAGATTAAGTATAATTGCAATTTGGTGGTTTTTGCAGTTGTTTTTTTTTTTTTTTTTCTCTCTCTCCCTAAAAAATTTTAATGATTTTCAAAATGTTTGTGTATGCAAAAGGAACATTTAAATGAAGTAAAATATGATAAATATTAAAATAAAAGTAACTTGAAGGTTTTAAAACAATATTTACAATTGAAAGAGAAGAAAACACACTTCAACCAAAAAAAGAAAAACAAATGAAGGATTTTAAATTAACTCCGGAAATAGAAAGAAAGAATGATATTACCTTTTTAAAGCAGAACTTTGTCTTATCAAAGATATTCTTGAGAAGACTTCTTATTGCAGTATTCTACCAAAACTAAATAAACTAAAGTTTTTAAACTTTTTTGAAGATTTTGAACTTTTTGGATTTTGACTTTTTGGGCAAAATCCTTTTCTATTACGGTTCTTCTTTTTAATTGTTTACAAACATTTTTAAAGTTCTTTTTTTACTTTTACAAACAAACAAAAATCTAACTAAGTGAAATTGTAATTTAACTTCTTTGTGCTACATCATCCATAAAAATTTTCTATTTGTTTTCACCTAAAGTAAATTGGTTTATTGGTCTTTTCTCTTTTCTTTTCTTTTTTTTTTTTTTTTTTTTTTTTTGTTGCATAATTGTTCAATCAAATAATCCTTTACAAAAGAATTCCATTACAAAGTAAAGAAACTAATAAGAAATGTGAAGTTGAAAAATAATACAGGAGTATGATATTCATAATTATAATAATTTATATCATAAAGAAATTAAAAAGCTTAGTATTGATAAAAACTATTTTTGCTATATATTATTTTCCGGAAAATCCAACTCGCTTATTAACATTCTAAAAGAAAATATTAGTTTAACAATTATAACTAATCAAATAAGGAACATTTTGTGATCTGTAAAGTACATAAATACCTTTCAAATATTTTTTTTTTTTTAAGATTTTTTTTTTTACAATTTCATAAAATTATAGACCCAGCTTTTTCCAAAAAACTACAAAAATTCGTCAAAATTCGTGAAAAATAAAATAACCAACAAATAATAATGGTAAAAAAAACTTGTGAGTTTTAATAATTTTTCTATCTCCTAATTTTCTTATTAATTTTTTCACCGTTTAGTAGATTTTTTAAATTTTTGCTATTTTTTCAATATGGATTTTCATGCGCTAGCTATTTTTGTTCAATTTTGGAAATTTTTTGTCCTCTTCTTGTTTTTTTTTTTTTTTATATTGATTTATTTGTTTTTTTGTGTTAATGATTTTTTTCCGTTTTTGTGCTTTTTTTCTCGTTTATGCAAACTTTTGCTTTTGCGTTTTTTTTTCAAATTTGGCGATTTTTTTATATCCTGGGTATTTTTTTATTTTTTTTTTTTTTTTGTTTTAGTGGCGTTTTTTCTATTTAGCCCAATTTTTTCTTTTTTTTTTTGGAAATTTTTATTTTGGCGTTTTTTATTTCTACCAATTTTTTGTTTTCATTTTGCAAGTTTTCGTTTTGGCAGATTTTTCCCGTTTATGTGATACTTTTATTTATTTTTTTTTTTTTTCATTTTTTCCGTTTTGACAATTTTTTTATTTTAGTGATTGCTTTGTTTCTTTTCCGTTTCGAAAATTTTTTATTTTGGCGATTTATTTTTATTTTGGTGTTTTCTTTATTTTGACGTTTTTTCCCCATTTATGCGATTTTTTTATTTGTCGTTTTTATTTTATTTTTTCAATTTTTATTAAATTTTGCAATTTTTTCCATTTTAGCGAATTTTTTATTTTGAAGTTTTTTCACTTTGGGGTTTTTTATTTTGACATTCTTTTCGTTTTGGTAATTTTTTGTTTACTTATCTGTTTTGGCAGTTTTTTATTTTGGCGTTATTTTTGTTTTAAACAACTTGGTTTTCCTCGTTTTAGTGACTTTTTCATTTTTGTGATATTTTCATGTTGGCTTTTTTTCTGGAATTTTTCTTTTTGCAATTTTTTCATGTAACAAATTTTTATCGTTTGTGGTTTTATCCATTTTTGTTTTTTCATTCTGGCAATTTTTTTTGTATGTTGGCGGTTTTTGTTTATTTTTGCATTTTTTTTTCGGCAGAAATTTTTTTTCTGAAATTATTTTATTTTGGCGATTCCTTTCACTTTGCTACTTTTTTGTGTTGATATATTCTTATTTCGGTGATTTTTTTTTTTAATTCGGCGTTTTTTTTTTTTTTTTTTTTTTTTTTTGTTTTGTCGAATTTTTTCGGTTTTAGCGTTTATTTTCTGTTTATATAATTTTCTTATTTCGGCGATTTTTATTAATTTTTCCATTAGTTTTCCATTTAGCCGATCCTTTTTTCTTCAGCAATTTTTTTATTTTGACATTTTCTTTCATTTAGCGATTTTTTTTTGTATTTTTCATTTTGATGATATTTTGCCTTTTTCTGTTTTACCATTTTAGTATTTATTATTTATTTATTTCAATTTTTTTTTATTTCGATTATGCAATTTTTTTAATTTTTGGTGATTTTTTTGCAATTTTTGTGCTTGGGATTTTTGCCGTAACTTTATGCAATTTTGCGTTTTTATTTTATTTCGGCGTTTTTTTTCTGGATATTCTTCTTTATTTTGGCTTTTTCAGTTCAGCAGATTTTTCTGTTATGGTATTTTTTTTTTTTTTTTTGCCAATTTTATTAATTTCGTTACTTTGTTAATTTGTCAATTTTTAGTTTTTGGTATCCTGCCGATTTTTATTTTTTGCGTTTTTTTAGGCGACTTTTTTCTACTCTGGTAATTTTTTTTTTCGTTTATCCGATTTTTATTTTAACGTTTTTTCCTTTTTTATGCGATTTTTTATTTGGCGGTTTTCCAGTTTTTTTTGTATTCTCCCGATTTGTGTTTATTTTTATTTATTTATTTATTTTTTTTTTTTTTTCAATTAGGCGACTTTTTTCTATTCTGTAAATTTCTTTATTTGTTTTGGTGTTTTTTTTTTCGTTTTTGTTTTTTCTGTTCAGGTGATTTTTTTTAATTTGGGTTTTTTCTTTTTTTTAGTGATTTCTTTACTTTTTAATTGTTTCGGCAAAATTTTATTATTAAAGAGTTTTTTATTTTTATTTTGACTTTGTGTTTTGGCGACCTTTTTATTTTGGCATTTTTACCCGTTTCGACGATTTTCTTTAAACAAACTTTTTAAATTATTAAAACATTTAAAAAAATACTTAAAAAAATTAAAAATGCAATTTCCAAACTACAAATTTAACAGACTTTTAAATTTTTAAGCTAAATATCTATCTTTTGTTAAAAAAAAAATTAAACTTAGCTCCACTTTTTCTGGCATTTTTATTTTATGGTTTTGTTAAAACATTACACTAAAAAACCCCAATGTTATTTTATTTTATTTACTTTTAAACCACAAAAGCATTAATTATTATTTGCCTTTTGGTGGTTGTAACACTAAAACCGCCAAAAAAAAAAAACCAATACTAAAAAACACAACTGCATACATACTTATACAAAATATAGCAAATACACAGATATGTACATTTTCCCTAAAGCTTTCGCGCAAAAAAATGTTCACTTTAATCCTCTTCATTCATTTTGCTGCATATAAATGGAAAATGTTGAAAATATTTGTATATATTTTTTTTTAAATTCAACGTGATAATTTCTAACGAAATCAAATGTTGAAAAATAAAAAGATGTAAAATTAATAAAGAGGAACCATAACCAGAGCATAGTGGAGCCGATAGGAAAAAAATTGGTAATAAATAAACTGATTTGATTGACAACCTTAATTTAAGGAAATTACGAGCTCTTAAAACTTTTTTATACTAGAAGTGGTCAAGCTTATCTCGCATTAGAAAAGGGTGACTTTAAAATCATTTTCCTAAAAGCTTATGGCAACAACTTTCCTATACATTTCAATTCGATCAGAAGAATAGTTTAGGAGATACAGATTTATTACCATTTTTTTTTTTTTTTTTTTTTTTTTTTGCTCTTGGCCCCACTGACTAAGTCAGTCAGTCGTCAATTGAAGTATATGTAATATAGGAATTGAAATATAGCGAGTTTAAAAGATATTCTTTTGTTTTCATTATTTTTCAGAGAAGGGGGTTTCAAAAAAATGTTTTTCACGCTGTTCTTGGCTTTAACGGTATGTTTATTTTTGAAAGGGAACATCAATTTTTCATGGCATTTGTACAACAAATAATAAATCAAATCAAATATTTATACTTTTGTTATACATAAAACATTCACAAAAAGAAAAGATAAAATTTTAATTTTGCTAACACGTACAAATATACACTCATACAAACACACTCACACTAAAATCATTCAGCTAAAAAGTCAGCTGCC
Organism: Protocalliphora azurea; assembly: GCA_932274085.1. NCBI lineage: Eukaryota > Metazoa > Arthropoda > Insecta > Diptera > Calliphoridae > Protocalliphora > Protocalliphora azurea. The sequence goes on along the minus strand of OW026521.1, from coordinate 10,565,965 downwards.
TAAAAGCAGACTAGAAATTTCTCTTGTGTAATGGAAGACTTTAAAACAAATAAGAAATGATTTTCTTCTCTCAGACTTTAACAAAAACAAGTGAGAAGATTATATTCGGTTGGGTCGAAGCTATATATCCACCATCTGCAACTTTTAAAAATTTCACCTTATGTGGGAAGTGGGTGGCAAAATTTCGTTGATGTGAATGCCTTTTAGTTAAAAGTATTGGCCGAAGAGTATAAACTGGAGTTGTGTCGGTCACCTTGCTTTTGTAGTATTTAGTCCATAACTTTTTTGTTTATGAACCGAATTTTCTCATTTACCAAATAAACCTTATATAAATAAGGCAAATATTTGGGCCAAATTTCGTCCCTCTAGGGGGTCCGCCTCGAGCCCTATCCTGCTTAAAGCAGACAGACGGACATCGTTAAATCGTCTCAGATTTTTACGAGGACCCAGAATATATATATATATATATATATATATATATATATATATATTTATTTATTTATTTATTTATTTATTTGGGTCTTAGATGATTACTTCGCCATGTTACATATGGCATGACAAACCCAACATACACCACATCATTTTTTGATGGTGGGTATAAGAAAGATTCTAACAGGCCTCCCCTAGCCTTTAAAATAGCTAGACAATATTTAACTTTATCTTTGTATATGTATTAGTGTGTGTGTGGTTATGTGTTAGTGTGTATGTGTGGTTATGTGTTAGTATTAAAAATTATTTTATAATGTTTACTCTAAGTGGCTTTTAGTTGTATTTTGTTATTTTGTCTTAAAATTTATTTTGTTTAAATATTTATTTTCTATTTAGTATTGTGTACGTGTGTGTGAGTGTGAGTGTGCGCTTGTTTAATAGTATAGGTATTTAGTTTTGTTTATGTTTAAGTTTTAGTGGCTTTTCTCAGGTATTTTATTTTATAACAAGAAACAATTTGATGGTTTATTTTGCAAAACATCTGTTACTGTTCTAAAGGTATTTTAATTTTGATAAATGATCTTTGAAATTGTTACAAAATTTAATACTATTGTTTTTGGATTTTACACTATGTTGGAGCTAATAATATATTCGTTTGCTTATAGCTTTTGTAATTATTGCAAGAAAACTTAAAAGGAAAATCTTAATTTCAATCACAAATTAAAAAAATTTTATATTTAAATATACGAATGTATTCGGAAACAGATGGACAGACAGACGGACGTACACAGTTATTTCGAATATTTAAACTATAAGAACCTATAATGTAAAATATATGCTGTATATATTGTAAAAAAGAAGTAAAATTTAAGATAATACATATTCTGCTATAGAAGAATAACACTTTAATATACGCGACATCCATGTGTATATTGAAATGTTGTTTATTAAGGCCCCGACCACCTAGATATATTTTTAATATATCAAACTATATTCCACACTTTCGGGATTATTTTCTATTGTAAATCATCAAAATCAGTTTATGAACGGAGAAGATATATTGAAAAGTCTATATTTATTCGTATTTTTTACTTTTTGAAGCCCCTACACAAAGTACGGATATTGTTCTTTCACAAATCTTTTATAAATTTCTTTTACGAAAATCTTTTATTATAAACCTGTTAGTGATGTATTTTCATTGTCAAAATCTCAAAAAAGTCAAACACAAATAAAAAAAAATCGTCCAAATATAAAAAAAAAATTATATAGCAAATGCAAATAGTGAAAAAAACAAGAAAAAAGTCGCAAAATCGTCAAAAATGTCAACAAAACGCAAAAAAATACCAAAATCGCCAAAAAAAAAATCAAACAAAGAGAAGAAACCAAATTTCCGAAAATTTTCACCAAAATTTTCACCAAAAACAATATGAAAGTAAAAAAAATGACGAAAAAGCTTCAGACCACCAAAAAGTCGCAAAAAAACTAAAAAATTTAAAATTAATAAAAATTATACCCTAATATACAAAAAAAAAATGTATACGCTAAATAAAAAAGTAAAAGAAATTGCCAAATATCAATGAAGTGCACAAAATGAAAAAATAAAACTATAATTTCAAAAAATTTACAAAGTGCACAAAATGAAGCAAAAAAAAAAGAAAACGCAAAAATCAAATCTTCAAAAAATGTGTCCAAAAACTTCAAAATGTGACAGAATGAAAAAATCTCCAAAATGGCAAATGTGCTCCATTTCACCAAAAAAAAAAATACTAAAACCACAAAAAAAAAATACAAAATTAATAAAAACAATTACCAATATGATAAAAAGAAGTCTCCTATTTGCAAAAAATCCCCAAAATCACAAAAAATCGCTAAAACGAAAAAATCGCCAAAATGTTAAATTAAAAAATCGAAAAAAAATATAAACTAAGCGCCAAAAATCGACAAATCACGAAAATTAAATAAAATCACAAAATCGCTGAAATTCCAAAAAATTGCCAAAGTGTAAAAAATCACTACAAAGAAAAAACTGAAACAAAATACAAAAAAAATAAATAAATAAATAATACAAAATGCAAAAAAACAAATTTCTGAAAAAAAAACGCCAAAATTACAAAAAAAACTACTACACAAAAACACTCCAACTCACCAAAAACAAAACATCACTACAAAGAAAGGAAAAAACAAACAAATCTTATAAAAATATCACCGAAACAGATAAAATATGACAAAATAAAAAAAAATCGACAAATGACAAAAAAGCCCCAAAACACAAAAAACGAAAATAAATATAAAATTATTAAAAACAATTACTGAAATACAAAAGCAAAAAAAAAAGAAACAAAAAAATCTATAAATTAAAAAATAACACGAAATGCAAAAAACCGTAAAAAATCAAAAAATCCTTAATTAAAAAACAAAAAATAAAGCGGAAAAAAATATAAAATTAATAAACACAATTATTGAAATGGAAAAAAATCTCTTTAAATTAAATAATTAAAAAAGCAAAAACTCTAACTTATAAAAGTGACAAATTAAAGAGCGGAAGAATCCCGAAATTACCAAAAGTATCACTAAAATTAAATTAATTAAAAATATAATCTAAAAAATCAAAAATGTGCAAATGTGCAAAAATCACCCAAAATTCAAGAAAAAAATCGCCATAAAACATCAAAAATAAAAATAAAAAAAATTAAAATGAATAAAAAACGGCAAAGTGCAAAAAATTCAAAATTAACAAAAAAATCCTGATTTTTTAGAAAAATCTCAAAATAAATCATTAAAAATTAAAAAAATTACCAAACGCAAAACTAAGAAAATGTCAAAAAGAAACCGCCGAAATGCTAATAAAAGTTATTAGTCATTAAAATGTTAAATCACAAAAAAGTATTCAAACTAGATAAAATCACAAAAACCACCAAGATGGCAAATTACATTTAAACGAAGCAAATTTATTTTACACTTACATTAAAATTAATACATGTTAATACTGATGAAGGATATTTGAGATTCGTTTCATATGTCACATGTTATTTTAATTTCCTCAAACTTTATTTGTTACTTAAATATTTAAAGGATTTCCTTCATAAAGGATTATTTGATTTAACAATTAAGCAAAAAGGAAAAAATAAAAGCAATTTACTACAGTTTTAGGTGCAAAATAAATAGAATATTTTAATGGATGATATGGCACAAAAGAAAACTAAATTAAAATAAATCGAATACAAGTCTTAAGAGAATTTTCTAAGTAAAAGGCTTGTTTGTAACTGAAATTAAAAAAAAAAAAAATACTTTCTACATATTTTAAAGATTTAAAAAAAATGTTTAAGAAAATTACAAAAATTCCAAAATAAAATAAATATCTCATGGCTGCTGTTAAATGCTGCAATATTTATAAAATTAATTTAAAAATAAAATAAAAATTCTAAACAAATTTATGTAAATTGCATTTAATACAAATTCCTCTCTATATATTTGTTTTATTGTTATATATATTTCTTTTTTGTTTTAACACTAAACTTACGAGTACTTGTCTGGTTGGAGCCATCATTTACTTCTATGACCATTCATATCAATACATTTTCAAACTGAAATTATACAGAAAAATAAAATAGCTTATTAAATTATGTGAGTAAAATCCAATTAGAAATTATAAATCAATTAAATTTACAGATTTTTTCTCACACACTCAGATGTTAAATAGCAAAATACAAATTGCAAAAATAATTTCATTTCAAAAAATCACTGAACATTTACAATAAAATAAAATGTTTATTATATATTTAAATACACACAGAGAAAAAACATGGTCAGGGCATCATTACTACAATAATATTGTTCATAAATTTTAATAATACTATGTTCATTTTAACAATGTTTATGTTTCAGTTTTATTATTAAATGCTTACATTCAATAAAAATTTCAATATAGTTGACTAGAAAAATTTTATGTTCTATAAATATTTTTACCGGAAACAAAATTTTATTAATATAAAAGATATAATTATCTCTACAATCATTAAATATTATCAAATCATATTAATATTTTTATTCTTATAACATAACAATGTTACAAATAAAAGCATATTTATAAATATGATTGAAAAATTCATAACTTGTGTGTTTTTGAACATATTTCGTTTTTAACGTTTGTTTTTCGCTTTAATTATAATTCTCATTTAATTTGTACATGAATAAAAATAAGTTAATAAAGTTTTGTTATATTTGGTGTGGATCAAGCAATATAAGATATTAATTAGCCAATGTATTATGTTTCGAAACATATAATGGTACAAATAAATAAAATTAATTAATGATTAAATTTATAAAAATAATAATTCTGAATTAATGTGTTATTCTATTCTAATATAAGATAAGATGGAATAATAATATGATAAAATGGTATCATAATATGATAAGATGGAATAATAATATGAAAATCTCCAATCATAACATGAAAAAATGAACTATGACACGATATGATAAATTTGAATCATAACAATTATTATTTATAATCGTATTATCCAATCATAATATGTTGTTTCATAGAGTATGATCACTACAACTATATTTTTTTTCTGAGTGTACCTTCAATATATATATATATATATATATAGGACTGTTAATACCTTCATGTGTTTGTCCCTTGGATAATTAAACTTTTATTAAAATAATTTTAAACAACAACACATTTACATTTTTTGAAAACATTTAAAATTACTAAAAGGGTATTATCCCTTAATTTGGTTTATATTTTATTTATACCAATAGATTGGTATAATTACATTTTACTTTTTATTTTAAATAAATTTAAAAATCTGGTTTTAAATTTGTATGTATTTGTTGAGTGGTTTTTATTTATTTACTGCGGCCAAATTCAACAAATATTAAAAAGCCTAAAAACCAAAAAGGGAAACATGAAATAAATATAAAAATGTTGGTTAAACTGTGAAATGTTTTATTTGTAAAGAATATTTTCACAAATTTTTAACACATTTGTTCAAGTCTCTGAAGTTAAAGGTGTAAGGGAAAAAGTATTTTATTAACGATTTTTATAAAAAAAAAATAATAATAATAAAACGTATAAAACGTATTGTAAAATCAAAAAGAGGCATAAATAAAGAAAGAGGAATAATATAACCAACATGAAAAGGATATGCATTTCATATCAAGAAAAATAATACAAATCTTTAATTTTTTTAGAATTTCGCAAAATAACAGAGCGGCAAAAAAATATCTTTTTTATTCTTCGCAAAAAAAATGGTAATAAATCTGTATCTGCTATCATACCATATCTCACCGCCATCCAAATACGCTAGGCCTACTCAGTAAATCCACCTTTTGTGGAATCTTCGAAAAGGTTCTGCGTAGTTCAGCGCTATTAGTTATAGGTGCGTTACGTAAGACACCATCCAAGGCATTAATTGTTCTGATGAACTGGATGCCCATGGATCTAATGGCCAAACAAATCGGTATCATGTCGGCGACTAGACTCAGTACAGGTGCATGAAATGATAGTAGCTATGGACATGCGATTATCTTTGGACTATATTCGGATGACATACCTATATTGATTATTGTATTCCCAAACCCTTTCTTCTCAATTCCAATCTCAGCCAATCCCACTATAAGAGACGTATCGTTTGAGGTTTACACCGATGGATCGAAATCTTCTGAAAGAGTTGGAGAAAGTGTCTTTATTCCAGCATACAGGAGGCACATCTCTTTTAAATTGCTGGATCACTGCACTCATCTTCAAGCGGAGATCTCAGCCATTAGGAGAGCGCTAAATTGGCTAATGTACTATAGAGCATTAGGAGTGGATATTCAAATTTGTACCGATAGTCAACCCGCCATTAAGTCTCTTTCGAGTGTCTATTCGACATTCAGGCTGGTACATGAATGCCGGACATCTTTAAATGAGATGGCGAGACATTTAAACCTAGAATTGGTCTGAATAAGGGGTCACTCAAGTACGCCGGGAAGTATTATAGCGGATGAATTAGCCAGAACTGGTTCCCTTCTTCAAAGTGAAGAAACAGACTAACTAGTTGGCATAAGTCTGTCATCTTGCAGATCAATAACACTGATGTACTTGTCGAGAAATGCTCAATAAAGATAGACAAACGAGTCTGCATATTCTATCTCGAGATAGATATAGCCCCAGCACGATCAGAAACGGTCGAGTTTCATTCTGTGACTGCTAAGGTATCAGCTACGAACACTTGTAGCCATTATTACAGGGCACTGGATTGCTGGTGCACAAGCTAGGAGACTAGAACTCCCTTTTAACTAGGAGAAGGAAGAAACATTAGAACATTTTCTTTTTTACTGTCCTGCTCTAGCGATTAAAAGGAGTGCAGAATTTAGTAGTCCATATATACATGGACTATCTGATCTCTCTGCAATTTATGTTAGACGGATCAGATCTTTTATTAGTGCCTTAGATTGGTCGATTCAAGCCTATTCTCAGACATGTCAAAACCGATTCATATGATCCACTAGGGTAGCACAACGGGACCAATAGGGCCCAAGTGAGCTGTATAGATACATTTACAGCTATCCATCTAACCTAACCTAACCTAACCTGTATCTGTATGATATTAGAATGTATAGAAAAACTATATAGAAAGAACTAAGCTTTTAAAAAAAAATTAATTTGTAATCAGCCTGTTATAATACGAAATAAGCTACAGGATATAGAAGTTATCCTTCTCTAGTATGAAAAATGTTTATTAAATGGTAACTTCTACAAAGTAAAAGCTATTGGCAGAGACTTTTAATTAAAAAGAAAATCAAAAGAAATAAAGAAGAAACCAAATTTATATATGGCAATTACATATCTCTTACAGTTAAAAAGAAGTTAGGACTTAAATTTTGAATTTTTGGCTTTTTGTTTTGACTTTATTTTGACTTTTGCGAATAATTTCCGTAGTATAAGAGATAACAACTTTTCCAATTTTTTTTTTAATTCCCAAAATATTCAAAAATAATGTTTTGAAATATATTTTTTCCATTTAGACATGAGAAATTATCGAAAGCCACACTTTGAAAAGTCTATAAAAAATAGCAATTTTTTACAAAAATTAATATTCTATTCCTTTTTTTTTTCTAAAAATCTTATCAATAAAAAAATACTTTCTTTATATATTCCAAATGATAAGACTATAAAAATATTCAAAAAAGAAATTTAGTTTTAATTATGTACTCTACGTCCAGCATTAATAGAAAATGATATAATTTTTAAGAAAAATTTCAAATTCATTGAACTGGCAAAAAAAAGTATATATAGACCGATTAATTAATTAACTAGTTCCCGTCTGCTTTTAAATGTACACAGGAGAGTATATTATATAAAAATAGTAAAATTTACAGAATCATAATTTTTAAAAGCTTAAAAAACATATTGAAACAGATTTATTAAACTATATTTTTTATATATATTTTGTATATTAACAATATTAACTTAATAATTATGTCTCGAGCAAGTAATTTTTTTAAGAGTTTAAATCTAAAAAAAAAAAAAAAAAAAAAAAAAAATTTAAAAACAAAATCCTAATATTTATTAATTTTGCAGCTTAATTTCTTCTATTCTAGATAATAAGGATTTATTTTCAATTTTAATAGCATAAGAACACACTGTGTGTTATTTAATATTTTTAACAATTTCGAAGATATAAAATTCTGTCAAAAAAAAATTAAATTTCTTACAAAATTTATATTAAAGAAAAATATTATTCAAAAAATCGTAAAAAATCTTAAATGGGTAAAAAGAAATTAATTTTATTACAAAGCTGAATATGGTGAAAATGAACATATTTATATTTTATTAAAATTGATGAATAGACAACGACTTTATTCAAATTTTAATAATTTTTTATATTTTTTCAAAACTAAATTGAGTGGGAAAGAAAATCATAAATAATAATAATACGAGTAATAATAATAATAATAATAATAATAATAATAATAATCAACTTTTCCTGCTAAATTCCTTCAATTTAAGGAGTTTCTTTTTTTGTATTTCGACATACTGTACATTATTTTGAATCTTTCCAGCGATTTTAGAAATATAAAAAAAATCTGTCAAAGAAAATAAAATTTCTTACAAAAAAGTTATTTAAAAAAAAATCCTGATGAAAAAACTAAAACGACAAAAAATGCAAATTTTTCTCTTTTGTCCTAAAGTTGCAAACAAAAATACTCACATGTCATTAAAACCTATGGACAAATGTCGACTTTATTTAAATTTAAATGATTTTTTTGTAAATTTTCATAATATTTTGTTTCTTTTTTTTATAAATAAAAATTTTTATTTATTTTCCTAGAAAGTTTTTTTTCCATTTTAGGATACCTCGTTAGATTTGCCCCACTGTACGTCACTTTTAATTTACTCAACAATTTTGGAGATATAAAAAAATTCTGTAAAAAAAAAAAATAATTTCTTAAATAATTAAAAAATTCGTGAAAAATCTAAAACGACCACAAATGCATATTTTTGCAAAATTTTCTTTCATTTGGCTCCACTGTGCATTATTTTTAATATACACATCAATTTCAAAGATATAAAAAAAATCTATGAAAAAATAAATAAAAATTAAAAAATTGTATTTAAAAAAAAAATAAAAAATTGTTAAAAATCTAAAAAAGACTAAAAACACTCTTTTATTATAAATTTGTATATTTCATTAAAATCGTTATACAAATGGCGGCTTTATTTAAATTTTAATAATTTTCAAAACATATTTAAATCTAAGATAAATAAAAAAACACAAATCATATTTCTAAATCTGTCCATATTACTTTTTTTTTTTTTTTTTTGTATTTGTCCCCAGTGTGCATCATTTTTCACATTCTTAAAATGAGATATAAAAAATTCGCTCAAAAAAATTACTAAAAACTAAAAAAAGAAAGAAATATTATAAAAAAAAAAAAAAAACTAAAATAGATCATTAAAATGGATGCTTAAATGTCAAATTTATTTAAATTTAAATGATATCTCATTAAAAAAAATCCTAAGTCCTAACATGTCTTCACAGAAAAAAAAAATTATATGACTTTTTTATCAAACTTTTTTCATAAAAAATAAAATTTTATTCATACACGTAGAGAAAAAATATAGTTGTATTTGTAGTATAGTTGTAGTATAGTTGTTTGTAGACTTTTTTCTCAAACTTTTTTTCATAAAAAATAAAATTTTGTTCATACACGCAGAAAAAAATATAGTTGTAGTAACCATAATCCAAGAGCAACATATTATGATTGGAATCTATGATCACAGCCAAAGATAGATATGATTATAAAAAACAATTGCTATGATTCCATTTTATCATATTGTGTCCGATTTTATGGTTCGCTTTTTTATGTTATGATATCTTACTACATTGTTCTCCTAATCTATCATATTAGTATTCCATTTTATCATATTATATATATATATATATTGTACCATCATATATTGTGCAAGATAATTCAAGATATTTTTTTATTAACTGAACTCTTTAGTAGTAGTTCATAAACATCTTATATTGCTTGAATCACATCAAATATTACAAAATCATGTCTACTTATATTGATTGATGTATAAACTAAATGAGAATTATAATGAAGGTGGAAAACTTATATATTCAATCAAAAACAAACAAGTTATGAAGTTTTCAACCATATTTGTAAAAAATGGGAATAATAATATTAATATGGTTTGAAAACGAAATATCGCTTAAGAACAAGAAAAAAGATTGATAATATTTAATGGTTTTCGCAATAATGATATTTTTTATATTAATAAAATTTTGTTTCTGGTGAAAATATTCAAAAATATAAAATTTTTATAGTCAACTATATTAATATTTTGATTGAATGTTAACATTGAATGACAAAATAGAAAAAACACATTGTCATCATGAATACAGTATTATTAAAATATATGAATATTAACAATGAGTACATAATATTGTTGTAGTTATAATACCGCAACCATGTTTTTCCTTTGCCTAAAGATATTATTAAATTCTTCATAATGAAAATTTTGAGAATTTTACAAAAATTTTGTTAAATCTTTGACTTATTTTTATTAGATTTGATCGCAAATGGTAAATGAAAATCGTTATACATGATAATATTAAAAAAAAAATGTATTAAAATGGTAAAATTTCCAGGAAAATCTGTTAAAAAAAATAATGTTTAGAATTTTACATAACTTTGCTTGGATTCCGCAGTATATCATTTTGATTAAAAACGCTTCTGTTCTGTTACCAAAATGTAGCTAAAAATCATTAAAAACTTAAAACTTTGTAAAGAAAATTTCAAAAATATTTCTACAAATTGAAAATATAAATGGAAATTTAAACAATATTTTTCATTCTTCTGGACTTTTGATTCATTTGAAAAAATATAAAAAAAAGTTTTAATGTTTCTGAAATTATGCTTAAATATTATGAACTGAAATCAATGTAAGTAAATTTCTATATTTATGAACAAACTTTTTTCTAAGTTTATACCCATAATGAAAAAGAATAAAATTATTTTAAATTTATCATTCCATATATAATATAACGAAATATTTATCCAAGCTAAATAATATATATATATATGTATATTAATATTCTGGCTATATCCGTCCTTCCGTCTGACTACTGAAAGCTCATTAGAGTTTTATAAAAAACGAGAAAAAAAAATATGTACGACAAGAATTTTTTTCGCAAATAGTTCAAAGATAATTATCAAATCGAAAAAAAAATGATCGTAATCAGCCCACCTTCCACATAAGGTAGAATTTTTAGTTAACACAATTTTTGTATAAATTTATAAATATGATTAGAAATAAAATAATTTTTAATTTTATTCCTTTTTCTATAATTTTGAAATAGGATACCTTCACTTAATTTTCAATAAAAATCCATATTTATCCAACGATTTTTATTAACTACAAATTCTATAATTTGTAATAAATTAAATCCTTAAAATTTGTAAGAAATTTAATTTTCTTTAAAAGATTTTTTTCCATATCTCATTTTATTTTCCAAATATTTGGCTTTATGATACATTAAACAAAGGCATAATTTCTGGTCGTTTTTGATTTTTTTAATTTTTAGATTTTGAAAGAATTTCAAATTCAATTTTTTTAAACAACTTTTTAATGTCTTCTAAAATATTGAGCAGATTAATAATTAATAATGCACAGATAATTTAAATTAGAATTTTTTTTAAATTTCTCTAAATCAAATCAGACTATTAGTTCTCAAGATGTGTTGCAACATATTGTGCCACCTCATTAATCTTCTAGATAAAGGTTTATCTCAAAAACTATAATCAATATAAAAAAAAACTGATTTCTAGGCTTAGAACTCCATGACCACATGTGTCTAAATTGACTGAGAAATCCCGTGTTACAGAAGCAGTACTGCCCTGAGTAATAATTATTTTTGGCCAAAATATATAAACTTTTTTTATTTTAAATTTCTCTCTTCCCTAATATTTGTTGAAGTGTGAATAATTTCAACATATGTTTTTATGATATTTTATTAATTGTTAATTTATTTTCACTCCCAAACAACAAGACATTTTTGACATTACACTTAGTTTATTGAAAACATATTTTTTTCGCATTTTTTTTTTTTTTTTTTTTTTTTTCAACCACTTTTTTGGTGATAAACAGCATACAACTTCCGCTTAAATGATTAACATTTCAGTTTAACACAAGTACTCAAACATTACACACACTAACCAATACACACTTACCTTTACGCATACATAGTTCATGTGATGTTTTTTATACAAAATATTTTTCTTTAACCACATTTATGTTCATAAACGTACATAAACGAGTAAATAACTAACTATATATAAAGATTATTTTTATGTTGGTTATATTTTTGTTCTGGATTTTAACCAGATTATGAGGTTAATTAATTATAAAACATTTCAACAAAGTTTTGTTGTATAATAAATAAGATTAACAGAAAGCTAAAACAAAAGAAACAAACAACAGCAACAAAATATGATTTATTGATTTTGTTTAAATCTCTGGATAATTTTAACATGAACAATTTTTCTGTCTTATGGTTATTTTTTTTTGTCACTACACTTCTAAAATTATGTAAGTAAGTTCCACAGAAAAATCATGAAAAATAAATAAAATTTAATTTAAAAGACGTACCGCTTACATTTCATTTGAAACAAAAAAGACTTTTATATTATTTTTTGCTGTTGATTTTTTAACTAACAAATTTTCAAAAAATAAATAATTTCATATTTTTACTAGCTCAACTGGCAATCGTTGTTTTGCCATATAACTTATTTCTAGTGAATATTTTGGTTTTTTTGTATGGGGATGGGTGGGTGTGCTTTTACACTTTTTGCTTTATTTTATGCCCTAAATGTTAAAATTTATAGCCTTGAATTCCTTCAAGTCTTTAAACTTTGCGTTCCTTTCACATGTTACAGTGTCTGCATGCCAAATTCTAAGAAAACCGTTTAATTGGTTAAGAATATATAGGGAGAGGGAGCTTTTACCCCTCTTGCTCTATTTCCCGCCTAAATAATAAAAATTATGTGCTATAGTTTCTTCCACACGCAGAGAAAAAACTATGGTTACAGCATTATCATTGCAACAATGTTATGTTATCATTGTTAATTTTTTTGAACTTTAATAGCTCTCCGTTTATGATAACAATGATTTTGATTTAATTTTGTCATTTAATGTATACACTCAATAATAATTTTAATATGATTGACTGCAAAAATTATATGATTTCAAATATTTTTACCAGAAACGAAATTTTGTTACTATGAAACATATTATTACTTCTATAACCATTAACTATTTTCAGTATTTTTCCTTGTTCTTAAACCATATTCTATCTTTAAACCATATTAATATTATTATTACTATAACAATAAAATGTTACAAATAAGTATAATTTTTATCCTTTTCACAAACTTAATGGAAAACTTCAATACCTGTTTGTTATAAATGTATATATTTTTTAATATTTGTTTTCCAACTTCAATATAATTCTCATTTAGTTTATATGAGAATTACATATATTAATTATATATATATATATATATATATATATATATATATATATATATATATATATATATATATATATATTTATATGTATATATATGCATATATATTATTATTTTTGAATATATATATAATTCAAAAATAATTTTTATTAATAATTATATGATAAGATGAAATAATAATATGATAAGACTGGCTGCCTATATGATAACATGAGGTAATATGATAAAATGGTATCATAATATGACAATGTGGTATATTAATATAATAATATTGTTCAATTATATGTAAAACTATAATCATAAATTACCATAAAATCGTATACAATATAAAAAAGTGGAATCATAATAATTATTAATTTTAATCATTTCTATTTTTCGCTGTGATCATATGTTCCAATCATGATATGTTGCTCTTAGATTATGTTAACTACAACTATATTTTTTCTCTGCGTGCAGATGTTACACTATTTGCCTATCAAATTTTAAGAAAATCGTTTGATTAGTTAAGAAGGGAGGGAGAGCTTTTGCCCTATTGTACGCCCTAAAGAATAAAAATTTTAGGCTATAGTTATTTCCAGATGTTACACTATTTGCCTGCCAAATTTCAAGAAGATATAGGGAGGGGAAGCTTTCACCCCTTGTGGCCTATTTTGCGCCCTCTAATGATATGAAATATACTTTACGACCTACTCCCATACCTAACAAATAAAATATATAAATAAATAATAAAAAATTTCATAAAAATCGGAAGGCTCCTCGGAAGGAGGAGTTCAATTACAAACACCGTGACACGTGAATTTTATATATATAAAGATTTAACCAATAAAATTTCAACATACAAAACAGTAAAATCTAATGTTGTGTCAGTTATTTTTAATTTAAAAAAATTACCTACCAAATCATTAGAAATTACTGTTTTATCATTTATTGAAAATAAAAGTTATGTAACCCGCAAAAAAATGTGAAACACATTATTTGCATATTTGTATTTTATTTCTCTTTTATTGCAAATTAAGTTAAAAAAAACTAATAAGTAATGTCGTTATGAAATAATTAAAGGAATAAAATATACATATATATTTATATCTAAATAACAACACTTATTTTGGGAAGAACTTATGTTAGAAAAAATTTCTCACTATTCCTGGGCTATTCTTGGTCAGTGCTAACAGTTTTGGTATTTACTTTGGAAAATAAGTTTCAAAATCTATGGAGATATGAAAATAGTTGTCAGCAAATGTTTAAGGTAATAAATGTATACTAAAATCTTACCATAACATTTTTGTTTTGATAGTATAAATTTGTCTACTATAGAATAGACGTAAGGAACTTCACTAACAATATTCACCGCAAAACTGTAATACAACATGTTAGATTATACAACCACCTATGGTGGTTTGGGGTATTATGCGTTTGATGTTTATGATGAGTATACCAATCGACTCATAATCACTTTTTGAATCGATCTAACGATGTCCGTCCATCCGTCTGGCTAACTGGACGGCTGCGTATAGGCTGGCTGTCCATGTAAACTTTGTGCACAAAGTAAATGTCGCAAATTTGAAGTTAATTCAATCAAATTTGTCACGTGGGATTTTCATGACACAAGGACGTAGCCTATTGAAATTGGTTATGATCGGTCCATTATTTCACCTAGCCCCCACACAAATGTCCGCCCGAAATAGGAGTTTAACGTTCATAAATGCCTTAAATATAACAATATTTTAATGAAATTCAGTGTAAGTTTTGTATAAGTATCAATCTTTGTGCCAAATTTCATGAAGATCGGTCCATAATTGACCATAGCTTCCCTATAAAACCCTCTTCCGAAAATCAATTTGACGTGCATAAATTACATACACATGTTAGTATCAGGTTTTGTATTCGACACAAATAAGTTTTATATAAGTAGAAATCATAGCGACAAATTTTATGAGGATTACTCCATAATTTAGCTACCATATAAGTCCACTTTCGGGTATCACCTTAAATGATGCACATGCACAATGGTGTGTGGTATTATATGGTCGGGCTTGAGCGACTATATCCTTCTTACTTGTTTTAGTTCAAATTTTTAATAAATACCTACGAGATTTTGCTTGTTTCATTTGTTGATTATTTTATTTAATTCTTTTAGTTACTATTTATATTTTAACTTTGGAAAAAAATTACCATAAAAACATGTCTTTAAAAAAATATATATATGTGAAATATGACCGGGTAAAATACCACAATATTTTCATTTAAATTAATTTAAATTTATTATTTTTATTAAAAAAGTTTAGTTTTATTTTTCAAAAGAAATATTTATTATCTCTAACTAAAAATTCTTTTTTATGATAGCTTGTTTTACGAATAGCTTATATAAAAAGCTAAAAAATAATTTTCTTTATGAAATAACTAGATTTTCATATATTTTAACTTAACGGAAAGCTTTCCTAATAAACTACCAACATTTAAGGTAAAAATTTTTTGAGTGTATATTAGCTCAATTACCTGACTTTAGTTTTTGCTGTTATGAACGTGTTGTTGTTAAATATCCTGGAATCACTTCACCTTGATAACAACATTTTATTCCCTAAACATTTATAATATCCACTTTGTCATTTAAGCCTCCTTCCCACCCACAAAGATGACGATGATGATGATAACTTCTTGAACACATAATCTACTACAATGACATTTTAAGCAGTTGAAGAGCCTTAACAGGAAAAACTATGCCAAATCGAATTCCCAGCTTGAAATTTTTTGTGTCATCATCATTATCATCAACTTTCTTTAATATCTCTTGTATATGTATAGAAAAGATATCCGTTTACAAACAATGTAGCAATTTCTAAAAGAATTCTTTTCTTTTTCTGTCTGTTTCATTGCCATAAACACACCTGTCAGGTGTTGTCACTTTTAGGCTGTTTTTAACATTTTTCTTAACAAAAAAAAAAACAAAAAAAAAAAACTTTAGAGGAAAAATTATTGCTGTTCTTTTGTATGTCATAAGGTTAGTTAAACTGTTATCATTCTTTTCGGATCACTTTCAATATTATAATATTGTTAACATCACGTTGTTAAGAGGAATCTTTCTTTTGTTTTATTTTGGCACCAACAAAACAAAAAGAGGATTTAATAATTAACACAATTTATTGAATATTTAGTAAAAAAAGATAATTTCCTGTTAAATATTTTGTTGAGTTTATTTATTGATGTATTTTGAGTAAAAATTACAAACAATAGCAATCAAAAACAAGTGAGAAAGTTATATTCAGCTTGGCTGAATTCCACTTTATATGGGAGGTAGGCGGACCACGCCCATTTTTTGTTTCCGATTTCATATTGTTCCTCGAATTATTCGGAAAAAATTTCGTTGATGTACATACTTTCTTGTGACAACTGTGACGACGGTCACCCTGTTTTTGTAGTATTTGGTCCAAATAAACTTTATATAAGACAAATATAATTGTGTCCGCCTCGATCTCCTGCTTTTAACAAACAGACAGGCAGACAGGCAGACGTACAGTATTAGTTCGTCTTAGATATTTAAAAATATACATGACGTATAATTAATATTAATTGTTTTGATAACAAGTATACGTATAGGTGTACAGCAAAGCGAAATTTTTAATGGGTTAAATCAAGCGAAAGAATTTTGAAAGATTGTTTTATTTAAAAGTTTTTTAAGGCGAGAAAAAATTTATTTTTTTTTTTTTTAGTTAATTTAAAACAAATATTATAACGAAAATTAATCCATAAAATATTTTTATAAATGCTACTAAATTTGCGTTCAATCCTTTTATATTTTTTATTCGTTTTAGACCTCAAAAATTATATTGTTCGTCCATCTATTGAAATAAAATAAATGAAGCTGTATAAGAGATATATATATATATATAACTGCTCCGTAAATGACATAAGTGACAGTGCACATAAAATTTACAAATATGAAAAAGTAACATCAAAAAAAAAGTACCAACCAAAACCGTAAAAAAAACAAAAAAATATAAATTTTAAATAAAATATAAATTTTTAAAAAAGGTAGGTCCTAGTTTGTAATCTTCAGATTATCTGAAAATAAATACATAACTACCAAATAGTAATAATATTTCAAATGTACCGTTTTTGTTATAAATAAAATTAAATAAGAATCAAAAAAGATGGTTAGTTTTCCTAAAAAGTAGTAAAATATAAATTATATAATAATACTTTAAAAGGACCAATTTGATAGAAATATATTCCAAATATATAAAAATGAAAAACAAATACAATAAAAAGTGATTTTTTTTTAACAACAAACATATACAAACATATACATACATATTCATTAAAGATAGCGAAAAAATAAATGCCAATTATCCATAAGATATAAATTTAAAAAAATAAAATAAAAAACTAAAAAAAGAATAAAAATACTTTTTTAGAAAATTTACTTAAAAAGTATCAATTTCAATTAGAAAATAAAAAAAGTCGTTTTAACAAAAGTACTATTAATAATTCAAAAATAGTTTCAAAAAAAAAGTACTTTGGTAAGAAAATTAAAATATTCTTAAAAAGTATCAATTTAAATATAATCTTAAAAAAATACTTTTATAAGAAAGTAAAAACTTTCGAAAACAAACTTTAAAATTTTCATAAAAATATCAATAAAATCTCTGCGGAAATTGGTGGCAATTCAGCAATAATACCGGGTCCTTCAGTACCAGTTGAGTACCAATTGATACATAACCACTCATAAAAGTTCCAGTTGAGATGCAGTTGCCATAACCACGCTCACTAAATATTAGTTAAGAATCAATTTCTAGTATGCTTGTTAAATGCGCAATTAGCAACAGATGCGCAGCTGTGTTCAATATTAACGTGGATACCTGCTGTGACGGCCTAACCCCACGGTGATCTTAACACCGGTGATCTACCCTCTCCAGATCACCCTTGTGATCCGTGTTCCTGCAAGCAGACAACACATGAAACCACAATCATTGATCTGCAAGATGACAGAGGTATGCCCACTAGTTGGTCCGCTTCTTCACTTTGAAGAAGGGAACCAGTTTTGGCTAATTCATCCGTTATAATACTTCGCGGCGTACTTGAGTGACCCCTTACTCAGACAAATTCTAGGTTTAAATGTCTCGCCATCTCATTTAAAGATGTCCGGCATTCATGTACCAGCCTTGACGTCGAATAGACACTCGAAAAAGTCTTAATGGCATTTTGACTATCGGTACAAATTTGAATATCCACTCCGAATACTCTATAGTACATTAGCCAATTTACCGCTCTTCTAATGGCTGAGATCTCCGCTTGAAGATCTTAAAATAGATGTTCCTCTTATATGCGGGAATAAAGACACCTTCTCCAACCCCTGGAGAAGATTTCTATCCATCAGTGTAAACCTCAATCGATATTAAAAAAAAGTGCAAAATTAGAAAAAAAAATAAAAATAAAAATTTTCAATAAAAGGAATCCTTTCTATAAAATTGTACTAATTTTCAAAAAACAAATACCTAATAAAAATAAAAAATTCACGAAATTTGAAATTAACAAAAACGTTTAAAAACAACTGATTTAAAAAATCGAATTTTCAAAAGTCGAACAAATGTAAACAAAACTGCCAAAAATTTCAAAAATAAGCAATTATCAAAAAAATATTCTAGGTAAGTTTAAATTTTTAAAACAAGTACTAATTTTTAAAAAACAAAAAAATTAAATATTTTTCAAAATAGCACAAGTTTAAAATAAGGTACAAATTTTTAAAAATATAAAAAAGGAACACATTTCAAAATAAAATCACATAACACAAAAATCAAAAACAGTACCAAACTTTAAAAATGTATTTACACCCAGAGACAAATCGACCACATACGTATGTGTCCAAATTCAACATGGAGTGTTTAAATCATTAATGAAAATTGATACCAATTGATATCAATTTGACAACACTTCATTATCGAATTATTTGTTTTCTATTTTGTATATTTAAAATTTTTAAATGAACGATATCAAAAAACCGATATGACCAAAGTGCTCTTGATTCATATTTTTTAAAATTGTCTGCATTTTTCGTTGCAATTTGTTACTTTTTTAGTTTTTTAAAATTTGTACTTTTTACAAATATTTTACTTTTTAGATTTTTTGTAACTGTTCCTTTTTGGAATAACATTACTTACTTCATATATATACTGAGGGACAAAAATTCGATAAACATTATATAATTATATAATTTTGCAAGAAAAAAAATAAAACAAATCAAAAATAATAATAAACAACAATATAATATCCCATACCATTGTGCATGTCAATCAAAATTTCGTGGAGGGGTCTTATAATGTGGACAATTGAGGACCGATACTTTTACTAAGTGTAAAATAAAATATACGAATACAAAATATTATGTTAATACTAACATTTATATGAATTTAAGCACTTTAGGGTGTTTCCCGAAAGTGGGCTTATATGGGAGCTATGGTAAATTATGGAGCAATCCTCATAAAATTATTCAATATGACTTCTACTTACTTATTTCTGTCGAATATAATTCTGATACTAACATGTGTATGTGATTTATGTGATTTTCGGAAGAGGGTTTTATATGGGAGCTATGATCAATTATGGACCGATCTTCATGAAATTTGGCACAAAGATTGATACTTATACAAAATTTCATTGAAATATTGCTATATGTAAGGCATTTATGAAACCCCTATTCTGAGAGGACACTTGTATGAGGACTAGTTGAAATAATGGACTGATAACTAACTTCAATGGGCATCTTCTTTCTATTATGAAACTCCTACGTACCAAATATTGTTGAATTATATTCAAAATTGCGACCTGTACTTTGTGCACAAAGTTTACATGGACAGCCGGCCAGCCGTGCAGCCAGCCAGCCAGGCAGGTGGACGGACATCATTAGATCTACTCAAAAAGTGATTCTGAGTCGATTGGTATACTCTAAGGTGGGTGCTGGATGACTTTTTTTCTGTGCGTTACAAACATCAGCACAAACGCATAATACCCCAACCACCTATGGTGGCGTGGATTATAAAAATAAAAAAAATTCCAAAAACTATCAATTAACCAAAAAGATACAAATTTAAAAAAGTAATCATTAAAGAAATTAATGGAAAAAATACTAAAAAATTAAAAAAGCATAAAATACTAAACATAATTTTAAATTTTAAATAAGAATAAATTTTTCAACAATTATTAATTTAAAATAAAAAAAAAGTTAAAAAAAGTTGACACAAATTTTATTAAAAAAAAGTATTTAAAATAACTAGCTTAAGAAAAAAAATTAAATACGCATTCTTAAAGGGAAACTTTAAAAAAAAGCATTAATTTTCCAAAAAATATATATTTCAAAAACTTCGCAAAAAAGAACATACTACAATATAAAAAAAAATTAACAAAAAAAAGAAAAAAAAATTAACAAAAAAAAGAAAAAAAACATTAAAAAAATATTTGCAAAAGTAAACTTTTTTTAACTCCTCACTTCAATTATCTTTAAAGAATCCTCTCTCAAAAAATTCAATATTTAACTTTGACCGCTTGAATTTTTAAACCAAAACCATTAAACTTACCATTAGTCAAACACTTATGAATAAAAAAATGGAAATATATAAAAATTAATTATCAATATTAATTAATTCTTTCTCATAAAAAAGCTATAACTATTATTTTACAAAAAAAAAAAAAAAGAAACAAATTCTCTTCATAGCACACATTTTTATTTATAGTATCAAATGTATGTATTTTACATTAAAAATGTTAATAAATCAATATAAACTTTGAGTATTTTAAAATATTTCACTTGAACTTTATTTTATACGTTAAAAAAAAAAACAAAAAAAAAACATAATAATAAAAAATATATGTGTTACTGAGAAAAAAAATTAAAATTTCATATACAGCCAATGAAATTATTATTGAAATTAAACTTAAAAATATGAGTAATTTGCTGTTAAAACCTCATTATTAAATCACTTTTATAGCACTCACAAAGACACAAATTAAAACACATTCAAGCATGTATAAATCAATAAATAACAACAACAACTGACTGACTGACTGAATAAATGAATGAAAGAGTGAATTGGCGAGTGAATGCTTTAAAAAGGCTAAAGAATAAATTAAAATGTTTTTTTTCATCAATGGATTTAATATTAAAAATTATAAAAAAAAAATACACTCAAAAAATAATTTAAGTAATACGTAATCAAATCAATCCGGAGCGGTGTCAAAAGTAGGTTAAGTAAATATTTTCTTGAATCAAGTATGAAATACTTGATTCAAGAATAGTGAAAAATTGTTAATTTTAGCTCTATTTAAGTTTTTTACTTTGGCTTGAATTTATTTCAAGTTCTTTTTTTATTTTTGTAAATCTTGGTTTGATTTAAGGCTAAGTTCATACTTAAAGTGAGCATAAAAATAATTGGGTCACAATTAAACCCAAAATGCTTTTGATTTAAGAAATATAGACCTTGAGATAATGGAAATTGTGATTGTTTCCAGAATTAAAACTTATTTTATAATCGAAGTTATACTAGATTTTAGAATAAAGATTTATATGAAGATTTATATAAAAAATTATAATCATAAGCTCGAATTCAAACTTAAACTGATGCATAAAGCACTTGTTTCTAGAATTTTTATAGATACTTTATATACAAACCTAAACTTAAATGTATATAAAAATATATATATATATATATATATATATATATATATATATATATATATCTATGGCAATTATGGGTGGGCTTCATAAACGCCATTTCAACCGACAAGCAGACGGACTTTTTAGATTTCCAAGGAAATTTTGGTAAATTACAAATGCAATAACAAACTCATATACTATATACCAGAGACCTGCGTCGAGGAATTTTATCGGCGCAGGCGGCTTGTGTTAAAAAGCTTCGGCGGCGGCTTAAAATCGGCTGTGAGCCTGCTGACATTACACACACATTTTTCTAATTAAAAATTTTATATTTTCATGCACCATTGATTAATATTGTTCATAAAAATTGGACGAGATTTTTTTCACAGTATATACAGAATTATTAAGTTATTGAAAAAATATGCGAATAATCTAAGGATATTTTTGGATTTTTACAGAAAATATTAGAATAATTGTTTGCATATTAGAGTGAGAAATGGTCTTCTCTGATATAAAAAAATATCAATTCTTAAGATATGCTAAAAAAACTAAAAGAATGCAATAAATAATGGAATTTATATCAATTATTTTGATAATTCCCAACCACATATCGTTAGTGAATAGAAGTGATTTATTAGCTGACAAAATCTTGTGTACGGGTTTTTTTAGATATCTCGCAGGATGTCGATTAAGGCTCATTAAAATTTATTAGCAACTGTAAATATTATTTTTTTACAGTATTAGCATAAAAAATAATCAATTATAAAGCTAGATTTACATGATTGAAGGTATTTTGAAAATTTATTTTGATGTTCTATTTACAGGTTTCAAAAATTTGATCAAAATATTCTTTCAATATATTTCAAAATCTTTTGATAAAAATTTGATCAAAATTTGTTGAAGCAAATTTACATTATTGGTAAACTTTTTATATTGAAAATATTGACTTTGATCAGCTGTTTTGTTTCTTTTGTGAAATAATTTATTATTATAAAAAATAATTTATTATTATAAAAAGAAACAATTAATAAGTATGAACGATGACACAATCATCATAGCATCAACATTTTTAATATTGGAGGAAGAAGTAGCTGATAATAATGCAAAAAAAAAGAAGAAAACAAAAGGAACATTGGGTTCGATCTTTTATTTTGGAAGGAAATGGTATGTATGTCTCTTTTAGGGAGAGATTGAAAAGGAATGATCCCGACTTATACAAAAACTTTGTGCGAATGTCACCAGACGATTTTGATTATTTGCTTAATCTCTTCACCCGATTAATAGAAAAGGCCAATACTAATATACTAATATGCGGAAATCTATATGCCCCGAAGAATGCCTGGCAATTACTTTGAGATTTTTAGAGACTGGGGACAGTTACGCAAGTATGATATTGTGTCTGAAGTCTGCGCTGGATTATATAAAGTATTAAAAGATGAATTTTTAAAGGTAAACCCTAATTTATTAAATAAAAAAACATATCAAAAATAATATCTATTGGTACAGATGCCAGTAACAGAGGAGGAATGGGAAAGTATTTCCCAAAGTATAAATAAAACGTGGAATTTTCCCAATTCAATCGGAGCCTTAGATGGAAAACATATCGATATTATAGCACCAGCACATTGTTCAATTATAAAAAGAAAAACAGCATTGTTTTGATGGCGCTTGTGGACGCGAACTACAATTTTGTTTACATCGACGTTGGTGCAAAGGGTAGAGAGTCCGATATATTGAATCAAAAGAATGAACTCGCTGTCAAATTATTTATAGTTATCAATATTGCCATATGCGATTTTGATGCTTATATACACGGCATCAATAAAATCTTCAATAGTTTTGTTCAATAAATTTTGATCAATAAATTTTTAAGAAATTTTGCTGTTTACACGAGTTTAAAACATTTTGAAGAGCAATTTTGAAGAAAATTTCAATCGTGTAAATCTAGCTTAAGTCATCAAAATTACTTGGTTGATTTATAATTATTTGAAGTTCTAAATGATGCAAATATTTTTCTTTCATATTTACAACTTAAATGGCAAGTACTGCATTAAAGTAATAAAAATAATTCGTCTTTAACATATTTTTTCGGATTTTAAGCCGAGTTAAGCCGAAAATTTTACGGCGGCGGCGGCTTTCAAATTTTTCTCGACGGCTCGGCTTTGCCGAATTTCAGCCGTTCGGTGCAGGTCTCTGCTATATACCCTTTCAACCTATGGTGAAGAGTATAAAAACAAAAAAAAAAGTAATTTGTTTCTAAGGAAGAATTTTGCTTTTTCTGCCTATTTTGAAAGAAAAAATGTAGCATGTTTTCTGTCTAGATACATATCTAATACATAAATTATGTTTGCAAATACATAAGTATATAGAATTATATTAATAAGTAAGTAATAAATTGTACTTACATCATAGTTATCTTCAAAATACTTCATGTATACCACTTGCCTCAATTTTTTTACAATTTTATTTTGCACTTACTTTTTAAATAATAAAAATTAGCTTCTAAATTGAACTCTTTCAGGAGTTAGAGCAAGCGTAAGTCGTCATTTGGAGGTAAAGCTTTAAGAGAAGTTAATTTCACTTGTTGGTCACACGTTTATAAAAAACAACAATATTTAAAAAATCAAAAACAAATAACAAAATATTTAAACGACGCACAATAAAAGACTAATGAAAATTGCCTGACGAAACTTGAAAGCTACCAATAGACAAATAGAGAGTGAGAGAGCGGAGAGAGTAAATTTCATTCCGCTCATATTCTCTCGCAGGTAAATGTAAGAATTTTTTTTCTTAATTCAAGACAAATGAGACTTAATTAAAATTTTAAGAATTAGTTACCCTACAAGCAAAATAATACGAGAGTGATTCGAATTCGTATTGCTTAGAAGAAAAATTTTATTGCCGCAATAGTCATATTTGTATTGCGGGAGTTTCCCCTCTCGGAAGAAATTGTGCGTCACAGGCGATACATCTAAGCAATAAGATCTCAATACGTCTGGAAGAAAAATAGGCAATATTGCTAGATAATCAACTAGGTGAAAAAAAGATACAGCCAAATAATCTTCTAGAAGATGTAATAAATATATATGGAAAAATTATCACCAAAAAAAACTTTGAAATAATATAATAAAGAAATCTTTTATATCCCATGCTGCATGCACAAAAAACGCTCACATAAAATGTTCATTTTTAGCTAAAAGACAAACAAATTTCTTCAGTATTTTTTCATTTTTGAGCAATTTTTCGATAACTAAAAAAATTGTGACTGAAAAATAAAAGTATTGTATTAACTTCTTCCAGATGATCTTAATGGGATATCATCAATTTATTGCATAGGTGATAGTCACTTTACTTAAAAAAGGGCAATATTTTGAAATATTTGAAAAATAATAAAAAAAATTTTAAATTTTATATATATATATTTTTTTTTTTTTTTTTTTTTTTTTGTTTATTGCCTTATTTTAGAAAAATATTGCTTTGATGATTTTCATCTAAATAATAAAAAGAAGATATTGCGTAAATTTCTTCCAAATGTTTATAAGGTATTTTATTTAAGTACGATTTGTATTCCGTTCTTAAATATATCTCAGCACGAATTGTATTTGAATTTTTAAAAACGATTTTTACGAAAAATAAGAAAAATAAACTTAATTTTAGAATAATGTCTTCCTCTCTGTGTACAAATAATAAAATAGTCCATAACAGATAGCTATAAAAGGTAATAAAACTGAACTTAAATCAATTAACTTATTTTTTTCAAAAAGCTACAAAATATTGAACATTTTTATACAACATACAAATATTTAAAATCACTTAATTTTATTTTTATTTTCAAACAATTTAAATCAAATTTTATTTTTATTTCAAACAGTTTCAAATTCATTTTATTATTAAAAAAATTTCCTTACATTTGTAACAATAATAAAAGAAACCAGCTTGTGGTAATAAAAAAAATTATAACATAAAAATCCGTTTATAAAATAGCAAAGAAAACTTTTTTAAGGTTAAAAAGAAAAATAAAATGAAAATATCTGTACAGAACAAAAGCCAGGTGTTTAACATAAAAAATGTCTTACCCTCAGAAAATAAATTTAATTCAAGTTGTTGTTGTTTTTTTTTTTTTTTTTGGTTTTTTGCCGCCTTAACAAAATAAAAATCATCCTGAAAATAAAATCACCAAAAATTTCTTATTTTTATTTTCCATTTCGTAGCTCTTAAGTAACATTTTTTTTTTTTTTGTAATTTTCTTGTATTTTATTTTACTTCCTTTATTACTTTCAATGACCACATAAATGGCATCATTGATGATCGTTCATTTTTTTCCTCCTCTTGTTTTTTAGTATTCTTTTCAAAAATATATGATTTTTTATTTCCGCCAAAAATAATGATAGAGCAATAAGTATAAAAATAATATAATAAATTCCCGTAAAACTTTAATATTTTGCTGAGTTGAAGTTTTTTGGTTATAGGAGAGAATATTGTGAAAATCAAATCATGTAAAAATTATAAGCAGAGAAAATGTAAAAAGCCCATAATTTTCAATGTATAAAACTGAAGACAAATTTAAGGCATTATTTTTTACGAGGGCACATCAATAAGTCCGTGACTTTTTGAATGAAACACAGCTTTTTTTTTTTTTTTTTTTTGCAAAACAAAAATCTATTTTTCAATATAAAATCTCCTTTTAACTAAATACACTTAGCCCAACGTTTCTCTAGTTTTTGTATACCTTCCAAAAAATAGTATTTTTCGAGGTCCTTAAAATAGGCATTTGTTTGGTCAATTATTTCATCGTTGGAGCTGAATCTTTTTTCACCGAGCCATTTCTTTAGGTTTGAAAATAGGAAGTAGTCTCCAGGGGCTAAATCCGGAGAATATGGCGGATAAGGTACCAATTCGTAGCCCAATTCATAGAATTTTACATTGAGGCTGCACACGTGTGCAGCCGTGCATTATCTTGATGAAAAAGAACTTTTTTCTTGGCCATATGGGGTCGTTTTCTTTTTTAGTCCTCATTAAATCGGTGTAATAAATTGGCATAATATTCGCCGTTTATTGTTTTTCCCTTTTGAAGGTAATCGATGTGGACTATCCCGCGTCCATCCAGAAAAACTGTTGCCAGCACCTTATTGGCCTACAAACTTATCTTGGCCTTCTTCGGAGCAGTTTCAGCCGGAAAAGCCTATTGCTTAGACTGCTGCTTGGTCTCCGAAGCACAGTAATGGATCCATGTTTCATCCACCGTTACAAAACGCCGCAAAACTCAAAACTGCGGTTAAACAACTCAAATACCAACAATCCTTTGAAGTTGTCACAGGTTTACGTTTATGGTCAATTGAGAGCAAACGCGACACCCATCTTGCGGACAAGTTTCTTAAAACCAGCTAATCATTTAAAATCGAAACCACACTGCCATATGAAATGCCTATGGCATCGACAATCTCACGCACTTTTACTCTTCGGTCGGCCAATACCATATCGTGGATTTTTTCGACATTTTCGGGTGTACTGAAAATGTCATTTGTACTTGTGCCGTTCAAAACACACAACCTCGAGTATTTTTTCTAAAAATGGAAAAAAGTGAATTTCGAGTGCTCATTAAACATTACTTTTTGCGAAAAATAGCCATCAATCAAACCAAGGAAAAGCTCGATAAATACTATGGGGACTCTGCACCATCGATTTCAATGGTAAAAAGTGGTTTACTGACTTTCGTTGTGGTCGCACAAGTACAAATGCCAAGGTAAGTTTTTTGGGATGTACGCAGGATAATCCATATCGATTACCTTCAAACGGTAAAAACAATAAACGGCGAATATTATGCCAATTTATTACACCGATTTAATGAGGACTAAAAAAGAAAACTATGGGGTCGTTTTCTTTTTAAGTCCAAGAAAAAAATTATTTTTCATCAGTGAGACTGCACACGTGTACAGTCTCAGTGGCAAAACTCTATGAATTGGGCTACGAATTGGTACCTCATCCGCCATATTGTCCGGATTAGCCGACTACTTCGTATTTCCAAACCTAAAGAAATGGCTCGGTGGAAAGAGATTCAGCTCCAACGATGAAATTATTGACCAAACAAATGCCTATTTTAAGGACCTCGAAAAATCCTATTTTTTACGCAAAGTAAATGACGGCATTTCATAAAACTACGAGGGAAGTTCGAAAAGTCATGGACTTATTGATGCGCCCTCATATATAAAATCACAATATTGAAAAAATCCATTTTATTGTTAAATAAAAAATAATATTTCGTTTTCAAATACCAACTTTAGTTCTTAATTTATGTCACCCTTGACCACCAGACCATTTAAATATTTAAATTAAACATCTTGTCTCCATTCCTTACTCCCCTCGTCTTTAAATTATTTTTGTTTATTTTCTCCATGACTTTTAGTCTTTCGATTTGTTTTTATTTATTTTGTTAAGTGCTGATGTCGCTGTTTATTTTTTTTTTCCCCTAAACACTCTGTTTAAGATTTTGAATGATGATGAGGATGATGATTTTGTAAGTCCAAAAAACTACTTTCAGCCAAAAATAACATTAACGACAGCAAGAAAAAATAAACAAACTTTACAACAAATTTGTGTAGCTGTTTAAAACTAAACATATTTTAAAGGTTTATTAGGTTAATGATAATGATGATATTTTCCCAAAAAAAAAAAAAAAAATTGCAGAGTTTTTTGAAAAATAACCGCTTATTATGTAAAAAATAAAAAGAAAAATCTGAAAATTTAATGATAAATTACAGGAAATATTAACAATATAACCAAAAGCAGAGTACTAGGCTAATAAGTGCTTACAATTTGTTTTGTTAGTTTTATAAGTTTGAGGAGAAAAAAAAGGAATTTAAATAAGAAATTTTTGATAGTAAAATTTGTCTTCTTATTTTAGTAATTTTATGTCAAACATTAACATAAAATAATAAATATTAATTTAAGCATTTGTTAGCTTAAAGAAAATAATATATAAAATATATATTTTTTTTTTCAAAAAGTTATGGTCTTAAAAGACTGTTTGCATTATATTAATAAATTAAAACAAAAAAAATTATCTATAAATATATTTGCTATAAATTTGTTCTAATATTTATAAATTTTTCTCCACCAACAGCTGTTTTAGTTTATTTGATGTAATAAAGAAAACTACTAAAAGTATAAAATAAATTTTACTCAATTTCTTTTTGTTATATTTTTATTAAATTTTATTTCTACATATTTTTTCTTTTCCTTTTATTACTCTTCAAACCAAAAGGAAATGTTAATATTTGCTTATTTTTAAAAAGTAATAAATCAAAATGTCATGACAACAATATTTGACATATTTTGGTTACAAAAATAACTAAGAAAATACAATAACATGAAAAATATATAAACGAATACAGGTTGCATGGTACACATATTGAAAATATATTGCACAGAAGAGCCGATAGCAAAACTTTTGTAAATAAATCTGTATCTCCTTAACTGCTAGCCCGATCGAATTGAAATGTATAGGAGAATTATAAAGGAGAACATATACAAGCCTACAGAAAAATTACTAGCTCTACAATTCAAGTCATACATTTTCAATAACCATTTCAATTAAGATATCTCGATCAAAATTGCCAAAAAATTTACTATTTTAATGGACTTACATCTAAACGTATTAGTGTAGCCCCAAAATTAAAAATTGTGAAGTTCCCAGTTCAAATGATAATTTACTTCATTTTAAAATACCATTACTCAAAATTCTCAAAATGAATTAAGGTCTTCTTTTTCGGGTTTTTCGGACTTTTGTCATATTTATGCCAAGGAAATAATATACAAATTTAATATCGCAAAAAAGGCCTTTGGAAAACGGATTTAATGATATAACTAAAATTTGGAAACACATACAAATCTGTCCAAAATTTTGCAATATTTTACACAAAATTTGGATATTTGAATTTTCTACACATAAATATTTCAAAAAATAAATCGAAATAATAATGGGTAATTCAAGTAGAGATACTTTCTTCAATAGCCTTTTTTTCACAGACCACGTGTGAGTCGTGTCATGCTGTCATGTTATTTTTGTTTAGTATTGTTTGGCATTTCATAATGGAAAGACTTACGCCTGAACAACGTTTACAAATCGTTCAACTTTATTACGAAAATTCACGTTCTGTGAGGAATGTGTTTCTTGCACTTCGCTCAACTTATGGTCAACATAATCGGCCTACTGAGCGTACTATTCGCAACACCATCACCCATTTTGAGACTCAACATTTATTATTGGATAATATTCGACCGAATAGACCATGTCCAGCACGCTGTGAAGAAAATATAGCGGCCGTAGCTGAGAGTGTACACGAAGACTGTGGAGAGTCGATTCGGCGCCGATCGCAGCAACGGCGACCGTTATCGTGCCACGATAACCGACTATTTGATGCCTGAAATTGAAGCTCGTAATCTCGGTGATATTTGGTTTCAGCAAGACGGCGCCACTTCCCACACATCACATCAATCAATGGATTTATTGAGAGTACACTTCGATGAGCACATAATTTCCCGTTTTGGGCCGGTCGATTGGCCACCAAGATCGTGTGATATCACACCGTTAGACTTTCTCCTGTGGGGATATGTAAAGTCTGAAGTCTATGCGGACAAACCCGCTTCGATTTAGGCCTTGGAGGAAATCATCACGTGTGTCATTCGCCAGTTACCAGTCGAAATGCTCGAATGAGTCATCGAAAATTGGACTCAACGGATGGACCATCTGCGACATTGCAACGGCCAACATTTGATAGACATAGTCTTCAAAAAATAAATGCCAAAGAATGTTCTTTCAAATGATAATAAACATTCCCTATTAAATTTGAATTTTCTGTGTTTTTTTTCTTTAAAAAAGTAGGGAACATCGCAATGGATAACGCTTTAGAATACAATCCTCTAGCAGTTATACCGAAATGTTTTTTTTTTCGTTTTTTTTTTTACTTCGAACATGTTTGAATTTTTCGAAACATATTTTCCTTCATATGCAAATGTTTCCATATGAGGAGGAATTAAAAGAATTTACCATTAAAATGCCTATTTTAATAAGCTTTTTAATAAAAATATATAATACTTGATACGAAATAAATTAAGTTTAATTGAAATACCCACAAAATTTTGCTAAGAAGTGTATTCGTGTGTAGTTGAATAAAATAAGTACAAGTAGAAAGTAAAAACTGAAAATAAAGTTCAGTTAAATATATTCATAAATGTGTATATATGCACACAATTACACCAATACCTCGCTTTGCGTCGTTTCGTTTTGTGCTTTTTCGAAGTTGCGTCGTTTCTGAATTAGTACTAATTTTTACTGTGCGTTAGATTTTTCGAAGTTGCATTGTTTTGGGTTCGAGTCTTCATTTTTTTTTTTATTTTTTTGAAATTTTTTTAAATTTTCTTTTTTGAAAAAAAAAAAAAAGATGGCACAACTTCTGTTTCTAATTGCGCCATGCCATCAAAACTTGGGGAGTCCCTTTCTAACTGAAAATCAACACAATTTTAATACAGTTTTATTTCACTTATATGTTTTGCTAATTTTAGGGTTCAGTTTTAAGGTTCAGTTGAAAGTATGGACGAGACTGACATAAATGAATTTTTAACCTCGCACAAGAATTGTCTAACTGGAATTTCAATTTGCTAAAGAAGAAGATGACAGTAACCATTCATTAAAAATCTCCGAAGAACATAATTTAACCTCCAAACAAATTTCCAAAGCGATGTGTTGGATTGACGAAGCTATGGAGTTTTTTTTCTATAGAAAATCATAATTCACTTTGCATCGTTTCAATTTGCGTCGTGTTTTTTTTTTTTTTTTGGAACGTAACCACGACGCAAAGTGAGGTATTAGTGTATGGATAGACTGTGAACACAATACAAAAAAAATAATGTATTTTTATAAATTTTTGTCTAGACATATAGACTGAAATCGTTATATTTTCTTCATTAGGGAAGTTATAAAGACAGCATGAATATCAGTAAATAGGTAAATTTTAGTATTTATAATGTTTAAGAAAAATTTGTTCAGATTTAAGAATTTATAAAAAATTACCCGCTGAATTTTTTATTAAAAATTATTTTTTATACACAAAAAGATCTTTACACTGCCACTACATTACATTTAAATAAATATATTCAACTATTAAAAACATTTTTTATATTGAAAAATTTCGTTTGAAATTTCATTAAAAATTTTAATATATTCGACTAGTACAGGACGTAGGGCGCAACTCTCAATCAAAAAGTTTTTTTTTTTTTTTGACATACGAGAACATATTCGACCAATACTGGACATAGGGCGCACCTCTCACTCAAATAAAAATGTCTTTATTATACAGTATTGAACCTCTTTTATTAAACAAATTTTGAGGAAAAAGTGCAAGAATCAGACCACATTATTGTAAAAAAAAAAAAAAAAAACAAACAAACATTTTTTGTACTCAATTTGAAGTCTTGATTTTGAAAATTCTTTCACGGTTAGACGAATTGAGATAATTCAAAAAACTGTTCAACATATTATTTTGAAATGTATTAAGATATTTAAAAAAATTTTCATTCCTTTATTAAGGAAACTATTTGAGAACAACCAAAGAAAAGTTAAAGCAAAAATTCAAAATTTAAAATTTCCAATTTCAAGCGCAAATATCTTTTCAACCATAAGAGTCATGTCATGGGTGACTAAATACCACATCAAGCTCTCTACAAAGAATTTTAAATCTTTGAAATCGAATTTAATTTATAGAAATTACGATTTTTGAAACTTTTCCACACTCAGTGTGGTCAGTTTTGACACCCTGCATCTTTTCTGACTAAAAGATGATTTTTCTAAAAGCTTAGATCCTTTTCAAATGTATGAGAAAGTTATAAAAAAGCATCTAAGCTTTAAGAAAAATCATCTTGTAGTCACCCTGTAATAATACGAGATATGCTACAGGGTGCCAAAGTTGACCACCTCGAGTATGTTAACGTTTCAAAAAAATCGTAACTCCAACAAATCAACAAATTTCAAAGATTTTTTATATTTTCGAAAGTGTTTGGCGAGATAAAGAAAATAATGCTTACTCATCTAAGTTATCTCTTGCAGTTAAAAAAAAATATTTACGCATGAATATATATATATGTTTATTGGCCTTGGAAGGCTTTTGTATATTACCTGTTATGAAATAAATAAATAAATAAATTTTGAATCTTTGATTTTCTACCACGACCTTATTTCGTTTTTCAGGAATAAGACCTGAGTTATATGACTTTTTTAATTTCTAATACCTTCCAAAAGAATATGCTGAAAAATTTTTTGATTATCTCAATTCGTTTATCCGTGAAAAATGTACAAAATATATGATTTTGACCGGGCAGGTAGCAGTTTCTTTATTAAGCATTTACATAGACTTGTCTCTTGAAATATGTAAAGAAAAAGATCTTTTATTACCAAAACTTTGAGAAAAAAAGTGAAAGAATTGTACAATTTTTTTTTTTTTTTTTTTTTTTTTTTTTGTAAAAATAGCCATTTTTCATTCTAATTTCAGAGTGCTGATCTTGAAAATTTTTTACGGCTAAACAAATTGAGATAATCCAAAAACTTTTTAATCATAATATTTTGGAATGTATTAGAAATTACAGAATATTAAAAAAACCCCTCATATACCATAAAACTTATTCCCGAAAACGAAATTAAGTTGAGCCAAAAGTCAAAAAAGAGATAACATGGGTGAGTAACTATGCTTTTTTTCGTCAAGCACTTTACAGAAATATAAAAATCTTTAAAATCGGACTTAATTTATAGAACTTACAATTTTTTTAAACATACTCAAGGTGGTCAACTTTGATGACCTGTAGCTTATCTCCTACAATTATAGAGTGACCACAAGATGATTTTTCTAAAATCTTAGGTCCTTCTCTACAACTTTTCCATACATTTTAATTCTATTCAGGATATACATATTTATTACCAAACATTTTGCTATTGGCCCCACTGTGCGTTGGCCTGTGAGTGAATGAATAGATGAATATTTTCGTAAAGTTAATATTAGAAATATTAATCATACGTCAACTAACTAACCAACCAACGCATCAGCCAAAATGTGAAATTATTAACAAATTTTATTTGTTTGGTGATTGATTTCAAAAAATTAAATTTTCTTAAAAGTATTAAAATGATGAAAGTATTTATAAATATGTAAAAGAAATATAGTTAAAAATATATTTTATTTCAGTTACTTATGTTACAAGGCAAAATAGGTTTTGTTTAGAAAACAAAAAATATATATATGTAATTTCTGGGAGGAAAAAATTAGCGAAATAAATTTTTAAAAAACATTTTTTAAAAATTAGAAATTTATAATCAAATTTCAAGCACTTGTTAATATCAATAAAAAAATCCTTTAACAATTTTTATTTCTTTCTACAATTATTAAATATTATTAATTTCCTGCTATTTATCGATATTTTATTATTTATCAACACTTTAAAATCAATGTAATTTCTGGGGAAAACAAATGAGCAAAATGTATTTTCAAATAAAAATTTGAAATTTCTAATAAAATTTTAGTTGTTTTTCTATCAGCTTCAAAATCTTTTATTTTAAAAAATGTTTATTTGTCCCGAAACTGAATAAAAATTATTAACTTTCTCCTATTTTTGGTAAATTTAATAATATTCATCCTACAAACACTAACAAAAAATACACCCAACTCTCTTAAAAAGGTGAATACAAAAGATAGTGGGTGTTTAACTCAGAGTATGTAAATGATGTTACAAATCTCACCGCCCTAAATTATAACAGGTGTGTGTGTGTGCGTGTATGTGGTGTGTTATTGTTTGGTTTAAAGTGGTTTGCCCAAAATTTGTGGTTTTTACATACATAAAGAGAAGAGTATGTTTGTATGTAAACAAGCTTATTTAAACGAATTTCTTTATGTTTCTCTTGTCATTATAGTCGTCATTGTTGTTGTTATTGTCAATCATGTCGTTAACCTAATACTCATGCTAACATGCATTATTTTTTTAATAAAAAAAAAGCTGATTTTTTCTCTACATTTTGTCATTTTTATTAGGTTTTACCGTTTTGGTTTTATTATAAAGCAACAACAATAAAAACAACAACTACACTTAAAGTAATAATATTTTACATACTAATACCACAACATACTTATGCGTACAAAACACACTTTAAACTTTTTTTAAGGTATGACCCTGCAAACATTTTCTATCGAAAGCGTAACTATATCGACACATCAAGAAGTTGATATGGGTCACTTTTACTATCGAATTCTGATCTATTTAGTAACACGACTGTGCCACTAAGCGATAGTTCCTTTTGAGTAACCCTTTAGTCACGTAAAACGCTTATAATGAAAGGTGCTAATTCAAATCCTAACTAAAGCGTTATTCAAAAGGTACTTTAGTGAATTTTGTACGTCACGTGAAATTATTAGTATATTCGGCGACAATGCATGATTTTTAGAAAGGTTATGATATTCGCATTATAAAGTGTGTAATTCAATATTTCCAAAATGTTTTTCAGTAACATAATATACGATTTCTAAGTATTACAAGACTACATTATTATTTATTTTAATTTTATATTGAATTTTCTATGTAATTAAAATAAATAAAATTTTTTTTAATTAATTTTTTTCTAAAATCGTCAGTTTTTCTACAGAGAAATAATTAAAGAACAAATTTATTACACTTTTTACAAGGCGAACACCATATACTTTTCTAAAATCATACTTTCTCGCTGAACAAATAGCTGACTATTAAGAATTTTTGAAATATTTGAAAAAATATTTATAACAAATTTTATCCAATTTCTCTTTCAAATGTTTCTAGTTTTATAAAGGGGATTCCCTTTATTAAAGATTACATGGTAATTTACCAATTTCCGTACTATATTACAAATTTTAATGATGATGTACCATTTTAAATCATTATTTAAATCTCATCTAGGCTCTGAAACTTTTTTTCAATAATTTTTGCCAATATTTAAAATTTTTGAAACTCAGAAATAAATACCGCTACTTAACCAGAAATTGCCACATTTCAAGTATTACAACAACAAAATTTCTTCAAAATATTTAATAACAACAACAATATTTGAATTCTTTTCAAAATAAAAAAAAAATTATAAATAAAATTTTGAAAATTATAAATTCCTTTTCAAATTTAAAATGCCAAAATTCAACTCTGCTAAAATATTTTTCGAATACTCTAATGCGATGCATTCCCAAAATTTTGATTGCTGTAAATACAAATTTTAATCTTCCACATAATATACTTTTAAAATCGAATTTTTAATATATTCTTAATTTTTTGTTCTATAGGAAATTATTCTGAAACTTAGCGACTTTTGTTTCGGCATGTCATACATAAGTCAAACTCCCACACTTTTAAAAAATTATTGTTTAAGTTATTAAGAATTTTATATAAAACTAAATTTTCTGTCCATCTTGTGGCCCTCAAATTGTTAATAACATATTTTAATTTTATAGAAAATGAAAATGTTTTCCTAAATTTATTCGCCCAGAATTAGTTGAAATATTAATAATTTCTCTTAAATTATGATAAACGCTTAACTTATTTTCTTAATTTTCTTTTTATAAGTAAAACTTATGAATTTTTTGTTACACTATCAGCTTACATAAATAATTTTAGTTAATGTTAATATTTTTTCCCTCTAATCACTTCAAAACTTATATTTTTACTAAGCAAAATTATATTATTTCTGCTTGTTCTTTTTCCCATAATGAAATGTAAAAAATCGTCAGAAATCATGATTTTATGATAAAATTTCGAACCTAATGTGTGTTGTTTTTGTAAACTTTTGCACGTTCTACTATTTATCATCTTAGAGTGCCAAATTCGATAGATTATGTAGATTGATAAAAAACAATCTTCCAAATGCTAGTAAAGGTGTTTTCGTTTTTGGATAACTGTAACTGTTATCCAAACAACTTCTAATAGTGATTAAAGAAGTTACGTTTAGAAGATTCAATTCGTGTACTAATAAATTTTGTTGTTGGAAAATTGAGAAAAATCTTCCATTGCACTTCTAAGAGTGGTGAAGAAGTGAGCTATTTCGAAAAAGACTTCACTAAATGCTTGCAGGGGAATAGGAAGTATTGAGTTTCACATATGAAAGCTAAAAGATGAGTACCAAATACAAAGTGAGTAACTGTCTATGTATATGTCTATAAAAGTGTATGTTATATTATTGGCAAGAGTATGTAGTAGTTTGAAGTATCATAAAGGGAAATTGAATTTGTTATAAATTATCCAACCAAACAATAACAAACATGCACAGGAGCAAATAAGTCCTTTCACTTACTTGTAAAAGACAGCTACACATTTGGGTAAAGGTGATGTATTTAAAGGGAAATTTAATTTAATTTCTTTAAAGGTTTGAAACGTTATTAAAATTTAAACAGTTTAAACAAATTGAAGATTTGTGTTAAAAAAAATTATTTATTTTTCTGTTAAATAATTTAAAATTTGAAAAGATTTTGATTAAATTCTTTTAATTTATTTACTCATACTGAACCTTTATGGAACCTTTAAACAAACTAAAATTAATGTTTACCAATATTTAACAAATGGATTTATTGAAGTCATAATCAGGACTACCAAAAATTTAAATTCTAGGATACAAGTGAATCAAACTTTTAGTTATTTATTCGTTTCAGATAATTTTAAGAATTTTGACATTGATTTTGTATATTTTGCATATTTTGATTTTAACATCATAATTTTGTATATTTTTGGCTTAACAGTATATTTTGTCATATTTTTGTAAAAAAAAAAAATCTTATTTTACAGCATACTTTACCAATTTAAATGGCATATTTTTGTATATTTTATACTTAAGAGAATAATTTTGAATATATTCAATAAGGAGCATAATTCTGCATATTTTACATTAAGATAAAAATTATGAATATTTTGACCCAAAGAATTTTTTACCATTAGTGAGATTTTAGGGAATCGGATTTCAAACACGAACAGAAAGTGTTTGAAATTCATTTTATAAATTAACATTTTTTTTTTTTAATTTCCTGATACAATGTATTAACCTTGAATGTTTTTAAGGTGAAATATAAAATATTTTTTAGCAATTGCTAATAAAAAGCAAGTTATTTTTACAATTAATAATTCAAAATTTAGCCAGAAAAAATAATATTTTAAGAACATATTTTTTTCATATTTTCCGATTTTAAGAGCATTTTTTATGCGCATAAAATACTTTTTTCGTAAATATTTTTTTGGTTACCCTGGTGCTAACCCTTAGCCATAGTCAAGATATATTATACAATTTATTTCCAATATAAGTGACCCTTATTTTATTATTAAAATTGCTTAGGGCTACTTATAGCTCTATACATTTAAAGTAAGTATAGCAAATTGTTATTAATATATTGTTAGAACTCAAAATTTAATTTATTATTTAGAGAATATTTTTAGCAGATTGTTTGGGTGGGTATTAAGGAACATTTGAATTAAAGTGAAATCAATCAATTAATTTTTTTTTACTCGAGTAAAGGGATAATTTTTATTTAAAATTTTATTTATTTTATTGGTAAAAAGACAGTTTTCCTGATGAAAAATTTACTATTGTGGCAAGAAACTTTAAAATTTTATTTTGTGGTGAAAAACCTGGTTTGAGCTGAGAATTTGATTTTGTGGTAAAACATTGATTTTGTGAAAAAAAAATTATTGTAAAATTTTTATTTTAATATTGTTGAGAAAACCCTGTTTTATAGTGAACAATTGATTTTGTGGCATAAAACTGTTCTTTTTTTAACCACAGATGGTTTTGAGTTGAAAAATTAATTTCGTCGTGAAAGTTTTATTTTAGGACGAAAAATGATTTTTACAAAAAAAAAATATGATTTTTTTGATGAACAAAATTGATTTTGCGGGTTTTTATTTATCTTAAATTAAGTTTTCTTGATGAAAAATTTATTTTGTAGTGAAAAACTTATTTTATGGTAAATAAGAATAATTTAGTGGTGAAAAATTTATTTCAAGGCGCAGAAGTAATATTGAGATTTTTGTGGTGAAAAATTTATTTCGTGTTGAAAAATTAATTTTGTGGTGAAAAATTGATTTCATGGTGTAAAAATTATTTTTGTGGTAAAAAATGTACTTTGTGGTGAAAAACTAATCATACTGAATAAAATTACTTTTGATGTGAAAAATTCATTCTGTAGTAAAAAAAATTGATTTTGTAGTAAAAATTTAATTTCGTGTTCAAAAATTTGTTTTGTGGTGAAAAGTTGATTTTGCGGTAGTAAAAAAAGAAATTAATTTTGTAGAAAAAATTTAATCTTGTGGTGAAAGATTCTTTTTGTGGTAAGGAAGTGTTTGATGTTGAAAAACAGTTTCGTGGTAGTTTTTTTTTTTTTTTTTTTTTTTTTTAAAACCCGGTTTTGTGGTGGAAAGTGATTTATAGGTGAAAAATCGATTTTGTGGTGAAAAATTAATTTTGTGGTAAATATTAAATAAATTTTATCCTGTAAAAAATTAACATTTTGTGATAAAAATCCAATCTCGTGTTGAATAATTAATTTCGTGGTGAAAAAAAATTAATTATTTTGTTATAAAAAGATTAATTTTGTGATAAAAAATTAATAATTTCATGGTGAAAAACCGTTTTCTATTGAAAAATTTCTGTGCTGAAAAATTATTATTTTTTTTAGGTAAAAATTGATTTTGTAGAGAAAAATGATTTCGTGGTAAAAAAAAAATTTTTTTGTTCAAAAATTTATTTTGTGTCAAATAAAAATAGTTTTGTGGTGAGAAATTAATTGTGATATAAAAAATTAATTTTGTGGTGAAAAACTGTTTTGTAGAGAATAATTGATTTTATGGCGAAAAATTAATTTTATGTTGAAATGAAGACTGCGGTGAAAATTTTTCTTTGTGGTAAAAATTATTTTATGGTAAAAATCAGTTTTATGGTAAAAATTTTATTTAAGGTAGAAAACCAATTTTGTGTGAAATATGTGTGATGAAACCCCAGTTTGGTGGTGAACACTTTACTTTGGTGGTGTAAACTAGGTTTTGTGCTGATACATTAATCATTGTGTGGAAAGAAATTTAATTTCTGTTGAATAAATGATTCTGCTGTGAAAAATCACGTCTATGGTGAAAGAAGTTGTTTTATAACAAAAAATATATTTGTGGTGAAAAATTTATATTGAGGTGAAAAGCTATTTTATTATTAAAAAATGAATTGAACAATTTATTCTATGATAAAAAATATTTTAGTGGTGAAAATTCAGTTTTGTGGTGAAAAATTATTTTTATACGAGTAGTATATAGCTTTTCGTTGAAAAATAGATTTTTGTATTGAAAACATCGGTTTGTGCTAAAATATTAGTTTTATGACTTAAAACAGCTTTGTGGTTAAAAACTGGATTCGTGGTGAAAAAAAATTCTTTTGTGGTATATGAAAAATAGCCGTATGTTAAAAATTGAGTTTTTAGTAAAAATCCGGTTCCTTATAAAATAAAGTTTTTGCGATAAAAAAAAATAGCTTCTTAAAATAAATCTATCATGAAAATATGTCTTTTCGGAATTTATTTCTTTCAATATTGTATCAACAAATATTATGAAATAAATTTCTAATAAGCATATTTTACTACAACATAACAATGACCCCATGTGACCCTTATTCAAATATTAAAATTGCCTATAAACTATTTATAGCTTAATATATTTAAAAAAAAATGGAAGGTAGTTACAACATTTTACTTCTGTTTATTTATTTTTTTAGTGTTTCTCTCTGTTTATAACATTTTTACATTTATTATGTATATTGTCTGCTTAAGGATTATTGTTTAACAAGCAACCAAAGAAATTTATGAAAAACTTATGTTACATGTCATTGTAAAAACCATTACAATTGACTCCATTACTGCTACTGCTCCTGCTATTGCTATTGACAGTAAAATATATGTTTGATAACAAAATTGAGGAAAATAATACAAATATATTATTGCCTTTGGCTGGCAAAATACTTCCTTCTTTGACTGCTTTCATTTTTTGCAAATAAACAAATGTTCGAAAAAAATAAAAGGAAAAGAAAACATATGAAATTGAAATAAATGCAATCAGGACAATATAAAAATAAACTAAAAGAAAAATTTACGACAAATAAAAATAATAAATAATATATAAAACAAATGCAAGTGTTACATTTGGCAGGGCCGAATCTTTTATATCCTTCACAAAAAATATATTTCTTAAAAAAAATATATATAAAAATATAAATATATATATATTCGAATTATCTCTTATCAAAATTTAGGCTATAATCTGGAAATGTACTTAATATATGTAAACTGGTGTTAACCATTATATAAGAGTCACTGAAAACTTATTGGGCATATGTCTTAGGAAGATCGGACCATAGATTATGAACATAGATATGAATCTTAAAAAAAATAATAATAATTAAAAAAGTACTCAAAAAACAAACCTACTAATATTGTTTTTGTTTTCAAAACATACCTACTAATATTGTTTTTGTTTTCAATAACAATTTTTTCTGACACATTCTTAGACTTAGGTTTCTTTAACAACCGGTTTAAGTCTTCCACAACGGAGGTTCATATCTACGTTAATCTATGACTCAGACCATCTGCTTTGAAGAGCTCAATAAAGAAGAGATATGTAAAATTACAAATTCCTTTTCAGCTTTCTACCAACATTTCTTTTTTTTTAAGATAGCTAATAATTAGATATTTTAAACTTAAATTATCTATTTTAAAGTTTTCAGAATTTTTAAAAATTTTTTACTCTAAGACACGATTACAGTTAAGCGATATTTAAAAAAAAAACATCTCACATCTCACTTAGATTTAATTGTCCAAATTATTGTTTCACAAAAAATATGTCCATATTAAAACAAAATTCAAAGGGATTCTGCCGCGGATTTGAACCACGGCTTAATGATTTATAATCTAGAACACTTCCTCTAGACTATCTATATCCATATAAATATTGTTCAAAAACAATTATATGTTCTTCTCATATATGTGAATAGTAAATTCAACAATAAGGAAAAATTATTGTCTTTTACACAAATTAAAGTAAAACTATATTTTTAATTCGAAATTTCAGAATGCCATGTAGCCTAGGGGATAGGATTTCAAGGCTAGAAATTTTAAAGTGTATGTATAAATTCGAATCCTGGTGAACAGAAATGTAATTTATATTTAATAGATTTCATATACGCAGAGAAAATATATAGTTGTCGTGAGCATAATCTAAGAACAACATATTATTATTATTAAAATATATGATCACAGCGAAAAATAGAAATGATTATAAGCAATAATTATTATGATTCCACTTTGTCATATCTTATCCGATTTTTCATGTTATGGTTATAGTTATAAATATAATTGAACAATCTTATTATATTATGCCACATTGTTATATTATGATTCCATTATATCGAACAATTTCCTCTTGTTATCCAATTTTATCATATTATTATTTCATTTTATCATGTTATTCCATCTTATCATATATTAATAAAAATTATTATTACTTTTTTATTTTTATCGAAAATAATATATATATGTATATATGTATCTTATATTGCTTGAACCACGCCGAATATAACCGAACCTTGTCAACTTATATCTATTCATGTATAAACTAAATGAGAATTAGATTGAAGTTAGAAAACAAATATAAAAAAATATATATTTCAAAACAAACAAGTGTTGAAGTTTTTAACTAAGTTTATGTATTATATTTATTTGTAACATATTATTGTTATAGAAATAATAATAATATTAATAATAAGGTTTAAAAACAAAATATGTTTTAAGAACAAAGAAAAAGACTGCAAATATTTAATGATTGTAGAAGTAATGATATGTTTCATATTAACAAAATTTTGTTTCTGATAAAAATATTTAAAAACATATAATTTTTGCAGTCAATCATATTAAAATTCTTATTGAGTGTAAACATTAAATGGCAAAATTGAATCAAAATTATTGTTTTCATGAACACAGAGTAATTAAAGTTCAATAAAATTAACAATGAAAACATAATATTGTTGTAGTGATAATACTGTAACCATGTTTTTTCTCTGCGTGTAGGAACATTTTTAATTAATTAAAATTATATTTGACAGTTTCTTAATCTGATATTGCAAAATTTTAATTTTTGTTCGAAAATAAATTATAAAATAATTTTTCGAAGTTTTGGCCAAGTATCGAACTTAAGAGCTAAAGTCTTTCAGTCACAAAGCCAAATGGTATACCACTTCGATATTTTGAAGTTTACTATCTTTGTTGCTTATATGAAAAGCCTAAAAAGCAACTCAAATCTTAATAATACTTTTTTATAAACAACAAATCAAAACGTGCCTGAAAATTCTTGTGAAATCATTTTTTTTTTTTTTTTTAATTATGAAAATTTTAAATGCTTTTTAGGAAAAACGGAAATTTATATGTAGTTCCGCGGACACGAAATCAGGCTTAATGTTTTGTAGTGTAGAAAACTTCCTCTAAAATATTTAAACTCACAACTTTCCAATAGAAAAACATTTATATATTATTATATGTAAAAGAGAAAATATTATTAAATTTGGGCAAAGAAAAAATTTCTGAAGCTATTCCACTACTACTAAACGGCTTTCGCTGAATTTCAATACCAAGATTTTCGAGACTATATGCCACATAAGTGTTGAAAGAGTAATGTATTTATTGAACTATGTTCTTCAAAAAATCCATTTCAACACACAGACGGACAGACTTCCAGACAGACATATATTATCAAGAGTTGTTTTTAATCATAACAATCAATAATATTTTTCAATTTCATGCTCTAGATATATATTTAAAGACTTTCGTATAAAATGACAAACTTATATATACCATTAATTTTATGTGAAGGGTATAAAAAGAAAATACAATATAAGACAACATTCATTGTTATAACAACTATTGTGTTCATGTTTATTTAGTTGCCGAGTGAAAGAAAAAATAAAATATTTATTTTGAAAAAAAATATATTGTATTCAGTTTGCATTTTTATTTTTTTTGTGTTGAACCACCAATTTAAAACCCTGCCAAAAAAAGGAAAGAGTTGAAATATATAAAAGGACATAAATACGATTTGCTTACCAAGGCAACCACTCAAACCAATAGACAAAATATGGCAAAAAAGAAATAATAGGGAAAAATAAATAATTAA
Source organism: Protocalliphora azurea (assembly GCA_932274085.1). Lineage (NCBI taxonomy): Eukaryota > Metazoa > Arthropoda > Insecta > Diptera > Calliphoridae > Protocalliphora > Protocalliphora azurea. Next base: position 10,521,627 of record OW026521.1, on the reverse strand, counting down.
CAAAAAAAAGAAAACTTTATGATGAAAATAAACAAAGGAAATATAAGATCCTAAAAGTATACTATACAATAAATGATTAAACTTAAAGAGAAGGGTAGACAACTGTAAATAAAAAGTGAATATCTCTTCTCTGAACTTAAGAGTTTAAGGTAATAAATGCGTTTTGCTAAAGCTAAAGAAATCTTCTGCTCTTAAAAGATGATCTATTTTAAATCAAAATATTTATTTATTTATTTACTGATTAATTTATTTATTAATTTTTTAACTATTCATTTATTAATTATTTATTTATTTATTATTATTTACTGATTAATTTATTTAGTAATTAATTTATTATTTATTTATTTATTCACTTATTTATTTTTTAATTATTTTTTTTTTATTTATTTACTGATTAATTTATTATGAATTAATTTATTATTTATTTACTTATTTACTTATTTATTCATTTATTAATTTTTTAATTATTTATTTATTAATTATTATTTTATTTATTTACTGATTAATTTATTTAGTAATTAATTTATCATATATTTATTTACTTATTTACTTACTTACTATTTTTTCATTATTTATTTATTTGTTATTTATTTATTTATTCATTTATTTATTTTCTGATTAATTTATTTAGTAATTAATTTATTATTTATTTATTTATTCACTTATTTAGTTTTTAATTATTTTTGTATTTATTTATTTACTGGTTAATTTATTATCAACTAATTTATTATTTATTTATTTATTTATTTATTTACTTATTTATTCAATTATTAATTTTTTAATTATTTATTTATTAATTATTTCTTTATTTCTTTATTTTTTATTATTTTATTTATTTAATGATTAGTTTATTTAGCAGTTAATTTATTATTTATTTATTTACTTATTTATTCACTTACTAATTTTTTCATTATTTATTTATTTATTATTTATTCATTTATTTATTAAATGATTAATTTATTTAAAAATTAATTTATTATTTATTTATTTATTTATTCACTTATTAATTTTTTAATTATTTATTTATTTATTCACTTATTAATTTTTTAATTATTTATTTATTTTATTTATTTACTGATTAATTTATTTAGTATTTAATTTATTATTTAATTATTTATTTATTCACTTATTTATTTTTTAACTATTTTTGTTTTTTTATTTATTTACTGATTAATTTATTATCAATTAATTTATTATTTATTTATATATTTATTTACTTATTTATTCACTTATTATTAATTATTATTTATTTATTTATTTAAGTATGTATTTATATTAATTTATTGATTTCTTTGTTTATTTCTTTATTTATATATTTATTTATTTTGACTAAATTATTTATTAATTTATTTTTTGACTTATTTATTTATTTACTGATTAATTTATTTATTTATTTGTACATTTATTCACTTATTAATTTTTTAATAATTTTTTAATTATTTATTGATTCATTTATTTATTATTTATGTAATTATTTATGTATGTATTTATTAGTTTATTATTTATTGATTTATTTGTTCGTTTATTTATTTATTTGTCATTACAGTGCAATTGCAAATTATATTCGAACCTTATTTTTACCGATCATAGAAACTTAGACCATTAATTCGTTGTAGAGAAAAAAACCAGAGTTTCTGGTGGGAATCAAACCCAACACCCCACACGCAGAGAAAAAATATAGTTGTAGTGACCTAAGATTACGGTCACTACAACTATTTATGATTGGAATATATGATCACAGCTAGAAGATAGATATGATTATATACAACAATTGTTATGATTTATTTTTATAAATTGTTTATTAATTCGTTTATTGTACCATCATATGTTGTGCAAGATAATTCAAGATATTTTTCTTTATTAGTAGTTCATAAACATCTTATATTGCTTGAATCATATCAAATATTAAAAAACCTTGTGTACTTATATTGATTGATGTATAAACTAAATGAGAATTATAATGAAGGTGGAAAACTAATATATTCAATCAAAAACAAACAAGTTATGAAATTTTAAACCATGTTTTTGAAAAGTATATATATTTATAACATTTTATTGTTATGGAAACAATAATATTAGTTTGGTTTGAAAACGAAATATGGTTTAAGAACAGGGAAAAAGATTGATAATATTTAATGGTTATAGAAGTAGTGATATTTTTCATATTAATAAAATTTTGTTTCTGGTAAAAATATTCAAAAACATAAAATTTTTGTAGTCAACTATATTAATATTTTGATTGAATGTTAACATTGAATGACAAAACAGAAACAAAACCATTGTCATCAGGAACAAAGTATTATTAAAATTATTGAATATTAGCAATAAGAACACAATATTGTTGTACTGGCAATGCCCGTAACCTTGTTTTCCCTTTGCGTGCAGACTCTTAAAATAGCTCACTGCCAACTAGCCTACCCGGGCATCCAATTCATTTATAATAAAATATTTCCTTGAAATAAATCTATTAAATTTATTTAAATTATTAATGACTTTTAAACTTAAAAATTTTATACGAGTATATAAACCTCAATTTTTTTATTTAAACATAAAACCTAGTAACAAATATTTAATTAACAAAAACTTTCTAAAGTATTAAAATTGCTACCAAGTTACCTTTTTTATATTTTTTAGAAGTCATAATAAGATTTATTCTTTTTTTTTTTTTCTTGTAACAGACACATTATTAAACTGAAATTCCACCTTAATGGATAATAGAAAAAGTATTAAAATGACTTTTGGAATAAAAAGGAAATACAACATTTTATATTTTAATATATAACAATAATATATAAAATAAGTAAAATATACAAAAATAAGATGAAGTTAAAATACCCTAAATATAAGAAATATTTAAAGAGATTTCAAGAGCTTTATCTAAAAGCAACTTAAAACATTTTTTATCACTCATAGTGTAGGGCGCCAAAACATAACCCAAAATTTTTACAGGACTAACATCAATATCGAAAAAAACAAAAAATTATTTTTAAATTTCAAACCAACAAATTTGAACTGTTTTGCAAACAAATGAGAAAAAAAAGTGGTAAAACAGAAGGGAGTCACACAAAAAAAAAACTCCAAAAGAAACTCCAAAAACTGATATTAAAGAGCAGCAGGGTTAAGAAACTGTAAGTAATAAAGAAATGTTTTTAAACGAAAAACATTTATACGCTTTTATGGTTATAAACATGAAATTATTGGAAAATTTGTTACTACAACAACAACAACCACATAATAAACACCAATAAACTGACTTATTTATATATTTAAGAAAAAAAGTATTATACTGAGCCAAAAAGAAGTAAAGATTATTTTGCTAAGATTTAACAAACCATTGATTTTTTAGTAGCAAACAAATTTATACAACAAACTCCCGACAAAAATTGATTTAATAATCCTTATGTTAAAAGTCTCAAAAAAGGGTTTAAAGTACTGAGTATTTAAAAAAAAGGTATTTCTGTTTTTAATATTAAAGTGTAAGCGCCCCAAAAATTAATTTTGTTTTCATTTTTTTTTTTTTTAGGAAATTTTCTTGTTAAAAATTCATATTAATGTTTCAACAACCCTCTTATGCTGTTTATTTTCATTTCAAGGAAATTTTCAATATTTATAAGCAAATAATAGAAAAAGTATTGATATATTAGATTGTTATGGGCTAAATTGATTCTTTAGATATTTGAAATTGGTAAATGGAAAAAATATATATTGAAATTTAAAATTTTTGTAAATAACGATTAATAGAAGGATTTCTTGGGAATTTTTTAATAAGAAATTGTTTATTAAATATTAATGGATCTTAACAAATTATCCACGTGTGGTAGAGTGTAGAGTTTAGAATAAAAAGAAAAACAGAAAACAAAAAGAAATTTAAAATCGTTTAAAAAATGTAAGCAATTTGTAGTGAAAAAGTGGGAAAGAGTATTTTATTGGGAAAACCGGATGAAAAAATAGTTTTGGCCTTTTTTTAAAAAAGAGGTTTATATGGTGAAAAATTTTCTGACAAATTAATATAATGCAGTGCTGAAAAGCCAGTTTTATGAAAAAAAAAAACATAATGGAAAATCGGTTGTATGGTGAAAAAACGATTTTATGATGAAAACTTTATTTGGTGGTAAAAATTTATTTTCGCTGAGAATTCAAAGTTTTGTGTTGAAAACTTGGTCTTGGGATGAAAACATATGTTTATAGTGATGAAACAATTTTGTGGTAAAAATTTGTCTTCGTGGTGAAAATTTTACTTTGCAACAAAAATTTCAGACCTCATTTTGTAAAACGAAACGTTTTTAAACGTTAGAATTTTGTATAAAGAATGGTGGGATTTTTTTTTTATTTGAACTTTTTCCATACAAAATACTTTCGTTTAAAAAACGTTTCGTTTTACAAAATGTCGCCTTTAGTTTTTTCTTGGTAAAATTTTGAAAATTTGATTTAATGGCGAAAATTTGATTTTGTGAAGAAAATTTGATTTCGTGTTGAAAACATAATTACGTGATAAAAATCTAGTTATTTTGATGAAAATTCAATTTTGAGGTGAAAATGTAGTTTTCGTGGTCAGAATTTTATTTTGTGGTGAAAATTTGATTTCATAATAAAAAAATTTATTTTGTGGTGAAAAATTGATTTAGTGGTGAAATTCTAATTTTCATTGTGAGCATTTAATTTCGTGGTGGAAATTTGATTTTGTGATGAAAATTTGATTTTGTGGTAAAAATTTGCTTTCGATTTGGGGTGAAAAATACTGGTGAAAATTCAATTTTGAGGTGAAAATGTAGTTTGCGTGGTCAGAATTTTATTTTGTGGTGAAAAATTGATTTAGTGGTGAAATTCTAATTTTCATTGTTAACATTTAATTTCGTGGTGTAAATTTGATTTTGTGGTGAAAATTTGATTTTGTGGTAAAAATTTTCTTTTGTGGTTAAAATTTGATTTGGTTTGAAAAATACTGGTGAACATTTGACTTCATAACGAAAATGTGACTTTGTGGTAAAAAGGTTTTTTTGTATTCAAAATTCGATTTTGAGGTAAAAATCTAGTTTTCGTAATCAGAATTTTATTTTTTATGGTAAAAATCTAAGTTTTTCTTGACATTTACTAATAAAAATTTAGTTTTTGCCGTTAAAATTTAATTTTGTGCTGAAAATTTTATTTCATGGTAAAAATTTGATTTGGGATGAAAAATATTTTTTGTAGTAAAAATCCACTTTTATTGGTAAAAATTTGATTTCGTAATAAAAATATGATTTCATGGTAAAAATCTAGTTTTCATGGTCAATTTTATCTTATGGCGAAAATTAGATTTAGTGGTGAAAATCTGTTTTTCGTCTAAAAAATTAATTTCTTGATAAAAATTTTCGTGGTTAAAAAATAATTTTGCGGTGAAAATCTCCCTTTTCCCTGGTAAAAATCTAAATGTTTAATTTACGTTATGAAAAATTAATTACGTGATGACAATTTGATTTCGAGGTGAAAATATTTTTTTTTTTTCATAATGAGAATTAGATTTAGTGGTGAAAATTTGTTTTCATAGTAAAAATTTGATTTTGTGGTGAAAATTTCATTTTGTGGTGAAAATTTGACTTTGGAATGAAAATGTGAGAATTTGATTTAGTGGTGGAAATCTAGTTTTCGTGGTGAAAATTTGATATAGTAATGAAAATCTATTTTTTGGGGTGAAAATATGGTTTTCGAGGTAAAAATTCAATTTTGTGTTTAAAATGTAGTTTTTGTAGTACAACTTCATTTTATGGTGAAAATTCATTTTGGTGGTAAAAATTTAATTTCGTGGTGAAAATTTGATTTTAAGGTGAAGATTTTATTTAGTGATGAAAATTTGATTTAGTCAAAAATTGATTTTGTGATGAAAATCTAGCTTTTGTGATAAAAATTTGATTTTGAGGTGAAAAATTTGATTCGTGGTTCAAATCTATTTTTGTGGTAAGGATCTGATTTTGAGGCGAAAAACTAATTTTGTGGTTTTTTGGTTTTGTCATGCAGATTTTGTAGTGAGATTTTTAGTGGTGAAAAACTGCCTTTGAAAAGTAAAGAACTAGTTTTGTGGAGAAAAAATAATTTTATGGTAAAAACCATCTTTTGTGGTGAAGAACTAGTTTTGTATTTCAAATGTCATTTCATGGTGAAAATCTGGTATTATAGAGAACATCCCGTTTTTGGTAGAGAATCAGTGTTTAGATGAAAATTCGGTTTTGTGGTGAATAGACAATTATGTGGTAAAAATTCAATTGTGTTGGGAAGATTATTTTTCATGGTGAAAACAACGTTTTTGCCAACACAATTGAATTTTTACCATATAATTGTCTATTCACCACAAAACCGAATTTTCATATAAGAAGAAAATTTGAGGCAAAAAATTGGTTTTCTGCAGAAAATCTAACTCTGTTGCCTAAAACCTTGAAAACGGTTTTGTGGTGTGGTAAAACCCAATTTTATAGTGAAAACCTGGCTTTGTAGCGGGAAATCAATTCTGTGGTGGTGAAAAACTGATATTTTCACCATTTTGTGGTAAAAACAGCGATGCTATTGTGAAGAACTGGTCTTGTGGGAAAACCTGGTGTTATGCTGTAAAACCTGTTTTGGAGAAGAAATCGGCTTTGTGGTGAAAATCTAAGTATGAGTTAACGCCGTTATTTTTTATTATTTTTTTAGATCAATTTTGTGGTGAAATCTAGTTCAGTGATGAAAAATTAGCCTGTGGTGAAAAGAACAGTTCTACCACAATTGTGCACGTCTAATAAAAAAAGTACTTAAAAAAAATTAAAGAATTAAAGAAGCCAATTTCATCTATTTATTTTTCTAATATTGCTCATTTAAAATTCCTAATTAATATTTTAATTTCCTATAACTTATTTATTTATAATTTGTTTTTCTTTCTTCTCTTATTATAAACTCATTATAAAACAACTTGCTTTGAACATATTTTTTAAATCTAATTTTAATATTCTCCCTCTTAAAACAAAACATAAAACATTATCTAAACTTTTTTGCTTCAAAATTTTATGTAAATAATTGCACAAACATAATAAATAAAATAATAATTTGTTTAACCATCAAATAAGTATAAGTGCATATATATGTAAAAATTATGGCCAAAATTTTATTAAAAAAAACTTTTGAAATTTTTGCTGAGAGCAGTTGTTTTATAATTACATTAAACAAATAACTTCAGGTATGCAAAAATTGTTCACATTATTTTAATAAATATCGACAAAATTTTATGTAAAAATTTGACCAAATAAATTATAATTTGAGTATTATTATTATTTTATAATAAACTTTTGTTCCAGAAATTATATGAAATACTACACTTGGAGGCATAAATAATTTGAAGCAAAAATATGCATAAATGAAAGGAAAATTATACAAAATTTAACTAAACGTATGAGTTATAATAAATATGTAATTAGACCTCAGGCGTATGAGTAATATAAGATAAATATTTTATTTTCTCTAACAAAACTTAATGACAATTTGAAAAATGTTAATGTAAAAGTTTATTTTTCATTTAAAAGTTTATTTTCGCAAAAACTTTCCTTACTTTGTTAACATTTCCCCTGAAAAATCAGTTTTGTTTCAAATTTTACCACAAATTGAACTTGTTAAATGCAGAGTTAGAGGGACTTATTTGTCTCTTTTTGTGGGCACATTAATGTCAATTTCACTAAATGCAATATGTTGTTAATATGTCACTACTTTACTACTACATACACATGTATTTATGTATGTATGTGAAATATACGATCTCTGACAATAAGTTCAAAAGCTAAAAACTTTCTCTGCTAATAATATATGTTGAAAGGTATGTGTATGTGTGGTTGTCTATGTGTTCTTATATGTGGCTTTATTGCATAAACGTTTTGCAACACAAGAATTTTATCACATACTAAAATCCCTTTCCCCCTCCCCATATTTAAAAATAAAAGTCAAACAACGTGACTTTAAATTTTGTTAAGAGTGAAAATATTTTGGTAAAAACTAAAAATAGAAATCGATAAATTACTTAAAAGTTTGTAGAGGGGAAAACTTTATATTTAAGTTTTTTTAGTTTTTGTATAAAATAAAATGTATTTAAATATAAAGTTATGCTAGGGGATAAATGTTAAGTTTTAAGGGTTTTTAATGAAAAAAACATTGTGGTGTACATGGAACAATATTAAAATAATAATAATAAATTATTTGACATATACTCAACAAAATACTCCACTGTAGCACAGAGGCGCCAATAGCAAAATTTTTGGTAATAAATCTATATCTCCTAAACTACTAGTTGGATCGAATCGAAATGTATTGAACAGTTATAGAGAAGGACCTAAACTTTCAGAAAAATCATCCTATAATCACCCTGTGATAATACGAGATAAGCTACCTCTAGTGTGTAAAAGTTTAAAAAAATTGTAGGTTAAGTTCTTAGGACAGCTGTCTAATTAATAAGAGACAGCTCGCTTTAATCCAAATTCATCCCGTTGTGAAACCCTGAGAGATCCTGTATTGCTAAGTTACATATCCATGACAGCGTTCGAATCGAACTAACCTAACGCATGTATGAAAGAATTGATCCATCTGATGTCAATATCAGATAATACACGCACAAACGGGCTGCCAAAGTTAGCAGTCCTAGTTTTAGTAAGCGTGGGGCAAAGGCATAAAATATGCTCCTTATCCCGTCAACTTTTACAAAAGTCGTTAAAAGAGAGACCTAGTCTCCTAGCATGCGCACCAGCCCTGTGACCACGACTACCAGAATTCTTAGCCGATGCCATGATGACATGATGAAGTTAGATCGAGATTCATTATAATGTGGCCATATTTGCCTCGAGGTTGAACATGTGGATTCAAAAAAATTTTAACTTTTGCAAAATAAGTGCGATTTTAAAGATTTTATATTTTTATTTTTGAAAAATTACAAAAATTGTTCACTGAAACTATATAAAGGAGTTTTGTAGGAATGAAAGACTGATATTTATTTTATACACTACACAATAACTAATAGTGAATCTATAATGCTAATATATTTCTCTGAGCAATTTGAAAAAAAGTCTTTCAAAAAGTTGATTTTTTCATAAAGTCTGTACTCCTACATTAATTTTTAGACGGACGGGAAACAATTTAGTGCTAAATCAATCTAAATCTATTTTATAATTAAAGCGTCAATAAATTAAAAAAAAGTAACTCATGTGACATTTTTTTATTAATCGATAAAATTGATTTTTTTTTTAAATACATCTTTTTTGACCAATGCTGAATGCAGGGTGCAAATCTAATATAAGCTAAATATTTCTAAAATCTAAATGACCATTTATGAAGCTTTGTCATTTGAAATATGTAAAGTGTTTAGGTTTCAACAAATCCACCACGAATGCTGATGAAGTGTGTAGCGGCACAGAAAATATGTAACCCACATTCTGCTGGAGTCTATTTATAGTCCATAAACTCTGCTTTGGTGTTGCCAAACAGTTACGATTGCCAAACAATTTACGAACCGGATGTGACTACTGTAACCACATCTATAAAAGCGTTTACGACGCTAGGATCAATCTCTCTTTAACTCGCCCCTGCAAATTGAGTCTCTAAAAATTGCACCCAGTGCAAGGCGGACGCCATGTTTAGGTTTCAACGAAACCAAAATGGATAGGATACCACGAATGCTGACGAATTGTGTAGCGGAACAGAAAATACGTACCCCACATTTTGTCGGTGTCTAATTATAGTCCACAAACTCTGCTTTGGTATTGCCAAACAGTTACGATTACCAAACAATTTACGATTGCAAACATATTTATGGTCCTTCGAACCGGATGTGAGTACTGTAACCACATCTATAACAGCATTTACGATGCTAGGATCAAATCTCACTTTTACTCGCCCCAAACGCCTGGCGCTGCAAATTGAGTCTTTAAAAATTGCACCAGTGCAACGCGGGCGCCATGTTTAGGTTTCAACGAAACCAAATAATAATTTTTCATACTAATTTCAGACTGCTGACTTTGAAAATAATTTACGGCTAAACAAGTTGAGATAATCTCAAAGTTTTTCATCTTATTTTTTTTTATTTTTTTAATATATTACAAACTACAGTATATTTAAAAAAATCCCTCATATACCTCATTACTTATTCTCGGAAAACGAAAAAATTCGAAATAAAAATTTAAAAATTCAAAATTCAAACTTAAATATATTTCAGATAACTTTGAGTGAGTAAATTTATTTTTTTCTTTATCTTGCCAAGCACTTTCTAGAAATGTAAAAACCTTTGAAATCGGACCTGAAGTAACGAATTATGAACTAATAGCAATACAAATCATTGATCTTGGATACGTTGTTTTTTTTTATTTTTTACTTTTTTATATTGGAAAAAAATCAAATTTTATAAAAATTTAGGCCCACTTTTTTAAATAACGAGTTTCTTAAGGCAAAATCTTAAAATGGAGCCTTCAGCTACAGGTATTTTTGTATATGTTCTCCCAAGTACTTGAAAATTTAGTTTCTTCCAAATATTTTTATTATTATTATTATTATTATTATTATTTTTCTTTCTTTTTTTTTTTTTGAAATTCGTTTTAAAATACATTAATTTTGAATTATGACGGAACGAAACTTAAAATGTTACAGATTCTTTGTTCCCATAATTTTTTGGAAAAGTTGTACATATTGTCCTTTTAAATATTCTGAAAAAATCTTGAGCGTATATTTCCCGATTTGAGAAATTAAAAAAAAAATTAAAAAAAAACTCTATTTTCTTACAAAAAATACCTTAAATGCAGACATTTTTCTTTATTGCTTTATCAAACGTTACACAATGGGACAGAATCGAACATATTTGGAAATAAATCTGTAACCCCTAATCGACTTGTTGGATTAGCATAAAATTGCAGGTAGGCGCAGCAAAGTAGAGTATTATTTTAAGTTTGGAAGGATGATCCTACATACATTTCAGAAGCGTAGCCATGGGGGCTCAAATTACGTTACCTCTGCCAAATTTTTGTTCCTTACTCGATTTCAAAGATTTTTTTCGAGTTATATGCACTTGACCTCTCAACTATCTCAGTTTTCCAAGATTTCGGTCAAGTTTTTTCCATATATAGCCCAACATTTTCAACCGATTTTTTATATTTTTTTTTTCATAATTATTAAAAAAACAAAGTTATCTATCGAATAAAGGAAATCTGAAGTCGATATCTTTATTCATTCCAAAAATAAACGATTTTGAATTTGAAAATTGCAAAAATTGATAAACATATAAACGGTACTTTCAGAATTTTTTTTTTTTTAATTAAAAAAATGTATTTTTTTCCTTACTGATCGATATAAAAACAATATATAAATATTAAAATATCGATATCACCTTTCCCTGAATTAGGCGCCATTTGCGATCTTTTTATCCCAATGTAGATTGTTAAAGATTTTGTTTTATAACTTATATTAAGCTTATTTTAAATAAAAAATTGCTTGGGAAAACTATCCACAATTTGGTTGAATTTCATTTGTTTCGGGTCATAATTTTAAACATGAAAATATTTCCTACAGACAGAAAAATAGGGGGCCCATTTACAAAAAAAATTATTAATAAATTTATATTTTTTATATTTTATATTTCTTAAACTATCGCATTAAATTGGAGTGTACAATCGTAGAAAAAGATCTAAGCTTTCAGAAAGATTATCTTGTAGTCACCCTGTTATCACAAGAAAAGACCTGCAGGGTATCAAAGTTGTCCACCTCGAATATGAAAAAATTTCAAAAAATCGTAACTTCTACAAATCAAGTCCTATTTCAAAGATTTAAGATTTAGATGAAAAATATGTTTACTCACATATAACAATTACTCAGCTATAATATCTCTTGTTGTTAAAAAGATATTTGGCTTGAATTTGGAATTTAAGATTTTTTGCCTTAACATGTTTTTTTTCTCAAGTAATTTCCGTAATTAGAGCGAGAAATTTTCTAAAAATATCCTAAGATTTACAATGCATTCCAAAATAATGTATTGAATTTTTCTTTTTGAATTACCTCGGTTCGTCTAACCAAAAAAAAAAAAGGAAATATCAAAGTCAAAACTTTAAAATAAATAAAAAAATTTTTGATTTTTTTTTACCAAAAATTGATCTGATGCTTTTATAATTTTCTCAAAATATAATTAATAAAATAAATATTATTTATACATAGTTCAAATAATAAAGTTTTAGAAATTATTAAAAAAGAAATTTAGCTTTGATTAAGTAATGCACCCTACATCCAGCATTGATCAAAAATTGTAAAATTTTTTAACAAAATTTCAATTTCATCTGGCTAGATAATAAAAGTAATGCAATAGTTTTGCAATTTAAAAAATATCTTCAAGAAACACATAGATATATGGAATGATTTGCCACTTAATTGGTTCTCATCCATAGTAAGTTATAAAAGGGAGAATATATTTCATGAAAATAGTCAAATTTTTTCAGTGCTTAAAAATTTATTGAAATAAAATTTTTTTTATTAATATATTTAATACAATAAATTAAGAAAGTCGTGGCTTACGCGGACGATGTGGTGATACTAGTATCAGGACGTGATAAGTGATATCATGTCAACTGCTCTGACTACACTCAGTGACTGGGCCAAAGAATGTGGACTAAGAGTGAATCCGGGCAAGACAGATCTGGTACTTTTCACCACAAAGACCAAGATTCCGAGCTTCAGACTGCCACGGTTAGAAAACTGTGAACTCACCTTGTCGGACAATGCAAAGTACTTGGGCATTATTTTGGACTCCAAGCTTTCATGGAAGCTGAACATTCAACATAGGGTTAGTAAAGCTACGGTAGCATACTACACCTGTAGAAAGATGTTCAGTGTGAAATGGGGTTTGAGTCCAAAATTGACAAAATGGCTATACACTGCAATAGTACGTCCCATTCTTGTATATGGATCTCTTGCGTGATGGACCGCTACTAGTAAGAGATACAGAGAGCCGCTTCCGTAGGCATTGCAGGTGCATTACTTTCTAGTCCATCAGAAGCTCTGAACACTATATTGCACCTAACACCTATAGACCTATACATAATTGAATCATCAGTTAATAGTGAGATAAGATTATCTGCAGCGGAAAGCTGAAGGATATTAAGTTTAATACCCCCGCAATTCAATCAATTTACCGACTATATGATTCCCCACATGGACTTCGGAAATACTATTAAAGTCCTATTCCCCACCAGGGGTGAATGGAGAAGGTGAAATCTTCTTGAACAATTTGGAACTAGGATATACACTGACGGCCCAAAGATGAACTGCGGTGTCGGCTCTGGTGTCTTCTCTAATGATCTTGGAATGAGACACTCATGTAGACTCCCTGACGAGGCAAGCGTATTCCAAGCGGAAATACTAGCGGTCAGGGAAGCGTGTAAACTAATTCGCGATAGAAATATTCAAGGGAATATTGGTTTATTTGTCGACAGTCAAGCGATAATACTATCGCTCAAATCACCGAAAACTACCTCTATTCTAGTCAGACAGTTCCTCTGCTAGGACTAAGTCGACTGTATGACATTACTATAGTCTGGGTTCCTGCGCATAGGGATTACTATGGTAATGAACGGGCAGACGAATTAGCCCGGGCAGGCTCTGCTATGAATGCCTCCTTATCGGTTTCTGTCGCAATTTCGTTAGGAACAGTCAAAAGCAGAATCCAAAAACACTTTCTAGAAACGGCAAATAATAGATGGCGAAATCTGGACAAATGTAGTCTCGAAAGAAACGTGGCCTACCTACAATGAAAAACGCTCAATGCAACTCATTAGCTACAAACGCAAAGACATCTCGAGACTAATAGCATTATTTACAGGTCACTGGACGATCGGAAAACATGCAAGCAGATTTGGTCTCCCTTACAATGAATATTGTCGTAGTTGTGGCAATCGCGAGAAGGAGGAGACAGTATTTCATCTTCTTTGTGAATGACCAGCCTTGAACGCAAGCAGACATAAATTTCTGGGAGGGTACCAATTAGACAACCTCTGTGAGATATCTGATACTAGACTCAGTGACATCATTAAATATCTGAAGGCTACAGGCTGGATCTAATTAATTTATGTTCTCATTGTTCTTTCCTACACTTCTATCTCATTACAGACTTAATACAACTCATTCAGCTGGCGAGTAGTGTGGTTCCATCAAAACGGACTCTAACGAGTCTAATTGATTGCCCGTAAGATTACGGACTACCACGTAAACCAACCAACCAACCAACATTGTTTCTGTGTTCCAAGAAGTCGTTTTCGTATTTTAGATAATGAATTTTTTAATTAATTTTCAAATCAAAGATTTTAATATTTATCACTTTTTCAGCTAAACTCCTTCCACTTTTTTAACTATACAAAAAATATGAACAGAATATTAAACTAGACCCATTTTCCTATCCAATGATATATAAAATGTCTATATAGCTTGTTAAATGAAGCAAATGTGGTGGCCTAAAATCAGGCGTCTCAGTGAAATTGCAAAAAATAATTCACATGTGGACACTAATTTTTGCGAAAAAAAATTCCCAAACCATAAGTTTTTTCTCCTCCAATAATGTTACTTATGCTGCTGAGAATTTTGTGAATTTTATATGAAAAATTCAAATTTTTGGAATATCATTCCACATGTTATTTTATAACTTTTAAACCGATTTATCTGATTTCCAATAGTCAAATTCTTAGAAGAACAAAAAATAAGCTGAGAGAATTTCATTTATTTTGGACTTATAAAAATTGGAAAGAAGAATATTTCCCACAGACATAAATTTTTTTTTTATAAAAAGATTCAGCTTTTTTAAAATAAAATTAAGTTTTAAATTTCCTTAAATAAAACAATTTTATAAAGAAATCAAACCAAGTATTTCTTTGTCCTTTAACTTTATATCACTTTAAAAAGCAATTAAATTTGATTAGCTTTAAAATGAGATAAGAAATGTAATTAAGATTAAAAGAAATTCAATTAAATTTTACAAAATTTATGCTTAAACAGTTTAAATCTCTAGGCAATTAAACTCTACATTATTTAAAATATAAATAAATAACAACAAGAACATTGATTATTTATGGTCCCTAAGCTATTTGTTTTAAATCTTATTTTACAAATTTATTTACATACACATACACTTGAATATATTTTATTGTTTTAACATCCAATACTTTATTAAAGAACTTAAAAAATAAATTTATATATTTATTATATTTCTTTATTCTAAAATAAAAATATTATAGCAAAATTAAAAAAAAAAAAGAAAAATGATAATCTTTTAAAAAATATCATTGTTGTTGTATTTTGCACTTTTTTATTTTTATTGTTTAATTGTTCTAATATTTTTTTTAGATTTTTTTTTTTTCAAAGTTTTCTTATCTTTAAAATAATATTGAATAGATTTTTCTTTTATTTTTTAACAAATGTGATTACTGTCATTATTCATATTTAAAAAAATAAATTTTGAAACCCATAACGGTGACAGTTATTTGCAGGAAACATATTTTTTCTGTTCTTATTTCATTTTTTACGGATTTTATTTTTATTTATTTATAATTTATATTTATACATTTTTTTTCTAATAAATAATTTTTATTATATTTACATGACTATACCCTGACACACATACACACACACACATGTATTTGAATGAAAAACAACAACAAAATATATAAATAAATAACCCTTACCCTGCCAACATTTTGTATTGAAAGTTAAACTAAAACGTAACTTCATGTAGTTAATAACAGACGAATGTGATATAATTTTCTTATCGGCAAAGGGTCACGGTTCGGGAAGAAACATATCGCAATTTTAATATTTTTTACATGACAGTTCTTAGAAATAATATTATTTAGAAGTGTAAAAAAAGAAACCATTATCTTAGGAAATTAAAAATCTCGAAACGAAAACCCTACTTGCATTACTATTGACTTTTTTATAGCATGATAGATTTTTTTACATACTCTTGTTGACATCATACTAATTACGCATTTAATTGCCTATTGAGTTTGAATGTAAGAAAGAGATAATATACTTCAAATCATCACACCATTATTTTTTTAGCTTAATGCATTTTTCAAGCTATTTCAAGAATTCATTCGAAGTCAACTTCTAAATTGTTAAAGTTCTTAAAAATTAGTGCTAATACTTAAAGAAAAAAATTAAATATTGTATAGTATTTAAATCACATGTGAAGTTGCTTGTTTTATAAAAAATTCCAGTAGTTTTAAGGAGTTTTAAAACCTTGTGCTACATTAGGATAGAGACGATTAAGGAATCACTTGCTTCTTTAGGTATTGGTGTATTCTTAATCGAGTGGATCACCCTGATGCTAAGTAGCAGGGTTATCAACTCTAGCAAGGGAGATACTTGCATAAGGAAGCTTGTGACAAGGGACACACCGCAAGGGTGGGGATGTTCTTTCTCCATTACTGTGGCTTTTGGCAATGCACGTCATATTGAGACAGTTCGATGCCAGGGGAAGGAAGATCATAGTATACGCTGACGATGTGGTATTGTTGGTCTCGGGTAAATTTTTACCCACGATCAGCGAGGTAATGCAATCTGGGCTGTAAGAACTTTCCCAATGGGTAAATAGTAATGGATTAGAAGTTAACTCTGAGAAGACTGAACTAGTTCTGTTTACCAGAAGATATAAGGTTGAGACATTTAGTCTACCAGTTCTGAATGGGAAATCAGTTTGTCAAGAGAAGCCTGGGCGTCTACTTAGACAGCAAATTGTCTTGGAGGAAAAATACTTAGGAAAGGACCAGGAAGGGGCTTAATGCCTACTACGCATGCAGAAACTCTATAGAGAAGAACTGGGATCTAAAACCGGTAATTATATATCGGTTGTGAAACCTATACTCACTTATGGATGTTCGGTATAGTGGAAGGCCTTGAGAAAAGGCACGCATAAGAACCTTCTTTCTAAAGTTCAGAGATGTGCTTCAATTGGCATCACGGGTGACGCGAGAAGTATACCTCAGGCAGCACTGAACATCATTTTCCACCTTTTTCCAATTGAGGAATTCGTGAGAGGTATGGCTGTGCGGGGCTTATTTAGACTGAAGGAATTGGGATTAATAAATAAATAATAAATTAAAATAAAATAATGAAGTCAAGTTGAATGGTCAAACATTATTCTCGGCCGACCAAACGGATTATGTAGGTAGTATAATTAACTACTCCCGTTATTGAAATCCCTAGCAGGGAACTCTGGATAGTGCTATCTTCACGAATGACTCGAAGATGGAAGTGGGCACAGGTTCGGATGTTTACTTCATGGGAATAGATATCAAATGATCTTTTAGATTGTCTGATAGTTGCAGCATTTTCCAGGCAGAAATTCTAGGTATTTACAAGGCCCTAGGATTACTGGAGGAGAATGTTGAGAGGGACACTGAATAGTCAGGCAGCACTGATGGTAATGACAAGTTACTCTGTCAGGTCCAGGTTAGTGCTGGAGTGTAGGAAGGAATTTAAAAGGCTAATGGATGCCTACAGAATAAGACTTTGTTGGGTTCCTGGTCACTGCGATATTCTCGGCAATGAAATAGCCGATGAGCTAGCTCGTAAGGGTTTGGAGTTGGACAGATCTTCTGTGAAGGTATCGGTTAGGATTCCGATTGGGTCATATTTCATGGCCATAAGGAAATGGACTATAGGTAGAACGAATCATGTTTGGAGGAGTAGAATGGACTACAGGATATTTAGAGTGTTATGGCCTAGTCTTAAAACAGCAGATTCGAAGTATCTTCTGGGCGTGAGTCGTAGAAATCGAAGGATCACTGTTGGCATGATTACTGGTCACCTCGCAATAGGGAATATGACCAGTAAGTGGGACACTGGAGCGTCAGATTTTAGCAGGACGTGTATTGATGTGGAGGAGCTAGAAACAGTGGAGCACATACTCTGCCATTGTGTAGGATCTCAACGAAGTAGATTGAGGTGGTTTGGGAGCCATATTCTGTACGAACTAGAGGAGGTTGCGAGTGAAGAACTTCCAAAATAATATCATAAGTATTTACTAAATAGAATTAAATTATCAAAAATATTAACAGTTTAAAATTAAATTAAACTATTTTTTTACATAAAATTTTAAAATATTTTAATTTTCTACACATCTAACAATACATTTTAGCATACCCCTAAAAGGTACTTAACTTAATCTTCCTAAATGATTTAAGAAAAAAAAATATGAAAAAAATCCATACTCATTAGTATAAAATGTTTGTATTTATCTAACAAAATAACTAAAAAAAATTAAAAACAATGAAATTAATCTAATATATTAATTAAATATTTAATACATTATTTAAAACTACCTAAAATTATTTAATTTACCTAAATTGAGAACTACATATACATATATATATATATATATATAACTATATATATATATATATATATATATATATATATAACTATATTTTTATCTTATAAAAACCCAAATTCTAACATGATTATTAAATTAACCTAAACATGCAGTAACAAGAATAACTGAATTTAATAACAAACTATTTATTTATATATATATATATACTCGTACACAAATATTTATAAATGAATAATTTTATAAATTAAAATTGCATAAATTTATATATATGTATATTAAATTACATATGCTTCCTAAATTAATAAATATAATTTAAATATAGTTTAAATTAGATTTATGTTTAATGAATTCCTAATCCTGCTATTGAATGTAATATACCCCTAAAATATATTTATTTTTCGTATGGATAACCCTAGATTTTTCTATTATCATGCACTTTTTATATAACTCTATTTATAGTAAAGTATCTTTTATTAGAGAGTAATAATATTAATCTAAAATATTTGGCCCATTCCGGTTCATTCCTTGCTGAGCTCACCAATGGAACGTGGATGCATTAAAACATAAACAAGCAGGTATTTCTTAACCAACAACAAAAATATATAATGATTGTAAGACCTGTAATTACTCCCAATTTTTGTTTTTTTTTAGTTTATTAAAATATTAATTAATTCCATTTCATTCCATACCAAATGAGAACGTAGTATAATTTTTTCCTTATTATTGATTTTGCATATTTTCTTTTCTCTTTGATTATTATAAAGGTGTCATTCGTTTAAAAGAGTTCATTAATTTTAAATTATCAAGTTTACTAATATGATAATCATAATTATTTTATGCGTAATAATATATATAATATAGAAATAGAATTATTTTCTATATTTAATTGAAAACGTAAATTTAAATTTTAAATAAAAATGAATTGCTAAATTTTTAAAACATGGGATTGACAAATACTTTCATTGATAATTAGAAACATGAACTAGGCTCATTCTTAGAATATTGTAGGGTATACAGAATGTCATAGGTGTCTGATTTTATATCAACAGGGTGGGAAAAATGCACCACTTTTGGCTAACATCTTGTCCAAAAAATTTATATTTTATAATTATGAAGTATCTAAAAAGACACTTTATATAAATGAATCAAAAAACTCACTTCCAAATGCTGGCAGGGTATATATGCATACATGTATTCACTTACAAATATCAAGCTTATGTTAATGTAATTGTCATTAAATGTTTGCTTAAAGATCTCCTATTTACATTACTCTCCATACATACGTATACTTCCTTACAAAAGCGGAGTATGAGTAAATAAAGAGAAGAGTAGTTAGTAAAGAGTGTTTAAATGAGGATATACCTTCCACACCACAGTGGGACCTATCGAAAACATTTTAGTAATAAATCTGTATCTCCTAAACTACTAGACGAATCGCACTAAAATGTATAGAAGATTTGTAGAGGAGGACCTAAGCTTTCCAAATAAGTATCTTATAGTCACTCTGTAATAATATGAAATAAGTTAGAGGGTATCAAAATTGACCACCTCGAGTATAAAAATGTTTCAAAAAATCGTTTCAAAATCACTTATGATATCTCTTACCATATACCTCGGCCAAAAATACAATATTTTCTTGTATATGCACACTAATACATCCACACATTTATGGATATACTTTACTGAACTTAATTCTTTGTAATGCATACACATTAGGGTGACACCGTTTGTTTGGAGAGAAAATAAGATATCGATGTTCTCAGCTAAAATTAAAATTTATTTCGTTCTACGGTTTCTAATTTTTTGTGGGTATTTCACTTAAACTTAATTTATTGCGTTGTTAGTTAGTAGAAGTATGAAGTATTATATATGATTCGAAAGCTTATTAAAATACACGTATTATAATGCTAAACTTATTTAATTTAATTTTTTCTCGTATGAAAATATTTGTATATGAGGAAAAACATGTTTTGAAAAAAATCAAATAAAATTCAAACAAGATCGAATTTTAAAAAACGGAAAAAACCGTTTCGGTGTAATTGCTGGAGGATTTTAGTGTATTATGTTGGTCTTATTTTTTTTTAATATTTATTTGTAAAAACACCAAATTAAAAAATTCAGTTTTTTGTGCAAAATTTGGAACTTTTGGACTCTTTTGGATCTGGTCCTAAATTTTAGTTATGTCATTAAATACGCATCCCAAAAACCTCTCTTGCAATACCAAATTTACATATTGTCCTTTTGCCTCAAATATGAAAAAAAAACGAAAACCCGAGAAAGGACCCTTCCTCCTTTTGATATAGGTCACGAAATATATATTGACATTAGCTATCATAAGCAGTATTCATAATTTAATAAGGATTTGTTTTTTTAATTGTAACTTGTTAATGCCCTAAACATCGACATAACAAAATTGCTAATTTGTATTACTATTTCTTCTTAAAAATAATATTATATCGTCGGTGCGCTCACAAAGAGTCCTATGTGTATTTTTTTTAATTTTTCTTTATTATCAAATATTGTATCATTATTAGTCATATGTTCACTTACCATAGCCTTTTCCATTATCTCAGGACGAAAATTTTAAGAAATGGTATCTCAAAATGAAGTAAATTTTCTTTTGAGCTTTGAACATTAAAACTTTTAATTTTGCAGCCACACTAATACATATAGATGTAAATCCATGAAAGTTGTAAATTTTTTTAGCAATATGGGCCGAGATATCTGGCTTAAGATCGTTATATTTATTTCACTTGGAAAGGTATATAGACAATACGTATATCATTAGATAGGTAAATATGTCTATTTTCATATTTTGTTTATATTTTTTACACACTTAAAAATTGAAAGAAGTTTTGCTAAAATTAAAATTTTGGTATTTACAATTTTTAAGAAAATTATTTTTTAAATTTGAAAGTAATTTTAAAAATAAAAAAATATATTTTTATATATATATTCAAAGTATTAATTATTACATGAATTGAGATAATTCAAAACAATTTTCAACACATTATTTTGAAATATATTGGGAATCTTAAGATAGTGAAAAAAAAAATTCACTACGAAAATTCGTTGAGAAAAATTAAAAAGAGCCATGACAAAAAATTTAAATTTCCAAATTCAAGCACAAATATCTTTTTAACCATAAGAGATATCATAGGTGAATAAACAAATTGTACATCTCATCAAGTTCTTTACAAAGGTTTTTAAATGTATGAAATCAGACTTGATTTGCAGAAGTTACGAATTTTTTTTTTTTAATTTTTCGAACTCGAGGTGGTCGAATTTGACACCCTGTAGCTTATCTCATATAATTACCAGTTATCTGCGAGATGATTTTTCTGAAAGCTTAGGTCCTCCTATAGAACTCTCCCATATATTTTAATTTCATCAGTTCGTAGTTTAGCAGAAATAGATTTATTACCAAAATTTTTGCAATCGGCCCACTGTGCTCCCATATGTATATAATGTGTAATAATGTTTGATATTATTTTAATATATATGAATGTTTTTTTTTTTTTTTTTTTTTTTTTTGTTGTTATTACAAAACAATAGACCCTAATACATAAATAAGGGCAGGTCTTTATTGTTTTATGAGAGCTAAAGAATGGATGAGTATGAGAATTTTTACAGTTATAGGGAAGAGAATAAAGAAAAATAAATATGTATCTTTTTTTTTACTTAATATAACTTTTATATAGTTTCCTTTTTAAATATTTAAAAAAGTTTTATTGCTTTAATTAGAATAGATTTTAAAATAAAACAAAATAAAATTTTGCCAAATAGAATTATTCTTTTAAATATAAAAATAAAATATTGTTTAAGTAATTTAAAGCAATAAATTTCCTCATTAAAGCTTTTGAAATTCAGCAGAAATTTATTTATTTGCTTCAAACAAATTTCTACATTTTTGCAATATCTTGACTTTTTATCCTGCTATATATAAAATAAAAAGACTTAAATTAAATCATATTTATTATTAATTTTTTTGCTGATGTGTTTTATTTCGAACAGCACCCTAATCATGATATAAAAAACTAACAAACTAACGCCTGCTGTTGAAAATAAAGATAGCTGGTTAGAAATTTAAAAGTTAAAGGAAAAGGATACTAAAATTTATGGGAATAATCCTTTTTTCCACAACCCTTACTAACACACAAAAAATCATGTATAAAAAAACTTTTTTGTGTCCAAAAAAGTAAAACAAAACTTCTTGAAAAATACTCAATACAACATTGAGAAAAGGAGGCTTATATAAATATTTAAAGCAAAAATTCATAAAACCTAAAATATTGAAAGTAAAGCCAAAAATTACCAAAAAAAAAGAAAGAAAGAAAATAAAATAAAATAATGATGATTTAATTTTGCTGTTTTACATACAACTGTTAAATATTAAAGACAAAAAGTGTTTTTCTCTTTCCAACCCAAAAAAATCTGTTTTTTGTTCTTAGCTCTTAAATTTTTAACCAACCAATTTTTTTTTCTTTTCTTTTTTTTTGAGTCTTAAATCCTTTAATTTCATTTAAAGCTTTTTCAATAAATAATTAATAAAATAAAATGTTAATTTATTAATACTCAGCACAAGGAACTAGGGCAGAGACCATGAACCCTTGCTTTCTTTCAGTAAAGAAACATTTTAAGACTTTAATTTGATTTTCCACTTGCCGTAATTAAATTAACAAAAATTCTTTATTAACTAAACAAGGTCAATGAAGAGGGAAGTTTCAAATATAATTAAGTGTTTAGAAGTGAATAAAAAAAACGTTTAAATGGAAATTAAAGAGCTGAGGTTAAATAACAACAAGAAATTTTATAATTGATTTTTTTTTAACAAAAACACAATTGCGTGATAATTGAATTTTGATAAAAAATTTTTCGAAAATTTAATTTTACACTTGATAAATTTTTAGCAAATTTAATTTTTAAGAGAGATTTTATCTAAAGGAAGTTTTTCAAAAATTTTGGTTTTATAGGAAATTTTTAAAAGAATAGGAAATTAAAACAACCACTTTTTTAAAAGATTTCAAAAAACTAATTTTAAGAAAAAAAAACTAATGAATTCTTTAGAAACATTTTTTCAAAAATTGAGTTTTTATATGTTATTTGTTATTTTTTTCAAAAATTCACTTTTTTCAGGTTTTATAGAAGCAACTGTTTAGGGAAAATTTTTAAAAACTATTAAAAGGATTTTAGAAATTAACTTTCTAAAGACAACTTTTCAAAAATTAATTTTTAATATAAGAAATTTTTCAACAACTCTCATTGTAAAAGGGGGTAAAAAGGGTCAAAAATGGCGCTTAATTCAGGGAAATTATTTTAATGTTTACGCTTTATTTTTATATTGATCGTTAAGTAAAAAAACTCATTTTTGAAATTTTTTCTGTCCTGCCGACCATCTGAATGATAATTTTTGCAAATTTTCAAATTGAAAATTGTTTATTTTTAGACTCAATAAAGATATTGACTTCGAATTTCCTTTACTCTATAGATAATTTTATTTTTTTAACAAATTACAGAAAAATGTAATAAAATCTGTCGAAAATGTTTATATATATATATATATATATATATATATATATATATATATATATATATATATATATATATATATATATATATATATATATATATATATATATTGAAAAACCTTGACCAAGATCTTGCAAAATTAATATACTTGAAATTTAAAATGCATATAACTCGAAAAATATATAAGATCAACGGTACATGTAAGCATGTTTTTAATGGTCTTAAAGATTTAAGAATCATTCATCATTGAAATCGGATAAGAAAAATATTGTAGGAGGCACAATATTTTGAGCACCGAACACTCTTTCCTAATTTAAAATGCTACTCTCCTTTGCTACGCTTAAATGAAATTATATGAAAATCCAACCAGTCAATTAGAAGTTCCGAACTTATTTCCAAAAATGTTCGATTCTGACCCACTGTGTAATGTTTGATAAAGTAATAAAGAAAAATGTCTGCATTAAAGGTGCTTTTTGAATGAAAATAGCAAGAGTTCCTGTGCAAAAATTTTAATTTAATTTCAGAATATTAAAAAAGATAATATGTACTATATAAATATATATATATATATATATATATATATATATATATATATACTGCCTGCCACTTGAATAAGGAATCACATTTTTTTTTAAATTTAATTAAATATATCTCCTAAACTAAAGTTCAGAAAAAAATAATTTTTTGCGCAACCAAATTTCAAAGTGTTGGCTTTAGTTTCCTGAAGAAATAAAAAATATACATATTTTGTTATACTAAAATTATGCATTTATTTAAAAACATGTATTTGTGTGATATTTTTTCGTGTGTCACTTGAATAAGGAATTCTTTTTATATTAATCAGGAAGGCTATGATTTGAATTTCTTTCAATATAAACTAGAGAGCTAGAGAATTTTTAATTTGATAGTTTTTAAATAGTTTTTATTCAAAATGAGACGTGGTAAGGCTCTTAATAACTCTGAAAAAGAAAATATTCTAATCTTGAAATCTCAGGGTCAGAATCCGGTCCAAATAGCCAAAAACATTAATAGAGGAAAGACAGTTGTGTACAATTATTTAAATAACGTGTAAAAATAAGGGAAAAACATGTAAGGGCGGAAGAAAATGGCAAAAACTCCAAAAGAAAGACGAAAAATTTTTAGAATTGCATCAAATTCTGCCATGTCGATATCAAAAATACGTGAAAAACATGGAGTCAGTGCCAGTCTAAGAACAGTTCACCGTATTTTAAAGTCGTGCCCATAAATAGTTCGACGAAAACTGCAAAAAACCACCACATACCGCCAGAGCAGTAAAACAATGGATTCATCAACAATAAATAAATAAATGCATAATTTTAGTATAACAAAATGTGTACATATATTTTTTATTTCTTCAGGAAACTAAAACCAGCACTTCGAAATTTGGTTGCGCAAAAAATTATTTTTTTCTGAACTTTAGTTTAGGAGATATATTTAATTAAAATTAAAAAAAAATGTGATTCCTTATTCAAGTGGCAGGCAGTGTATCTCATAGTTCAGCGTTAGAGTATTTTGGGACAATTTCAAAAAAATAAATTTTCAAAAACTAAATTTTCAAATACTTGAGAAAAAACACACTAAAATACTTGTAGTTGATGGCTCTATTTGAAAATTTTGCTTAAAGAAACTTTCTATTTAAAAAAAGAACACCTAAAGTTGATAAAATTTGATTTTCTTCACATTTTTATAAGAAAATTTATTTAGCATTTTAAAGCAAAATCTTTAAAATTTTACTTTTTTAATCAGATTTTGAGGAAATTTCCCTGAAATTTTCATTTTATTGGAAATTTTTTCAAAAATATACCTTTTGAAAATTTTTTAAAGATTTACTTTTTAGAATGAATATATAAAAAATTTTTTAATATTATTTTATAGCAATATTTTGAAAACATGTATTGTAAAAAATTTTAAATTTACCTTTTAAATGGAAAATATTACTTTTAAAATTTATAGGACATATTTTGAAAAATTTGCCTTGTGAGATTTTTTTTCAAAAATTTAAATTTTTGATATCCAGAATAATAATAATAATAATAATAATAATAATAATGATAATAATAATAATAATAATAATAATATTACTTTCTAAAATGAATTTGTAAAAATTTTTCTCTTTAAAGTTAATTTTTCAATATTTACTTTTTAAATGAATTATTCTTATATTTTCCTTTTACAGAAAATTTTTTCAAAATTTTACTTTAAGGGAATTATTTTCAAAAGTTTACCTTTAAAAGGAAGCTTTAAGAAATTCAAGAATAATTATTAAAAAATTTATCTTTCAAAGGAATTTTTCTTTAATTTTCTTTTAAAAGTATTTTCTCAGAAATTTACTACTTAAACTCGTAATTAAAAAAACAATTTTTAAAAAGGACTTTTTTAATTTCCTTTTAAGGAAAAAATTTAACGTTTTACAGCAATTTTACAAATTTTCATTTAATATATTTTTAAACTCCTTTTTAAAAATAAATTTTGATTTTTTTTTTTTTTTTCATTTTAAAGGGAATTTTTTATGTTTCAAAAAAAATCTTTTAATAAATTTTTTTTAAATCTTACTTTTGAAGGATATTATTAAAAAATCTAAGGGCTCATTTTTTAAAACAAAACGTTTTCAATCGACAGAAATTTGTATGAAAAAAAAATTCGATTTTCAAAAAATTTCCCCTCACTTCTCGTACAAATTTCAAACGTTTGAAGACATGTCGTTTTACAAAATGTTGCCTTCTTTTAAAGAAAGAATTTTTCAAAATCAATTTTAATTTTTAAGGGGAATTTTAAAATTTACATTTTACCGTTTTAAAAAAAAATTAAAGGATTTCTTTAAAAAATTTTCTTTATATAGGATGTATTTTTCATCTATTTTAAAGAATTTAGGAATATTTTAAAAATTTTTGCTTTTAAGGGAATTTTACAAAATTTTTCTTTTTGTTGAAATTATACAAAAACATCAATTTTAAGAAAATTCTCGAAGAATTTTTGTTTTGAAGGAAATTTTTCAATTACTTATTTTACTTTACGCTGACAATTATGATTTTTGTGGAATGTGTGAGGACGTCAACGAGACCGAATCTATTGAGTATATTATGTTTTACTCTCTACGATTGCAACATCGTAGGATGAAATGTTTGGGGATTCAATTTCTCGATGGGCTATGTGACGTTCGAAGAAGTTAGGGGTATATCCCTAAAGATTTTCACATTTGCTATTTCACCCTTAATAACTTCTTGTTACTCTCTTTGCTTTTTACCCTATTCTATCATGTGTAAATGAAGGGTTTCAAAATGGACCGATATCGGTCTCTGGGTGGTGATGTGGTACAACGAATGTATTATATCAACCTTCTCTATCTATCTATCTATCTATCTATCTATTCTCCCAGAAAAGAAATTTTAAATATGTTCTCCATAAAAAACAAAATTTTAAAAAATGTTTCCATAAAAAGAATTTGTATTCTCATGGCCAAAGCTTCTAGAACTCTTTAGTTGTTCGTTTTCAAACGTTTTCAAACGGAAGAATTTTGTATTGAAAAGATACAAATTTCAACAAATTTCCCATTATTACTCATACAAAATTCTAACTCTTAAAAACGTTTTGTTTTACAGAATGAGGCCTTTAGTCTTAGAAATACATTCCTTAAGATGAAGGGTCTAATTTTGTAAAACACTTCCCCTCCCTTAAAAAAACAAAAAAAAAATCATATAACTTATTTTTGTTTTTCATTATTTTTGTTTTCATTTTTATGGAAAATTATTTAAGGTGGGTTGAAACAATTTACAAAATAAGGGGGGAAATAAGTTAATAAATAAATAATAAAGAAATTTAAAAAAAGGATATTTTAGGAAACTTCATATAAGAAGTAAAAATTTAAAAATTTTCTTTCAAAAATAAGTTTTTAGAAAATTTCTATAAAAAGCTCCATGTCCAGAACGTCACATAGCACGTCGAGAAATTGACTGCCCAACCATTTCGTTCCACGATGTTGCAATCATATACAGTAACACATAATATGCTTAATAGACTTGGTCCCGTTGACATCTACATCTACAAAAATCGGAATTTCCAGCATCCTATTTAGACTTCATCTTTCCTATCAAGCAGTATCCTGGGCACTTGTGCCTGCCCTGTCGAGTGCTGGCCATATTGCCCTCGACACCTTACAGTCTACTCTACACTACCAAACTGAATTGGTTCTGGCCAAGAATCATTCGTTAATCTTCCCAAAGAAGAAACCCAGCGGGGATTTCACGGTGGTCTTCCTCTCCGAGACAACCTTCGCTGCACCTTCCCTTGCCAATTCATAGGCTAATTCATTACCTAATATATTGCAATGGCCAGGTACCCAGCAGAGTCCCACCACTTAGTGTTCCCACAGCTCCCTCAGTGTTTTCAGTGTCGGCAGCTAGCCTCGATTTCACCAGATGTGCCCCCAAGGACTTCAGAGCGGCCTGACTGTCCATATAGATAATAACCTCAGAACCCCTCGCAACGTTCTGTCTGATTAATTTCGCGGCCTTCAAGATGCCGAGAATCTCAGCCTTAAAAACGATACACTCATCAGGAAGTCTAAAAGAGCCTTTCATTGTCCATCTTTGATCGGTCTGTAAATACTGCACAACTTTCGTACAGTCTCTCAGTGCCGGACCAAATCTCCCTATCAGGTATCACTACAACAGGATTTACCCCAAAGTCCAATTCAGTAGCCATGTAATCTGATGCCCCCGTGGAGCCCAGACTAACCTCACCGTAACTGACCTCATATAAGACCCGGAAGTGACCTGTTCTTGATGAACCTAATAATCCTAATTCCTTAAGTCTCAGCAGACTCCTTACCGCCATATCACTCACAAACTCCGCAATGGGTAAGAGATGAAGTATGACGTCTAGAGCCGCCAGTGGTGTACTTCTCATTGCACTTGTAATGCCGATTGAAGCACACCTCTGTGCCTTTGACAAAAGGTTCCTATTACTCTTCCGTTCCAGTACCTGCCACCAAACAAAATTTATTTTTTCCTGGAAACATGTTTAAATGAATGAAAATAAAGCATTTTCAAAAATTCTCTTTTTGAAAAACGAAAAGCACAAAGTTACTTTTATTGTGAATCTTTTAATAATTTCTTTTTTTCTACTCTTTATAGGAAATTTTCTAAAAAAATTTTAAAAATCTTTTTTTAAAGACAATAGTCTTTTTAAAAACAATTTTTGAAATTAAATGTATTTATGTCCAAAGTGCGAAACTTTCTTAAGTTTTTATAGAAATTTATTTCTTTTCTCTCTTGCCAATATCCCTCTTTAATCATACAAATTTAAGGCCTCATTTTGTAAAACGAAACGTTTTCAAACGTTTGAAATTTGTATGAAGAATATTAGGAAATTTTTCCAAATTTGAATTTTTTCCATACAAAATAATTTCCTTTGCAAACGTTTCGTTGCCTTTAATCTCCTTCTTAATGACCCCATTAAGTATGCTATATTTTCTTTTCATTTTATTATTAAAATTTAAAAATTTCTTATATGTTTATTTATGGTCTTCATATGGATTTCCTTTTTTTGATTCTTTAAAAAAAATTTTTTGATGATTTATATTTGACCTTTTTTTTGGAATTCTTTTCAAAGCTTTCTTACTATTTCTATTCACAAGCAAAAATTTTGCATTTATAATTCAAACAAGAAAAAAAAAATAAAATGTTAAAAAATGGATAAAATAAAAACGATTTTAATTTTAACATTTGGCAAATGAAAAGGAGATTGTGTGTGTGTGTTTATAGCTGAGCAAGGATCGTTTAATAAATAAAAATGTTAAGCTTCTTAGAGAAAAATAAAGGGCAGAACAACCATAAGCTGAAATAAAAACAAAAATAATTTGAAAATATTTTTGTATTAAATAATAAAACAAATATTTTACCTATCCAGCTAAAAATATTATGTGTGAATCATATATTTATATACATAAGTTCCATACATGTTTGGAACCGAAAATTGAGGGTATATGGATATATATATTAATATATATATATATATATATACGTCATCAGCAACTCTATGTGTTTTCGCGCATTTTATTTATTTACAATATTTTTTTATTTAATTTAATATAATTAATAATATTTAAATAAATTATAACACATTAAAGACACATTGAAACACCGTATTTCAAATTTAAGTCAGTTGATCGATCTAGAGATAATATTTAGGACAACCAACAAATGAGCCCTTTATCTGTAATATCTTTTTAGCTCCAATAAAAAGAATTTTTGTCAGTTAAATAACTAATGATAAATGTAAAATGATCAGCTAAGTAAAAAGTTACTCACGTTTATTTGAAACAAGATTTCCAATAAGTCGTGGCAAACTGAATACAGTAGGGTTAACTACTGTATGTAACTTTTTTATTACAGGTGGATCGAAATGCTATAGTTAAAGATACGAGGGGGGTACCAATCTGTAATAAAGAATTAATTATATTACTCCGTTTGGGTTAGAGTAATTATAATTGTGGGGGTTGGGAAACAAAGAGAAAATTTTAGGGAATTCAATTAGTTTTTTTTTTTTGGGGGGTAGCTGGTTCTTGAAGCATAAATTCTTATCTTATGTTTTATAACCAAATAATGAGGTAAATAGTATAGATTTTTCTTCAGCACAAACAATTCCGTGGCTTTTATTGATTATTCAGGGGTTTTCTTCTTTTTTTTTAAGTTTAAGTTTAAATTTCAGCTTATTAAATGATTAAGTGTAAGTAGAGAGCAACGAGATGCTGCGTATGGCGGATGAATTGCAATTAATTTAAGATTTATTTTTAAGATGTTCATAAGTCGTATTTTTCGTTGATATCGAATTTTTTTTTTTTTTAACGAAAACCGTTTATTGCAGCGAATTTAAATATCGCGCGTTGCCAATGGTGGGAAAATGTTTCTTACGTTATTTTTAACGTTAAAATTATAAATTATAATTTAAGTGTCCAAACCCAGTTTGGACACAAACAAATAAAATGTCTTCATAAGTAGGTTAAAATTATGAACTTTTGCGACGTATTTCGAGATGAAACTCAATTTCTTCCAATGAAAACTTGTTTATTTTTTAGATGACGTGGAAACTTTTATGGTATATCTGAAAATTTTTACCCGTTAATTAAATATTGAATAATGAATGAAAAGTTATTACTTTACTATTCCAGACAGACCTTCTAATCAATGTGGCAAGGATAATACATCTTTTTTGACATATACTTACCTTCTTTTGAATTTTCACAGATTATTATTTTAAAATTTTATTAAGATCCTGATTTCTAATTTTCTTGAAATTTATTTTTTTTTTTTTTTTTTTTGTCAAATATGTTAATTGACAAACATTTATTGAAAACACAAACCAACTTATTCAGTATTAAAACCCCTTTATGCGAATTAAATATTTGTATAAAATGTAAACAAAGTAATAGAATAAATGTCATTGTGACAAGTTACAAATAAATAACTTTTCTTTACTTGACATTGGATGTTCTCAAATATAATATTTAAAAAAAAGCTCGGAATTGTAGCTAAAATAAAAAAAAAATATCAACAATGGCAACGCCTATACCCATAAAAGTATAACATTTCTTTGAGGACTCACATTATTGCATGTAAAGTTCATATACATATGCTTTCATATATGGAGAATTTGTTCACATATGATATAATATATGACTATAAAATTCCATATATAGTTCCATATATGGTTGTATTTTTCATATAAGGTTATATATATATGTAAATCAATATATTGCTAAGATTATCATATACTAATGCATACTTTTCATACATGGAATCATATATATCCATATATTTTCATTTATGGACCATTTATAATAATATATGATTGTTTTTAGCTGGATAATTAAAATAAATTTATAAATGACAGCTATTTATTGTGAATTAATTTTGACTTTCAAGTTCAAAATAAAATTTTAAAATTTGCCACCTCTGTTCTTTTTTTTTTTTTTTGTTTTCTTGAAAATAAACTCTGAATGGTCAGTTCTTCTTAAATAGCAAAAAATAAACCCAAAAAAAGTATACACAATAAAGACATAGACTTTAGTATAAAACAAGGTCATAAATCTTAAAATATGTAAATTTATTTTTTTAACCAAAAAAAAAAAATCCCACACACTTTTATCATATATCGTAAAAATCAAATCATGACCTTTAGATTTTCTTCCTTCCTTTCAACTTTCTTTAAACTTATAAAGAATGGTAGGAAAAACTTCCTAGAAATGATAATAGACAAATACAAATGGTTTTTATATTCCATAAATAAAAGCCACACTTGGCTTTAAATTTAAAGGTTATATTTATTTATTTATTTAATGTTCTTAATATAAAAAACTTACATCTAAACGCACTTTAAAAAATCTGCAAATTTTTTTTTTCTTTTTTTTTCTTCCTAAAAGTAAATTTTAAAAATTTTATTTTAAGGAGCATTTTTAAAGTTCTGTTAAGTTTACTTGTGTAATTTCAAACTTAGATATATATTTTGTTTCAATAAGTTTATTTTCTGGTGTTAAATAAATGTTATTAATATTTTTAATTGAATTTCGGCAAACACAATACAAAATTATCTTTTATAGCATTCTTGCTTGTTAAACTTTTAACAAGAAAATCTAAACTAAAAGAACAGTTGAAGAATAAAATGGACTAAATAATATTATAAAATTTTAAACTGTAAGGAGCTATTACAAATACTACCCTATAAAAACTGAAATTTAATAAAGATATGTTGAAATAAGATCTGAAAAGTTTTTTTATAACTAAAGCCAAAATTTTGCAAAAAAAATTTGTTATGGAAAATCAGCAAATTTAGTTTGTAAATTGTAATGATTTTTTTTAAGTGATTTGAAAATCTTATTATTATCTCAGCAAATGAAAAATCTCGAAACGAAATCCCTACTTGCATTACTATTGACTTTTTTTATAGCATGATAGATATATATTTTTTACATACTCTTTACGCATTTAATTACCTATTGAGTTTGAATGTAAGAAAAAGATGATTAAAATTAAATTCCATTTATTTCTTTATATACTTGAAATCACTAAAAAAATAGTGATATGAATTTTTTTAGCCTAATGCGTTTTTCAAGTTAAAAAATTCATTCAAAGTCAACTTCTAAAGTGTTAAAGTTCTTAAAAATTATAAGCACTAACTGTGAAAAAATAAAATATTGCATAGAATTTAAATCACATGTGAAATTACCTATTTTATAAAAAATTCCAATAGTTTTGAGGAGTTTCCAAACCTTGTGCTAAAATATTTAAAGGTAAAAAAAAAATTAAGTTTTGAAAAAAAGATCTTTCATTTTTCTAATAAAATACATAAATTTAGATTAAAATTTATAAGTATGTAGAGACAACAAGGACACGTGCTCCTTGAGACATATTGCTCAATCGGGAAACTTGGGACAAACGTTCCATTAAACTTTGAAAAACTGTACAGCTTTGCGAGAAATATTATGGGAGCTACAACACTTTTATATGCGTTCCCATGGTCACATTTTTGCTAGACTTTGACTTTCTGTCATATTTGACGAAATATCGGGAATGTCACCTGCTAACTGCCGCACCATTAGCTCCTTATATAAATTTCCAAAATAATATCATAAGTATTTACTAAATAGAATTAAATTATCACAAATATTAACACTTTAAAAATAAATTAAACTATTTTTTTTTTATATAAAATTATAAAATATTACAACAAATTTTAACATACCCTTAAAAGGTATTTCAATTAATCTTCCTAAATGCTTTAAGAAAAAATAATATGAAAAACAATCCATATTAATGTTTGTATTTATCGAGCAAAATAAGTAAAAAAAAATTAAAAATAATGATATTAATCTAATATATTAATTAAATATTTAATACATTATTTATAACTACCTAAAATTATTTAATTTACCTAAATTGAGAACTACTTATAATATTAAATGATCAACATGATCATGTATATTTAATTCCAATGTAAACCAATATATATATATATATATATATATATATATATATATATATATATATATATATATATATATAATTATATTTTTATCTTATAAAAACCCAAATTCTAACATTATTATTAAATTAACCTAAACATGCAGTAACAAGAATAACTAAATTTAATAACAAACTATTTATTTTTATATATATATACTCGTACACAAATATTTATAAATTAATAATTTTATAAATTAAAATTGCATAAATTTTATATATGTATATTAAATTACATATGGTTCCTAAATTAATAAATATAATTTAAATATAGTTCAAAATAGATTTATTCTTAATGAATTCCTACATTCCTGTTAATGAATGTAATATACCCCTAAAATATATTTATTTTGCGTATGGCTAACCCTAAATTTTTTCTATTATTACGCACTTTTTGTATAACTCTATTTAAAGTAAAGAGTAATAATTTTAATAGAGAGTAATAATTTTAATAATATTAATATAAAATATTTAGCCCATTCCTGTTCATCCCTTGCTGAGCTCATAAATGGAACGTGAATGCATTAAAACATAAACAAATAGGTATTTTTTTAACAACAACAAATATATATAATGAATGGAAGATCTGTAATTACTCTCAATTTTTGTTTTTTGTTTTTTTTTTTGAGTTTATTAAAATATTAATTAATTCCATTTCATTCCATACCAAATGAGAACGTAATATAATTTTTTCCTTATTATTGATTTTGCATTATTATACTTTTTGATTATTATGACACCTGTGTCATTCATTTAAAAGAGTTCATTCATTTTAAAGTATCTAGTTTACTGATATGATAATTATAATTATTTTATGCGTAATAATATATTTATTATTAAGTTTCTAAAATAGAAATAGAATTATTTTCTATATTTAATTTAAAATGTAAATTTTAATTTTAAATAAAAATTGATAAATTTTTAAAACATAGGAATGACAAATACTTTCATTGATAATTAGAAACATGAACTAGGCTCTTCTTATAGGAACATTCTTAGAATATTGTAGGGTATACAGAATGTCATAGGTGTCTGATTTTATATCAGTAGGTAGGGAAAAATGCACCCCTTTTGGCTAACATCTTGCCCAAAGAACTTATATTTTATAATTATGAATTTTATTATACTTTACGGTTGATTTTTGGCACATATAAAGTGTAATTATATGTATATGCGTTTAAAATTGAATTAAGAACTACACAACCATTTCATCTACAACTAGCTGGGATTTTAATATCTTTTATGGCTCCTAACTTGAATTTTAATAGGGATTTTCTAAAATAGTCTGACAAATTTTGAAGATTTATGTAGCGCGTAATAAAATAACTGTGTTATAGAAAAATTCATATTAACCAATTAATAAGAAGCTAATTTAATTAGCTAAAATCGCTTTAAAAGATTTTTAAATTAAACGATTTTAAATAACAACACTATGCAACAAATTCACTATCATCGCCTGGGGACGGAATCATTCCATTTGCAATTGATAGTATTTGATGTGTGTAATAAAACCTCCAAAGGATTTTTCACTGGTAGGCAAAATTTTTATTTTATGACCTTTTAAACTTGTGTTTTTTTTTACACCAAAGTAGTCTTAGATAAATCGAAAAAAGCGATTTAAATGTAGTTCGATGCTCTACTGTTTTCACATAAATAGCTAAAGCATTTAACGGGGAATATTTTGTTAGAACTTTCAATCCATCTAAATCTTATTATAAGGAGTCAATTCTAGTCGGATTTAAAAAAAAGACATAAAAGTTGGTTAAAACTTAAGTGTTATGGGTTAAAATGTTCTACGAAAATTTTCTACGTCGAATTTCACTAGGGGTCACCGAAGCTCTAAAAAGTTTATTCGGTGTAGCATTTATCCAAAAAAAAAAAATGAAATGAAATGAAATGAAAAAAATTATTAGTAATTTTGTCAATAACTTCAACAAATCTTTGGCTTTTATGTTATATTTTATTGCCTAGTTTAAGGCGTTTATATAAGAAATGTGGCAAAAATTAATAATATTCTTTTCTAAGAACATATGATAAGTCGTATGATTTTTTTACCTTTAAAGACCCCTATTAAATTTCGACGAAGAAAATATCTGTAAAATATTTTAACCCATTAAACCCAAGTTTTAATCGATTTTCATGTCATTTCTTAAAAACGGACTATAAGGAGAGATACATGAATTAAAAACTCTAATGAAATATTCTCCGTTAAATAGCCATGGGCTTAATCGTTCATTTTATTGAATAGTTTTTTTTTGTTCTAAACAAATTAGTGAACAAGTTCGTTATTCAGATCTTCATTTTTATTCTGAACTGTTTGACTGAACTAACTATTTTTATTAGTCCGAATTGTTTGCGTTTATTCAGTCAATGAACAATGTGCAACAATAAGATAACTTTTGTTATTATTGCCATTTTTTAAAACTCTGTTGCTACCAAAAAATTATAAGTGATCATTTCGAAATTTTGATAAAACTTCGATAAAACAAACTAAAGAAATTTTTGATATATTTTGTAACTAATTATATATTTTGAATAAAAAATTTACAGTCTCAAATAGACCAATAAAATATATTATTCATTTAAATATTAGTGAGAGACTTAAGTGTACTAAATGATTATTACAAAAGAACAAAATGAACAAAAGGAACAAAAAGGAACAAGAATACTGAAAAACTTCAAATTGTTCATATAAGTGAATTGCTCAATTCAACATGTTCGTTCATGAACAACCCAAATCTACCGTTAAATACTCTAAATATTTATGCGAAAATAACTCAGCTTCGAGCTATAATTATATTATTTTTATTTTTTCGACTTATCTGAGCCCACTTTTGCCTTAAAAAAGAAAAGTTTAGAAGGTCATAAATCAAAAATTTTGTCTACCACCGAAAAATCCTTTGGAAAGTTTAATGCTATCAATTGCAAATGGAATGATTTCGTCCTCAAAATACTATTGCATGGTGCAATTCAATATTGTACTATATAAAACATTTAAATCTAGCTGCAAACAACAATAACATTACTCTTGTTGTTCTTTATGTAAATTTCTATTTGGAATATTTATTGTGTATTGGAATTTCCTGTTTTTATAAATGTTGTAACATAAACATAACACTTTCTATTTTATGTAAACATAATACTCTCAAGCTTATACGTATTCATACTTACTCACTGCACAGTGGGGCAGAATCGAAATTTTTTGGAAATAAATGTGTAACTTCTAATTTACTGATTGGATTTACATAAAATTTCACACACGCATAGCAGAGGGGTGTACAATTTTAAGTTTGGAAGTAAAGTACCTCTGACGTATTTTATTTTACTTAATTTTTGTTTCTTATGCAACGTCAAATATTTTTACTACTTCTTAAAGCTCTCAATAAAGCCTATGAAAAACATGCTTGCATGTTCTATTTATCTTTTATAGTTTTCAAGTTATTTGGATTTGAAATTTCAACTATTTTAATTTTACAAAATCTTGATCCAGTTTTTTCAAAATATATCATTACTTTTTTGTCCAATTTTGTAAATTTTTTTACCCAGTTAGTTAAAGAACAAAATTATTATTATTGAATAAAGAAAACTAGAAATCGATATCTCTCCTGAGTTCAAAAATAAACGATTTTGAAATTGAAAATTTCAAAAATTACAATTTTTTTACCGCTCACTACCATAGGTGGTTGGGGTATTATGCGTTTGTGCTGCTGTTTGTAACGCACAGAAAAAATCATCCAATACCCACCTTAAAGTATACCAATCGACTCAGAATCACTTTTTAAATCGATCTAACGATGTCCGTCCGTCTGGCTGGCTGGCTCATTAAATCGGTCTAGTAAGTTGGCATAATATTCGCCGTTTATTGTTTTTCCCTTTTGAAGGTAATCAATGTGGATTATCCCGCGTGCATCCCAAAAAACTGTTGCCATCACCTTATTGGCCGAAAAACTTACCATGGTCTACTTCGGAACAGGTTCACCCGGAGAAACTCATTGTATAGACTGCTGCTTGGTCTCCGAAGTACGGTAATGGATCCATGTTTCATCCGCATTTACAAAACCCCGCAAAAACTCATTCAGATTGCGGTTAAACAACTCCAAACAATCCTTTGAAGTTGTTAGAAGTTTACGTTTATGGTCAATTGAGAGCAAACGCGGCACCCATCTTGCAGACAACTTTCTTAAACCCAGCTGATCATTTAAAATCGAAACCACACTGCCATATGAAATTCCTATGGAATCAACAATCTCACACACTTTTACTCTTTGGTCGACCAATACCATATCGTGGATTTTTTCGAAATTTACGGGTGTACTTGTGCGACCACAACGAAAATCAGTAAATCACTTTTTTACCATTGAAATCGATGATGCAGAGTCCTCACAGTATTTATCGAGCTTTTCAAAAAGTCACGGACTTATTGATCCGCCCTCGTATAAAAGCACTGTAATCATCCAAAAGCAATGAAATTAGGTGCCGGACGACACGATCACGATCTAAGATCTTTACCGAACGCAATCGTTTCGGATCAATATTTCCGTGACTTTTCGAACTTCCCTCGTAGTTATATGAAATGCAACACTATTCGCATCAAGTACTATCTGTTAGTAAACAACTGTCAAATTTTGAGCAAGTGTGGTCATTTACTTTGCGTTTAACAGCTGTTCAAAACACACAACCTCATGTATTTTTCTAAAAATGGAAAAAAGTGAAAGTCATTAAACATTATTTTTTGCGAAAAAAAAAACCATCAATAAAACCAAAAAAAGCTCGATAAATACTATGGGGACTCTGCACCATCGATTTCCATTGTAAAAAAGTGATTTACTGACTTTCATTATGGTCGCACAAGTACAAATGACGCTGAACGTTCTGGACGGACAATTGAGGTCAGTACACCCGAAAATGTCGACAAAATCCACGATATGGTGTTGGTCATATTGATGCCATAGGCATTTTATATGGTAGTGTGGTTTCGATTTTAAATGATCAGCTGGGTTTAAGAAAGTTGTCTGCAAGGTGGGTGCCGCATTCGCTCTCAATTGACCATAAACGTAAACCTGTGACAACTTCAAAGGATTGTTTGGAGTTGTTTAACCGCAATCCAAATGAGTTTTTGTTACGTTTTGTAACTGTGGATGAAACATGGATCCATTACTGTACTTCGAAGACCAAGAAGCAGTCTAAACAATGCGTTTCTCCGGTTGAACCTGCTCCGAAGAAGGCCAAGGTAAATTTGTCGGCCAATAAGGTGATGGCAACAGTTTTTTGGGATGCACGCGGGATAATCCACAGCGATTACCTTCAAAAGGGAAAAACAATAAACGGCGAATATTATTCCAACTTATTAGACCGATTTAATGAGGACCCCATATGGCCAAGAAAAAAGTTCCTTTTCATCAAGATAATGCACGGGTGTACACGCGTGCAGTCTCAAAGCAAAACTCTATGAATTGGGCTACGAATTGGTACCTCATCCGCCATATTCCCTTGATTTAGCCCCTAGTAACTACTTTCTATTTACAAACCTAAAGAAATGGCTCGGTGGAAAGAGATTCAGCTCCAACGATAAAATTATTTACCAAACAAATGCCTATTTTAAGGACCTCGAAAAATCCTATTTTTTGGAAGGGAAAACTGGAGAAACATTGGACTAAATGTATTGAGTTAAAATGAGATTATGTTGAAAAATAAATTTTTGTTTTGCAAAAAAAAACTGTGTTTCATTTAAAAACGTCACGGACCTATTGATCTGTCCTAGTATACAAAAAGAATAAAATCAGTATCTTTTGTAGAACCAAAACCTATTAGAAGTTACAGATTTATTTTCAAAAAATTTCGATTCCACCCCACTGTGCAATGTATATATATACATGAAAAATAATTTTCTTACAACTATAATGTAGATACAAAGTTCATGTAAAATTAATTATTTACATCGAACTGTAGTAGTGAAAATACGAGTGTGTATGTATTTTGTAAATATGTTCTGATTTGTATTAGAAAATTGTATAAATATATATATAAACAATATAAGAGGACTATCTGAAGAGTATAAAATAAATATACAAATTATATCGATATTGGTTTATACTTAAATCAAACGAACATTTAAAAAATTTTCAGGGCTCCAAAAAATTTAAAACAAACCATCATTTAAAGAATTTTCAGTATTTTAGAATTATTAGAATGAAAATGATAGTGAGCTAGACTGTCATTCTTGTGATTGCGGGTTCAATTCTCATCAGTTATAATTTCGTCATTGAATTGTAACGTAAAAAATGCATTTGTACGAGTACTATATATTTTAAGTTCTTATAGGGAGGACAAGTGATCTGTGTGTTGAAATCCATATTCCAAAATTACCAAATAACTTCGAAATATGTTTGATACATCTATAAATTGAAAATACTTTTGAGAAAATTTAAAATTAAAAATCATCTAAATGGCTAAGTTATGAGTAAAAGCTATTTAAAGTACTCAGATAAACTACATATTTTATTTATTTTATTTATATATTTATTAGATTCAGCCTATGGATACAATATTATCCTTACAAACATCAATGATAGTTTAATATACATAATTAAATTAATTATTTAAACAAATTGTTTCACAAATTTTTAAAATCAAACTTTGATATACTTAAGCCTAATTCATTGGAATATTTATTGAATAATCCCATAGCTTTTATCAAAGGGTTCATTCAAAGCATATATTGTTCTATAAATATCTATATAAAAGCTATAATTATTTTGTCTTAGAAGCCTAGGAGATACATATAGTTTTATGTTGTGAAGCAAAACAGGACAATCAATTAAACCACAAACTATAACATAGAAGAAATTTTACGTCTTGCTTCTAAACTTTTCATAGAAATCAAGGCAAATTTATCAGGGTATGTAGGAATCGAAATTTGAGGGTTTACAAATGAAAAATTTTAAAATGAAAGAGCAAACTTTATAAATTTTTGCATACATTTTTTCAATTCTGTTTATATGTAATTGAGTACAAAAGCTCCAGATAAATGAAGCATATTCTAATCTAGATCACACAAAAGATGCAAATATAACTTTTTTGTGTAATGATCAAAATTATTAGAATTATGCCATAAAAAGCTTAACATTGAATAAACTTTTGGTATAATATAATTTAAGGGATTATCAAATGATAATTTTCTATCAAAAAATACAAGGGCGGATTAATAATTCCGTGACTTTTCGAACTTGCCTCGTAGTTATATGAAATGCAAAACTGTTCCCATCAAGTACCACCTGTTATTAGACTACTGTCAAATTTAGAGCAAGTTTCGTCATTTACTTTGCGTTTAACAGCTGTTCAAAACACACAACCTCGTGTATTTTTCTAAAAATGTAAAAAAATTGAATTTCGAATGTTTCTATTAGGGATTTTTTTTTTTACTTCGTAAGCCTTCAGTATAGCTTTTCTGAACTTTTTAATAAAATATACAAAGCAAAATAAGATAAGAATAAGTCATATTTCATTTATAGATGTAGAGATGTTCCCTTAAAATTCGTAGAAGAGAGTACAAAAAGTACTAAAACTAATTTTTTCAAAAATATGAATACTGCCTAGATTGTGATACAAAGTACATATTGGCATACTTTTAACAACATTGTGGTCAAAAATTTCATATGCTATGGGAAATTTATTAGATAAATATCGTGTAAAAAGAAAACGAAATTGCCGAATAATACATGTTGCGAAAAAAGTACTTCTTTCATAACAAATGGCACTTTTAACAGAGAAGTGTACGCAAATGAGTGTCGT
Source organism: Protocalliphora azurea (assembly GCA_932274085.1). NCBI lineage: Eukaryota > Metazoa > Arthropoda > Insecta > Diptera > Calliphoridae > Protocalliphora > Protocalliphora azurea. The sequence goes on along the minus strand of OW026521.1, from coordinate 10,479,933 downwards.
CAGAAATGACTTCTTTCTATCATTAGAAAATCCAACCAAGTTTTAAAGAGTACTTAAAACTGATTAAAAAATAAAATACATTTTAAAACTAAGTGGATCCATTCCAACAAAAAAGTTAACGAAAACACAATAAAGCTCTTCTTTTGTATATTCCAGAAAATATTAAATATTTTATTATAGTTATTTATAGAATTTTTGCATATTCGATTAAAGTTCATTGAATAATTGTACAAGAATACAGTTTAAAAGTTTTATTGGACACTCGGCAGAATGTAATGCATTTTTTAATTCGCCACGACCTTCATCCGTACTCTTCAGCGTCCCACCGTGGTATTCTCTGTAAACATCATCTATTTAACTAACAACTTTTTGGGAAATGGAATCTAACTTGTTTCTTCCTATATGTTATTACGAGGGCGGATCAATATTTCCATGACTTTTCGAACTTCCCTCGTAGTTATATGAAATGCAACACTATTCCCATCAAGTACCACCTGTTAATAGACTACTGTCAAATTTTGAGCAAGTGTAATCATTTAACAGCTGTTAAAAAAATTAAACCAGGTGTATTTTTTTAAAAATGGAAAAAATTGAATTTCGAATGCTCATTAAACATTATTTTTTTTTGCGAAAAAAACCGTCAATCAAACCAAAAAGAAAAGCTCGATAAATACTATGGGACTCTGCACTATCGATTTCAATGGTAAGAAATTGGTTTACTGACCTTCGTTGTGGTCGCACAAGTAAAAATGACGCTGAACGTTCTGAACAGACAATTGAGGTCAGTACACCCGAAAATGTCGAAAAAAAATCCACGATATGGTGCTGGCCGACCGAAAAGTAAAAATGCGTGAGATTGTTGATGCTATAGGCATTTCTTTTCGATTTTAAATGATCAGCTGGGTTTAAAAAAGTTGTCTGCAAGATGGGTGCCGCGTTTGCTCTCAATTGACCATAAACGTAAACGTGTGGCAACTTCAAAGGATTGTTTGGAGTTGTTTAACCGCAATCCAAATGAGTTTTTTCGGCGTTTTGTAACTGTGAATGAAACATGGATCAATTACTGTACTCCGAAGACCAAGCAGCAGTTTAAACAATGGGTTTCTTCGGGTGAATCTGCTCCAAAGAAGGCCAAGGTAAATTTGTTGGCCATTAAGGTGATGGCAATAGTTTTTTGAGATGCACGCAGGATAATCCACATCGATTACCTTCAAAAGGGAAAAACAATAAACGGCAAATATTATGCCAACTTATTAGACCGAATTAATGAGGATTTAAAAAGAAAATGACCCCATATGGCCAAGAAAAAAGTTCTTTTTCATCAAGATAATGCACAGGTGCACACGTGTGCAGTCTCAATGGCAAAACTCTATGAATTGGGCTACGAATGGGTACCTCATCCACCATATTCCCTTGATTTAGCTCCTAGTAACTACTTCCTATTTCCAAACCTAAAGAAATGGCACAGTGGAAAGAGATTCAGCTCCAACTATGAAATTATTGACCAAAAAAAAAATTCAACAAAAAACTATAAACTAATTAACATTAAATATTTTATTAAAAGCTAATAAAAAATTAATTTTTGTTTAAAATTTAAAATTTTTTAAAATGTTAATATTTAAGTCTTTAATAAAAGCAAAATTAAAAAAAATGATTGACCCATTGATTTCATTTTTATAAATTGATTTGTATGCACTAAATTTTTCGAGCGCAGTTCTTATATTACTTGAATTCATTTTATTTTAAAATCGCATATAACAAAATAAATAAATGACTGCACTTAATTTCACTTTTTTTGCCAGCAGCCCCCGCCCCCCTTTCTTAACCACAAAATTTTGTTAAAACACATGTAATTATTTTCATTTTAATGGAATTTTCTATTTGTTTACTAAAATACAATGCAACTACAAAAAAACAAGAAGCTGCTAACAAAACCTTGATAAAGAATACTTTATTTTATCTCTAACAACTATTTGATGGTTCATGTCTAAATAAATGTCTAGTATTATAAGTTGTTATCAAAATAAAGAAGAAAACTCTCTGAAAATAACCTAAAGCTATAATTCAAAATATAAAGATATGAGAAGAAAAAAAGTGAAAGGAAAAAAATTCATGCAATTTTCTTAGTAATTTTTCTCTTTTGTTTATATTCATTACATTTCTTTAGCAACTGCTCTTCTATTTATTTATATTAAAAACCATAAAAATATGACCTCAAACTTAGTTTTTGTTTTCTATTTATATATTTCTTAAACAAGTTGCTTCAACTAAGACTTAATAATCGCTGAATAAAAAAAAAACTATATTAAACCAAAGGCAAAATAATAAAAATAATAATAATATTTTTCTTTATATGTATATACTCATATATATTTATATTTTCTTTTATGGCTGTGTAACTCTTTTGTATTATATACAAACAATTACATATATATTTATATAATGAACATTTTTCCTTTGTAAATATTTATATTTGATGTGTTCTTATTCATATTCATGTAATAGAGAGATATTTACAAGAACATCTAAACTAAATAGAAATTGTTAGACTTTAATGTCTACTAATAAATGAGGAAAGATTTCTGTGTCAGTATTTCAAGAAAAGGGAAATTTTTATTTGTTTTGTTTTGTTATCGAAATAAGACAGCAATTTATTAAATGTTTAAACCTTTTTGAAAACGCTTGAAATGTGTGTCATTTCCCTTTTAAATTTTGTAATAAAACTGTCATTTTAAAGCTTGAAAAAAGAACCAGTTGTTTACCTAATAATTATAAAAGAAAAACGTAAGCGTATGATTAATATTTTTAATTAAAATTAAGTATACGTAAATATTTAATTGTATTGATGTATATAATTAATAGGCAAATACTTTTCCTGTCATTACTTTTATGCTCACAACATATGTCCCATTTTAATAAAAAAAAAACTGTTAGAAAGGTTTTGAATATAAGTTTTATTAAAATCCTTTCAGTATTTTACAAGTCTTAAACCGTAAAACTTGCTACCCATACATGTACAAATCTATCATATATGTGCACAAGCCTTAAAGAAAAGAGCGAGTCAAATTATTAAACTCTGCGCTATTTTTGTTATCTCTCATGCATACCATACAACTGTGCTTTACAAAAACATACTATACAAATTGTAATGATACAATAACAGTGAATTTTTTTCCACTTTCAATTGAGAGAGATATAAGAGAGGAGTGTTAAACAACATTGAAAAAGAATTTAATAATTTGAATTGCTTTCTTTATGTTTTGTTTGGGAAAAAAGACAAAATGGCAAAAATCGCAAAAACAATAAAAAACGCCAAAAAGGATAAACGTGAAAATAAAACAATCGTAAAAACAAAAAAAATCCCCAAAAAGAGAAAAAGCGAAAACAAACTAGAAAAAATTGCAAAAATAAAAACACGCCAAAATAAAATAAACTAAAATAAAATAAAATAAAATAAAAATAAAAAAAGGCAAAGTAAAAAAGCAAAAAAAAAGTATAAAAAGTAAAAAAGTTGTGAAAAAGAAAAAAACGCCGAAAAGGAAAAGAACGGCAAAATAACCCAAAATAAGAAAAATCGACTAACCGAAAATATAGCCCGAAAAAAAATACAAAAAAACACCAAAGATAAAAACCCTAAAAAGAAGACAAAAAAATCGCAGAAAAGGTAAAACCAAAAGAACGCCAAAATAAAAAATTCATAAAGAAAAACCGTCAAATGAAAAAAAAATCGATGCAACAAAAAAACAGCTAAAAAAATCAGCAAAAAGAAAAATCACCAACATATAAATGATCATCAAAATAAATAGAAAAACATCTAAACGGAAAAAAATCACACAAATTAAATCGTATGTCGTCAAAATGAAACAAATATCGACTAACCGGAAAAAATTGCCGAAGTGAAAAAATCGCTAAGATTGAAAAGAAAGCAAAATAAAAAAAAAAGAAGTAAAGGAAGCCAAAATAAAAAAAATTTAAACTGAAAATTATATCGCCAAATGAAAAAACTCAAACACGAAAAAAATTTAAAAACTGGAAAAAACGCTTAAATGGAAACAAACCCCCCATAATGGCAAAAATCTTCTAAATAAGAAAAATTCACACAAACATCAAAACAAAAAAATCACTTAACCGAAAAAAATTACTGAAGCGAAAAAAACTCTCAAAATGAAAAAATCGACGAAACTAAACATATTACCAAAACGAAAAAGGACGATAAATAAAAAAAGTCGCTCAAATAGAAAAACCGCCTAAAAGAGAAAAAATCGCAAAAATATCAAAATAAAAAAACAATAAAGCAAAAAAAATCACCGAAACGAAAAAACAGCCAAAAGAAAAAAATTGACAAAACGAAAAAAAATATTAAAACAGAAAATAACTCCAAAATGAAAAAAATTGGCGAAAAATCCAAACTGAAAAAAATTGCAAAAATGAAAACGCATATCGCCAAAAAGAAAAAAGTATAGTAACCGGGAAAAAATCGACAAAATTAATAAAATCGTCTAACCGAAAAACAAATCACAGAAATAAAAAACCGCTAAAGTGAAAAAAATCGCTAAAATATAAAAGAACGAAATGAAAAAAAAACTCAAAAACGAAAAAAATTATGATTTCAAAAATCGCCTAAATGAGAAAAATTCACACAAACACCAAAACGAAAACATCGCCGAAACGAAAACAATTGCCAAAATGAGAAAGTCGACAAAACGAAACACATTAGCAAAACAGAAAAGGACGCCAAGATAAAAAATCGCTTAAATAGAAAATACAGCCTGAAAGAGAAAAAATCGCAAAAGCACCAAAATAAAAAAAAACAATAAATCGGAAAAAATTGGCAAAACGAAAAAAAATTCCAAAATAAAAGAAATTTAAAATGAAAAATATTACCAAAACAGAAAATAACTCGAAAGTGAAAAAATTGGCGAAAAAATCCAAAAACCTAAACTCTAGTAGCCGGAAAAAAATGACAAAATTAATTACTAAAATCGTCTAACCGAAAAACAATTCAACGAAACAAGAAAACCGCCAAAGTGCAAAAAGTCGCTAACATGTCAAAGTGAAAAGAATCGCCTTAACCAAAAAAAAAATCACCAAAGCGGACAAAATTGACAAATTGAATAAAATCGTCTAACAGGAAAATATCGTTAAAATACAAAATAACGGAAAAATAAAAAACGCCAAAATGAAAAAATCGACTAAACGAAAAAAATCGCCAAAATAAAAAAACAGCCGGCATGAAAAAATCATCAAAATGGAAGAGTATTATTACAGTTACTTTTACAGTTTTATTCACCTCCTTTACTTTAAAGAATTTTAGGATAAAGGAAAAAGGAATTCGCAAGTGTTTTGTTCTTGTATTAATCTCTTATTTTTATATTCACTATTTTATTATTTGCGTATTTTGAAGATTTTGATTTTTCTTTAGAAAAACTTGGATTTATAATAATTTTAAATTAGTAAAAAATATTTACAAAAAAATGCTCGAAAGTTATTTATATACTTTAAAGATTGCCATTGATTTAGCTTTTGATTAGTTACAATTTTTAAATATTTTCACTAACATTTTCTTACTAGATTGTTAATGAAATATTTTTTACCAAAATTAAGTTTTATTTTGCACTAAACTTATATATTTCAATACGATAAGAGTAGCGGATTATAATAATCTAGTTTATTTCATTAACAAATTTATTTAAATTTAAACAAATTAATTTGTTGAAATTTAAAAAAAAAAGAAAACTTTTAATAAATTTTAAAATTTATGTAGGTTTTTTAATATTCGTGGAGATGTAGAATTTTTTTTAAATAAATATGTAAACCACAAGAACAATTAATTAAAATGTTTAATATATATATTTATCATGTTCTACTTTATCTTATGTATATATGCAGTCACTGTCAGTTGTCATAAAAATATAAAAATGTTTCACAAATGACAACAAAAATGCAAAAGTAAAAAATATGAAATAAAAAACTTTTTAAACTTTAACATCTTATTTCTTTCAAGTTGTTAACTGTCGTTATATGTTGAGGTTTATCTCTGAGACAGCTTATCTTTCGTTTTAAGGAAAACAAATGTTTTAAGGATAATGAACAAATAAAAAAGCAAAAAATTTTAGTTAACTACTTAAAAAATAAAAACAACAGCAAAAATAATTTAGATTAACTAGCAGGAAAAAAATTTTAGCTGTAAAATATCATAGCATAAACATAAAACCCAGCAAGCAAAATTTATGGAATTTAAAAGGAAATTTGATTTTTTATAAAAAAAAATAAAATAAAAATTAATTTAATCAGAAAATTATTAAATTCTTTAATTTTAAAAAATTAATATTCTAATTTTATGAAAAATAATTTTTCCACTTAACTCCTTTCAGGAAGCTACCAATAAAATGTTCTCCATAGAAACTAGCGGAAGACTCCATTGATTATTCCCTTCAAATTCATTTAAAAAGCAACACTTCATCGCTACATTATCAGTGTCTTTACCGTAGTGCTGTTGATATACGTGAGGAATATTACTTTATTATTACTGATGGCTCACATTCCGAGAATACTATATCCTTTTCCATCATTTCTGAAGAAGAACCAATAATGGTTTCATTATTACCAAATTTTAGTTCCAGTTTTTCCGCAGAAATTATAGCCATATACGAAGCTATAAAAATTACTAGGTACAGAAGAGGCAAATTTTTAATTTAAATAGATTCACCTGCAGCCTTAAAATCTATATCTAATGTGAGCAATCAGAATTTTTATGCGTCTAAAATTCAGGATATACTAATTTTATTATACCCAAAAATTATACTTATGCAGGTTCCTGGCATATGGGGGCATTCTATAATCCACTCATAAAAACTGAGATGATCGATATAAGGGATATAAATAAAGAATTCAAAAGGTCCTCCGTATCGAGACATATTTCTATGTGGAATCTAACAAGTTCTTGGTATAGGAATATTAATACCGAAAAAACTAACATTAGACAGTGGTTAGGAAATAATATAAAAATCCAAAGACTTGATCTCATTAAATTTCTCAGATTAAGATTAGGACACACTAAACATATAGACTATAGTCTGGACTATAGAATAGACTATAGTCTGGACTATAGAATATACTATAGCCTGGACTATAGAATAGACTATAGTCTGCACTATAGAATAGACTATAGTCTATACTATATAATAGACTATAGTCTGTACTATATAATAGACTATAGTCTATACTATATAATAGTCTATAGTCTGTACTATATAATAGACTATAGTCTGTACTATATAATAGACTATAGTCTGTACTATATAATAGACTATAGTCTGTACTATATAATAGACTATAGTCTGGACTATAGAATAGACTATAGGATGTACTATATAATAGACTATAGTCTATACTATATAATAGACTATAGTCTGTACTATATAATAGACTATAGTCTGGACTATATAATAGACTATAGTCTTGACTATAGTCTGGACTATAGTCTTGACTATAGTCTGGTAAGTTTAGGCTTACAATTCTTAATATAATCAACGATTATAAACAACCTTAGAAAGAACTTAAATTGAGGCGTTAACAGGATTTACAGACTTAAAAAATGATATCATAAAAACAAGAAATTAAGACTTCTAAAGACTTATAAAAAAACTAAATTTGAAGCTTAAAAAGGCTTATTGAAGTCCTGAAATTAAAACTTACAAGAGAATGTAAATAACAGCTGTGATTAAAGTTTAAAATACTTATAATTGTGAACTTTAAGGGACTTAATATGGACTTGTTATTGAAGCTTACAAAAGATTCCAAAAAGGACTAAAATTAAAGCTTATTAGGTCCCTTAATTAATCTATAATGAAAAGAGCTTAATGTTAACTAAAACATTTATACTCTTCATTTTCTGTATACAAATTAACTCTTCAACTTATTTGATTGCTGTGGGTTAAACTGATTGTTTGATAAGCACTGTCTTAATTTAAAACTGTAAAATTGTCACCATAAATCTTAATTTTATTTGCAGCTCTAAACAAACTCGTAGACAATTTGTCTGTAATCTAAGTGTTGCCATCAAAAATGAAATGAATCACAAAAATTTTTATTTCTTCTTTTTTGTTCTCTTCTCCGCTTCCTATGAAACAACATATTTTATTTTTTTATATTTTCTATTTTTACCCACCAGCTTAAGTCATTAAACGAATTAAAAACTTTGTAATAAAAAAAGTGTTGAGAAAAACTGTAATGAAAAAGTAACTAAAATTTAAACTAAATTAAAAAGTAACCAAGGCTTAAAAAGAAAATGTGAAAACCCGCAAAAAAGGAGATTTTAATAATATTGATAACAACTACATAGAGAGAAATATTTTCGAAAAAATTTCAATTAAATTATTAATCAATATTTTAAAATATTTTTATCGAAGTATTCTAACAAATTAAATTATATTTTACATAGAAAAATCTAAAATTCAATTTCAATTACGAATAATATATATTCAATTATTTTATTAATTAAAATTCAAGCTATTAAAAAAATGTATATTCAATTATTCAAGTTAACACTTATTCTTAGTTATATTTAATTAATTTATTAATTAATACAATAAGAAAAATAATTGAAAGCCGATAAATTGTTTCAGTTTTAGTAAAACCATAAGAAAGATTGAATTTAGATCACTTTAATAATTGATACAATTAAAAAACTAATTGAAAAATTAATTGCTATAAAAGGAAAAATTTATTTATTTATTTATTTATTAAGAATTTAGTATTAAAATATAAAATTTATACTATATTTATAGTTTTATGAAGCTATAGCAACAAGGCTTTAAGATTATTTATTACGGTTCAGTAAACAATTTCAATAGTTAGCATATCTTAAAATTATTTTTACAGAGTTTGGATGTGAGAATATAGTATGATGTTTGTATCTGAATCAGATAAAAAAAGGAGTGAAAATAAAAATGGTAAAATTAATCAAAATATTTATTGATATTTGCGCAAAGATACTCTCTCCAATAACAATAAAAAATTTCCTTTAAAAATATTTATTACTAAACCACTGATATTATTTGAGTAATATTGAACAATAATAATAACAATAACAATAAAAATAATAATAATAATAACAATAATATACAAATTTACATTAATTAAATGTGTGTAAAGTAGAGAATATACAATGGGTATTTTATGTAACAAATTATGTGATATTTATTTACAATGACATGTAACAGTTATAGGTGACGACCTTAAAATTAAATATTTTTATATTTGTAAATTTCATTGGAAAATTTCAGTCAAATCTCTGATGTAACCTATATAACCTATGAAAATACATCTCAAAAAGACCTCAAATACATATTGTTGGTTCATTAAAATATCTAAAAAATAATTATTGAGCACTCACCTTTATACAGAAATAGTATTCCAATGTAAAGACTAATGCCACATATTTTTGATATGAATTTGCCCTTTTGTTTTTCTGTCGGCAAGATCTAAAAAAATGCTTAATGTTTAGAAGTAACACCAAACAACGAAAAACGTGCACTTACCGATTAACTAACAAAAGTCCTGTATTTAATGTCATCTTGAGGTCAAAAAATCAAAAACTAATTGTTAACGTTTCCCACACAAATTAAATTTAAATGCTGTATACAGAATATCTTTAAATTTTTTTTTTCGTTAGAATTTATTTTTTAAGCTATCAATTTTGGAGAAAGATAACGTAAATTTATTCTAATAATTAATTGAATAATTAAATGTGTACGAAAAATTAAATAACAATTTAATTGAAAAATAATATCGAATAATTTTTTCAGTGTAAATATGATGGTATAAATTAGTCTTCTTTAGGAATTTAATAATTTTATTTATGTTTTCTGTAGAAAGAGAGGTTAGGAGATGAAGTTTACTAATTAATTCAAAGACTTCACTTCAAGTTAGTGCATAGAGTGCACAATGGCATAAGATATGATTAATGCAGACGTAACTGTGTTACATGTGTATGGGTTAGGGTTCTGGCCATTCAATAAATGTATAGTCCAGACTATAGTCTATTCTATAGTCCAGACTATAGTCTATTCTATAGTCCAGACTATAGTCTATTCTATAGTCCAGACTATAGTCTATTCTATAGTCCAGACTATAGTCTATTCTATAGTCCAGACTATAGTCTATTCTATAGTCCAGACTATAGTCTATTCTATAGTCCAGACTATAGTCTATTCTATAGTCCAGACTATAGTCTATTCTATAGTCCAGACTATAGTCTATTCTATAGTCCAGACTATAGTCTATTCTATAGTCCAGACTATAGTCTATTCTATAGTCCAGACTATAGTCTATTCTATAGTCCAGACTATAGTATATTCTATAGTCCAGACTATAGTATATTCTATAGTCCAGACTATAGTCTATTCTATAGTCCAGACTATAGTCTATTCTATAGTCCAGACTATAGTCCAGTCTATAGTCCAGTCTATAGTCCAGTCTATAGTCCAGTCTATAGTCCAGTCTATAGTCCAGTCTATAGTCCAGTCTATAGTCCAGTCTATAGTCCAGTCTATAGTCCAGTCTATAGTCCAGTCTATAGTCCAGTCTATAGTCCAGTCTATAGTCCAGTCTATAGTCCAGTCTATAGTCCAGTCTATAGTCCAGTCTATAGTCCAGTCTATAGTCCAGTCTATAGTCCAGTCTATAGTCCAGTCTATAGTCCAGTCTATAGTCCAGTCTATAGTCCAGTCTATAGTCCAGTCTATAGTCCAGTCTATAGTCCAGTCTATAGTCCAGTCTATAGTCCAGTCTATAGTCCAGTCTATAGTCCAGTCTATAGTCCAGTCTATAGTCCAGTCTATAGTCCAGTCTATAGTCCAGTCTATAGTCCAGACTATAGTCCAGACTATAGTCCAGACTATAGTCCAGACTATAGTCCAGACTATAGTCCAGACTATAGTCCAGACTATAGTCCAGACTATAGTCCAGACTATAGTCCAGACTATAGTCCAGACTATAGTCCAGACTATAATCAAGACTATAGTCTAGACTATAGTCCAGACTATAGTCCAGACTATAGTCCAAACTATAGTCCAGACTATAGTCTATTCTATAGTACATACTACAGTCTATTCTATAGTTTTTTATTTGGTCGTTTTTTTTCATTTTTTTCGTTAAGCAATTTTTTTTCATTTATGCGCTTTTTATATTTGGTAATCTTTTCATTTTAGTAATCTTTTTCGTTTAGGCCTTTTTTGGCGCTTTTTTCGTTTTGGCAATTTATTTTACGTTTTTTCTCAGAGTCCTTTTTTAGAGTTTTTTTTCATTTTGGCGATTTTTTCCCATTTAGCAAATTTCATTACTATGTAATTCTTTTAAGTTTAGATTCTATTCTCCTTTAAAAGTCAATTTAAAACATTTTTATACATTAAATTATAGTTTTATAAAGTGTTCCTTTAATTTTAGTCTAAAGTTTTTATGAAGTCCTTCATTAGTTTAAATCTTCAATATAAGATCTCCAGAAAGACCTCTAGAAGCTTTATTTCAATGTCTTTTCTAAAAACCCCTTAGGTTTTACAAAATTCCTTTATACTTAGTATCATAGGTTAACATAGAATCATAGATTAACATAGGATATAAAACTTAAAAAAAAATTACAAAAAAAACACGTAGGCACTAAATAGAAATATTTTTATTATTATTTTTTTTTTCCATGAAATTTCTTAAGTATTTTTTTTTTTTTTTTTTTTTTTAAAGAAATTCTTCTTCATTGAAAAAAAACAATTCTATTTAGTGCCTAAGTATTTTTTTTTTTTTTTTTTTTTTTTTTTTGGAGTAATTTTTTTCAATTGATTATATAAGTTTTATATCTTATGTTAATCTATGTTAAAGCTATAAGCAACTATTCTCATAACGTATAACTAATATTGAAAATTAAATATTGAATTAATATTAGTCATACTTTATGTTTAACCTTTAAGATTTCTTTGAGTTCAAACATAAAAACAGCAGTTCCTAAAACAAACGCTTGCAAAATAAATTTACATTTATAGCATATTTATTTAAATACAATTTCAAACGCTTTTTTTTCCTTAACTAAGGAAGTGAGTATGTATATTTCAAGGTATTTTTTTGCTAACATTAATAAAAAGATTATCATTAAATCAAAAAGTAATAAACTAGAATTCAAGTACTCTATTATTATAGATATTATTATCATAAGAAAATTTTTCAGCTTTTATTACTAGATTTTTTTTTAGGAATTCTTTTCTTGGCAAATCATCTTTACGAGTGTATTTTATTATATATATATATATTTTTTTTTTCTTGTTCAATGAAATTTTACTAACACATTCTTAAGCATTTTTTTTTTTACTTAAAAAAACTTAAGTCGGTTGTCAAAAAAAATGGTTAAGACTGTGTTAGTAAAAATTTCATTAAAAAAAATTCTATTTAGTACCTTCGTGTTTTTTTTTTTTTTTTTTTTTTTTTTTGGAGTAATTTTTTTCAATTGATTATATAAGTTTTATATCCTATGTTAATCTATGTTAAAGCCATAAGCAACTATTCTCATAACGTATGACTAATATTGAAAATTAAATATTGAGTTAATATTAATCATACTTTATGTTTAACCTTTAAGATTTCTTTGAGTTCAAACATAAAAATAGCAGTTCCTAAAACAAACGCTTGCAAAATAAATTTACAGTTGTAGCATATTTATTTAAATACAATTGTTTTTTCCCTTAAATAAGGAAATTTCTTTTTTTTCTAACATTTATAAAAAGATTATCATTAAATCAAAAAGTAATAAACTAGAATTCAAATTCTCTATTATTATAGATATTATCATTATCATAAAATTTTTTTTTTCAGCTTTTATTACTGGCCTTTTTTAGGAATTCTTTTCTTGTAAGTTATTTACTATGATATGGTTGTATATTTGTCACGCTTGGCAAATCATCGTTACGAGTGTATTTTATTATATATATATTTTTTTCCTTTTTGCTGTTCTTTTGTAGTTAACACAATCGGCAGTTTTAGCACCAACATTAAGTGATAACAAAAAAAAGAAATACATCTCGAAATGTAGAAAATCCAAAAAAATCAGTCTTTTTTTATGTTTCAAAAAATAAAAATAAAGAAAGTAATATTTTTCCTAAATATTTCCTATGAGAGACAATCTTCTCATGCGTTAAAAAAAAGGAAGATGAACAGCTGTTATTTAACAAAGTAAAGAAAAAAACTTTAATTTATTTCTTACTAACTCTTGCTAACACTAAAATATAAATGAAATATATATTTTTACATATACATATATTTGTATATACTCCCATTTTTTATTGTTAGAAAAACCACTGACTTTTTAACTTATTGTTCGAAGTAACCTAGAAAATAAAATGAAGGAAAAAAACATCAAAAATTAAGCTTGTTTTTATTCTCTAGCCCTGAACTTGTGCACGAATGTATAACTAAACAACTATAATTTTCTAAGTATTTGTATTTATTATAAAAAAATATAACAAAAATAGTAGAAACAAAAGTATATTATATTACACTTTTTATCTCCCCATTACTTCTACTCCTTATTTACTTTTTTTTCTTTGTTTTTTTTTTCTTGTCTCTCTACTTGTAATTCTTGTAAATAATTTCTGTTTTATTTTTTGTGTTTTAACTACTTAAATGTTGACATTATTATGTTTGTTTTTCTGTTGTTATTGTTGTCAAAAAAAAACACGTTTCTCTTTTTTTACACTCATTCTAGCCTCCCATTTATCTGCCTTTCCTTATGCTTTAAATGTATATGTCTGTCTTACATTATGGTATATTTTTTTATAATTAAAATGATACATGTATGTAGGTGTATGTATTTATAGTACTCTTTGTTTTCTCTATGCTCTTCAAGCCTATAAGCATTTAATTATTATAATTATCGTTGTAGTTGTTGTTTTTATAACAAAATTCATGTCATTTACATGCTCTTCTTTAATTTAACTAAAGATATTGTTTACTTTTATTCTTTCGTAGATCTGGTTAAGAATACAAAACATATTTAAATTATCTATTGTTTTTTTTTTTATTAATGAGAGAATTCTCTTTTATTTTATTTATATAGTTTTTCAGTTAATATGTATAAAAAAGAGAGGGAGTCTAATTAAAATTACAGTTATTATCATTTTTGTTGCTGCAGATATTGCCTCATCATATTTTTAGTAACAATAATTGTTATATTTGTTTATTTAAAAAAAAAAATATTTTTTATACATAAAGCAGGCCTGGAAAATGCAGGATATTTTTAAATATTTTTAGTAAATATAATATAATAAAAATAAAGCAAAAATAAAGTAAAAAAGAAAAAAAAGCATTAATTTGTAATTTTTTTAATAAAAAAAAATGTCCATTAAAATTTTAGTAAAAAAATATCAAATTTTTTTGGGGAAAAATATACATATTATATTTATATAAATATAAATATTTTATAAAATTTTTAAAATTCAAAAATTTAAATAAAAAAATTAAACTAAAAAAAATTTAAATCAATAGCGATAAAAATAAAAATTTAATAAAAACAAAAGTATTAAATTAAAAAAAAAAATAAATTAAAAATATTAAAATTCAAAAACTTAAATAAAAAAAAGTAATTTAAAAAGAATTAAAATGAATAACGATAAAAATTTAGTTAAAAAAAATATATTAAGAGTCCTCATTTAAACATGCAAAACCCTCACAAACTGTGCAATATGTGCAAGTTTGCACACTCGCAAATAAACCGTCCTAAATTGTATGGAAATTTTACTATTTAGTATCGTATACTTGCGCTGTTTAATTGTACATTTATAAATCAGCTGTCTTTTGTTTATATTTAAACATTATCAATAACTGCGATGTAAAAAATTACAATATATATATTGTATATTATATTGTAAATAATATATATTGTAAATGCAATAATAAAATCATTACATTTATCTTTGATTTTAACAAAATTGTTCAATTATTTGCAATGATTTCTTATTTTCTTATCCCTACTAATGCACTAATGCACATTTAAGAAGGGGTTCATGAAACATGTCGCAGTTGCACAAATTGGGAAACTTAAGTGTTTAAATGAGTACCCTTTTTAAAATCTGCTGAACAAATAAACTAAAAAATTTTAAAAATTCAAAACTTTAAATAAAAAAAGTAAAATAGAATTTTGAAAAAATTAATTAAAAAATTATTAAAAAATATACATATTTTTTATATTTATATTTTATAAAATTTTTAAAATTCAAAAATTTAGATAAAAAAAAATAAATTAGAAAGAATAAAAATGAATAACGATAAAAATAAAAATTTTGTAAAAAAAAAATATATTAGAATTTGTTGAACAAAATAAATTAAAAAACTTAATTGGAAAAAAATGAAATAAAATTTTGAAATTTAGAAATCTTAAACTTATGTTTCTTTTTTATAAAAAAAATACATTAACAAAATTTTAAATTTAAGTAAAAGAATTAAAAAAATAATTTCTTATAACATATAAACATTTAATAAATTTTAATATTTTTAAAATTTCTTTAAAACCCAATAAAACTTTTTAATTTGTATAAAAAAAAAATAATATAAAAAATAAAATTAAATTATATAATATTTTCAAAAATAAAATTAATTAAAATTATAAATACCTGGCTAAAAAAAATATGTGTGGATCATATATACAACATATATTATATTTCTTATATGTTTGAATCCGAAAATTGAGGGTATATGGAAATATATGATTATATATATATTGAAAAGCCCTATTGTTAATGTTTATTAAAATATATATTTTTTTATTATAAATTTTATTAAAAAATAAAATATACAATATACACAATAAATATTTTTCACTTACACAAAAAGTATTACTCTTCGTGACTTGATTGCTGCTAGTGACTTAATTGTTCTTAGTAACTTGATTTCCTATAGATCTACATTTAGTGTAGAAAAAATGAGATTATATTCATCAAATTGGTTTATGTACTTCACTTCTCTGGAATCTAATGAGTAACTGATTGACATCCTAAAAAACTGAGGTTGTTTTTACTAGCTTTAATTTTGATTTATTGTCCTTAATTTGATTTGCTACATTCTTATCAAATACAATAATATCAAGCGTGAGAAGATATTCACCATACCTTCTTTTGCATGTAATTATTGGCCGCAAGGACTTTCGTGTTATGATAGGAGAATCAGACACTTACAGGAAAGAATTTTGCTAAAGTTTCGTTTGATTTTTTATATTTCTAATTTTAGGAAAATTTTATTTCTTATTTTATTTTACAATGTCAAATTATTGTTCTTATTAAATTCAGAAACACACGTTCAGAAGCGCCAATCAATTTATTTGATATTCAAATTTAATTGTTGTATGAATTAAATATTGTATAAATAGTTAAATTAGTTAAAACGATTTATAGTTATACAAAATCATTTAGAAACAGGGTTAAAAGGATTACTTATTATTTCGTACATTGGTGTAAATATAACCAAATGGAGCTAAACTTAAAAAAATTCAAGCACTTGGAATTTTTCTAGAAATTGCACTTCAATGCTACACTATTTCCTGGACGGTTATCAACTAGAGTTAGTTGGAGAATTTCTGGATCTTGGTATTCTACTTGATCCTAAATTAGATTTCTGCAAGCATATTACAATGACGATAAATAAAGCTCGTGGTATGCTTGCTTATATTAAACGATGGTCTAAAGAGTTTACAGATTCCAATGTTACGAAACAACTATACACATCCCTAGTAAGACCAATTTTGGAGTATGGGTTTATTGTCTGGGATGCACATAGACCGATTAGAATCTGTTCAAGAGCAGTTTCTCTTATTCTGCCTGAGGAGCTCATTTGGTCGTTATTCTGGTAATCTTCCTTCGTATACTGCGAGGTTATCATTAATTAAACTACCTACTTTAAAAAGCCGAAGGACTATGCTAAATGTGGTATTTTTAATTAATTTGATTAATGGTGATATCCTCTCCGACTTCCTTCTTCGTAACATAAGTTTTAATATTGCACGACGTTTTACACGACACCTAATACCTCTGCACCTTCCTGTTGTTCAAACAAATTATGTCGATGCTGATCCTTTGAAGAGAATATGCAAAAATTTCAATGAATTGTATAGCGTAATCGATTTTTCTATTAATGTAAATGTAATTAAACGCAATATTATCGTGTTTTTAAATACCTAATATGTCTTAACAAAAACAAATTTTTTTTCGTTAATAATGCCTTTATATAAAATCTTGTAATATATAGTAGTTTGTAAGCATTCATATCCTTAGATTTAATCAAATAAATAAAAAAAGGCCTAATAAATTAAAAAGAAAGAAAGAAAGAAAAAATCGGTTCCAATAAAATTTTATGGCGTTGCATATATAAGCTCTTTTCCACAATCTTATTTATTTATTTCATAGCCAATGAAATTACAACATGTTACTCTTAAAGCTATTTACAATAAAACGTTTTCCATAATCATTCATTAATGCAGATTGGATTTACTGAGAAGTCAATATATGGATCAAAACTATTGAATTGATTGCATATACGTCGCATGGGATTAAAGTTTGCTTAATTGGTTCGAAAATATTTTATTTTTAAAGGAGTATAATTTCTAGTCGGACGATTTGGAATTACGAATTCGATCTTACGAAGTAGGAACTCGGAGTTAACTGAGCAGTTCACTAAATTAATTACAAATGAAATTTCCTACTTTCAAGAGTAGGGAAATCAATAAGCTGTAGTCGACTTTCATATGATGATTAATTAATACTAGAATTCCATGGAAAATTACGAAGGCAAAATAAGAGAAATTGTTTCCGAACCGATTCAGTTTTCTTTATATGAACTTGATATTGAGGATTACGGACCACGGAAGCATATTCAAGGATTGGCCTTACGAGCGATGTGAATAATTGCTTGAAAACGTAAGGATCATTGAAATCTCTTCCCCACTACTTTTGCTTTATTAACTATTTGCGAAACGTGGGAATTAAAGGTTAGTTTACAATCAAGCAGCGCAACCAGATCAAGATATTCATCGACTAGATTAAGTTGATAATCATTTATTGTATATCTACAGAGTACTGGACTTGTTCTATAGAACATCATGTGTTTACACTTTTTTTTAAATTCAGATCCATTAGATTCGTCATACATCAATCATAAAGTCTGACAAGATCTGATTGAAGTAAGGAAGATTGACAGGAATAGTTAAAGCTATGGAACAGCTTTACATCATCAGCATACATTAATATTCTAGAATTCCTAATGCACGTTGGTAAATCATTTATAAATATTAGGAATAATAAGGGGCCGAGATGACTACCTTGCGGAACATCTTATTGAGCTATTTAACATCTAAAAATTATCTGCCTTTGAAGAGTCGTTATACAGTTATTGTTTACAAAATGTTGGATTTTTTTCATTTTTTTATTCTACATACAGTTCTTTAAAATATATTAGCAGTTTTTTCATTAAATTTAAGGATTAAGAAAATTGACTTTTGGACAATTAAACAAAAACATATAATAACATTTGAATCAAATAATTTAAATGATTTTTATTTCCAATTATATTGAAAAAGGGGATTCGAAAAATTCGAACTTCAAGAGGTCATAAAACAGAAATTCGAACTAATTTTGAAAAACAATTCGGGATTTCTTGCTGGGCTACTGGTATGCTTTCACTTTGCATTGGAATTATTAAAGCAATTCTTTCTTGTTGCACTGTGTAATTATTTCTTATACAATTATTATTTTAATTCTCTAACTAAAAACATTACTTATCTTTTGTATAACTAAAAATAAAAATAACTTTAAAAAAAGATAATATAAATTTTGAATTTTTAATTTAATTTAACACAGAAACATAAGCCGCAAACAATACACTTATATATGTACAAAAACACTCTAAACCGGAAACATTTAAACACAAATATTAATACAGACAAAGAGGGCGTCAAACTAACATACGAGTACACAAGTATTCACTAGCTGAAGAAACAAGCAAAAGCACGTTCTATAGATTTTGGTTATTAAACATTAAACTACAGATAAATACAAATACCAAAATAAATAAAGCAGCAAAACCACTATGAAATAGGAAATAAATGTAAATAATTCATAAAGTTTTGTTACGTGTATTAGGACGTATAATTAATAAAAAAAAAAAAAATCAATATTAATCATACGCCCATTAGTAACACAATGTTACACATTGGTCCCAAAAAGATTTATTTGGAAATAATTCTGTAACTTGAGAATCCTTAGAGATATCTACATAAAATTTCACATCTTCAGAGCTGTGGTATTTCTGAGTTGGTTTGCAGGAGCACAGGTTTCTAGCTGATCATGATGATAGAGGGAAGACCCCCCAAATTTGGCCACCTCGGGTATGTATTTTTTTTAATTCGCCAAAAATTCATTTCTGATTTGAATGTAAAAAAAATACACATAGATAGTCCTTGTAAATCTCTATAAAAAATAAACTTTCATGTGTAGGTTATACTTTAGTTTCAGATATATTTAGGTCTACGCGAATTTTACCCTAAATTTCGGTCTGGTTTTTTTTTAAAGTTTTTTAAAGTAGGGGAAGCTTAAATTGAGTCCTAAAATTTTTTGAAAATATCCACTAGATTTCTTATAAAATTCCAAATAATACTGCTGGAAGAATCATAACAAATATATTTATCGCATAAAAAGTTATGTTAATCTGAAGTTGAAACTTCAAATAAATGTCAAATTTTTTTTTTTTTTTTTGTTATTTTCCAAAAAGGTGGTAATATTGTTTCACTTCTAATATATATATGTTTCATTTTTTTAATTGTTTCAAAAGAAATCGTAATGTAAATGTAAAGTTAAAACGGAGGCGCTTTGGGCAATTGAAATTTTCTTTCTAAATGTTTAAAAGAAATATCTTTACTACAAAATACAATGACAATTGATCTGAGTTAAGGTTATCTACTATTTTTATATTTTTTTTTTTTTAGAAAAAATACCACCTGTTTTTTTACGCAAAATTTTAATTTTTCATAATATACTGAATTTATAATTCCAAAATGCCATGTAGCCTAAGGCATAAGAATTCAAGGCTAGAAGTTTTAAAGTGTACATATAGCTTCAAATCCTGGCGAACAGAAATATAATTGTTATTTCATAAATTTCAAAGAAAAATTTATAATAAGTTAAAAATATACTTGAAAATTTCTTAATTTGACATTTCAAAATTTTAATTTTTGTTTGAAGATAAATTATAAAACAATTTTTCCAAATCTTGGCCAAGGATCGAATTCAGTTACAAACCCAAGCGTTATATCACATGGATATGTTGAAATTTACTATATTTATCTCAAATCTAAATAATACTTTTTATAAAAAAGAACACATCAAAACTTGCCTAGAAATTCTTGTCAATTTAATTTTTTAATAATGAAAATCTTTATATTTTCTTTAGCAAAATTAGAAATTTACAAGGACTGCCGGGGATTCAAACTCAGGCTTAACTGTTTGTAGCCTAGAGCACTTCCTCTAGACTATGTGTGCCAACTATTCTCTAATAGAAACATAATTATATTTTAATTCATGTGAAATAGAAAATATTATTAAATTTGGACAAAGAAAATGGCAAGAATTTTTGAGGCTGTTTTAGATAATTGTTTATAACTCCGCTATTTTTAAATGGATTTGGCTGAATTTTAATATCAGGATTTTCGAAATTATGTGTCACTTATGTGTTGAAATCAAAAAGTAGTGATTGGACTATGGTCTCAAAAACTCCATTTCAACATACAGATGGACAGACCGACGGACAGATATACACTGCCTGCCACTTGAATAAGGAATCGCATTTTTTTAACTTTAATTAAGTATAACTCCTGAACTAAAGTTCTGAAAAAAATTATTTTTTGCGCAACCAAATTTCAAAGTGTTGGCTTTAGTTTCAAATCATAGCCATCCTGATTAATATTAAAAGAATTCCCTATTCAAGTGACCCACGAAATAATACAACAGAAATACATGTCTTTAAATAAATGCATAATTTTAGTATAACAAAATATGTATATTTTTTATTTCTTCAGGAAACTAAAGCCAATACTTTGAAATTTGGTTGCGCAAAAATATATTTTTTTAGTTTTGGAGATAAACTAAAGTTCAGAAAAAAATACTTAATTAAAGTTAAAAAAAAATGTGATTCCTTATTCAAGTGGCAGGCAGTGTATACTGCCAAAACTTATTTCTAATCATATCAATCACAAATATTTTTCAATTTGAGAACCTGGATATATATTTAAAGACTTTCGTGAAGGGTATAAAAAAATTGGATATTGCCTGAATTTTACTTTAATTGATTCTGCTTTTATCTTTTATTAATTTGTATTCTGTAGAAGACTTAATAAAATTCTATTCCACCTATTTCATTTCTAATTTACTGAAATCATTCGTTGCCATAATTTTCTTAAGTGTCATTGTGTGTAGTACACTTTTTTAATCAAGTTTAATTATATCCTCTTAAAAAGACAACAATTCCAAAATAAATCATTTTAATTTTATTGTTTTTACTAAATGTTTTAGATGTGTGTTTTTGTCTCATTTAGGTATTTTTGTTTCCAACGTGTTAAAAATATTTAATCATCTATTTACCATAGTAATTTCAAAAATTATGGCAGTTGGGGGATTTGGTTTTTCTTTTGCCAACATTTAACTAATTAACATTTATTTAAATGGTGTTTAAAATGGAGGTTATAGGCTATAAAATAACCTAGCAAAAAGTTGTTGTTAATAAATAATTCAATGAATAAGAGGAAATAATATAAAATAGGGAATTAATTTTAATAGATACAAATAACAATTTTTTATGGGAATTATTATAAATAGGCTTTAAAATTAGACTTTAGAAAAGCTGGGGATTAAAGTTCAGTAAGACTTTTATAAAGGCTTTATATGGAAGTTTATAAGAGACTTTAAAAAGTCCTAAGATTAAAGCTTATCCTACAAATATTCGGAAGATATCTTCTTAGAAGAAATTTATGCAATATCTTCTTTTTATTATTTGGACGAAAATCATCAAAGCAATATTTGCCCAATATTGTATTTTTTATCAGTTGAAAGAAAATTAGGCAATGAGCAACAATATATATATATATACAATTTTAATTTTTTTATTATTTTTATCTTCAAAATATTGCCCTTTTCTCAGTAAGATGATATTCCTTTGATTTCATCTGGCAGAAATTAATCCAATACTTTTATTTTTCAGTCACAATTTCTTTAGTTGTCGAAAAATTATTCAAAAATGTATATATTATATGAGAGTTTTAGTTTTCATGCTTTATCATGTTAAGTTTTATGAATTTTACTTTAATCGATATTAAAGTTTTCTTTATTACATTATTTCAAAATTTATTTAGTGATAAATTTTCTATATATTTATTATATCCTTCAGAAGATTATTAGGCGGTGTCTTCTTTTTTTCACCTAGATGATTATCTAGGAATACTACCTATTTGTCTTCTACTACCAATTTGTATTGATTTCTTATTGCTTAGATTTATCGCACAAACTCTCCCGATGTGGAAAACTTTCGCAATATGAATATGATTATTGCTTCAATAAAAATTGTTCTCTTTTTTCGAATCACTTTCGTATTATTTTGCTTGTAGGGTATAAGGAACTATCGCAAACCTACTCAATGACTATATAAAAACTTTAATCTAAATATTATGAAGTATCACATAAAGTCTTACAATTTAAGCTTATAAAGATCTAAATAACGAGCTTTAATTAAAACTTATAAAAAAACTATATAAAGATGTTTATAAAGGACTCTATTTGGACCAAAGAATGAAACTTGCAAAACACAGTGGTCCCATTTTTTTTAATAATTTTGTAAATTTTGAACTGTTAAAGTTGCCTTCATAAAATTTGACATGTGCTAATTTCGAGTTGATTTGGAAGAGCACAGATCCATACCTGATCAGGGGGGTGGTGGTCAGATCTCCAAATTTATTTATGATTTTGTTGTAAAGATATTTTAAAGATAAATAGTTCTCATAAATCTCTACAAAAAGTACTCTTATATGTGTAGGTTATCTCTTTTAGTTTAAGAGATATTTAGGTCGAAATTAATTTTTCTCTCGTTCTTGAGTATAGTGGGGACCGCCCACCATCCCCCTGACTCGCTAGGGATCTGTACTCCACCAAATCAACTCGAAAATAGCTCAGCTCTGGCCATGTTATATATTATTTTAAAATATCTTTAACAGATCAATAATTACATAATTATTTCCAAAAAAAAAGAGTTTCAGAACCACTTTGAAAAGTACTTTAGGAAGACCTTAGTGTGAAATTTATTTCGAAAAAAAATATGTTTATAGAGACTTTAGACTGAAATTTATTTGCAAAAAAATAAGTTTTGGAACCACTGTACAAAGTACTTTATTAAGACTTAAATATGAAATTTATAAAGGTTTTTGTATAGATTAAATTTAAGCCTTTAAACAACTATGAAATACCTACCAACTGACTGCATAAAGGTCTGGGATTTATGCTTATAAATGACCACAAAAATGCCTTTAATTAAAAAGTGTCAAGAATTTTATTAGAAGCTACATTTAAAGCTTATTAAAGACTTTATAAACAAACTTGTAAAAAAAACTTATTTAAACTTAAGAATAAATCTTAAAAGAGACTTTATAAAGGCCTCTGTTTCAAAGTTTTCAAAGAATATAGAAAACTTTCTAGTTAAAGCTTATAAAGGACTAAATAAAGATCTCGTATTGATATCTATAAAGCTTTTAAAAAAAAACTATAAAAAACAACAACAATTAAAACCTTCAAACGACGAGAAAATACACGCAGAAAAAACCTTTTAAAATTATTCTATAGCATTACGATCTCTGCTATAATAATATTGTTGTCATAACCATATTATGATTATATAGATCCAAATCATGTTTATGTAAGCATAATATGGTTATGGAAACATAATATGGTTATGTTTGTAATTATTTAATATTTACGTGCTTTAAAATAATATGTTGCTATTAAAATATGATAAATAAAATAGATCATAAATTAAAAGCTACATATAATATGCATAAAGTTTGTAAAAATACAAATAATTGCTACAAACATGTAAATAGTTGTAAAACTATATTATGTTTACGTAAACGCGAGTTGGATTCAAGCAACCATAAACCAATGTAGCGCTCATATTGTGATTATGAAATGACCATAATATTCTGCAATAATTTTAACCATATGGAAAAATTGTCTATAATCAAAGTCAAAAGCGGTCTTTTTTCTGCTTGTAAAGCCCACAAAGATTAGAAGCTACTTTTAAAGCTTATTAAAGACTTTATAAACAAACTTGTAAAAAAACTTATTTAAACTTTTCGAAGACTATAGAAAACTTTCTAGTTAAAGCTTGAAAAGGTTTACATAAAGATCTCGTATTAATATCTATAAGGCTTATAAAAAAAATATATATAAATAACAACAATTAAAACCTTCAAACGACGAGAAAATACACGCAGAAAAAACCCTATAGTATTATGGTCACTGCTATGATAATATCGTTGTCACAACCATATAATAATAATAGTGAGGTTATGGAAACATAATAATGTTATATTTGTAATTATTTATATATTTACATGTTCTAAAATAATATGTTGCTATTAAAATGTGATAAATAAAATATATCATAAATAAAGTTTGTAAAAATATAAATAATTGCTACAAACATGTAAATAGTTGTAAATACAACCATAATTTTTTTGCTACAACTTATTACGAGTATGATTACGCAAACGCGAGTAGGATCCATGCAACCACAAAACCATCGCAGTACTCATATTATGATTATGAAATGATCATAATGTTATAGAATAATTTTAATCATATTGAAAAATTGTTTACAACAAAAGCTGCCTTTTTGTGCGTAACTCTGCTACCAAAATCCAAATATTGATGCTTATAAAGGACTCTATAAACTCCTATGATGAAATCTTATAAAAAAAAACTTTGGAAAGATCTATGATTAAAGCTTACAAAGGACCTTTTAAAGGCCTATGAACAGAAGTTAGTAAAGCATATAGCTCTTACAAATAACTATTAAAGCCCCTACATTTGCAACTTTATAAATCTCAAAATATGACTAAAGCTCTAGAAAGCTATTATAGTTGAAATTATGTCTCAAATGTTTTTGCTGGGTTATTAAATCTAGAGTTTATATTTTATTTTATTAATTTCGCTCATTTCTACATTCCTCTAGACATTTTAGTTTCATTGTTATGTGTACACTTGTGTGTGCAGGAAATAATTTTTACAGCCAAATGTTTTTGATTTGTATAAAACAGGCCATACGAAATGCTTTTCAAATACAATATTTAAAATAGTGAAAATATATTTAATTGTTCTCTCTTAAGTCTTAGAGACGGTTGTGTGAATTTTAAATAGCTAAAGAATATTTAATTACATTTTAGCTGGAAAGGGGGATAAAGAAAGAAAAGGAAAACTAAATATTTCAAGTTTAAGTGTAAGATTAACAAAATAATAGACTAGTGATTTTAAGGCATTTATATCTATCAAACTACCTTCTTAGAGGAGAGATTTTCATTAATAAATTTTCTCCAGCTAAATGATAAGTACTATATTAAGGAAACTTTACTATAAAATATTGCAGAAAAAGCATAATATTATACAGCAGATAATTTAAATTAATTATAAATTCCTTAAATTCTTTTCACTTTTCAGTTAATGCCTTTTGACAGCCTATAGTGCAGCAACTGTTCAAATAATCTTTAAGCTAGTTTCAATAGATGAAAGTGTACATGCTGTTCTATAATATTTTTCTACATTATTTCTCAATTACATCACTATTTTAAAAGTACATGATTTAATAGCCATAAACATCTGTTGCGTATGATTAATATTTCTTTATTTTTTTTATTTTTTTAATTAATTATGCAACATGAACATTATAGTGACCCGAGGAAAAGTTTGAAATTTCGATGCTTATTAATATGTATTGATGAGCTAAATGCAGATATAATATTAAAAAAAAATAAAATTCATCTTCAGTTCCCTACCAGCGCACATTGGGGTTCGAAAATGGCGCTTAATTTAGTGAAAGGTGTTAACAACATTTTAATGTTTGCATTTTGTTTTTATATTGATTAATAAGGAAAAAATGAATTTTTGGAATTTAATTATGTAATATTACTAAAGAGGAGGGTAATGTAGAGGCTTCCACATTCTATTTGTGAAAAAACTCTAATTTAAAAAAATATTTTTCTCATCAAACTTATATTTCAATTTTGTGTCAAAAATTTTCAATTGTTAAGATCTAAAATATATTTTGTAAATTCCCAGTAAAAGCTTTGCATTCCTGGTAAGCTAGCAGGTATAATTGGAAACAAAAATAAACTACTTATTTTTTGCCGGAATAACTAGTTATTTTTGTTTGACTTGTCCACAAATTCATGTAGTTATTTTTTGACTCTAGGGGTACTCAAAAATATGTACCTAAACAAAAACAAAAATAAAAAAAACAAAAAAAATTTGCCGTAAGTGAGACTCGAACTTGGACACACACTAACCATTCGTTTTTACTGACTAACGTCTTACTCAGTACACCATCTCGCACATGGCATCCAAAGCGAAAAAAACTCTATTTAGTTCAAAATATCTTTTTAGACATTTTGTTATAAAAAACTAACAGCTTCAGAATGGGGTTGAACCAACAACCTTGTTAATCCGGCGCTCTAGCCAATTCATCCACGTGATTGCAGTATTACTGTGCTATTATACTACTGAGTACTTATTAATGTAATATAGAGTAGGCAAATAATAATGACGCCTCATTACCAAGAAACCACTTTAATAAGTAGTTGTTATTACCGAAAACCGAAAAGTTTTTGCTGGGTTATAAAAAAAAAAGAAATCATATGGATTTTAATATCTATAACCTCATTATGGGCGAAATATTAGACACCACCACAGGGAAAAACTGAAAGCATATTTATGCTTAACACATCAAAATTCATATAATCCCACTATTCCTCCTTAGGGGTGGTTTTTTTGTGCCTACCAGTGTAATTTTAAATTTTAGGTCTTTATAAAGTTTTTTTTTTAAATCTTCAATCAATAACTTTAATGAAATCTTCAATAAAGTTTTTTGAAATCTTCAATTAAAGAATAAAGTTTTAAATTAGAACTTTTTTCGATTAATTAAAAATAGCATATGAACTTTTTGAGTTTTAAACTGAATTTATTCTAAACGATGTACACAGAAAAAAGTTTGATTTTAGTTCATAATATTTAAGAATAATGTCTTAAATATTAACAATTTTTTAACATTTTTTTTAAATGAATCAATAGTCAAGAAAACTTAAAATAAATTGTTTAAATTTTCATTTATATTTTCAATTTGTAAAAAAAATATTTGAAATTTTCTTTGGAAAATGATTTTTAACTATATTATGGGAACAGAAGAGAAGCGCTTTTTTTATCAAAATGATGTGCTGCAGAATGTGAGCGAAATTAAGCAAATTTCTAAACATTATTATTCTTATAGATTTTCCTTCAAATTTTGCCATTTTAAGGCATTTGTTGTTAATATTATCATGTATAACTATTTTCATTTACCATGTGATATCAAATCTAATAAAACAGAACTAAAGATTTAATAAAATTTTTGCAAAATTACTAAAATTTTCATTATGAACAATTTAACAATATCTATGAACAAAATTTTATTTTTGAATGAAAAAAGTTTTGGGGAAAAAAAGACATGTTCGTTTCATAATATTTATGAAAAAAGTTTTCAAATATCTGAATTTTTTTTCTCTGTGTATCTCTTAAAACCATTTATACAAATAAGTTTTATTTAAAAAATTTCAAAAAAAAAATCAATTTAAATTCAAATTTAAAAAAAAAGAAAAATTAAAAATATTAAATAAATACTCAAAATAATAAATTAAAAATTAGTATTATTAAAAAGATGCATTCTTTTTCTAGCTAATTCAATTTAAAATTCTAAAAATTTTTTGCCGACCAGTGTAATTTTAAATTTTAGGTCTTTATAAAGTTTTTTTTTTTTTAATCTTCAGTCAATAACAAAATAAAGTTTCAAATTATAACTTATTCTATATATAGCGTATATTACCTATAAGTATGGAACTTTTAAAGATCGTTATTAGAATCTCAGATAGTGTTTTCTAAGTTTCAGTTAATAGCACCAAAAACCTCCAATTTGTGCACTTTTATTGAATTGATTTAGACTTCTGTAAACTACTTTATGAACTTTCATATTAAGTCTTTAAATACTAATTTCTAAACTTTAATTATATATCTTTATCTAGCCTTATATTAGCTTCTATTGTGAAACATTTTGTAGCCTCAAAAAATTTTTTATTATTATTTTTTTTTTTTCTTAAATTCTGCCATTACTCTACATTTTCCTTTTAAATGATTATCATATTATTATTTTTATTAAAATTCTTTTAACAAAAACTATTTCCATAACTTTCCTTTCAATTTGATTAAATAATTTTATTTACTATCATTTTCTTTTTTTTCCCCTCAAAGTAAATAATTTTTCAAATTTTTTTATTGCAGCTCTTTTTTATCTTTAAATATTTCCTTATTTTTTTGTTACTTCTTTTTACACGTTTATACGAATACTTTTCTTTGCTTAAATCAAATCAATGTCACTTATGTTTTATTAGTTTTCATTCACTTTTCTTAAACATTTCTATTTGCTTAATCCTGCATAAAATTTTTATAAGTATTTTCATTTCAGTTTAACTTTTTATTGAGAAAGGAAAAAAGTAAATAAAAAAAAACAGTTGGATTTTTTCTTAACTGCAGAGAAAAATTTCAGCAAAGAAGAATATCTTTTTTCAATTTATTTTTAAATTTGTTAAAAGCATAAAAAAGAAAAAAATATATAAAATTAAGTAGTAAACGTTAAATAAAACCAGCAGCTGCGAAATAAATTTTTTTTGTATAAAGAAAACTGTTTGCATATTTTGATGATTTATAAGATGAAAATGAAATTTTCTGAATAAGTGAAATTTTTTGTCTAAGTGTAGAGAATTGGATTTATTCGAAAATTAGAAATTATTCGAAGGCTCATAGTAGAGCCGATCGCAAAAGTTTTGCTATAAATTTGTATCCCCCAAACTATTTGACGAATTGGAAAAATTGGCAAAAGTTTTGCTTAAAAATTTTTAAATTTTAGTATTTATAATTTTTACGAAAAAATTTTTTTATATATCAAAATTTATAAAAAACTAACCGCTTAAGCTATTAAAATGATTTTTGGTATACAAAAACATTATTATCCTGCTAATATAATATATTTACAACAACTTTAAAAAAATACATTTTTATATGTTTTTTATGCATTTAATAAATATAATTTTAAAAATTTTACAATTTTCTTAATATATGCTTTCCTGTCTACATTTTTCAAAGGGCGGTAACAACTTTAGTATCAAATCAATCTATATATATATGTGGTAATTAAAACTATTTTTTAGTTTTGAAATATCTAGCGTAACTTTATATTACTAACCCGTTGAACTTGAAATTTTGTTCAAAATTTTTCTAATTTCAACCAATGCTGGACATAGGGTGCAACTCTCAATTAAATAAAAAAAAATACATGTTACATTCCTTAAGCCTTATCTTTAGAAATATGTGAAAAAAATATTATTCTCTTAAATAAATTTTTAGAAAAAAGTGAAAGCAATTAGACTCCTTTTTCTAAAAAAAGAAAAACACCCATTTTTCGTTTTCAATTTAAGTCTTCATTTCTAAAATTTTTCACAGCTAGACGAATTGACATAATTGAAACAAATTTTCAACACATTATTTTGTAATATATTTTGTAATGTAGAATATTAAAAAAAAATCACTTCTATATTACGTCATTTATTTGAGAAAAACCAAAAAAAAGTCCAGGCACTGTAACTAATCACGTATTATTAGAAGGCAACTACAAGATAATTTTTCTGAAAGTTGTAGATCTTCCTCTACAACTCTTCCATACATTTCAGTTCATTGCGGTCAGTAGTTTAAAAGATACAAGTTTATTATCAAAATTTTCACGATCGATCTCACTATGTGACATTAAAAAAAATCCGTATAATCTTTCGAATTTAACTACAATTTATTATACATTCTTCTATAAAATCCAATATAACGATAAAATAATTTTTAAGGAAATTTTTATTCTTACTATAACAAAATTTATTATTATTTTTTTTTTTTCTTTTTTTGAAATTAGATTAAAACTAAAGAATTTATTCGACTTTATATGGAATAACTTACTTAAACTTTCTACATATATTTTTTTTCTTTAATTTTTGCCCCAAAAAGTATGCTTCATATAAAATTTTATGATTTTTTTTTTTTTTTTTATTTATAAACTCTAGAAAATATTTACAAACTTTTTAAAGGCCTCCTTTTGTAAAGCAAACGTTTTTAAACGTTAGAATTTTCTTTGAAGAATACTGGGAAATATTTTGATATTTGAATTTTTTCCATACAAAATTCTTTCGTTTGATAAAATTTCGTTTTGCCAAATGTCTCCATTAAGTTTTAAGCTGAGTTTATTCTAAGCAAAAAAATCATTTGAAACAATTTATTAAAATAAGTTTTATAAAAAAAAAATCAATTTTAATTAAAAATGTTGAAAAAGGAAAATTGAAACTATTAAATAAATAGTTAAAATAATAAATTAAAAAATAATATTATTAAAAAGCTGCATTCCTCTTCTTGGTAAAACAATTTAAAATTCTAAAATTAAGTTCAAATTTTGGGAGCTACAAGCTCTTAAGTACAAGAACTAACCTAAAATTTTTTTATATATCTTAAATTTTAGAGAGTGCTTCAGAATTTTTGGAAATTGTTGTGTGTATATCCTCAAGAATATCTAGTTCATTTTTCGCAAGAAAAAAAAATATTTTAAATTACTTTCTTCAATAACTATCAATTATGAAGATAGGCAGATTTTTGGATTTTCAATACCTGACTTTATAAAAAAAAGTAGAACATAATTAGGATCTTTTTTTACAAAGAGTTAAATTAATATTTCTAAAATAAACTCTATAAAACCAATTCATCTATTTTAATATTTTTTATTCTTTTTTACAAGGAGTTAAATTAATATTTGCAAAATTAATTTTATAAAACCAATTCATCTATTTTAATATTTTTTATTTTTTATACAAAACAATTTCGTTATTTCACCTACTAACTAATATATTTGCCTTAAAGCTTTTTTTTCCTAGAACATTGTAAAAACCTTCTCTTGTAATTAACAGAAAATGTAAAAAAAAACTATGAAAAAGACATAAAAGAAATTTTAAACAAAGAAATTCCTTTTCACACAATAAAACCTAAAAAACAAACGTGTATAAAGTTAAAAATTCCTACAATAATTAATGAACATTAAATAAATATTTTATAAAGGAACTCAAAACACATTTACTCACTCACACTTACATATATAAAAACATATGTATTTGTGTAGCAAATTATGTATGACTAATACAAATAACAGTAAATATTTATAAAAATTAATTATTAAATATGACAAAGCTTACCTTTAAATATGAATGAAGAACTCTAACAGGAGAATACTAATGATAGCAGAGATAAAAGTTAGTATAACTGTAAAAATCCCATATATGTACTAACACACTTATATACACTATTAAGGTTTTCTTTTGTTTTTGTTTTTCTTTTTCACTTGAAACTAGTTATTTTTTTGTTGTTGCTATTTGTAGAGTAAAACAATGCATAAAAACTCTTTGTTGTTAAGATTTTTTTTATTGTAGTTTTCTCTTTTTATTGTTGTTATTATAGCTGCTTTGAAAAATGTTTGTGTAAGAGAATGCATTTATGTATGTATTTTTTATTGTATTTGAGTAATTGTGTTGCATAGTGGGACTATTAGCAAAATGTTAGTAACTTCTAAACAATTGGTTTGATTGAAAAACTATACATATGAAAATTGTAGAGAAAAGATTGGGTTTTAAGAAAACTAAACTTGTAATCTTCCTTATAGTCATGGAAGCTATTTACATTACAAATATTGGTATTTATTTTATAAAATACATTCAAAATAAAATTAAACGTCTAATATGTTTTTATGTGCAATTAAAAAAACAAAAAAGAAAGTTTTGAAATGTTGACTTTTTTCATAAAATCTGCATTCTTACATTCGTGTTTAGGTGCTTAGACAGACGGAAAACAGTTTAGTACGAAATAAATCTAAATATATTTTATAATTAACAATATCAATAAATTTAAAAGAGCTCGCCTGACATTTTTTTGAATTTCTTTTTTTTAATTTATCATTTTCGACCAACACTGGATGTCGGGTGAAAATCTAAATCAATTTAAAATTTCTTTATTAACCATTTTTGAAGCCATGTCTTTTGAAATATGTAAAGAAAAAGATTATTCTAATAACAAAATTTTGAGAAAAAAGTGTATTATATTTTTGTAAAAAAATAGTCTTTATTGCATAATAATTTCAGTGCTGATTTTGAATATTTTTCACGACTAGATGTATTAAGATAATCAAACAAAATTTTCAGCATATTATTTCGGAATATATTAGAAATTATAGAATATTTTTAGAAAAATTTTCCTTCATATATCTCAGGACTTATTCGCGAAAAACGAAATAAAGCGAAGACAAAAAATCAAAAATTCAAGCGAAACTATATTTTTAACTGTAAAAAATAACTTATGTAGGTAAGTAATTTTTTTCTTTATATGGCCAAACACTTTACATAAATTTAAAAATCTTTAAAATCGGACTTGATTTATAGAAGTTACGATTTTTTGAAATTTTTTCATACTCGTGGTGGTCAAATTTTGACACCCTGTAGCTTATTTCGTATTATCATAGGTTGACTACAAGATCATTTTTCTGAAAGCTTTAGTTGAGTTGATTAACTCCTCCATACATTCAACTCGGGAGCTATGTTTAATTATGAACCGATCCTACTGTAATATGTTAGGGTGTATTAATATTACAAAAAATTTATTTGTACTGGATTCTGTTGAAAGAGTTTCATATTTAAAAGATTTATGAGCATCAAATCCAAGAGGAAATTTGTATGGTAGCTAAGAAAAATAATAGACCGATTTTAACCAATTTCAATAGGGCACATACTTGGGACATTTTATGCTTATATACCAAATTTTATCAAAGTATCTTTAAAATTATGACTATTTTGACTACAATATTTAGATGGAAGGATGGACAGAAGGATGGTCATCGTTAAATCAATTGAGAAAGTGATGAAGTGAGAAGTGAAGGCGACTGGTATATATTAAAATAGGTCTTAGACCGTTCCCATTTACAGATTTTTAAATAAATATTTTAAAAGCTAAAAAATGTCTCTTCAAAATTTTTTTACCTCCAAAATTGAGACCTGTAGTTTGATTAAAAAAATTATATGGACGGACATCATTAAATGTAATCAGAAAGTTTTTCTAAGGTGATTGATATATATTAAAGTGGGACATAGATTTTAACAAATGTCAATAGGGTTTATTCTAATAATTCATCAAATTATCTTTAAAATTGTGAAATGTAGTTTGATCAAAAGGTTTGGGTGAATGTATGGACAGACAGACATCGTTAAACTGATTTAGAAAGTAATCTCAAGCCAACTGGTATATTTTACAAATAATACTGGACCCTTTCTACTTATGGCTTTTACATAAATTCTTTTAAAAGTTAAAATTTTCTCTTAAAAATTTTGTATCTCGAAAATTTTGTATCTTTTTTATACAAATTATATGGAAAGATCATTAAATCAAATTAGATAATGATTCTAAAGCGATTGATATATATTAAAGTGGGTTATAGATTTCAACCAATTTCAATAAAGTCCTTTCTTGGGTCATATAAGGCTTGGTATATAAAACTTTCATTAAATTCTCTTTAAAATTGGGAACTCTAATTTTATTACAGTATTTACATGAAAGGATAGACAGACAGACGGACATCGTTCAATGATTTAAAAAGTGATTTCTAGCCAATTTATATATACTAAGGTGGGTCCTTGATGCTATATATTTATCTACAGTTGTATAAAGAAATATTTAAAAAAATGTCTTTTAAAAATGTTTTATCTTCATTATCTTCAAAATTGAGTTTGGTTACATAGATTACATGGATGGATGGGCAAACGGATGGACATTATTAAATCAAATCAGAAAATTATTGTAAGACAATTGATATATATTGATATGAGATTTTAACCAATTTCAATAAAATTCTTTCTTGGGTCACATAAGGCTTATGTAGTTTAATTACAAGTTTTACATGGCAGGATGGACAGACGAACGGACATCGTTAAATAGATTTATAAAGTGATTCTTAAGGGATTATTATATACTGAATGAGCTCCAGACCCTTTCAATCCATAATTGTGTAAATAAATGTTTTTAAAGCTCAAAAATTTTACTTGAAAATTTTGTGTCTCCAAAATGTTCGATAACAAAGATTACATGGACGGATGGACAGATAGACGGATATCGTTAAATCAAATCGAAAAGTGATACTAAGCTCATATATGTATATATAAAGATAAACCTTAGACTTTCTCATCTATATCTGTAGAAATAAATATTTCTAAAGCTTAAAAATGTGTCTTGGAAATGTTGTATCTACAAAATTGGATTTGATTTCAAAGATTACATAGGCGTACAGATGGACGGATAGCATTTAATCAATTAAGATTGATTTTAGACTCTTCCACCTATAATTGTGCAGGGCATAACAGAAGAAATCAATTCTGAAGAAATTTTTTGCTTCAAAATTGTTTAAAAAGAAATTAATTTAAAAAGAAATGTCCTTTAGAAAGTTTTTTACAGCTTAAAGATTTTAATTTTCTTTTTAGAAATTTAGACTACAATTAGTATTAATTTTACATTTGGTCCCACTGGTTTTTATTTCATTTTAAAGAAAAAGGAATCTTCTCCTTTCGCTTTTTCATTTAGTTTAAAAATGTAAATCAAAAAAAAAAACTAAATTGCATTTTTAGTTAAATAAAAAAAATTGTTAGCACTTTTTTTTTATAAATCTTAATTGATTTTCATTTGTTTATTTTTTTCAATTTGAACAAAGTTTGTTGGCTTTCTAAATTTTAGTTTAACTTTTTAAATATTTATAAATTTATTTATTTATTTTTTTTTTTTTTTTTTTTTTAAAAAAGTAAATTAATTTATATTAATGTTATTTATTTATCCATCGAATAACGTTTAGTTTAGAAACTAATACACATATAAACACTTAATTACACTTACATATGAGTCTGTTAGCAGCAACAAAAAAAAGCTGCATTTTAAGCAAACATTAATTGTTTTAAACACAAAATCGAAGCAAATAATGAAATGATTTTTTATTTGGGGTTTTGAACATTTTTAATTAAACTAAATGGATTTGTTAAGTGGTTTGTAAATTAAAAAGAACATTCGTTTTTTATACTATAAATAATTCGGATATTTTAATTAAATTTACATATTTAAATATTTAAGAAATATAAAAAGGTGTTAATATTTAAAATTAATTTAAATATTTAGTTATAATCTAAATATTTAATTAGAATTTTAATATTTAATTAAATTTAAATATTTAATTAAAATTAAAATATTTACTAGTTTTTTTTTTTGAAATTAAATTATAAGCTATATTTTTCAAATATATTCTAAAAACAAATTATTTTTTTCTGCCAGACATTTAAAAAAAAAAACTTATTTTTTTATATTTTTATTACCAAACGAAAATTACTTTTATGAAAGTTCTTTTATCCTTTCTAAAACTTCCCACTGAAAAAAAAAACTTATTTTCTTTACAAAAAATTGCACAAGCAACTATATTTTTCATTTATTATTCATTCACATATGAGCTTTATTTATTTGAGCAGCACAATTCCATTCATTTTATTTAAACAAGCGCAAAATTTACGTTTTCATACACATTTTCTTTTACGTGCCATATTTTTTCTTTCATATATTAATATCATTTTTTTCTGATAACAATTTTTTCTATATAGTTGTTTAAGCTCTTTTGGACGAACACTTTTTATTCTTTTTTCCGTTTCCGTTTTTTTAAGACATGTTATGGTGTCGCAAACCGTTACTAAACTGAGGACTTCGTTGCTTCCGTACTTCGTTTTTGTTTAGCACAATAGTTAATTATTAACATTTAAATGTTATTAACATTTTAATGTTAAAAGTGGATGATAAATTCACAGTAGTTTAAAAAGCAACAGTTATTTTGGAATTTACACACATACATATATATACACATACATATAATGCACGTGCTATTGGATGGTAAAAGCAAAATGTAAACAGAGAGCAATGGAAAACAAAGAGAGAGTAAAGAGCAAGAATTTTTTTATAGTAGCCTATAGGAAATAAGTATAAGACGAATATTAAAATAACTTCTAAACTATTTAACCAATTGAAAAACTCTTTAAACAGAAATTGTAGAGCAAGGCCTAAGCTTTAAGAATATTTAACTTATAAACCTCTCGTTTGGATGCAATAAAAGCTACATAGTAACAAATTTAACCAACTCGAATAAGAAAAATATAGAAATATAGAACTGACAAAAATATACATTTTTTTAATTTAAACTTGTTATTTTTAAGCAAAATTATACCAAAATCATAGAAAAACGTTCACACTTTAATGTTTCCTACAACCAAGAATATACGAGTAAATTATTGGTAATTACACTCTGCTACAATATAACACCATTTATTTTCGCTCAAAAAACATGTTCAAAATTTTCATTAGGAATTGTTAAATTGTGATTAAAATGCAGAAGTAATGATTCATGTTTATAAAATATAGAAAACGATATCTAAAAAGTTTTCAATTTCGAAAATAAAGTTTCGTTAAGTTTTTTAAATATTCGTTTAGTACAGTATTTGTAAGTAAATGAAAAATTAATCATTCATATTTATAAACCATTGGAAAATAAATGTTTAAATACTTT
Source organism: Protocalliphora azurea (assembly GCA_932274085.1). Taxonomy (NCBI): domain Eukaryota; kingdom Metazoa; phylum Arthropoda; class Insecta; order Diptera; family Calliphoridae; genus Protocalliphora; species Protocalliphora azurea. The sequence continues at coordinate 10,442,868 of OW026521.1, read as the reverse complement.
GTTTAGAAAATAAATTTTCGTTAAGTTTTAAAAAATTTCGTTAAGTTGAAAATTTCTAAAGAAATGTATATATTTTGCTTTATATATACAATACATGGAACAATAATCTTTAAAATACTTTTTATTTATAAAATAAAGTTTCGTTAAGTTTTAAAAAATTTCGCTTAATACAAAATGTTAATGGATATGAAGAATTAATTGTACATGTTTATTAACTATGGAAAAATCATATTTGAATTGTTTTTTATTTAGAAGATAAAGTTTCGTTAAGTTTTGAAAATATTCATTGAATTCGTTAAGTTTTAAAAGCTTTCGTTAAAATTGAAATTTATTTATGAAAAAACAAATTGTACTTTATGTTTACAATACAATGAAAAATAATAAGAAAAATGATTTGGTTGCGGAAATAAGTATCGTTGAGTTTTGAAAATATTCCTTGAACACAAAAATATTATGAAAATAAAAAACTAATTATTAACATTCATAAACTATGGAAGTTAAGTTTAAGTTATTTTTGATTTTCAAAATTTGTATGGAAATTTATATTCATATTTTGAAAAATGAAGAACTTATGTCTAAATTATTTTCTGTTCGGGAAATAAAGTTTCGTTAAGATTTAAAAACTTTCGCTAAATTGAAATTTTTTAGAAATGTATAAATCCTAAATTATGTATATAATATATCGAAAAATAATATTTAAAATGTTCTTGGTTTGGAAAAAAAAGTTTTGTTAAGTTCTGAAAACTTTCGTTAAGTGGAAAGTTTCTGTAGAAATTAATACTTTATTATTTGTTACTATCAAATAAAGAAAAATAATCCTTATAGCAACTTCAGTTTTGAAAATAAAGTTTCGTTAAGTTTTAAAAAGGTTAGTTAAGTTAAAAATGTATTTAGAAATGTATAAAATGTGTTTTAGCTTCACAACATATGGAAAAATAATGATTAAAATGCTTTTTGTTTAGAATATAAAGTTTCGCTAAATCCTAAAAGATTTCGTTAAGTCCAAAATTTGAATAAAAGTAAAAAATAAATCATATTTATTTATAATAATGTAAATGAGATAGTATTTATGATGTTTTTTGTTTAGAAAATAAAGTTTCGTTAAGTTTTAAGAAGGTTCGTTAAGTTTAAACATTCTGTTGAAATTAAAAAATTATGTGCTGTATTTACAATATATGGAAAAATAATATTAAAAATGTTTTTCTTTCAAAAAACAAAGTTTCGTTAAGTTTTAAAGCTTTCGTTAAGGTAAAAATTTATTAAAATTTTATAAACTGAACTTCTTGTTTACAATAGATGGAAAAATTATATTTGAATCTCTTTTGGTTTTCAATAATAAAGTTTCGTCAAGTGGCAAAAACTTCGTTAAGACCAAAATTTTAAAGAAAATGCAGAATAAATCATTTTTATTTATAAAATTTAAAAAGAAAATAATATCAAAAATTTTTGTTTTGGAAAATAAGGTTATTTTTTTTTTAAACTTTCGTTAAGTTAAACATTTCTTTAAAAATTAACTCTTTATACTGCTATTAAATAAAGGAAGATTATCGTTATGTATATGACAATTTTCCTTTATTTTTTTAAGTTTTGAAAATAGAGATTCGTTAAGTTTTGAAAAGTTTCGTTAAGTTGAAAATTTCTCTGGAATTAATACCTAAATATTTATTTTTATAAAATATGGAAAATTTATATTCACAACGTTTTTGATTTATAAACTAAAGTTTCGTTAAGTTTTAAAAACTTTCGCTAAATAAAAACAAATGGAAATTAAAATCCTCGCATTTATATTTTTAAAATATGGAAAAATTATGCTCAAATTCTCTTTAATTTAGAAAATGCGGTTTCGTTAAGTATTGAAAAGTTTCGTTAAGTTCAAAATTTATATAGAAATAAACAGCTAAACATTTCTATTTATGAAATATGGAAAAATAATATCCAAAATGTTTTTCTTTTAAAAAATAAACTTTTGTTAAGTTTCTAAAACTCTCGTTGAGGTGAAAATATTATCATAAATTAATATTTCAGCCTTTGCTTTTATAAAATATGGACAAAGAATGATAAAAATGCTTTTGATTTAGAAAATATAGATTCACTAAATTTACAAAACTTACGTTAATTTTGACATTTCATGCGTATGAGTGATTTCATATTATTCATACTTACGTGAAACTTATGCACCGCAGTAGTTCAAAGATGACTACATTAATTGCAAAAAAAAACATTTCAAGTAATAAAATGTTTCTAAATTGTACAAATCTATATTATTCTAACTCTAAATAATGATAAATTATTTAAGGCTTTTCTTAGATTATCCTATCTTTTCTAACATCTTTTTTACCAATTTATATTTCTTAATTTAAAATAAACAAAAAAAATCCAAATAACATTATCCAAAATCTGCAGCTGCTTTTAAAACCTTGTTTTTCTTCTAATAACAAATAAATAAATAAATAAATAAAATATCTTAAATAGTTTTAACATCAATTATCAAGAAAATGCAATTGTTATACTAGAACTCGTACTACAATCATTTGTATAGTTAACCAAGTCAACTGACTAAACAAAATACAATTGAAAACCCACAAGCCAATACAAGATGCTGATAAGAACATTCGCCAAACCCAGCAAGAAATTTGACGAACAAAACATAGAACCACAGGTAGATTCCAACTACATCTTGTTATTAAAGTTAAACTTTTGCTGGGTAAAAAACTATTTAAGTTAAATTCATTTTTTTTTTTTTTTTCTTTTCGCCATTTAACTATGTGTGTGTCTAATTTTCCTTACAAGTAGCTCCCCAATACTTTTACCAACAACAACTAGCAGTTAAGAATTTTTTTCAATTTCAAACAATTCTCTACAATTTGAAATATTTTTTCCATTTATGTATCTCTAATATTCATTTCCTGCTGTTGCCATTATCGTATAAAAGCTTTAAATTTTGATCAAGAACGATAAAGATTTGGCTACTTATAGCAACAGTAATATTAAACATGTAAATGTTTGTAGAGCAGCCAAACTATTACCAAAATACACAGGAACTACTATCTCAACAATAGTTTTCATTTTTGGTAATCATTGGTTATTAGATGCTTTGATTTCTTTTATTTTCGTTTTATATATTTTTGTGCACTTTTGCTATGGATTTGGTTTTTTAGTTTTTCTGTAGTTTTCTTTCTTTTCCATTAAATTTTAGCCTTTTTTTCTTCTTTTTGCTCCAGGAATTCTTTTATTGGTTCGTTTGTATATTACTTTTGAGTGCTTGGTAATATATTGGAAAATCGCCATAATTGAGTTTGTTATTTTGTTAAAGAGAATAAAAAAAGCAATTGTAAATAACGAGGGTTAATCAAATAAGAAAATAAATAACAATACGTTTTAAATGGGAAATAGCCTAGATTATACCCAAGACTATAGAGTGGAATAGACTACGGGCTAAACACTAAAATAGCCTACAGAGCAATCTGTATAATAAACTAAAGAATAGTGCATATAATGGACTCTGAAATAGACAATATAATAAACTATAAAATGGACATGGATTAGACTATAGAATAGACTACGAAATAGATTATGAGATAGAATATAGAATAGACAATGGAATATATCATGAATGGACCACGAAATATACGTATGTAAATACTATGGAATAAACTATGCCATAGACTATGGCTTAGATTATTGACTAGACAATGGAATAGACTATAAAATAAAGTATAGAATAGACTATAGAATAGTGTATGAAATAGACTATAGAATAAACTACGGAATAGACTATTGGATAGACTATAGATAGACTATGGAATAGACTACTTAGGAGACTATAGAATAAATTATGGAATAGAGTATAGAATAGACTATAGAATACGCTATGGAATAGACTATGGAATATGCTATAAAATACACTATAGAATAGACTATGGAATAGACAATAGAATAAACTATGGAATAGATTACTTAATAGACTATGGAATAGACTATGCCGTAGGCTATGCCGTAGCCTATGGGATAGAATGTTAAATAGACTATGAAATAGACTACGAAAGAGACTATGGAATATCCTATGGAATACACTATAAAATGTACTGTGAACAGACTATAGGATAAGCTATATAGTAATCTATGGAATAGAATATGGGCTATTGATTAGAAAATGTAATATACTATAGAATAAATTATGGAATAGCCTATGGAATAGACTATGAAAAAGAATAGTATTGAATAGACTACAAAATAGACTATGGAATAGACTACGAAATAGACTATGGAATATTCTTCATCTGCATTTTCAGTAGAATTTTCTCCAGGATTGTCTTGCCCTACGCCTTCGGGCTTACTTGAATTCTCTTCTTTATGTTCTTCGTTGGCATTATCTGCTGCCTCTTCGCCTTCTGGGTTACTTAAATTCTCCCCTTTAGTTTCTTCGTTAGCCTCATCACCTATGAAATGGACTATGAATAGAATAGGCTATATAATAAGCTATAGAATAGATCATGGAATAGGCTATGGAATAGAATATGTAATGTATTATAAAATAGATTATGAAATAGACTACGGGATAAACTATGGAATAGACTATGGCATAGAATATGAAATAGACTATGGAATATACTACAGAATAGACTACAGAATAGATTGCGAAATAGACTATAGAATAAACTATGGAATAGCCTATGGAATACCATTTGAAATAGACTAAGAATAGACTTTAAAATAGACTATATAATAAGCTATGTAATAAACTATGGAATAGGCTATTGAATAGACTATGTAATATATATGAAATAGACTACGGAATAAAAAATGGAATATACCATGGCATAGAATATAAAGTAGACTATGGAATAAACTATGGAATAGCCAATGGAATATACTATGTAATACACTATAGAATATACTATGAAATAGACCATAGAAAGGGAAAAAAAAATAAGAATAGAAAGAAATAATGGAATAGGCTACAAAATAGAATATGGAATAGTCTATAGAATAAGCTATGAAATAAATTATTGAATACACTATTGAATAGATTATGGAATACATTATAATACAGACTATGGAATATAATATAGAACAATTTACGGAATAGATTATGAAATTAACTTTAGAATAGACTACAAATATAATACAGAATAAACTATAGTATAGACTGTTTTTATTACAGTTTCTTTTTTTTATTTTTAATCCACCCTCTTTTTTTATTTTCAACCAACTACCAGTTTGCCACTTTCAACATTTGCCAGTTAGTATTTTTCATTACAAAAAAAAAACACAGAAGACTATTATTTTTGTTATAGTTGTTATTGCAACAAACATTTTTATTTCCGTTTTCAATTTACAAAACATTGTAAGCATTTATTGTTAAAATGTCCAGTTATATATTTCTCTTTTTTTTCAAATGTATTAAACTGGAAAACCTTTAGGTGTGTGTGTTCAGCTCTATAGACCCAAAGCTTCTTATGAATACATTGTGTGTAATTTTTTGCTTGAAATATTCTTATGCAACGTTTAAGATCGTTTAAGAACACTTTTTTTCTCTCCCTACAAGATTTAGTGTAATAATAAATGTGTAGCTAAATATGTGTTTCAAAAGTACTCTGATATGTGTGTGTAAGTGTATAAGTGCTTTTATATATGTTTAGTGGGGCTTTGAGATTTTTTAAGAAATATTGTTAAAATTAATTACATACATTGTTATTAAGATTAGACAACAGAATAATATTTTCTGTTGTGTTTGAAGCCTTTGCTATCCATTGTTTCCCTGTCCTTTAGGGTTGGATAAAATACCAGCAGATAGTACGTTCGGAGACATTGCAGTAACCGGCTCAAAGTTTTCCTTAATCACGTCGGTAATTTCCGTTATTGGCTGTTCTATTTGTTCTTCTATATTAGTAGATTTTTCTTCTAAATTTCTAGATTGATTATGTTCTATGTCTTCATTGGTATTTTCAGGTTCTATTTCAGGTTCTTCTACCAAGTTTTCCGCTGGTGTTTCGTTAGATTCAGGAGAAGCTACAATTTCTTGGGAGTTTTCTTTAACTAGATCTTCCTGTTCTCCCTCCTTAGGCTTATTTTCTATTGCTTCTGCTTCTTCATTATTTGGGATTTCTTCTTCAGAATTTTTCTCTGGCTCTTCGTTAGTTGGTTCCTCATTGGAATTTTCCTCTTCATTTTTAGAGGTTTCCTCATTTTCGGTACTTTCTCCAGGATCTTGTGGTTCTTTATTTTCCTTATTATTTGAATCTTCCTCATCTGCATTTTCAGCAGAATCTTCTCCAGGATTGTTTTGCTCTGCACCTTCGGGGTTACTTAAATTCTCTTCCTCATGTTCTTCGTTGGCATTATCTGCTGCCTCTTCGCCTTCTGGGTTACTTAAATTCTCCCCTTCAGTTTCTTCGTTAGCCTCATCGCCTTTATTCTCTGTATTTGAGTTGTTCTCTGCCTCCTCATTTTCTTCATTGTTTGCATCAATGTCAGCTTCTGCTGGCTGTTCTATATTAGTATCTTCTTGTTCCTTTTCGCTTTCTTCATCATCCACGTCAACTCCTTCTTGTTCTTCTGTAGCATTTTCTTCATCTTCAGCCTCTTCATTATGAGCTTCGTTCTCTTTATGGATTGGTTCTTGAGAGTCAGCATTATCTTCTTCCTCTAGAACTTCAACTGGATTTCCATCATCCTCATCTTTTTGGTCGTCATCATCATTGTCTGCACCATTATCTTCTGTTTTAGAATCCTCCTCTCCATTTCCAGTTTCTTCAGTATTTTCACTGGGCTGAATTTTTGACTCAACATAAATCAACAAAATACCATAATTTTCCAATCTACCCAATTCCTCCTCTTCCAACTCATTTTCCTGCTCATTATCTTCAATATTAGCATCCGCTACTGCCAACTGTAATTTGGTATAACCTTGATCATTTATTACCACCCTTTTACCATGACATTCTTCCTTTCCTTCCTTTTTACCCCCCGTTACCATATCACAATATGTACCTGGCTCCAAGCAGGCATAAACTTCCATAATAAAATCACTTTCCAAATCATTATTTATGGCCACAAAAGCCTTATAACCCCGACAAAAAGCCACCTGATTGGCACCATTAGTTTGGAAATATATCACACTATAATCTTCTGGTCCTCGCTCCCAAAAATAGTTGGCCACTCTTAAAACACTAACCAATTCGGGCCATCTATGCTCACACACCCAACCAGACTCTTTTGTACATTTCTCTTGCTGATTGAACTCTGGCGAGCGTATCTCTTCACTTTCTTCATCCTCTTCAGGAGGTCCTTGATTTATATCGGTGAAATAATATGAGCTCATAATCCTTTTAATGTGACCATAAGGATGTACGAGCATAAAAATATTGGCCATAATATATTTAAGGCGCTGTTTATAGGTTAACATTTTATTCATTCCCAATTGTTCGGGTAAACCTCTTTGGGTATCGTGGGAATCGATAAATACTAAAGAGTCTTCATGGTTTAAAAATCCTAAGGCAGGACCCCAATTGATAAGGGAACTTAAGGAGACTTTGCCATTGATTATGGTAGATAATTCAGCGGAATAGAGGTATTCGGAGACCACACCATAGGTCGTGTATTCGGTTCTTTAAAGAGAAGAGATAAGGAAAGAAATTTATTTTACTATAAAAAAAAAGTGTTCAATAAATTTACGATAAAAAGTAAATTTTCGATGAATTTACACTAATTAGTAAACTTTTGATAATTAGTAAATATTCGATAAAATTACAATAAAAAGTAAATTTTTAATAAATAGTAAATTTACGATAAATATGAAATAAATAACAAATTTTCAAAAATAAATAGAGAAATGTTGATATATTTACGATAAAAAATAATAACTTACGAAAAGAAGTAAATTAATTTACGATTAATCACAATAATTAATACATTTTCGATGTATAACCGATAAAAACTAAATTTACGATAAATAGTAAATTTTCTACAAATTTGCAATAAATAGTAAATTTTCGGTTAATTTATAATAAGTAGACAAGTTTCAAAAAATTTATAATAAAAAATAAATTTACGATAAAAAGTCAATTTTCAATAATTTTACTATAAATAGAGAAATGTTAATAAATTGAAAAACAAAATTTACGATAAATAGAAATTGTTCGCTAAATTTATAGTAAATAATAAAATTTTGTTAAATTTGCTTATTTTACCGTAAAAGTCGATATTCGACAAAATTCTGATATATAATAAATCTTTTGTAAGTTTACAATAAGTTGACAATTTTTTATAAATTTACAATAAAAAATAAATTTTCAATAATTTTACGATAAATATTAAATTTTCCAAAAATTTGTGATGAATAGATAAATGTTAATTAATTTACGATAAAAACAAAATTTACGATAAATAAAAAATTTCCAATATATTTACTATAAATATTAAGTCTTCGACAAAATTACGATAAGTTTAAAAAGTTTTGATAAATTTACGAATAAAAATTTATTTTTTAGTAAATTTAAGATAAATAAAACTTTACGATAAATATTAAATACGATAAATTCACAATAAATTATTCATTTTTCAAAAATTAAAAAAAAAACTGAAAAAAAATCTGTGAAAACAAATTTATGTAAAGTGAAGATTTTTAAAAAAATTTCTAAAAAAAATAATTTTTAAAAAATGTTCATAAAATTTAAATTTTTAAAAAATTTCCCTTAAAAGTATATTTTTAAGTGCTTTAAGAAAATAAATAAAAAATAAGTAAATAAATTGAAAACTTTTGATAAATTTACGAATAAAAATTTAGTTTTCATTAAATTTAAAATAAATAAAACTTTACGATAAATAGTAAATACGATAAATTCACAGAAAATTATTCATTTTTCAAAAATTAAAAAAGAAAATTGAAAAAAAATTCTGTGAAAACAAATTTATGTAAAGTGAAGATTTTTAAATAAATTTCTAAAAAATTAATTTTTTAAAAATGTCCATAAAATTCAAATTTTTAAAAAATTTCCTATAAAGTATTTTTTTTAAGTGCTTTAAGAAATAAATATAATATTCTGTAAAGAAAATTAAAAAAAATTCCTCAGAAAGAATTTTTTTTTTAATTTTCTATAAAAAAAATTTTAGAAAATTTTCTATAAAAAGAAAATATTTAGAAAAATTCTTTTCAAAATTTCCCATAAAATCTAAATTTTAGAAAAATGTTCTCAAAATGTTCATTTTTAAAAAATGTCTAATAAAAATCAAATTTTAAAAAATATTTTCATAAAAACAAAATTTTTAGAAAATTTCCTATAAAAAGAAAATTGTTGGAAAATTACCTATAAATACAAAATTTTTCAAAATTTTTAGAAATTTTTCATAAAAGCAAAATTTGTGAAAAATTTCCTGTAATAACAAAATTTGTAGAAAATTTCGTTTAAAAGGTGAATTTTTAAAAGATGCTAATTTTAGAAAATTTGCTATAATAACAAAATATTTAGAAATTTTCCTTTAAAAATAAAATTTTTAGAAATTATCTTATAAAATCAAAATTTTTAGAAATTTTCCTACAAAAGAAAATTTGTCGAAAATTTTCTATAGAAATGATATTTTTAAAAAATTTTGTGTAAAAATTAAATTTGTGGAAAAATTCGTAAAGAAGTGATTTTTTAAAAGATTTTATGTAAAATTAAAATTTTTAGAACATGTCCAATAAAGTGTTTTATTTTAGAAAATTACCTATGAAAATAAAATTTGTAGAAAATTTCTTATAAGAACAAATTTCTTGAAATTTTCCAACAAAAATAAAATTTTTTATTAAAATAAAACTTTTAGAAATTTACCTATAAAAACAAAATTTTATAAAATTTTCCTATAAAAATGATATTAAAAAAATATTAGTAAAGAAAAAAAATTTATAGATTTTTTCCATAAATGCAAAATTTGTAGAAAATTTCCTTTAAAAACAAAATTTGTAAAAAATTTCGCAAAAAATATTTTTCAATTTCAATTTCTAAAATTAAAATTGAAATTTTTAGAACAGTGTTTTTTCCGATATTTTCTATACAAATATTATTTTCATAAAATTATCTATAAAAACAAAATTTGTAGAAAATTTCCTATAAAAAAGTACATACATGAAGAGAAAATCTTTAGAAAATTGTCTATAAACAAAAATTTTAAAATTTTTACTAAGAAAACAAAATTTTTAGAAAATTTCCTATAAAAAAAAATTTTTTAAAAAAGTGCTTTAAAAAATAAATAAATTAAATCTGTGAAATAAGTTGAAAAAAAATTAACAAAAAGAAAATTTTTTGAAAATTTTGTATATTAAAAATTACATTTTTATGAAATTTAGTAAAAAAAAAGAAAATATTTAGAAAAATCTTCTATAAATTTTTTATAAAATTTCCTTTTCTTTTTTTTAATTTCCTATAAAAAATTATTTCCTTAAAATTAAAAATTTTAAAAAATTTCTTTAAAATTTAAATTTTCAATAAAGTCCAATAAAAAACAAATTTTAAAAAATTTTTCATAAAAACAAACATTTTTAAAAAGTTCTATAAAAACAAAATTTTTAGAAAACTTCCTATAAAAAGAAAATTGTTAGTAAATTTCCTATAAAAACAAAAAAGTTTTCAAAATTTTTTAGAAATTTTCCATAAAAACAAAAATTGGGAAAAATTTCCTATTATAGCAAAATTTTTAATAAATTTCGTTTAAAATGTGAATTTTGAAAAGATGCTAATTTGGAAAATTTGCTATAATAACAAAATTTTTAGAAATTTTCCTATAAAAAAAATGTTATAAATTTTCCTACAAAACAAATTTCCTTTAGAAACGATATTTTTAGAAATTTTCTGTAAAAACTATATTTTTAGAAATTGTGCTATGAAAACAAAATTTTAAGAAAATTTCGTAAAAAAGTGATTTTTTTTTCTGTAAAATTAAAATTTTTAAAACATGTTCAATAAAAAGTGCTTTTTTTCTTATATTTTCTATATAAAGTATATTTAAAAAAAAAAGACCAATAAAAATAAAATTTGTTGAAAATTTGCTATAAAAAATATTTTTTTTTTTTTAAATTTCCAATAAAAATAAAATTTTTAGAAAATTTCTTATTAAAATAAAGCTTTTAGAAATTCACATATAAAAACAAAATTTTTTAAAATTTTCCTATAAAAACAATACTTTAAAAAAATTTTTAAAGCAAACATTTAGAGGAATTTTCTATAAAACAAAATTTGTGGAAAATTTCCTAAAATAACAAAATTTTCTTGAAAATTTCGTTTAAAAAATCAATCTTTAAAAGATTCTAATTTTAGAAAATTTGTTATAAGATGTTTGTTTATAAATTTTATTATAAAAACAAAATTTGTAAAAAACTTCCTATAGAAAATTTCCTATAAAAACTAATCTTTTAAAAATTGTCCTATAAAAAAAATTAGAAAATTTCACAAAGAAGTGAATTTTTAAAATTTAAATTTAAATTTTTAGAATATGTCCTAAAAAAAGTGTTTTTTTTTTTTCTTATATTTTCTATACGAAAATTTTTTCATAAAATTTCCTATAAAAACGAAATTTTTAGAAAATTTCCTTTAAAAACAGTTTTTAGAATATATCATATAAAAAAGAAATAAATACATAAAAAGAAAGTCTTTAGAAAATTTTCGATAAAAGCAAACATTTTAAAAATTTTCCTATGAAAATTAAATTTTTAGAAAATTTCCTATAAAAATGAAATTTGTAAAAAATTTCCTATAAAAAACAATTTGTAGAAAATTTCGTGTAAAAACGAAATTTTTTGAAAATGTTCTATAAAAACAGTTCTTAGAATATAATATATAAAAAGGAAACCTTTAGAGATTATTCCTATGAAAACGAAATTTTGACAAAATTTCCTATAAAAACGAAATATTAAGAAAAATTTATATAAAAAGAAAATCTAGAAATTTTCCTATATAAAACCACCATACACAAAATGTTAAAAAAGTTTCCTATAAAGACAGAAATTTTAGAAAATTTCCTATAAAGCCTAGATTTTTGGAGAACTTCCCAAAAAAAATTTAAGAAAACTTTTAGAAAATGTCCTATAAAAACAAAATGTTTAAAAAATATTCTATAAGAATTTGCTTTTCAGAATATTTCCTATGAAGTGAATTTTTAAATATTTTCTTTAAAAGGATAAAATTTTCTAAAAAAAAAATATTTAAAAATTTTCTTAGGAGCTAAATTAGTAAAAAAATTTCCTATAAAATCAAAACTTTTAGAAAATTTCCTACAAGAAAAAATTTATAAAAAATAAATTTAAAAATAAATAGAAAATTTCCTATGAAAACAAAATTTTTAGAAAATTTGCTATAGAATCACAATTTATAAAAAATTTTCCTATAAAAAAATTTTTACACAATTCCCTATAAAAAGTAAGCTTAGCAAAATTCCTATAAAAAGTAAGATTGTAAAAAATTTCCTATAAAAACAATATTTTTTAAAAAATTTTCTATAAAAGCTGAATTCTTAAACAATTTTCTATATAAAGGAAATTTTTTAATAAAAAAAACTTTTCAGAAAATTTCCTAATAAAAAGTAAATTTTACTCACTTCGATATTGTATCCAAACCCAAATCGAAAACATCATAATAAAGAAAAGGCCTTGAATTTTCCTTAAAATTAAACTCCATATTTAAATTTTTAACTTGTTTGAAAATATTCTGCAAAATACAATAAAAAAAACACACACATGCACACAAAAGGAAATCAGTTTTAATTCGTACTTCAAACACACTTGTTTTACTTTACACTACCTTTAAATCAATTGGCCATATATATTTGGCCGTATCAATACGGAAACCAGCAACACCCATATCAATAAATTTATTTAACATCTGCACAATATGTTTCTGGACATTGGCACGTGATAGATCCAAATCAGGATGTCCATTCAGCTGACAATTACGTATTTCATGAGCATCCTGTGTATTGGCCAATATCACACATTCTGGTCGATGAAAATCCTGTTGTGTGTACGTAACATTAGAGTAATTTAGTTGGGAAATGTTGACATTTGTTTCGAGTAAAGTGTTGACAATAAAATCTTCTTTGTTGTCCATTTCATTGTCATAGTGCTGAGGAGGAGCAGCCATGTGGTTAAGTACAACATCAGCATAAATGCGTACACCATGATCATTGCATATGCGACTCATGGACCAAAATTCTGTCTCATCACCCGAGCGTGATGCCAGACGATAGGAGATGACTTCATAACGTTCCCACCAGGGATGGTGAAGGTCTGAGGTTTTGATTACAGTATGTTCTAATACGGGAGAAAGCTGGAACGAAGGAATATTTTAGATTTCTTTTTTGGTCGTGTGTTTTTTTTTTTTATAACTCACTTGTACTCCTGCATAACCTTTTGGCCCCAGAAAATTACGACATTCAGCTGCCACATCTACGAATTTCCATTCGAATAATTGCACAATTACTGAACGATTCCCAGTGAAATGTGGTTGATGATACAAGTTTGTATTGTCCTCGTAATTAACTATGTTTTCAGCTTGAATATGTCTAACAAACCTGTGCTCCTTAATGTTGGCATACGACCAGACCACCGAGTTTAACAAATAAAAGAGCATAAACATGTTGCGAACACATGTTTTAATCCTTTGATTTGTTACACTATCTAATGTACGTTGCGTATGTAGTGACTTTAACCTCATTGTAAGTGTCTTTTACGCTTAATTTTTTTTTTTTTTTTTTAATGTTAATGTTGCTCTTGTTGTTTTTATTTGCAAACTGTTTTTAAAACTGACCCAATAACATGTAACTCTTTTATTTTTGGTCTCTTTATGCAACAACTATCATATCGTATATCATTATCCTTAGTGCCCCTTAGTAGGTTTGATGACTTAATGTCATTTTTCTTTGTTTTGTTGCACAAAAAAATTTTCCACTCTAGCTAACGAACGAATGAATGAATGTTGAGCAAAAATGAAAACACGAATGTGCAGCAAGTCCTACATTTCTGGTTAATTCCCCCAACTAAGTAAAATAGTTAAACTTTTGGGATCAATATATAAGTTATCATTATTTAAACAGGTTTTTGTCCTAAAGGCATAAAAACTCCCGATTACAAAATTAAAATAAAATGATTGATTAGACTACTCTTTAGATTACTTGGTTATAATAAAGTAACCAATTATATTTTCTTATATTACAAAAACTATATTCCACTAAAATTACCCCAACAATTTTTAAATTCCACAAAATTAAGTAAAGAAATCCAACAAAAAAAAAAATGTCGCACAATATCATCTTTAGAACTACTGGGTCTTACTAACAAATGTCTGCATGTCATATCACATTTTATCAAGCAATTCCATAAACAATCTTTCCTTCTGTAATAAGTATCATGATACATTAAAATGTTTTAGTTTTAGGAGGTTTTTCCGTATTTTACAATTTTTCCTCCCCTTTAATTTTTTGTAAATTATAATGTTAGTATTTTAATAATATTTACCTCCTGGGTATTGGGTAAAAAAAAATAATAATAATAACTCCAGGCAAAAGAAAAACACGTTAATTTTTGCTTACATGAACGTTGGACATTGAATTTAAAACCAAAAATAGAAGTAAAAAATATTTACATTAAAATTTAAAAAAAAGAGTTGAAAGTGACCAATTAAAGTGTGCGTTCGAATAAAACATAACACACAAATAGTGTTCTAAAAGTTGACGGCAACAAGTTACAATTGTGAAAGAAACAATAAATTTTAGGTTTTTTTCTACAGATTTATTATAAGTAATAATAAAGGATAAATTAAGGACTAGATATGAATTTTGTTGTTTTCTTTGAAACACACTCCATTAGTAATTTGATTGCACTTTGCGTAATTTTTTTACGATGTTTACACCGGGAGAAAAATCGACCACATACGTGTTTAATATGATACCATTCAGTGTCAATAGTGAATCTGCCACTCATAAATATATATATAAATATTCGAGTTTATTGTGTTCTATGTTACATACTATTCACTTCTTTCACTACAGCTGCATATAACTTGCCAAACAAGAAATTTTTTGAAAAATTTTGATTAGTTTTTGGTAAGGTATACTTCTGAAACATTTTCTCTAATATCTGCTACATAAAACTTTTGTCCAGAAATCTGTGAGAAGTCTGAAATAACGTACGTTTCATCATCCATTACACAACATTTAAACTTGAAAAAAATAGGAGCTTTGCTCTATTTTTAGCTTCAGCATTCTTCTTTATTTTCCCATCTGATAATTTTTGCACTTTAAATATTTTAAGTCCAATATTGGCTATAACTTTGCGTACTTAGCATTTGGAACATTTGACACGTCCAAACACTTCACGTTCGGAAATGTTTGAAATACTTTTTAAGAACTTCTCCACCTTTTTAGTTTTTTGTTCATTTCGTGGTCTTTTATTTTTCCCTGTTACAGGTTTCCGATTAATTGTAAGGTCATTGTTTAAGTTTCCTACCACTCTAAAAACTGATTGGATACTGACACGTAGCTCTTTTCCAATTTGGGTTAGTTTTAATAGTTAAAAAAAAATTATGTGCTTCCATTTGACGCTCCATTGTGAGCTGTAACAAAGTTTAATAGCTAGTTTAATAGCTAGTACATAAGTATAATATTTTTATTCATTACATTCTTTTACACATCTGTATTCCACTAACATTCCACTCATTTACTCGCCTGTATCTACATTATTTTACACTGATACATGAACGTATTTACCTTAGCTCCCAACTATCATATTAATAATTCTCATTCAGTTTATGGAATTTTTCACATAAGTATTCTAAGGTTGGATGAAGTAGCTGCGATTCGAGCAATAGAAGAATTTACCAAAAACCAAGATAGCTGGTCTTACAATATAATCTGCCTAATTCCTAAAACATCTGATATTGTGAAATCAGTCACGGTTCCTCTGGCACTCGGATTAAGTCGAGCGTTAGGAGGATACCTTGCACAGCGACTTCGGTTGTCTATTTCGGACACAGCGACTTTGTTCTGACAGTTTTGACACAGCAACTTCGGTTGACTGGTTTAGTACTGCAACTTCGGTTAACTATTTGGGCACAGCAACTTCGGTTGACTGCTTCGGCACAGCAACTTCGATTGACTGTTTTGGTACAGCAACTTCGGTTGACTGGTTTAGTACTGCAACTTCGGTTGACTGTTTTGGCACAGCAACTTCGGTTGACTGTTTTGGCACAGCAACTTCGGTTGACTGCTACTTCGGCACAGCAACTTCGGTTGACTGCTACTTCGGCACAGCAACTTCGGTTGACTGCTACTTCGGCACAGCAACTTCGGTTGACTGCTACTTCGCACAGCAACTTCGGTTGACTGCTACTTCGGCACAACAACTTCGGTTGACTGTTTTGGCACAGCGACTTGGGTTGACCGTTTCGGCACAGCAACTTCGGTTGACTGTTTTGGCACAGCAACTTCGGTTGACTATTTTGACACTGCAACTTCCGTTGACTGTTTCTCTTTAGATTAAGCCTGAATTTTGTAACCTAGTTTTAAGGAATTGTATTATTTAAGTCAGTATTCGTAAGATATCTCTAAGTATCATAAATGATCCGGCCTGCTGCATGGTACTTGAGGAAACCGAATCTTCATCCTTTCTTTTACCAGTAATAGAATCCGAATTACCTGAGAAGTACCCGACTGAATTCCTATGTGTCATCATGCTAGCGTCATAAACGGTCCGGCTAGCATACGACCCGAGGGAACCGAATCTTCAACCCACATCTACAAACATTAGAACCCGAATTACCTGAGAAGTAACCGACTGAATCCCTACGTATTATCGTGCTGCTAGTAATTTATTTAATACAAAATATTTATTAATATTTATTATTATCGTTAACTAAAATACTGAATTATTAAATAAAGATACACTGTATATTTGAACCCCAGAAAGGGTAAATCAATTGTGTTCTCACTTAAGGTTCGTGGATCGCGTAAGTTGACCCAGGACACAACTGAACTACCTCAGCCAACGAGAAAACCACGTTAAAAAGCACACAAAATATTTTGAAAATTCGTATCATTATAAAATCTGGAGTATTTTTCAAAGTTATATTGATGACATAACGAAAAATAAGTTATCAGCAGACAAAGTTATAAACAAAAATATGTGCTATATTTTATTCGAACGCAAACCTTAGTTTAAAATCTAAATACAAGAGAAATGCGTAAATTAATACAGAACAATTTTATTGATATTTTTTTAGGAAAAGGAATAGAAACTTTTAATCAAGCCAAGATAAAATCATTAACTTTAAAGTATCACTAATAGAAAAAAAACGGTAATTTCAAACTAACAAAATATCGCAGTGGGCCCAATAGCAAAAATGTTGGTAATTAATTTGTATCGCCTAAACTACTGATCGGTTCTAATTAAAATGTATGGAAGAGTTGTAGAGAAGGACCCAAAATTTCAGCAAAATCATCCTGTAGTCACCCTGTAATAATGCGAGATAAGCTACAGGGTCTCAAAGTTGAACACTTCGAGTATGTAGTTTCAAAAAAAAAAATCGTAACTTCCAATTTCAATTTCAATTTCAATTTCCGATTTCAAAGATTTTTATATTACTGCATATTGAAAAATTGCACAATTTGATTGTTGAAGCTATTTTTATGACTTTCAGAGTAATGAAAGACTGATATCGATGATTTAGAGAAATAACAGTAAAAATATGTTACTATTTTTTTGTTCTTTTGCTCAGTTTTTAAGAAATCGATTGAAAAGAAAGAAAAACGCCTTTTTCAATATATATATATATATATATATATATATATATAATCTTTTATTTCAAAAAAAGCAATTATTAGCAAAATTACTCTATATAACGTAAATCGTTCTTTTCAGAAAATCTACAATTTCCACTTTCTATTTCTCTCATTCTTTCAAAGTTGGTCGTTTTAAATGCCCTTTTTTATTTATTTAGCCTTTAGGGAGTTTTTACACTAAATTCAACCATTTATTATTTTTATTATTATAGTTTTACTTGACTGCTTAAAAAATATATTTATTATTATGTATTTTGAAACTAAAATACACCAAAACAAAAATAAATTAAAAACCCTAAAAAGAAACACGTTTAAAATTTTTGTTTGTTTGTCCTCATATTAACATTCAACAGACCGGGCCATTTATTAAACTTTTATCACGGTTTATATTACAAAACAATGTTTATATACTTAACTTAACTAAAGCACCATAAATTTTACAAAAAAAATCAAAAAATATCTAAAAAAAAGAACTTTAAACCAACAGGAAATTGTAAAATGTTAACCTCTTTCACCTCACTTTTTAAAAAGCATGAAAATGCTCACGTTTTTGTTTTTGTGGTTAAATAAATATTTTTTATTTTATAACATCATAACACGCATTTTAATATTGTAAAAACTATATAAAGCAATAATAAAGAAAATTTAATATTAGTTAAGGCTTTTGTTTTATATATGATTGTGTAAGTGTATATAAGTGAAAGCGCCTTAAGGTAGATTATGAAAATATAATTTGTTTCTAAAACACGATCCCAGCGGTTCGCCGAACTAGTTCTGTAACATCGAATTCGTTGACCACTAAAAACTCCAACTAGAGTTATTCTTCAACTCACTCGCAATGTTTTCAACTGGTGAATTGAACATGTTGGTGTAATTGCAGGTAACCAATTGGTAATCCTTTGCATTATTATTCACTAGTAGTTTGGATGGTACTGTGGTATATATGATTGTGTGTGTGTATATAAGTGAAAGCGCCTTAAGGTAGATTATGAAAATATAATTTGTTTTTAAAACAAGATCCCAGCGGTTCGCCGAGCTAGTTCTGTAACGTCGAATTCGTTAGCCACTAAGAACTCCAACTAGTTATTCTTCCACTCACTCGCAATGTTTTTAACTGGTGAATGTAACATTTTGGTGTAATTGCTGGTAACCAATTGGTAATCCTTTGCATTACTATTCTCTAGTAATTTGGATGGTACTATGAAGCTAAATATATCATTATAAATAATCAACTGGCTCAATCTGTATAACAATTTACAAGTAACTTCGTATGTAATATGATGCTACACATTGCACTGTTCGTAAGAAACTATCACTACCTGCATAACAAGTCATTAGTATTTTAAATAGTACGAAAACTCTAGTTTTTGGGACGAAAAACTTAAAAGAAACAAATAAAAATAAATGATTTTTTGTACATACTATATTTTCTATTTATTCATTAGAATTTATTTAATTTAATTGTTTTACACTCCCTTATAATTATTTTTACAATTTTTTTTATTTCTAATGTTTTATTTTAATTAATTTTTTTTTTAAGCTGGTCTTGAACGCACGCTCATTAACCACTGGGCTATTGATCTCTTTATTTTATATTCTGCTACGTGCGGTTTTCAATTTATAGCATTATGACTACAACAATATTATGTTCTCATTATTATTAAACTCTGTGTTCATGATAACAATGTTTTTGTTTAAATTTTGTTATTTAGTGTTTACACTTAATAAAAATTTTAATATGTTTGACTACAAAAATATTATGTTTTAAATATTTTTACCGGAAACAAAATTTTATTAAAATAAAAAAATCATTACTTCTACAGCGATTAAATATTTGCAGTGTGTTTAGGTTTAAACAAAATAAAAATGTATAAGACATCACGAATGCTGATGATGTGTGTAGCGACACAAAAAATACGTATTACATTCTGCTGGTGTCTAATTATAGTCCACATACTCTACTTTGGTATCGCCAAATAGAGACAACAAGGCAATTTACGATTGCAAACTTGTTTATGGTCCTTCAAACCGGATACTGGAACCACATCTATAACAGCGTTTACGACGCTAGATTCAATCTCTCTTTTACTTGCCCCAAACGCCTGGCGTTGCTAATTGAGTCTCTCAAAATTGCACCTAGTGCAAGGTGGGCGTCATCTTTAGATTTCAACGAAATCAAAATGGATAAGACACCAAGAATGCTGATGAAGTGTGTAGTGGCACAGGAAATACGTATTAATTTCTGCTGGTGTCTAACTATAGTCGACATACTCTGCTTTGATATCGCCAAACAGAGATAACAAGGCAATTTACGATTGCTTTCCTTGTTCTTAAACCATATTCTATTTTTAAACCATATTAGGCGTTTTTTTTTTTTTTCTTTTAAATCGATTTCCCAAAAATTTCGCAAAAAAACTACTATTATTTCTTTTAAGTATTATATAAAATCAATATCAGTCTTTCATTCCTCTAAAAATAAAAATAGCTTCAACAATCAGTTTGTGCAATTTTGCAAAATAAGCAATATACAGTAATATAAAAATCTTTGAAATCGGACTTGATTTGTGGAAGTTATGATTTTTTTTAACTTTTATATACACGAAGAGTTCAACTTTGACACCCAGCAGCTTATCTCGCATTACTACAGGGTGACTACAAGATGATATTTCTTAAATGCCTCTACAACTCTTCCATACATTTTAATTCGAACCGACCAGTAGTTTAGGCGATACAGATTAATTACCAATATTTTTGCTATTGGCCCCACTGCGATATTTTCTTAGTTTGAAATTACTGTTTTTTTTTTTTCTATTGGTGATACTTTAATGTTAATGATTTCATCTTGGTTTGATTAAGAGCTTTTACTCCTTTTCGTAAAAAAAATATCAACAAAATTTTTCTATACTGACTTATGCATTTCTCTTGTATTTAGATTTTAAACTAAGGTGTGCGTTATAACTTTGTCTGCCGATAACTTATTTTTCTTATTTTATGTGATCAATATAACTTTGAAAAATACTCCAGATTTTATAATGACACGAATTTTCAAAATATTTTGAATGCTTGTTTCACAATGGAGAGTCAAATGGAAGAACATAATTTTTTTTTTTTTTTTACTATTAAAACTCATAAAAATTGGAAAAGAGCTACGTGTCAGTATCTAATTAGTTTCGAGAGTGTTAAGAAAGTTAAACAATTACGTTACAATTGATCGGAAACCTGGAACAGGAAAAAAATAAACGACCACGAAATAAACACAAAACCAAAAAGATGGAGCAGTTCTGAAAAAGTATTCTAAACATTTCCCGACGCGAAGTAAGTAGACGTGTCAAAGTTAAAGCCAACATTGGACTTAAAATATTTAAAGTGCAAAAAGTACCAGATAGGAAATCAAAGAAGAATGCTGAAGCTAAAAATAGAGCAAAGTTACGAGGGCGGATCAATAAGTCCGTGACTTTTCGAACTTCCCTCGTAGTTATATGAAATGAAACAGTATTCCCATCAAGTACCACCTGCTAATAGACTACTGTCAAATTCTTATTGACTTTCATTGTGTTCGCACAAGTACAAGTACAAATGACGCTGAACGTTCTGGACGACCAATTTAGGTCAGTACACCCAAAAATGACGAAAAAACCACGAAGAGTATAAGTGCGTGAGATTGTTGATGCCATAGGCATTTCATATGGCAGTGTGATTTCGGTTTTAAATGATCAGCTGGATTTAAGGAAGTTGTCTGCAAGATGGGTGCCTCGTTTGCTCTCTATTGACCATGAACGTAAACGTGTGACAACTTTAAAGGATTGTTTGGAGTTGTTTAACCGCAATCCGAATAAGTTTTTGCGGCGTTTTGTAATTGTGGATGAAACATTGGATCCATGGATCCATTTCTCCGTGTGAACCTGCTCCGAAGAAGGCCAATAATGTGATGGCAATAGTTTTTTCATTCAAAAAGTCTCAGACTTATTGATCCGCCCTCGTAATAATTTTAAATTTTGTATAATAGATGATGAAACGTATGTTATTTCTGACTTCTCACAGGTTTCTGGACAGAAGTTTTATGTAGCAGATGTTAGAGGAAATGTTCTAGAACAATACCGTACCAAAAACTAATCAAAATTTCCCAATATTCCCATGACAATAAAATGTTTTAAATAAATATAATACAGATGCTCTTCACAAACTTAGTGGAAAAATTCATAACTTGTCTGTTTTTAAATTTATTTTGTTTTTAATGTTTGTTTTTCAACTTCAATGTAATTCTCATTTAGTTTATATATAAATAAATATAAATATACAAAAGTTTGGTTATACTTGGTGTGATTCAAGCAATATAAGATATTGATTAACTACCATTAAAGGGTTCAGTCAAAAGACATACGTAGCATTTGAACCACATGTAGTGGTACAAATAAATATAATTAATAAACAAATAATATGTATTTTTTTTTTTTTTTTTTTTTTTTTGCTAATGAACACTTTTCTCTATTATTTTCAATAAAAAATTTATAAAAATAATAATTTTTAATAATTTAATAATTTTTAATAATACAAAATGAAATAATAATATGATACGATTGGATATCTATATGATAACATGGGATAATAATATGAGAAAATGGAATAATAATATGAGGAATGGCCTAATAATATTATAAAATGAAATCATAATATGACAATGTGATATAATAATTTATAAGAAAAATTTAAGTAAAAGCTCACACTTAAGGAATATTTTGTTTTACAGTTTAAGACTTGTGTTGACAAGAAAACGAATAAAAGCTTTCAGCTTTTATGTATTTAAATAGGTTGGTTCTAACTTTCTATAACTCAAAATCATAGTTGTATTTTATTTAGCCTAAAATGTTACTTTCTTAATATCTTTTCTAAATGTCTTTTTATTAGGTTACTGTTGACCTAATAAAAAAATCTTAAAGATATCAAATTTATTTTTTGGGAAAACATTTTTCGTCGCCTCCCTAGTGTGGCATTAAAAATAAATAAAAGATCAACAGTTTTTATAAAAATTGAAATTATTTCGAAGATATGAAGAAATCAGCACCTCATGGGCTATAAAATTAGAAAGGTGTTGGTGGAAAATATATAACTACATAGAAAAGAAAAAATGAATGGGTTGTTTGAAATCTTTTCAAAATTTTAAATAGTTTTATTCGATTTTATATTTATATCCCAAATATTATGCGTTTGTGCTGATGTTTGTAACGCACAGAAAAATCATCCAACATCCACCTTAAAGTATAGAAATCGACTCAGAATCGCTTTTTGAGTCGATCTAACAATGTCCGTCCGTCCGTCCGCCTGTCTAGCTGGACGGCTGAATGGCTGTCCATGTAAACCTTGTGCACAAAGTATAGGTCGCAATTTTGAAGATAATTCAATGAAATTTAGCACGTAGGACTTTCATGGCACAAGCAGAAAGCCCATTAAAATTGCTTATGATCGGTCCATTATTTCACCTACCCTAATGCAAATGTAAATACCTTAAATATAGTAATATTTTAATAAAGTTTGGTGTTAGGAAGTTTTGTATAAGTATCAATCTTTGTGTCATGAATTTCATGAAGATCGGTCCATAATTGACCATAGCTCCCACATAAAACCCTCTTTCGAAAATCACTTTAAAGTGCATAAATCACATACACATGTTAGTATCAAGTTTATACTCGACACAAATGAATTTTATATAAGTAGAAATCATAGTGGTAAATTTTATGAGGATCGCTCCATAATTTACCATAGCACCCATATAAGCCCACTTTCGGGAATCACTCTAAAGTACATAAATTCATATAAATATTAATATTAACCTAACATCCTGTATTCGTATATTTTATTAGACACTTAGTAAAAGTATCGGTCCACAATTGTCCACGTATAATATAAGACCCCTTTACGAATTTTGATGGACATGCACAATCATATGTTATACGGTATCATATGGTCGGGCTTGAACGACTACACCTTTCACACTTGTTTTATTTATTTTTGTTGATTTTCAATAAATCTTAGCTTTGTTCCAGTCCTTGTCCAACTTGCAAATTTTAATCAGAATTTACAGAAATCGTTTCCATACTAAGAATTTATGTATATTTTGTTGTTTTTCTAACAATTTTTAACTAATTCTGAAATTCTAAAATCTTTAAATTTGACGAACAAAGCTGAAACTGAAACGGAGCTATTTTTGAAGATGTCAGACAATTTTCATACTTAGGAAAAACTTAAGGGATGGGAAAAGAATACTTAAGTTTTTAAATATAAAAAAAATTTTAGCATTTAAGTACAATTTCTTAACTAAGTGTGAAGTATAAGACCGAGCCTTAATGTTATAAAATAAGTTAAAACTGAAATTTATCAACAGTATTTTATTCCCTATTTCCTTTTGTTATAATACATAAAAACTTCATTAATTCTTCTTATCCATTTAATTCTACACTCAAAAAAATGTGTAAGTAAATTCAAATGCAAAAACATTAGAAACAAATATAATTAAATTTAAAAAGTGGACCGCTTACATTACTTATATGAAAATATTTAATGTTTAAAAAAGTCCATTTGGGTTGGATTCTTACCATTTTTCAAAAAAAGTTATATCGTGATTTTTTTGCTTTTGAAAAAATTTGCAAAGCAGGGCTTTTAATAAAACTGCTGGACGAAATTTATTTATTTTGTCTTATTTGCTATAAATATTTTTAACTTTTTCGAAATTTTTATAAAGATATTTTTTATTATAATTGTATTTGAGAACAAAAACCTTTCAGGCATTTTTTGACAAAAAAGGGAAACTTTTGTAAAAAAAAAAATAAAATTAAAATACTATATAAGAAAAAGGAAATAACTGATAGTATTAACTCTACAAAAAATAATTTTTTATGGAAGTTTGTTTTTTTAAGAGCGTATACAAAAAGCTAAAAATTAATTTTCTTTGTAAAATAACTATATTTTCATTAATTTTTAACTTAAGTGAAAACTTTTTAAACAAACTGCAATCAGTTAATATAAAAATTTTTTGAGTGTAGACATTATTATTAGTTCAGAAATTGTCAGAAATTTTCATAAAATATATAATTATATAAATATATATAAAAAATTTCTTTTTACAACATTGACTGATATTATTAGGGCAAGTTTAAAAGCTAGTACATCCTCTATATTACATTTCAAAAATAACTGTAAAAATAACTGTGAAGATCAATTAGAAATGGGTTAAATAAGATCAATTAATCTGTTTCTAAATCTTCAATGTTGTTGCTACAGGTTCAGATCCTCAGCTATAAAATGGTATCCATTAAAATTAATTTTAAATGCTAAATAGTTTTGGTTTTTTTATTATTATTTTTTTTTATAAAATTAAATTTCAAAAAAATCCCATGAGGTATAAAAATCCTCGAAATGTCAAAATATGCTCTAGAAATAACAAAATATACCATAAATATGCCCTTAAGGGTAAAATAGGCGAAAATATGCACTTACAAATCGATCTCGAAATGTCTTATTTGTTTTGAAATGGATAAATATTTAATCCATGGTTTCATTCAACGTCCAGGAAAAACCATGCAATTGCATATTTGTGATTTTCCTGTCTATTACTTATATCACTAACGAAATGTAGTGCAAAAGGTGATCGTTTGGCAACCACTTGCACTACCAAAAGTAACTTATGATTCGTCTAAGTTGTTATATATTTGATGCTAAAGGGCATCAGATATATAACAACGTTTAGAACCGCTGGGATGGTTTAAAATTTCATGTTTGTTTGCTTGTGTTAGAGAGCGACACCTAACGATTAATTAACGTAACTTCGTGGTTTATCAACATGCCTTATCATGTACTCTCCCCTTGTCACTCTTGCTCTCTCGCTCGCTTACTCATTTACTTTCGCCATTAGTTTAGTTGAATTAAAACCCGTTTTTTTTTTCATATTTAAATATTGTAACAATTACACTTACATACGAGTAATGCTCACTTAATAACATGCAGGTTCATGCTTAAAATTAGGTTTTACGTTTGTTTTCTTGTTAAATGACATGTTTTGCTATTTTTGTTGTTATTGTGTTACATGTTTTGTTGTTATTTTTGCTGCTTTTATTGTTATGGCTTTTTTATGATTTTTATTATTATTTGTATTTGTACTTTAAAACGTATGTAAGGACCAGACTAGCAACAGGCGTCATTTAGCTTTATTTGCTGTTTATTTTAAATATTTTTTAATTTTTTAATGCAAAACTAACGCTTGAAATATTAAATTTATGACCTTTCATAAATGAAAATGTTAATCTATCTATACAATTAATAGGAAAAGCATTTTTTCTGTTATCCCTTCTACGCTAACGGTTTATATACAATTTTAATAGAAATATACCGTTAGAAAGGTATTTTGTCATACATGTACAGAATCTAAATTTTAAGTATTTTTTATTCTAGGAGTAATAAGCGGTAAAAAAAGAATATGTATTAGAATATATATATATATACAACATATATATATATATACATATATATATATATATATATATATATATATATATATATGAGAATAAGCCTCAAACAAAAAAGCGACTTTAATTATAAGTTTAATATAAGTTTAATAATTATTAAACTCTCTTCTATTTTATTTCTCATAATATTATCATACAACTCTCTCAATTCAAAGCAATTTCATTGATGTTATTTCTTTACAAAAACAAATTAGACAAGTTGTAATAATATTATTTAATTAAATTATTGTTTCCACTTTAAAATTAGATAGTTGTAAGAGAGGTGTGACATAAAAAAACAGTTTAATACTTTGAATTGTTTTGTTTATTTTTCATTTAAATCTTATTCACAGTGGAAATAAAAAAGAAAAGTAAAAAAAGTAACTCAATTTTTACTTTTTAAAACGTATTTTGTTTTGGTTTTTATGCACACTTTTTATGCAAAACCTATTATTTACATTTTTGATTATTTAGAACCAGGGTGCGTAACTGTCATGACATTTATTATCAAAATCATAGTTATTTTACGATTTTTATTATTATTATTATTATTTTTTTAAGTAATACGTTATTTTGTGATATATATTGATAATATTGCATAATTAAAAGAAAAATCGGCTAAACGGAAACAAATCGCTAGAATCAAAATAAGGCTAAAATAAAAAAATTTGACCAAACGAAAAAAATCGGCAAAATGAAAAAAAGTCATTAAAATAAAAAAATTCTTAATCAGAAAAAATCATCTAAATGGAAAAAAACACCAAAACAAAAAAATATTGAAGTAGCAAAAACAGAAAAAATCACCAAAACGAATAAAACGACAAAACAAAAAGGATCGTCAACACGGAAAAAACGCGAAAGGAAAACAACATCCCCAAATCGAAAAAATGCCAAAATGGAAATATCGCCGAAATGAAAAAAAAATCAAAAACGAAAAAATTACCGAAATGAAAAAAATTAAAAATAATCGGCAAAATGAAAAAACTTGGCAAAACGAAAAAAAAATGACAAAATGAAAATAAATTACCAAAACGAAAAAATCGTCAAAACAAAAAAACGCTAAAACGAAAAAAGCGCCAAAATGGAAAAAAAATCGCCAAAACGAAAACAAAATCACCAAAATGAAAAAATCACAAAAAGGAAAAAATATATTGTTGAACGAAAAAAACCCAAAATAATAAAATCGACTAACAAAGAAATCGCCGAAACAAAAAAAAAACGCCAAAGTGAGAAAAATCGCCAAAACGGAATAAACGTCAAAATTAAAAATTGGCTAAATAGAAAAATCACAAAAACGAAAAAACACCAAAATAAAAAAAATGGACAAAATGAAAAAAATCGAAAACATGAAAAAATCGCCAAAACTCTCAGCTTTATTTTCCTTCTCACTTTAAAGAATTTTAGGGAAGAGAAAAAAAGTGTTGAATTGTTTAAATTAGTATATTGTTTTTGTATTTAGACATTATTTTTATGTTAGTTATATTATTTTGAATATCTTGAATTTTTTTTTTTTTTTGTAGAAAAAACAGAATGTATAATATTTTTAATTGATAAAAAATATTTAAAAAAATGCTATAGATATTTATATACTTTACGGATTACAACTGTTTAAGTATTTGATTAGTATATTTTTCTGCAAAATATTGTGTATAAAGTTCATAAACACTAATCTTTTTTACTTCAATACGATGGGGATGCTGGAGCATGCCTGGTATAATCTAGTAGAAAAAATTTTGCAATTTAAATGGGGAAATATATTTAACACAGAAAGTACGAAAATTGAAAAAAGATTTTGTGATAAAAAATTAAAAATGAATAAATTTTAACACTTTTTTTGACGTTTAATTTCCTAAACAATAATTTAAATATAAAAAAATAATTGAAATATCGTAAACGATATTCAAATTTAATTATTTTATAGTTTTTTGTTGAACTTTTTTTATAGTTTTTATAGAATTTTTGTATTTCGGCTTAAGTTTATTGAATAATTGTAGAAGAATATATTGTAAAAGTTTTATTGGACACTCGGCAGAATGAAATGCATTTTCTACGCACTCTTCAGCATCCCACCGTGGTGTTCTCTTTTCGTGAAATGTAATCCGTAACTTATTTCCCTGAATGTTATTAAGTAGCTTTAAGCAAAATAAATTGTAAAAAAAGCTTTATCGTAAACCATTCTTCTTACTTAATAACATATAGGGAAATAAGTTACGGATTCCATTTCCCGAAAAGTTGTAAGTTCAATAGATGATGTTTACAGAAAACACCTCGGTGGTACGCTGAAGAGTGATGATGAAGGTCATGGCGGACTAGAAACTGCATTCCATTCTGCCGAGTGTTCAATAAAACTTTTACAATGTATTCTTCTACAATTATTCAATAAACTCAAACCCAAAATATAAAAATTCTAAAAAAAAACAAAATCACAAATTTAAAAATTGCCTAAAGAAAAATATCACCAATTTAAAAATTTCCGAAATAAAATAGAGATTACATATCAATAAACTTTTTTCTAAGTGTAGTAATTTCAAATAGCTCTTAACTCCTTTCATTCACACACATTTCTAAGTATGTATTATTATATATTTTATATGACCTTTGTAATTAATGAAAAACGATCTTTATTACGATAATAATAATTTAAAACTTTATTGTGTTGTTTTTCCCTCTTATTTCAAAATTTGTTTATGGTTTATATCAAATTACAAAAAAAAGGGTCATTTAACATTTACACACGTTCAGAATGCTTAATTACAAACGCAATTTATGTCCATATACATACATATGTACATATGTATGTATATATGAAATGCATGTGTGTTGTAAATCAAATAAAAATAAAGTTATTTAAAAATAAAATCTACAATCTAAAATAGTTAATTATAAAAAAAGAAAAAGAATTGTTTTTTTTTTCATTTTAAACCTCACATACAATCACTCTTTGAATTTCTATTATTTCTGTAAACATTTCATTACCAGGTAATTTTAGAAAACACAAGGTTTTAAAATGTTTTGTATTCAATTGACCATAAACCTAAAGTTTCTTTTTTATTTTTCCTTTTTTTTATAATAAACTGAAAATTTTCATTTAGTTCATTATTAAGGCAAAAGTTTTATCCTTTTGTTTTTTGTTTTTTTTTTATTATTGAACTAAAGCTTAAACATATTTTTTAACATAGTCGTAAATATGACATTGTGTAAAATGTTATAATACAAAAAGGATTTAACAAGTGACATATATTTTTTAACAGGATTTTTGTATACAAAATGAATAGAAAATAACAAACTTTTATGGAAATTTTTAATGCAAAAAAATAAACAACAGGATAAAATGGTTGAAAGAGTTTTAAGTTTTGATACACTACAGAAAGTTAAGAACATGAAATGTCAAAGAAGAGCTATTTTAAAAACTTACAATTGAAGCTTTTTAGGGGCAACATTCAAAGCTTATTTGAGACTTAGTAAATATCTTCTATTGTAGATTATTTATGATTTTTTAAAACTTATTTGCGGTTTCATAATAAATTGCAATTGCAGCCTTTTACCGATTGAAAACTATTTTATTATACACTTGAAAGCAGGAAAATATAAAAGAAAAGCTTATTAAAAGACCTACAAATGGAGCTTATTAACTTGACTTTAGAAAAATCTACAATTTATGTTCTTTTGTGTCTGGTTTTTTCAAGAGTATTTTAGACTTCATAAACCCTGATAATTTAAGCTTATTGGAGACCATATAAAGACCTACAATTGAAGCTTTTAAGTCATTACATAAATACCAATTTGCAGGTATTTATATAATTTAGAAACCTTTTAATAGTGGGACGTTATAAAGTCTCAAATAAGCTTCAAATATAGCCTCAAATAAGCTTTAAATGTAGTTTTAAATTAAAATCAATTTTTAACATCTAATATATCTGAAAATTCTTCACAAAGTCTCAAATAAGCTTCAAACGTACTATCAAATAGAAATTTACAAAAGCTTTAACAAGTTTCAAATGTACCCTCATATAAGCTTAATTTTTTAAGCGTGGGACTTTGTGAAAGCTCAAATAAGTATCAAATATAACCTCAAACAAGCTACAATCATAGCTCTTTATACAGTCAATTAAAAGCTAAAAAGATAGTCTTAAAATATAGTCTCAAAAAACTTCAATGGTAAATCTTTATGAGGTCTATATTAATCTTCAATTGTAGATCTTTATGAAATATAAAATATCCTTCAACCCTAGTCCCAAGTAAGCTACAATTGAAACGGTCTGTGTAGGCTCAAATAAATTTAAATTTTAAGTCTTTATGAAGACTCAAATAATCTTTAAACGTAGTGGTCTATGAAGTTTCGAGTAAGCTTCAATAGACCTAGTAGACTTTTTATGGTTAGGATTTCATAAAGTCTCACTCAAGCTTAAAATGTAGTCTCCAGTAAACTGTAGCTGTAGGTTTTTATAAGCTTTCAAATATGCTTAAACCCGCAGTCTTTATGGAATCGCTAATAAGCTTTAACTTTATAAGCTCTATTATAAGCTTCCTTGATACTACATAAAGACTTACAATTGTAACTTATACTAGACTATATTTGAAGATTATTAAAGTCTTCACATGAAAATCTAATGTAATATTTTTTTAACTTTTAATGGACTATATAAAGACCTAGGATTGCAGCTTATTTGAGACTATATTTAATACTTATTTGAGCTTTCACAAAGTCCCACGGTTAAAGAATGAAGCTTATGTGAGGGTACACTTAAAACTTGTTAAAGCTTTTGTAAATTTCCATCTGATAGTACGTTTGAAGCTTATTTGAGATTTTGTGAATGTAATCTTTTTTAAGCTTTTAACTGACTATATAAAGACCGATGATTGCAGCTCATTTGAGACTATATTTGATACTTATTTGAGCTTTCACAAAGTCCCACGGTTAAAGAATGAAGCTTATGTAAGGGTACACTTAAAACTTGCTAAAGCTTTTGTAAATTTCCATCTGATAGTACGTTTGAAGCTTATTTGAGATTTTGTGAATGTAATCTTTTTTAAGCTTTTAACTGACTATATAAAGACCGATGATTGCAGCTCATTTGAGACTATATTTGATACTTATTTGAGCTTTCACAAAGTCCTACGATTAAAGAATGAAGCTTATGTGAGGGTACACTTAAAACTTGTTAAAGCTTTTGTAAATTTCTATTTGATAGTACGTTTGAAGCTTATTTGAGACTTTATAAAGACTTTTCAGATATATTAGATGCTAAAAATTGATTTTAATTTAAGGCTACATTTAAAGTTTATTTGAAGCTACATTTGAAGCTTATGTGAGACTTCATAACGTCCCACTATTAAATGGTTTCTAAACTATATAAGTACCTGCAAATTAATTTTACTTGAGGGTGTATTTGAAACTTGTTAAAGCTTTTGTAAATTTATATTTGATAGTATGTTTAAAGCTTTATAAAGACTTTATAAAGACTTTTCAGATATATTAGATACTAAAGATTGACTTTAATTTAAGACTAAATTTGAAACGTCCCACTAGGGTTTCTAAACTATATAAGTACCTGCAAATTAATTTTACTTGTAGGTACATATGAAATTTTTTAGAACCTTTATAAAGACCTATTTGAGAGTACATTTGATACCTGTTTGGACTGTATAGACTTTTCAGATACTACATTTGTTGGTTACGATTGATTTTAATTTGTTACTATATTTGAATCTTATTAGAATCTTCGTAAGAGCTGTATAAATGATCTCAAATCTATGATCATTTGATGTTACATGTACGATTGAAGTTAATTTAATTTCAAACATTTTAGATACTTTATAGCGATCTTATTCATCATTATATTTGAGGCCCATTTAAGTCTTCATACAGATCTTCAGTTGAAGATCATTTCATTTGACGTTTATTTGAAACTTTATAAACCCCTACTTTTGTAATCTATTTAAAACTGTATTTAATGATTTTTAAAGATCTATGATTGAAACTTAATTAAAATTACATTTGAATCTTAAGTGAGACCTAAGATTAGAGCTTATTTAACTCTACATTCGATTAAAGTCTTAAATAACTTTTGAAAGTCTTATGATTGAAGTCTATTTAAAACTACATTTGAATCCAATTCGAGACTTCATAAAGACTTACAATTTGAGCTTATTTTATACCACGTTTAAAGCTAATTTTAAGCTTAATAGAGTCATACATTTGAAGATTATTTGAGACTTGGTTCGAAGCTCATTTGTGATTTGAATTTGATTTTAGAATTTATAAAGACTTACAATTTAAGCTTATTTGATGCTTCATAAACTGTTATAGAAGCTTTTTAGAAAGTTCGTAAAAGTTTTATTTGTGACTTTGTAAAGACCCTGATTGAAGCTTTTTTAAAACCATATTTAAAGATTATATCCGACTTCATAAATACCATCTTTTTTCGAGATTTTATAAAGAGCAACAATTGAAGCTGATTTAAAAACTGGTAAAGACCTATGAAAGACCCTCTTTAACTACTATACATTGATCTATAATTAAAGGTTTTTGGGACTACAATTAAGGCTTATTTAAGGCCGCATAAAAAGCTTATTTGGAACTATTAAGTTCAATAAGTCAAGTTTATTAAAAAATTGTATCTTTTTATCAAAAAAGATTTTTTTGACTTTGTAAAATTATACTAATCAAACTTTTTTTAAATTCAAACTTATTTTTTTCTCTCCTTGTATTTTCTTCTTTTCTCTCTCTGAACATTTCTCCGATATTATAAAAAAATAACTGCATTTAATTAAATATATTTTATATATAGTTCATACCATAACAAATATATTGGTTAAACTCTACTAAACACCAGCAACAATAACTTTACAATGAACTCCCTCATACAAAAGACTCTTCTCAATTTACATATTTTATTACAAAAAAAAACTTTAAATTTTTTATTTTATTTTATAAATACATACCTCGTTATTTAACTGACAGCAAATAAATGCGATTTTCCAACAATGAATATAACACAGAGAAACTTTGTTAACAAAACCAATAAAGTCATTGGAAACTAAAATAAAAAAAAAAAATATAAAAAAAAGCAGCAGACAAAAGACTAACTACAATTTTAACACTTTGTTTCTGTTCCTGCTAAATAGCCTTATAAACACGTTAGAGACAAGAGGTTGAAAAAAAGTATTAAAAATATAATAAAATGGCAATTAAACTATTGTTGGTGGGTTTAAAGCAAAAAAGTTTTTTTTTTTTTGAAATTTTAAATTCATATTTACAAATATTCATACCGGTCAGTAGTTTAATTACTTTTAAAAAAAGTTGCAACATAACAATTGTCGTTTTATTTTATTTAAATCAAAGGAAAATATTGTATAGCAATACACATATTTCATTTGGTAACTATGACAAAATTTATTTTTTATCAGTTACTATTTTGCTGAAATATTTATTGTAGGAACTTTTATTCTTAATTTAATATCATAGTAAATTATATTTTAATACAGTTTCCTTTTTTCTCTTCGTTAACAAAGTGTTACTTTCATTGCTTAAATTGAAATATTAGGTAAAGATTTTATCTTCCATTCATTTCATTCATTTGTTTTAAATAAGCTTCTTTTTTTTGTGTGCCCTACATTTGGGGGCCAAAGGACATGAATCATAAAAATCTATTTAAATGTTATCAATTTCCTTTCTTTAAAATAATATTATCTGATAGAATTTCTATTGTTTTTCTTACTAAAAGAGAATAATGTACCTTGAAATTATTGTCTATAAATAACTAGTTTCAAAGACAAATTTTAACTATCGATTAGTTAAACTGAACAACTTAATAAGTTTTAGTTTTAAGGTTAACAGTTAAACTTCAAATATGCTAAATAAAACTAAAGGTTAAGGTTTTAAAAAGTTTTTGATTAAATTACATATTAAATTTGCAATTAAAATAAGTACACGAAATGTTTTTGTTGTTAAGCATTGAGGGAAATTTACTATTTTCTATTATTCAATAATAAAATTTTCTGTTCGTAATAATTTCCTTCGTTAATTACTACCCGAATATAGTTGTCTTTACTAAATGCTTAATTTACTTAGTTGGCCACTTAGCATAGCCACAAACCTTAAAATGGTGATGGTCTCACCTATAAAGTAATTAAGTTGGCATCGTAATAGTAACCCAAGAACTGTAAATAGAACGAAAGTGTCTTCGCTATATACGAATACACTAAAAACAAGTTAGAGTACTCTATATTCGTTTATGACGAATCTTATGTACCCTCCACCCATGTTTAGATGTTATATAAAATGTAATATGTTTTTTATGACAATTTACTTTTTTAGGTGTTATTTTCTTAGCGACAGATTCGAAATAAAATCGAAATTGTAGAATAATAAAAATAAAATAACGTGAAAGTTCCAATAATTTTTGAAGAATAAGCTATTAAAAATTATTTAGAAACAGAGATGTTGAACAAAATTGAAGGTTACAAACATCGAGGAAAATTAAATCCCCCGAAAATCCTATTAAATCAATAACTGCAGTGCTAGTGTTTAAACTCTATCCCTATATCTGTAGAAAACTGACGCTATTGTGACAAAAAAACAAGAAAACAAGAAAACTAAAACTAGTTATAAGACAAAATTTAGTTTCCAAAAAAAATGCCAGAAATGCTAAAATCCTTTAAAGTGGAAAACTGGAAACTAGTTTACTCGACAGAAGAGACAATTGCAAAGATATATTTTGCCTAAATACAACAACTGATTTCGGTTCAAATAAGAATTGCCCCCAGTATTACTATGCTAAGAAAACTATAAAACGAAGAGATGGTTTTCCAATAGTTTAGGGAAGTTTCCCATGCTTAAGTGTTGATCCAATGATACTAATTATTAGCATTATGTACTAGGAAAATTTCCTTGAACCATTTGCCAAAATTTTACCAGTTTCTGGAAATATAATATTAAAAACATTGCATTACAGCTCATTGATCCCAAACTCCAGTCTAAACAATAGTTCTTACTTATTCAAACTTGCTCAAAACTAGCTTATAACATGAAGTTGGACGTTATCGAGGCATCCACAAAAAGCCCGGACTTAAGCTTATTTAAAAGTGTGTGATTCGCTTTAAAAATGAAATTGGGAAGCGTATAACCAATTCTTATAAGTATTCAGAAAATATTAACTTTTTTTAGTCTCAGACGGAAATCGTGGAAATTACAAACGGAATGACAAACCACCATTGACACCTTTGGTGAAGGGTATAATAAAGGAAGGCGCAATAAATCTTAAAATTTGTTTAAAAATTAAGGGACATTAACAGCAATTTCAGTTCCCACAAAGAACCGATTTTGAATACAAATTAACTTGAATCACTTACTCATTTAAAGTCGTTTGTACTCTTCTTGCTTTAGTCCTTTAAAGTCCTTCAGAAACTAAAATCATTACACATTTTAGAACCTTTTAAAAGCTTCTTTTATAAAGTCCGAAGTAAGCTTTAATTTTTTAAGCTTGAAAGAATATTGTTAGCCTTCAGTCACATATCTTTCGAGGTTTAAACCCTGGATCTTTTTAAGTTATTTTAAAAATTTAATCGTGGAACCTTTAATCCTTTAGAGTCCTTCAGAAACTAAAATCGTTAGATATTTTAAAAGCTTCTTTTATAAGCCCTAATCGTTAAATTTCTGAAAGTTCAAAGTAAGCTTTAATTCTTTAAACTTCAAAGAATGTTAATAGCTTTCAGTCACATATCTTCCGAGGTTTAAACCCTGGGTCTTTTTAAGTTATTTTAAAAGTCTTTTTGGTAGCCTTTTAAAGGCTTCAATTGAAGACTTTCGCAAGTCTTAACTTAAAAGAACTTTTAAATGTTTCAATTATAGCTCATTTTTAAGTCTTTTAAAAACTTCAATCGTAAGCCTTTTAAAGTCATTCAAAAGTTTCTTTTTTTTGGTTCTTTTCTAAGGTTTTTAAATACTTTAATAGTAGGCTGATTTAAGTTTTTTAAAAGCTTAAATCATAAGATTTTTTTAAGAATTTTAAAATCATATATCATAGTCGTCTTTAAGTCATTTAAAAGCTTCAATCGTATCTCATTTTAATGTCTTTCAGCAACTTCAATCGTAGGACTTTATTTAAGACTTTTAAGTGCGCCAATCATTAAGACCTTTAAAAGCTTCAATCTTAAGTATTTTTTTAAATTTTACGAAAGCTTTAATGTTAAGTCTTTTTAAGACTTTTTAATACTTTAGCAGTAGGTTTTTTAAAACCTTTAATCATAAGACTTTTTGAAGTCTTTCAGCAATTATTGGTCTTCTTTTAATCATTTACTTGTTACATTCCTAAGTATTTTTAAAGCTTTAATCGTTTTAAGAAACCTAACATTTTGGATCTGTCATAACTTCGATCATAGGTATGTTTTAATGCTTTGATCTTAAGTTTTTTAGTATTGCAAAAAGATTTTTATAAGCTTTAAAAGTATTTTTTTAAGTTTTTTTTAAAAAAAAGCTTCAATTGTAGGATTTTTTTTAAGACTTTTAAAATCATATATCTTAATCGTATTTAAGTCATTTAAAAGCTTCAATCGTAAGTATTTTTTAAAGTCTTTTACAAACCTCAACGGTACTTTCTTTAAGACTTTTGAGTGCGCCTATCATTAATGGTCTTTAAGACCTTTAAAAGCTTCAATTATATTTTTTGAAAGCTTAAATTTAAAGTCTTCTTAAAACTTTTAAATACTTTGATAATAAGTTTCTTGAAACCTTTATCTTCTTAAGTCATTTTAAGACTTTCAGAAGTTCAATAGTCTTTAACAAATTACATTCGCAAGCCTTTTAAAAAACCCTTAAAGCTTAAATCGTCTTTTGAGACCTAAAATTGTAGGTATTTTATAATTCTAATTGTATGTGTTTTTAATACTTTAATCGTAAGTTTATATAAAGTCTTCAAAAAATCTTTTTTAATAGGTTTTTTAAAGGTTATTAAAAACTACAATCATAAGCTTTTGTTAAGTATTTTAAAAGATTTAGTTTTTCATATTTTCAAAGTACAAAATAAGCTTTAATTATAGGACTTTATAAAGCCTTCTAATAGCTTCCTTTTTTGTTTAAGAAAACAATTAAAAGCTACAATCATAAGTATTTGTTAAGTATTTTCAACGTTTTAGTTTTTGATATTTTTAAAGTCCAAATTAAGCTTAAATTGTACGTAGGTTTTCTTGAAGTATTTTATAAGCTCTAATGCTAGATATCCAATCCTAGCTCTTTAGGTGCTTCTAAAAAAGTCTATGTTTCCCGGTTATATTTATTAAAACTCATGTGTTTTAAGTTTTTTTATACTTTTTTTTTCTTTATTTTTTCTTTTAAGAAATTACATTTATCTTTTTTTTAAAAAATAGTATATAATACAAAATAAATTATAAAACTAATATCAAAGTAATGTTTGCTTGTTTCAATTTTTAAATAGTAAAAATCAAAGAAAATAAAATATTAGATGATTTTAAACAAAAAAAAAAAAAATACCAAAGAATTTTTAATATATGTATATTTAAAAATAAATTTATATTTAGCATAGAATAAGAAAACAAATAAAATGCTTAAAGAATTAAAATATGTATATATTTATATATGAATATAAAAATATTTTATTAAAAAAAAAAGGAAATTAACAATATAGCTGCAAAAATAAAAAATAAAAAATAAAAAAAGTGCTTTACATTTTATGGACTTTGATTGTTTTTATTTTCTTGTTTTCTTTTTTTATAAATTTTAAACTACAAGCGATTTCTTTAGTTAAATGGTTTCATTTGTTGTTCTTTTTTTTTCAATATATTTAGGCCACGTGTTGTTTAACTATTTAAAGCAAAAAATGCTAAAAAAAAAATTTGTCCATTTTATTTTGGATATTAACGACAATATATCAAAATATTTCACAAAACTGACACAAGATTAACTTTTCTTTCAAAATTTCTGTTGCTTTTTTTCTAAATGAAGCAGATTTTCTGTTTTTTTTATTAAATAATTGAGTTAGTATGTTTTTTGATGTTTTTATATATAATTTGTTTTGCTGTTTAATTTTTTATTTAGCCAATTTCTATTGGAGAATTTACTTAGCCAAACTCAATTTGCCCAAAAGATTGGATGCCTGATTTGCAGCAGTTTCTTGAGCAATTTTGGCGTTTTCTTGGATGGTTTTTTCCAAATTCTCTCTCTTTTGGTCGGCAATTTTATTGGCTTCTTGTAATTTTTCATCAACAGTTTGGCTGGTGGTTTTCAAGGTTTCATCGATAGCATTTTCAGCTTCCTTCAGTTTAGAATCCACCACCTGTTCGGCGGCCTTGACAGATTTGTTGATGGCTTCGTTGGCTGCCTTTTTGGTTTGATCGACAGCATTGGCAGCGGCCTAAGTGAAAGAAAATTAATATTTCAATAAATTTTGAATTTATATTTTAAAATATCTATTAACCTTTTGTGAAGCTTCGGCTATTTTAGCAGCGGTTTCCTTGGAATTAGCTGCTATGGTATTAGCTTGTTGAACGGTATTGTTTACGGTGTTCTTGGTATTATCGACAACGGCGGTAGCCTGGTTAACACCAGCATCGACGGCTTGAGCAGCCTTTTGAGCTTCTTGGGCTGCTAAGTCAGCAGCTTCCTTGGCTGAAAAAGAAAAAAAAACAAAAGTTATAAATAAATCTTAAATTAAGCTAAAACAAAAACTTATTTTTAAAATGATTTAAATTTTTAACAAAAGATCTATAAATGAAGTTTTAAAAGAATTAAGAAAGATCTAAAATGAAGGCCTATAAACGCTTTAAAATGGGCCTTTTATTTTAGTTTATAAATGTTTTACAAAAGGACTGCAATTATTAAACTTATAAAAGTTTAAAAGACATTTAAAAAAAGATTTGTAATTGGCACTATAAAAGCTTTTAAAAAATCTACGTTTAAAGCCGACTAAAGCTTTATAAATATATTCAATTAAAGCTTGTAGAAGCTCCTAGAAAGACCGAAGATTGGACCTTATAGTAGCTTTAAGAACTGTTAGGTTTTCTTTTTATCAAAAATGTATATTAATACTGTAAACGACTTTAAGGGGGACTTTAAAAAGTCCTTAAAAAAATCATATGTTTGAAGTTTTTAAAAGTCTTTCAAAAGTTTTACATATAAAGATTTTAAAATACATTAAAAAGATCTATGATAAAAGTTTTTAGAAGTCCACAAAAAAATCTACGATGAAAGCTTACAAAACAATTAAACGATTGAAGCTTGTAAACACTGTTAACAGACTTACGAATAAAGCATTCAAAAGACTTAAAAAAGTCCTACGAAAAATGTTCTTAAAGACTTAAAAATTTTTACATTTGAGACTTATAAAAGTTCGTTAAAATTCCTACGATCGCAGGTTTTAAAAATCTTTAAAAATTCTTAGATTAAAGCATTTTTTCAATTTATTTATTCATTTATTCATAGCATTTAAGTCAAAAGGGCCAGATTAGTTACATAGTAATTTAATTTAATTTAAATTAATTTAGAAAACTTAAACGATTCATAATTTAATCTAAATTCAAACTATATAAGACCACTTTACTCACCAGCAGAGGCTGCTAAATTTTCAGCTTCACTCTTGGTTTGTTGAACAGCTTCGCCTACTTTTTTGGCTTGTTCCTCAGCCAATTTTTGTGCGTTATCGGCCTTCTCTTTGGCCAATTTTTCGGCTTCATCCTTCTTCTTGCTGAAAAGATGGACGGTCTTATCACCCAAGTTCTTAAGGGAGGCTGGAAGGAATAAAAAAATATATAATAATTATTAAAAAACTACAAATTAAGATTAAAAAAAAACATGCCGCAAACAAGACAAAACTTTTGCTCAAATTTAAACAAAATTTAGTCCAAATTACAAATAGGGATAAAGAATTTTAGGTCTAATATTTTACAATAGGAAAAAATACAAATTTTCTACAAGAAGTGCAGAATTTGTAATATTGCTACAAATAAAAATAATTAACTACTACTGTACTAATTAAATTAATATTTTAAAGTTTTAAACAAGCTACATATTTAAACAAGCTACATATATATTCTTTTAATTCTTTAAAGCAAAGAATCCAATTCTCAGCAAAACCCCACTAAAAAAGCTCGATTGGTTTTAGCAACTTTAATTTCACCAAATAGCGTTTCTTTTTTTCCACTTAAAACTTTCGGTTTGTTTAAACAAATATATTTTTA
Source organism: Protocalliphora azurea (assembly GCA_932274085.1). Taxonomy (NCBI): domain Eukaryota; kingdom Metazoa; phylum Arthropoda; class Insecta; order Diptera; family Calliphoridae; genus Protocalliphora; species Protocalliphora azurea. The sequence goes on along the minus strand of OW026521.1, from coordinate 10,402,375 downwards.
TTTCTTAGAAAACTGTCTATTAGATTAAAATTTGCATTTTTGCTTATAAATTTTATTAACACGTTATTTTTTTATTATTTTTCTCTTATTAAGACTTAATTGTCCCAAAACATATTCCATTTAACCTATTTAACACCTATGAAAATAGTATTTAATATTTAATATATATTTTTTTATAATTTTCTTTACCAGGAAACATTTTACTGTTTTTTTTTTTTTTATTTTTATTTATTATCTAAAAGATTCACACAACCGTTTCCACTGGATGCTAAATAGTAACTATTGTAAGTAACCTGAGCTTTTTTCTATGAGTATTTTTTTCAAAACCGTATGACGCCATTTCATTTGACAAACAGTCACCAAAGTAAAATTTAGTCTGAAACCTCAAACTAACTAACTACGTTATTTTATTTTTTCTTTCTATCATTAAAATAAAATTAAATGTTTAACCAAACAATGAGGTTAAAAAGAATGTGTAAAGCTTTTTTTCTCAGGGGAGATGGGGGAGGTAAATTTTTATTAAAAAAGAAAAAAACTACATTAAAAATTAATTAGCTGTAGTATACAAATGGGCTTTAAAATTTAAGGTAAATATTTTTATTTTAAATTTCATAATAAAAATCTAAGAATTTATTCGTTACTAATACTTTCTTTAATTAATGATACTTTATATCAATTAAAGTAAAATTTCTTAACTCCCACAGAGCTATACAAAGAAAAAATTTTAAATAGTTCTAGCTTTTTTCTCTTGCACACAATAAACAAATTTAAAACTATTTTGAATCATTTGTAAATTGCGCCTTTAGTACAATCAAAGCAATTATTTCAAAAATTGTATATTATTTATTAAATATATATGTTCAAAAAATAAAATTATTTAAAAGTTTTTGCATTGTTTTGCAAAATTAATGAATGAAATCATAATAAATATAAAAATAAAATATAATTTTTAAATAATTTATTAAAGCGTCATATTTATTTAAAATAACTAACAAAATAATTAATTAACAACAAAATGTTTTTAAAATACAATTTATAAAAATTATTTAAGTCTGCAAATCAGCAACATACGGACAATAGAATAGACTATTACACTATTGAGTACACTATAGTCCAGTCTATTGTTTACACTATAGGCTGGACTGTAGTTTACACTATAGTCTGGACTATAGTCTACTCTAAACGCTATACCATAGTCTAGACTCTACTCTAGTCTAAAGGCTGCAGAATAGTCTAGACTATAGTCTAGTCTAAAGGCTACACTACAGTCTAGACTATAATCTAGTCTAAAGGCTACACTCTAGTCTAGACTATAATCTAGTCTAAAGGCTACACTCTAGTCTAGACTATAGTCTAGTCTAAAGGCTACACTATAGTCTAGACTATAGTCTAGTCTAAAGGCTACACTATAGTCTAGACTATAGTCTAGTCTAAAGGCTACACTATAGTCTAGACTATAGTCTAGTCTAAAGGCTACACTATAGTCTAGACTATAGTCTAGTCTAAAGGCTACACTATAGTCTAGACTATAGTCTAGTCTAAAGGCTACACTATAGTCTAGACTATAGTCTAGTCTAAAGGCTACACTATAGTCTAGACTATAGTCTAGTCTAAAGGCTACACTATAGTCTAGTCTAAAGGCTACACTATAGTCTAGACTATAGTCTAGTCTAAAGGCTACACTATAGTCTAGACTATAGTCTAGTCTAAAGGCTACACTATAGTCTAGACTATAGTCTAGTCTAAAGGCTACACTATAGTCTAGACTATAGTCTAGTCTAAAGGCTACACTATAGTCTAGACTATAGTCTAGTCTAAAGGCTACACTATAGTCTAGTCTAAAGGCTACACTATAGTCTAGTCTAAAGGCTACACTATAGTCTAGACTATAGTCTAGTCTAAAGGCTACACTATAGTCTAGACTATAGTCTAGTCTAAAGGCTACACTATAGTCTAGACTATAGTCTAGTCTAAAGGCTACACTATAGTCTAGACTATAGTCTAGTCTAAAGGCTACACTATAGTCTAGACTATAGTCTAGTCTAAAGGCTACACTATAGTCTAGACTATAGTCTAGTCTAAAGGCTACACTATAGTCTAGACTATAGTCTAGTCTAAAGGCTACACTATAGTCTAGACTATCGTCTAGTCTAAAGGCTACACTATAGTCTAGACTATAGTCTAGTCTAAAGGCTACACTATAGTCTAGACTATAGTCTAGTCTAAAGGCTACACTATAGTCTAGACTATAGTCTAGTCTAAAGGCTACACTATAGTCTAGACTATAGTCTAGTCTAAAGGCTACACTATAGTCTAGACTATAGTCTAGTCTAAAGGCTACACTATAGTCTAGACTATAGTCTAGTCTAAAGGCTACACTATAGTCTAGACTATAGTCTAGTCTAAAGGCTACACTATAGTCTAGACTATAGTCTAGTCTAAAGGCTACACTATAGTCTAGACTATAGTCTAGTCTAAAGGCTACACTATAGTCTAGACTATAGTCTAGTCTAAAGGCTACACTATAGTCTAGACTATAGTCTAGTCTAAAGGCTACACTATAGTCTAGACTATAGTCTAGTCTAAAGGCTACACTATAGTCTAGACTATAGTCTAGTCTAAAGGCTACACTATAGTCTAGACTATAGTCTAGTCTAAAGGCTACACTATAGTCTAGACTATAGTCTAGTCTAAAGGCTACACTATAGTCTAGACTATAGTCTAGTCTAAAGGCTACACTATAGTCTAGACTATAGTCTAGTCTAAAGGCTACACTATAGTCTAGACTATAGTCTAGTCTAAAGGCTACACTATAGTCTAGACTATAGTCTAGTCTAAAGGCTACACTATAGTCTAGACTATAGTCTAGTCTAAAGGCTACACTATAGTCTAGACTATAGTCTAGTCTAAAGGCTACACTATAGTCTAGACTATAGTCTAGTCTAAAGGCTACACTATAGTCTAGACTATAGTCTAGTCTAAAGGCTACACTATAGTCTAGACTATAGTCTAGTCTAAAGGCTACACTATAGTCTAGACTATAGTCTAGTCTAAAGGCTACACTATAGTCTAGACTATAGTCTAGTCTAAAGGCTACACTATAGTCTAGACTATAGTCTAGTCTAAAGGCTACACTATAGTCTAGACTATAGTCTAGTCTAAATGCTACACTATAGTCTAAGCTATAGTCTGGTTTAAGGCTACACTAACGTCTAGACTATAGTCAAGCCTAAAGGCTACGCTGTAGTCTAGACTATATTCCAGGCTATAGTCTACACTATAGTCAAAACTATAGATTACACTATAATCTATTGTATAGACTATAGTCTAATCTATAGTATAGTCTTATTCTATAATCTACACTATGTTAAAATCTATAGTGTATAGTCTAGTCTGGACTATAATCTACTCTTTAGTTTATTATATGTTTAAATTGCAAATTTCTTTAAAATTTTAATGTTTTTAAAAAGATTTATATAAATTTCTCAACTGTGCGTGGTTGAGCTTAATGGCGGCAAATATATGATACCAACAAATTTTGTTTTTATCGAATATCTGTTGGCTTCACAAAAACAGAAAAAAACCTAAAACTTTATGGCGGAATAATGTCTTTCCCACAAGATAGAAGAACTACATTAAACCACATTTTTTATATTTATTTTTAATAATTTTTTGCAAGAGCACCCTACAATATGATAATAAAGTTAGAGCTATAAACAATTTTTCAAACTGTTAATAAATTTTCTAAGAGCGCTAGATAAACAATAAAACATTGCAAATAATTAGTACTAACGAAAAAATCACTAATTCTACAAAGAAAAAATCGAGCATAGCTTACTAAGAAAAATCTCTATGTTCTGGAAAAGTCACATGTCGTTAAATTTCTTGGATTTATAACTTTCTTTAATTGTAAAGCTTTTAACGTTCGTTTTAAACCATTCTAGCTTTCTTATTTCTTCTCTTTTATTTTTTTTTTTATTAACTATAAGAAAAATTCTGTGAAATAATATATTAAAAAAACACTCAATTCATTTGGTAACAAACGAAAAAACCGGCTTTTAAAACTTCCACAAGTAAAGGAAGAAAATAACAACAATATAATAACAACTTTACAAAAAGTCTTGAGTATTAAACTTTATGTTAAAGCCAGATAGATGATGTAGTTCTGCTGTTTTTTAAAGTTTATTTTTTATTTCTTAGTTATTTATTTTTTTTTTTTTTTTTTTTTTTTTTTCTTTTAAAAAACAAAAGGCGTAAAAGGTGTTTATACAATAACAATAAAAAAAATAGGAACCCACAAAAATCATTAAAAAGAAGCATAATAAACTTGTAGTTAAAACAAGTTTAATAAGACAAGCATAAATCCAGAAGAAGTTATTTTATAATTAATGAAAAATGAAAAATAAACCAAAATGTTGAGAGCAATTTATAATAAAAATTAAAGAAAATGATTTAATTAAGTTTATTTAAAGAAATACAGAATTAATGCTGTTTTTTTAAACACCACTGTTGTTAAGAATGTTTCTCAAAAAGTTCACTGTTATTATTACACATATATACACTTACACAAACATGTGTATCTTTAAGCCCAGTACCAATACTAGTTTGTATAGAATTGGTAACTCTCATTGCTGTTGTTCTCCACATTTTACTCTTACCCCGTTTTCCATCTCTACAATAACAACAAGTAAGAAAGACATAGTCAGTCAAGACCGACCTTTACACAAAGCTTATTTGTGTTGAATTTCATTAAATATTAAGACATTAGTGAATGAGTATTAAAACCCTATTCCGAGAAGACATTTGTATGAGGGTTAGGTGAAATAAGGGAATAATTATAACAAAGCTTCGTCCTTATATCAAAATTATTATTTGGGCTAAATTTCATTAAGATATCTTCTAAATTACGACCTGTACTTAGCGCACAAATTTACATGAACAGTGAGCCAGCTAGATGGGCGTCGTTAAGTCGACTCAGAGAATGATTCTCTGATTCTACGAAAAATTTTTCTGTACATTACAAACATCTGCGCAAGCCATAATACTCCAACAACCTATCTATGGTGGTGTAGGGTATAATAACAACAACAGCTATCATCACTAAAACTCATATGTAGTAGTACAGATGATGTCATGTTCATTAATTCAAGGGCAACTTTTTTTGTTGTTGTTTTTGTATTTTTGTTCATTCTAGACATACATATTTTTTATTATTGTTATTATATATACTGGGAGCCATTGTTATTATTGTTGTTAGTAAAATTTATTGTGTGTTCGCTAAAACATGTAGTTCTACAAGTTTTTTTTTATTCAGTTGGCTTAAATGTATAGGAACGAGTGAAAAAGAATTAAAATTGGAATAAATTGTATGATTTCAGGACAACCAAGAGCAGCAAATACGTACTCAATAATAACAAAAAGTGTTGGGGAAAAAATTATAAATAATTTTATATATAAAATATGCAAACAAATTGCTAACAATTTTTTAATGGCGATAATTATTTCCGGTGTGAGAGAGAAATTTTATTCTGAACAAAAAAGGAAGCTTTTCAGTAAAGCTTTTGTTATAAACGTTAAAAAGAGATAAATCTGGAAATTAAAATTAGTTTTGACGGTTTAATAAACTTAGCGAAATTTTATTTTTTCAAAACAAAAGCTCTTCGCACAAAATTTTATCATAATAATTACAGAAAGCTCTAGTAAAGTTTTATACAAAGCTTTTGCTATATGGGTTAACATATAATGGAAATTGTGAAAAATATTTAAAATTTTGGCATTTGGAAAAATTTAACGAAACTTTATTTTTGAAATTGTTTCAGCTAGAACTAATTTTTTTTATATTTGTATAATATTTTAAAACTTCTTGTCAATTAAGGAAAAAAATTATGGCTTTGAGTGTTTTAAAAAAACTTAACGAAACATTATTTTCTAAACTATTAGAGCTAAAACACAATTTTTTATATTTTCGTTTAATTTTTTTTAATTTCTTTAATTTTCTGAGAACATTTATTGATTTTTGTGTTTTTGATAAACTTAACGAAACTTTATTTTCTAAACTGTTAAGGCCAAAATTTCTTTAATACATTAAATTTCTTGTAAATTCTATAAAAATTTTAAATTTAAGGCAATTTTAAAAACTTAACGGAACTTTATTTCCTAACCGTGTAAGATAAAACTAACTTTTTACATTTTAATTATGCTTATTGAAAAAGCTTAACAAAACTTTATCTTCTAAACAGTTTTACATAAGACAAAGTTTTGTATATATTTATTAAACTTGTTTAATTTTGTTATAAATTCATTGAACACTTTTAATGGTTGAAATTTTATTTTCTATTAGACAACACAATTTAATTTTTTTTATTTATTTATTATTTTTTTTTTTTTTTTTTTGACATATTTTTAATTTTTTTAGTGTTCTAAGAAAATTTCTTAATTTTAGGCATTTTGAAAAACTCAACTCAAACTTTTATTTTCTAATCCGTTCCAAATAAAACTAATATTTTTACATATTTCTTTAATATGTTAAAATTAATTGTTAAATTTTAAATTTTAAAAAACTTAACGAAACTAACTTGTAAACTATAACTTAAATTTTTTCATATTTATTTAACAATTTTAAACATCTTTAATTCTTTGCACAAATTTCTTAATATTACCTAACTAAAAAACTTAACGAAACTTTATTTCTTTAATGGTTTTAGATAAAATTAAATTTCTGACATATTTGTTTAACTGGTTTAATTTTCTGATCAATTCGCAGAAAAAAAATAATTTTTGAACATTGAATAAAACTTAACGAAATTTTATTTTCTAAACCGTGAAAATAGAACTTAAATTTCTACACATAATTTTAATTATTTTAAAATCTTTAATTTTCTACACAAATTTCTTAATATTTCCAAACTAAAAAACTTAACGAAACTTTATTCCGATAACGGTTTGATATAAAATTAAATTTCTTATATATTTGTTTAACTGGTTTAATTTTGTGATCAATTCATAAAATAAATAATTTTTGGTCATGGTAAAAAACTTAACGAAACTTTATTTTCTAAGCCGTATAAGCTAGAACCGAACTTTTTTAAATACTTGTTTTACCTGTTTAAATTTCTTTAGATTGCTAAAAAAATTCTTTATTTTTCTTTTTTTAAAACTTAACGAAACTTTATTTTTTAAACTATTTAAGGTAGTACTGAATGTTTTACGTATTAGTAAGCTTATTTAAGTTTCTTTAGATTGCTAAAGATATTTCTTTATTTTGTTTAATTGAAAAACTTAACGAAGCTTTATTTCCGTAACCGTTTCTCATACAATATTTTTTATATATTTATTTAAGTTTGTTTTAAAAGAAGGAAAATTTTTTAAATTTTCAGTCTAAAAGTTTTAGCGAAACTTTATTTTTTTAAACACTTTAGTTAAAATTCAGAATTTTTCGCTTTTATTTATGATATTTAAATTATTTTTAAATTCAAGTAAAAATTTATTTTATTTTCGTAAGCGAACCAGCTTTAACAGATTTTTGATATATTTGTGTAAATATTTAACAAATTGTAAAGAATTTTTGAGATTTTCTTTAGCAAAAAAACTTAAAAAAAGCTTTATTTTCTAAAATTAGAGCTTTTCAAAAAGTTTATTTTCTAAATGGTTTTTAATCTCGTAATTGATATTTGAATTCTGCAAAAATCCTTTAAGTTTGTTTATTTTAAAAACTTAACGAAAGAAAACTTATTTCTCAAACCGAAGGCTTTCAAAAATTTTTTGACTATATTCGTTCAAGTTACTTTTAATTCTAAATAGTTTTTTTTTATAGAAAAGCTTTTATTTAGTTTAAAGTATAGCTTGTATAAACAAGTTAGCTAAAGTCTTTGAGCTTTAAAGTTGTTAAAAGCTCTGTGTATAAACTTTTAGATTCAATCATTGTTAAATTAAAAAGACTTTTACAAAATTCTTGAAATGACTCAATAGTTTCTTCAATTTCTTTATTTTAGTTTTTTTTATAATTTTACTACTACATCTTTTAAAACAAAAAAATCTTTTTTAAATTTTCTCATTATCGTTGCAATTTTTCTTCCAATTATTTTGTGGTAACTTGCACGAAACAAAACCCACAATAAAACTTTCCAGGCAACCTTGAACTCTTAACATTTTTTTTTTTAACAAATTGTTCTTGTTGCTCGTGTCTATTTTATGGCTATTGTACGTGTTTCCATTTCCTTTAATATGATTGAGATTGAAATTGAAAGACTTAGGAGTAAATGAATATTAAAGCCCAATTATTTTTAGGGTTCATAAGTTTGATAAAGTAATATTCATTTTTTTTTTTTTTTTTTTTTTTTTTTTGGAAACTGTTGTGAGAGAATTCGTTAAGAATTTTAACTAGTACGGCAATGACATCATGTGGACGGGAGTAAATATATTTAATTAAGCAATATGAGAAAAATACTAGTGTGAGAAAATATATTTCATTTTTTTTATATTTTATTAACCGGCATTTAAAGGAAGAATAAAATAAAAAGAATAACCCAAAATAAATCGTGTAAAAAGCATTTTGCAATTAAACAGCAACATACAATTTTTTTAGCCATTTATTTTAATTTTTCTTTCATTTTTCCTTTTAGACTTCATTTAAAACAAAATTTAATGACCTCAGACAATTTGTGTTGTTATGGCGAAATCCAAAAAGCAACAAAAAAAATAAAGGAACTTGAATTTCTGACAAAATAAAAAAAAAACTTTAAACTACTAAATTACCTATAAACACGCAAGGATTTATTACACAAAAATACAAAAATTGTTTAGTTTTTTTTCACTTAAAGTGGAAAAATATAATAATTGCTTAAGAAAAAAAAAAGTTTAATTATTTTTCATTTTTCTTGAAACTGAAGGTTATCTTTTACACATGTCATGTTAATTTTACATTTTAACAGACATTTTGTTATGAGTGTAGTATCAAGCAAAAACAAAAGAGTGTAGTAAATAAAATAAAAAGGGTCAAATTTTGTTTTTAAGATGATTATCAGTTTCAAGTGACCTTTTGAACGTATTTGTTTTTTTTTTTTTTTTTTTTTTTTTTTTTTATTAAAGAAATGTGGCGCCAAAAATTTTTTACACATTTTTGATGATTCATACAAAAGAAAAATATAAAATTTCAACAAAAGTTTAATTTGTGTATTTATTTTAAATATTTGATCTAAACAATATAAAAATATATTTAATTTCAATATAAAAATATTATAAATATGAAAAATATTTATTTTTTATGAATTTTTACCATGTTCGAAAAATTCGAACTTAATTTCGAATTTTCGAACTTAGTAAAAACGCTTAAAATTCATTAGTTTTAATATAAAAGTGACACAAATGTATATAATATAATATAAAAAATTAAATAATATAAAAAATATCGTACATTTGAAAAATATTAATATCTAGAGTTTTTTATAATGTTCGAAAAATAAAAAATATGAAAAAATATAAAATATATTATAAAAAATATTTAAATTCTATAAATTTGATATAAAAATAACGTAGACGTGACTAAATATTTAATTTTTAAATATTTGATCAAGTTCAAAAAAAAACGAACTTAATTCTAAATTTTCGAACATACGAGTAACAGCATATTATCAAATTTCCACAATTTTGATGTAAAAATAATGTAGGTGTGAAAAATATTATTTTCTTTATAATTTTTAAGCATGTTTGAAAAATTCGAAGTAAATTTTGAATTTTCGAACTTAGAAAAAACGCTTAAATTTCATTAGTTTTAATATAAAAGTGACACAAATGTAAACAGCTAATGTTTTTAAAGATTTTTGATAAATTTTTGAGCATGTTCAAAAAAGTTCGAAAATAATTTTTACTTTTCGAACTTGACAAAAAATTTTTGGAGAATAACATCTAGTAGAAATAAATTAAAAACGATTCAATTTCTTCAAACCAAGACCTGAAGAACTACAAATTTGAATTTTAAATATCTTTTCAGAAATAATATTAATATTTTTGTACCTAAATAAAATCTAAACGAGTGGAGATATTCAAATGAAATTTTGACACAATATGGATACACTTGCCTTAAAATCTGGGAATTAAAAACACACCCACTGTTACTTAACACGCATCTACATTAAGATTCCTTTTGAAAACATGAAAAAAATTTTATGGGTCAGAACCAAAAACAAATTTTTTAAATAAAAATACATTGCCGCCTTATTTTGAAAAAACGCCAAATTTTTTAAAGCTCCAACTTCAGATTAATAAAACTTTTTACCGAATCTACATATTTATATGATTCTTGCAGCCATATTATTTAGAATAAATATTAAAAAAATAGGATCAATATTGAGCCCGCCAAGTTAAAAAACCTGAAACAATCAAGGCTAAAAATGAGTGAAAAATTTATTTCGATCTGAATTTCTCTTAAATTAAAATTTACAAGGACCATCTATATGTATTTTTTTCTATCAAATTAACGTATATTAAAAAATTTTGATTTTTAAACATGTTAGAAACTTAATTTTAAATTATCGAAGTTATCAAAAATAGTTATAATTTTGATAACATTAATATCAAAATAAAATAAATGAAAAAATGCTTTTATAATTTTAAATCATGTTCGAAAAGAAAAAAATTTTAAAAATTCGCCAATTTAATACTCAAATGGCATAAATGGGGAAATTTTTTTTATTTTTAATTTTCAGCAAATTTCAAAAAAAAATCGAATTAATTTAAATTTTTCGAATTTAGCAAACAAATTTAAAATTTCTCCAATGTAATTTAAATGTAAAAATGTAAAAAGATACAGATTTTAATAAAATTTTTAATTTTTTAGTATTTCGACATCAATTTCGAATTTTCAAACTTGGCACAAAATGTTAAATACATTATAAAAAGATTTAAGTAACATAAAAAATATTATTATTTAATTAAATATTCATTTTAATTACATTAGGTTATGTTAGAAAAAATCTGACTCAATTTTGAATTTTAGAACTTAGCTAAAAAGTACGAAATCACCAAAAATTAGCATATGGAAATATTATAAATGATATAAAATAACAATTTTTATAATTTTTTCAATTTTTGAAAATTTCGAATTAAATTCAAATTTTCGAACATATTCAAAAATTTTCAAATTTCATTAAAATAATATGAAAATAATGTTAATTAAATAAAATCTAATTTTTTTATAATTTAATGACATGATCGAAACGTTTTAAACATAATTTATAATTTTCGAACATTATGAAAAATATTTAAATTTGAGGTAATCTAATAATAACCCAAACTAACTAAAAATCTTTAAATCATATTCGAAAAATTTTCAAAATTCTTTAAATATTAGTGTCCAATTTTCCATGCCTGTATTACTTACATTTTTTAACATTAGAATCTAAAAAAAAATCTCCCTGATTCTTATCTTTTTTTACTAATTGAACTTAAACTTGACCTTAACTTAAGATGAACTAAATACACAAATATCTATAAGACTCATCATTAAAATGTTCTAACAATCTATCAAATAACAAATTCTTTCTATGGCGCATTTTTAAATTAATTTAATTACAAAAAAAATAAAAGTATGTGCTTGTAACCAATTGGAGACCGACCTTCTTCTCTAACAATTTATTTCGTAGATTTTTTTCACTTAAAAAATTATTTAAAAAATTTTATTACAATAAGAATATTCTTCAAATTAATTGTAATAATTTTCTAGCAATTATTTCTCCTTTTTGAAATAATAAAAAAAAATACGTAATAATAAACCACAAAAAACGTAAAATAAATCTTAATTGGAAAATTAAAACTGCGCAAAATGTACATGAATAAAATAAAAAAATTTAATGCTTGGTTTATTTTCATAGCGAGATTTTTTTTATTTTTGTTTTTATGAAAAAAGTATATAAATTTGTTTATGAATTTAAAATGAGTTTAGAATTTCTAAACACAAAACCATTTAATGATAATATTCACTTTAAGTTGACTAAAATAAATTCGTAATTAAAATCACATAAGTTGTAAATAAATAAAATTAAATTTACAAACTAAGAACATATTTTGCTGTGGAATGTGTTAAATAAATACGCACTTTATGTTAATAAGGAAGTTTTGTAGTGAACAGTAACTCGGTATTGAATTAAAATAAAAAGGAATTCTATTTAGAATTTCTAAACATTAAATTCGAAAAATTAGTAGAAAATTCGAAATAAGATTAAAATGTTTTCCAACATCATTAAACACTTTAAAAATATAGATTTTAAGTTTAATAATAATGTTTTTCGAAATTTGGTTCGAAATTTTCGAATATATAATGTTTCATTTTTTAACAATTTAGTATTTATTGAAATATATTTATTTTTGCATATACTATATTTATATAATAAAATTTCTTAATTACGAACTTTTTTAGCCAAGTTCGAAAATTCGAAATTAAATTGGAATTTTTCGGAACATGTGGAAATGTTACAAAAATGAAAGATTTTAGTTAATTTATATATTTTAATTATTAAGTTTTCATATAATATTTTGTTATTTCGAACTTTTTGTTACACAGTTCGAAAATTCAATATTATATTCAAATTTTCAATTATCAACACAAGTAGTAAAAATTGATTAAGTTAAATTTTCGAAAAGTGGCAAATGCCGAATTTATGTTCGAATTTTCGAAATTAAATTCGAAATTTTGTTCATGTTCAAAAATTTACAAAAATCAAATTTTTTATTAATCTTATAATAAGTATTTGTAATTTTGGACATTTTTTATAAAATTCCTCGAATTTTGAAATTAAGTTCGAATTTTTCTATTTTTATTTAAAATAATAAAAATCTATATTTTCTCAAATTTTCGTTAATTATACAATAAATTTTGAATTTTTTTATAAAGTTCGAATGTTCCAAAATAGGTCCGAAAATTAGAAATTAAGTTAGAATTTTTCAAACAAGATTATAAATAAATATAAGAAAGTATTTATATTTGATATATTTTTACTAAAAATATTCTTGATCTTTGAAATTTTTTATTAAGTTCGAAAATTCAAATGCGTGTTCGTTCAAACATTACAATTATAATATTTCTACATTTTTTTTTTAATTTTAAACGTTTTTTACAAAATTCGAAATTAAGTTCGAATTTTTCTAACATAATCCAAAATTATAAAAATCAAGAACTTGTTATTTGATACAAATTTTCGTAATTCTTTACATTTCTTTAATAAGTTTGAAAATTCGAAATTATGTTCGAATTTTTCGAACATTTGAAAAAATAATTAAAATCAATATTTTATCTTATTTATATATAAATTGTTTAGTTCGATATAAAATTCAGTAATTTATCATATTTTGTATGTTTTTACAAACAAATATCGTGATTTTTGACATTTTTTTATCAGGTTTTAAAATTGGAAAATAATTTTATATTTTTCGAATATGTTTTAATATTATAAAAATCAATATTTTATCATATTTATATAATTGTTACTACATAGTTTTGCTGTTTCTGTTAAATTTAAAGGTTCGGTTTTAAGTTCGAATTTTTCGAATATGAAGAAAAATTTTTTAAATCAAAAATTTATCACATTTTTTATGTTTTTATACAGAAATTTTCCAATATGTTTTAAAAGCATAAAAAACAATATTTCAGCATATTTATATAATTTATATTATTCTTCCAACATATTTTCGCTATTTTTTTAAATTGAAATAAAGTTCGAATGTTTTCATTTTTTTTTTTTTTCGAAATGATAAAATTACAATCTTTTTATACGTAATTAAAAAAAAATTGTTTTAAAGTTTTGCGAATTATGGCTGATTTGTTTTGACCTTACATTTTCAAATAAAGACGTCAACTGTATTTGAAATAAATAAACAAAATGTCTTAATATTTTTGTTCAAAAACTAACATTTTAATTTTATTTATTAGGAAAGAGAGAAAATGTTAATAGAATTTATAATTTGCTTTGCCAAAATTTGACATTTGAATTCATATACATTTTTGAGAAAAACTAGATACATTTCAATAAAATACTAATTCTAAAATGAAATCATTTTTTAAATCTAGCAAAAAAATAAAAGCTTATACGTATTTGCTTATAATTAATTATCTTCTGCTACAGTAAAATCTAAAAATACACGCTAGTCTCCTTAAAATAACAATAAATTCTTCTGCCAATCTAAAAAAAAAAATAATAATAAAAAGAACTAATTTATTAACCTAAACTAAATCTATGACCACTCACTTATTTATTAAATGACAAAGAAAAATTCAATTGAGAAAAATGAAATATTTTTAAATTCGAAATCAATTTTCTCTTAAAATATAACGAAAAATTCCCTTGTCTTTTCAAAACTGATCAGCTTTTATAGATCTTTTTATTATTATTATTTCTTTTTTTAACCATCCTTCCTTTTTCAAAATATTCCACTGTATTAATATACTTAAGTATGTATTGATTACTTTTTTTTTAAGATTATGACATAATAACGAAACAAAATATTAATTTTCCTAATTTAGCTACTGCTGCTGTTATAGATGCTATAAAACAAATTACCCCCCACTTTATAAGGTTCCCCTTTTAAAAAAAAAACTAAAATGAGTCATGCCGTCTACACATGCAATCAAATCATTTCTATTTTACTTATAGTCCATATTTTGACTTTGTATTTTGGAATTGTTAGTGTTATCTATTTTTAGATCTGTTTCTAAATAATAATATTTGACAGTTATTTTTATTTTAAATACTAGACATTTAATATAAGGTATAAATAAAATTTTAAAGATACGACGCATTATGATCTATATTAAACTTTGGATTTAAATATTTAGGTAAAATTTTTAAATAAAAGTGTACCTATTACCTAGATTAAAAAGCTATAATTATTGATGTTTGTGTAGACTTAATAAGGATCTATAATTAAAGCTTTTTTCAGACTAAAGGAAGATGAAAACTTTGATTAATAAAGTCCTATGATTGAAGGCTATTTTAAACTAAATAAGTACCTATAGTTAAAGCTTATTGGAGACTAAATAAAATCCTGATAGAAGCTTATTGGAAACTAAATAATGATCTATAATTAGAGCTTATTGGAGACTAAATAAAGATCTATGATTAAAGCTTGTTGAAGACTTAATAAAGTCTAGTATTCAAGCTTATTGAAGACTACATAAAATTGTATTTGAAGCTTATTGAAGAACACCTAATGAAGTCTCCAATTGTAGCTTATTGGAGATTAAATAAAATTCTATAATTGAAGCTTATTGGAGACTTAATAAAGATCTATGATTGAAGCTTATTGGAGACTTAAAAAATATTTATGATTGAAACTTATTGGAGACTTAATAAAGATCTGTAATTGAAGCTTATTGGAGACTAAGTAAAATCTTATGATTAAAACTTATTGAAGACTTAATAAAGTCTGGTATTGAATGTTATTAAAAATTAAATAAAATCCTTTGCTTAAAGCTTATTGGAAACTAAATAATGACTTATGATTGAAGCTTATTGGAGACTAAATAAAGTCCTATGATTGAGGCTTATAGAAATCTAAATGAAGTCTGCAATTTAAGCTTATTGGAGACCAAATAAAGACCAATGATTAAAGCTTATTGGAGAATAAATAAAGTCTTACAATTGGAGCTTATTGGAAACTTAATAAAATCCTATTTGAAGCTTACTGAAGACCACTTAATAAAATCTCCGATTGAAATTTATTGAAGATTAAATAAAATCCCATAATTGAAACTTATTGGAGACTAAATAAAATACTGATTGAAGCTTATTGGAGACTAAGTAAAATCTTATGATTAAAGCTTATTAGAGGTCAAATAAAGGCCTATGATTAAAACTGGTTGTAGACCAAATAAATACCTATAACTGAAGCTTATTGTAGACTAAATAAAATTTTACAAGTTGAAGCTTTTTGGTATAATAAGCCAACAATTAATACTTAAATGCTGCCGTCAATTAGCATACTTTAACTTTAGGAATTACCATTGAAAACATTTCTGAAAACGCAAAACAAATATTTGTTGCTTTTAGATATTAAAAACGCAATAGCTTTGTCTTAAGGCAACCGTCACAAACATTCTTACAATAATACTCAATATAGATCTGTTTACTATAAAATGCTATCTGTATTATAATGTTTATTTGTTTATTTGTACTTTGTATTTAAATTTTGTAGATACAAATCTATAAATATAAATCTTTATAATAATAATAAAAAAAATAAAAAAAAAGCATTTACATTCAATACGTTGAAAATCTATCCAAATATTTACATTTTTAAAGAATGATGAATATTTTTAATGTAAACATTTGTTGGTTTTATGCTAAGTCGATTTTTTAAATGAAATTTAATAATATTGAATATAAACAAATAATGAGTGAAAAAAAAAAACAAAAATTCAAGTTTGTTTTAATTTATTTTTATTTTATGTACATAAAAAAGTATTTATACAAACTAATTGATTTGAAAAAAATATATATTTTTAAAAGCTCTTTTCATTTTATAAAGTTCAAATTTTTTTAAAATTTTAATATTTATTAATAAACAATTGTTTTTAAATTTTGACTTTTATTTAAAGCGGAATTTTTAATATTTTAAAATTATTATTTAATAATTTAAATTTAATTATAAAGCTTTCATCTTAAGCTTTCTTTTGTTATATAAATTTCTTAAATTCATTAATATTAATTCTTTTAAAACAGTTTATTTTCTAGCAAAATTTTTTGTCTTAAGTCTCTGTATTTTTTTTTTTTTTTTTAATCTGAAATGCATTCTTAGCATTTATTTTCTTCTTAATACATTTTTTATGGCCATTAATCTATATTAATTAAAGGCATTTCCTTTTTGTAAATGCATCTTTTAGTTACAATTTTTTGTGCTTAATTTTTTTTTTCATAGTTTTATTTTTTTTTTTTACCATTTAATCTAATTTATTTTTTACTTCCACCAAGAGATGTTGTCAAGTGTAAGTAGCTATTATGCTGCTTAAATTACTTTATTCTTCAATTACATTTTAGTTTTTTTCTGTATTATTTTTTCTCCTACGATTTTGCTGTCTGTCTGTCCGTCTGTCTTTCTTTCTTTCCTATAAAATTGTGTGTGTTTAAAACAAAAATTGCTATAAATTTCTTTTCTGGGACAAAAGTTTAATGCACTTTTGTTAGTTTTTTGGTTTGTAAAGTTTTCAAAAGCAACTTTTTTTTACCAACACATCTGGTTTTAAGTAGGAGAAAAAATATTTCTTTCTGTTCATAAGATTTGAATTTTGATTAAAGAAACTGCATGTAGGCCATAGGGGAAAGGTTTTTAAATATCAGACATTTATATAGATATTTCAATTTTATAACAGTTTTTTTTTTATTATTATTTTGTAAAAGAGAGGTGAATTACCTTTTAATTGTGTATACGAAAAAAAAAACTTTCGCTTTTCTTTCAAATTCATTGAAAAGTTAGACACATTTTTAAAAAAGCATTAGGTTTAACACGAATTTATTATACCCTGTTTAAAGAATGAAATCTAGGAAGAGAAATAGAAGAGTAGAAAAGATATTTATCTTTTAGAGTAAACAAATAGATTGTCAATCAAACTGAAAGAAAGTTGTTGGAGTCTGAGAGACAATTAACAGACATTTTGGCAGATGGACAAAAAAAAATTAAATAAAGCGGACAAATAATGTTAAGAAAAAAATATATATAGAAGAATTGAAAGGAAAATAAGCCGACAATCAGATAATATACAACCGACATTAATTAAGGCAATTCTTAGACAATTAATTATTTATGAAAAGACTAACAATTATAAAAATTAATAAAAAGAACAATTTTTAAAATAGCTATTGAAAATGTTGTCGGATTGAAACAATTAAACCGACATCCGACATTTAGTCAGAAAATAATCAGACAAATAGTTTAGAAGATAAAAAATATGTATATTAAAAAAATCAATAAACAGAATTAACAGAATTAACAGTTTATTAAATATAAAATATTTTCTTAAAAAAAAAACAATCAAACAAACGAAAAAAAATTTCCATTTACCATTTCCTACCAGTTACTTGTAAAACGACCCACCTTTAAGTAGGGTATTCAATACAAATTTTACATCCGTTCGCTTTTTTATTTTAATTTTTTTTTTTCCTAAAATTTTAATGGTCAATGCTTATTTTTAAATACGAGTACATTGATGAGTTTTTGTATTCATACAATTTTTCTTCTATATACATTTTACTATTTCTCTAAATATGTACAGTCTATAAAATAAATTAGACACACATTAAAACAAACATGTTTTTTTTTTTTTTTTTTTTTATTTGTATAGACTTGGTGTTATAATTAAAGTTCATTGCATTTTTCTTTTTTTTTTTTAAATTAACGACGAAAATAAAAAATAGACAAGAAAGAGAAAGAAAGACTTTCTTTTTTCCAATTTGAATAAAAAATACAAATAAATGCAGGTTAGGGGAAAACTATGTGTATAAAATTTAATCTTTAAAATTAAAATTGTTGATACAAAAAAAAAATTAAAAAAAATCTAAATTATCAAAAGATTAATAGATCTTAAAGAAAATAGAAGACATTTTTTTAAATTTCTAACAGTTATTTATAATAAAAGTTTTAAAAAAAAATTATTTTATAAAGCTTAAATAAATTAAAAATGTTATTATAAAAAAAATCAAATTAACTAAACTAAAAAAAATTTTCTTTTGAAAAATGTTAAACAATTTTTTTTTTTTTAATTACAATATTGAAAGTTTAAGGTTATTTAAAAAAATGCATATGTATTAAATTTCTTTAATAATTTAAATTTTTATTAAAAGATTATAATGTTCACTTTTAGAAAATTAAAAAAAAATATTGTCCTTTCCTGCGTGAAAGGAAATTTAAAAAATATTTAAAACATTTAAAAGTTTAGAGTCCTTTAAAAAAATGATATACTAAATTTGTATGATTATGAAAATTTATAATAACATTTGGGTTACTCCTAGCTTTAAATAAGAATTTAAAAATTTTTTAAGCTTTTTTTTCAAAAAAAACGACAAAATTTTACTATTATTATAACAACCCAGCAAAAACTTTTTGGTTTTCGGTAATAACAAATACTTATTAAAGTAGTTTCTTGGTAATGAGGAGTCATTATTATTTGCCTACTCTGTATTACATTAATAAGTACTCAATAGTATAATAGCACAATAATACTGCAATCACGTGGATGAGTTGGCTAGAGCGCCGGATTAACAACCAGAAGGTTGTTGGTTCAACCCCATTCTGAAGCTGTTAGTTTTTTATAACAAAATGTCTAAAAAGATAGTTTAAACTAAATAGAATTTTTGTCGCTTAGGATGCTATGTGCGAGATGGTGTACTGAATAAGACGTTAGTCAGTAAAAACGAATTGTTAGTTTGTGTCCAAGTTCGAGCCTCACTGACGGCAAAATTTTTTTGTTTTTTTTTTATTTTTGTTTTCGTTTGGGTACATATTTTTTAGTACCCCTAGAGTCAAAAAATAAGTACATGAATTTGTGGACAACTCGAACAAAAATAACTAGTTATTCAAGCCAAAAAAAGTAGTTTATTTTTGTTTCCAATTGTTTACTGCTAGCTTACCAGGAAATCAAAGTTTTGGCTGGGTACATTAAAATTTTTACATTTTATAAAAGCTTTTGATGTCTACTATTGAGAACTAAAACTGAATGTGTTCACTTCATGCTTGAAATATAAAATAAATTTAATGGAATTTCTGACTATTTTGAAATAAGTTTTTGAAATCTATTTGAAAATATTTACACTTTCAAAGGTGTGAAGATAAATACGTCAGCTAAATACGTCCCACACAAATGTTAAATATGCTCCACACGCTTTTAATTGATTTTTTAAAATAAACAAAAATTTTTTTTAATAAAAAAAAC
This sequence comes from Protocalliphora azurea, assembly GCA_932274085.1. Taxonomy (NCBI): domain Eukaryota; kingdom Metazoa; phylum Arthropoda; class Insecta; order Diptera; family Calliphoridae; genus Protocalliphora; species Protocalliphora azurea. Next base: position 10,382,463 of record OW026521.1, on the reverse strand, counting down.
TATATAAAAATTAAATTTTAAATAAAAATTGAAATATATTTATAAAACATATTAAAATATAAAATTATAAAAAAAAATTGACGAATATATCTTTTTATACATAAAATTTCTTTGAACAAAATTCGAAAATTTCAAGTGGTCCTAATGGATATTGGGGTAAGCGGAAGAGTGAGAGTAGGCTAGGACTAGTAGATTCCATTGGAGCCACTGCAAAATTCCATATTTTTAAAATGAAAAAATACATTTTTCAAAATTATATATCTCTGATCCCAAATGGAATTTATACATAGAACATACATTTCTGGAATCTACTAGCCCTAGACTACTGCCACTCTTCCGCTTACCCGATTACTGTGTGCTCCCAACAACCATCAGGACCACTTGAAATTTTCGATTTTTTTTTTCAAAGAAATTTGATTTTTTTATAATTTTATATTTTAATATGTTTAATAAATATATTTTGATCTTTTTTTTATTTAAAATTTAATTTTGATATAGTTTTTTTATTAAAAAATAATTTCGTTCATTTAAAAAAAATCAATTAACAACGTGTGGAGCGTATTTAACTGATATATTTATCTTCACACCCTTTATATAATAAAATATTTAAATAATGTTTATTATTTTTAAAAGTTTATGATATCTACAAATAGCAAAAGAAACAAAATTTTGCTATTTCATGCTTTAAATATAAAAAAAAATTTGAATTTAATTAAAAATATTTTGAAATTAAGAATTATAAAATTGTTCATGGTCTTAAAAAATATTTATTAAAATTTTTAAACAATTTTGACCATTTTCTAAAGTATGTAAATATTGAAAATTAATGGTAAATGCTGAAAAATACAATATTTTCTTTCTATAAATAATGAAATCAATTCTAGAATATTTAAAATTTATGACTTTTAATGTACAATGATATGAAAAAAAAATCTAAAATTTTGTGTTTTTTAAATTCAGTATTTTTGTGCAAAATGCTAAAAAAATTAAGCAGTGCTTTTTTAAAAAGTCTACATACTAATTTAAAATTGAAATTTTTTGAAATAAAACTACAAGAACTGTAAATTGTTAAGGTTGAAAGAGATAGAGTTTATACTTACATTTAGAACTGTCTGCGTGTATTTCAAATAAGAAAATTATTAGCAAAGAGTTAATAATAGAAAATTGTTAAAAGAGATTTAAATTTTTTTTTTTTTTTTTTTTTTCTAAAAATGATCTATGTTTTTATGAAAATTATTTTAGCTTAAATTTTTTTCAAAATGTGTACCTATTATAAAATAATTTTATTTTTTTTATAATTTCTTAGGGGAGCTGGGTGTAGCAGCGGTAAAGGCTATTTTTTTCAATAATGAAATTATTAAAGATTCAAAACAGTAAAATGAGGTAATTTCTTTTATGGTTTATGACAAAGAGAAAATAAAATAAAATCAAAATACAAACAACATATGAATCGAAAAAAAAAGTTCTATACGAATTCTTTTTAGGAATTTTATAGAATTTTGTGTTTGTAGTATGAAAATAATGAATAATAATAAAACCCCAATAGGAAATATTTATAAAATATTTATATAAAAAAAAAATTAAGGTCACTTAGCAAATATTTTCCAAATACTATATTTATTTCCTCAAATGAGTAATATAAGGATTTGAAATTTTACTGTAAACTTTTTACAATTTTATTTAGCATTTATTTTAATATTCTTTTTTTTTATTTTATTAACTTATTTCTAAATTAAATTTCTAAGCACGTTTCTTACTTTTTTGCCATTTCCCTTCAATATCCATAATGAAATTTATTTCTTTTTATTTTATTTCATTTTTAATTTTTAGCTAAATTTAGTTAGTGACCACTTTACGTGCTGGCATTTAGTGTAGTGTTTTCTAAATTTAGTCTCAAATATATAAAATAAAAAATTAAACAAATAGAAAAAAAATACTTAATTTTTTTTTTTTTTCGTATTACTAACGGCAAACTTTGTTTTGCGTTCATCGATAGAAAATGAGTTTAATAATTAGAAAAACGCAGCAGGAAATTGAAATTTTTAAATAAAAAAAAGAAAACAAAAAATCATAAAAACGTATAACAAATATTGAAGAAGTATATTTTAAATTAAGAAAAGAAAACACATGTCTAAATTTTAAAGAGGAAAATTTCGAAAAAACAAAACTTTAATTAAGTAAATTAATACCTATTAAAAACAAAAACAGCTATAAAGAAATTGAAATTAATTAAATAAGTAATAACAATAGAATTTAAGAAATGATTAAGAGAAAATAAAAAAAATATTTATGTATATGAAAATTTATTTATAAAACTTAAATTTATTTAGAAAAAGGTGTTTTCTTTTAAGCCAATGCATAGTAATATTTAACCATAAAAATACTTAATAAAAAAGTTTACAAAAAACTTTAAAAAGTTTTATATTACAACTTATATAAAACTTTCAGAAAACCCTACAATAAAAGCTTTGAAACATTTTTAAAATTAAGATTTTATAAGGATATAAAATGTAAGGCAACAAAAACTTTCAAATTTCCTAAATAAAGTCTTTAAAACTTTAAAAATTCCTATGACTAAATCATACAATAGAATCTAAAAATATTTATCTATAATTAATACCTGTAGAAAGCATATAAAGTTCTAGGATTGGAGCTTTTAAATTTCTTTAAAACACACTAAAGTTCTAAAAGATCTTAGATTAAATTTTATAAAAAATAAAAGTTCCTATAGTTTAGCTTATAAAAAAATATATAAAGTTATATAAATAAAGCTCTTGAAGAACTTAAGAAAGTTCTAATTCTAAAGCTTCAAAATGTCCTACGTTTCAATCTTAAAAAAGTCTTAAAAACTTTAAAAATTCCTATAATTGAATCATACAAATAATCTAAACATATTTTCAATAAATAATGCCTACAAAAAGCATACATATAAAATTGTAGAAATAAAGTTATCAAATTTCTTAAAAAATACCTGATACTGAAGTTTACAAAAAATCTAAAATATCTTAGATTAAAATCTTGTAAAAAAATTAAAAGTTCAGCTTATAAAAAATTTATAAAGTTCTATAATTAAAACTCTTAAAGAACTTAAAAAAGTTCTGATACTAAAGCTTTAAAAAAATTGCTTATAAAATAAATACTTTAAAAAGTTTTATGATTAAAATGTTAAAAAATTCTATAAAAAGTAAACAAAATTCTTAAAGGGATTTAAAAAGAAGGCATATTAAAGCTTGAAAAGAAACTTAAAAAATTGAAGTTGCTAAGTACTTTAAAAGGACCTACTATAAATGACTATAAAATGAACTTCAATTAAAGCTTTAAATATGCTATGAGTAAACCTTTTGAAGTTTACTATAATCTTTTAAAATGTCTACTATTATTTTTTTTAAAAAGAATGTTATTTTTCCTTTATAAATTAAAAATTTCTAAAAAGTTTTCAATTTTTATTGAAGCTTATGAAAATCTTTTCAAAGTCCTACAGGTGTAACTTATAGAAGACATAAAAATGTTCCACAATTAATGCTTATAAAAAGCTTTAAAAAGATCTACGAATAAAACTTAAGATAAGCCTTCAAAAAATAAACAAAGTTCTTAAAGCCCTTTAAAAAGATATAATATTAAAACTTACAAAAAGCTTTAAAATTTCATAAAGCTTGAAAGAAACTTTTAAAAGTCTTACTATTGAAGCTTTCAAAATACTTTAAAAGGACCTACATAATTTTAATGATTTTAAAAATAACTGAAATTAAAACTTTAAAAGCCCTACTACTAAAACTTTTTTGAAGTTTATTATAAACTTAAAATATAAGTATACGATTAAAATGTTCTTTAAATATTTAAAACATAGATTAATAAGTAGATATTTATGTGAGAGAAAAAAAAACTGGTTCAATTGTAAAAAACCTAATTCATTCAACAACATTATACATGTAGTCGCATATATTTTGTTTTTGTGTTTTGAAAAAATGAGTATTTTTTTGAAAATTTAGTTCGAAGCGCTTCTCACAAAAACTTAGTTGCATTCTATGATTTAAAATTTCTAAAAATTTTTATCTTCGAAAAAACACCTTTTTTTTGAATTTATATTTTTCATTTTTATTTTATTTTTTTTTTTTTTCAATTTATATCTCTTTTTGTTAATCTCTTGTTTAAAAACAATTAAGTTCTGAAATTAAAGAGTATTATAAAAAAACGTAACAAATAAAAAAGCAACATCAACAACAAAAAATGATAAATTCCTTAAGAATTAATAAATTGTTTTAATAGTTGTTGTATTTTCATCTAAAACCAAAAAGGGTGTGTTCCATACAAAAGAAAATACAAAAAAAAAACAAGACAATAAAAAATTGAACGCACACAAATAGCAATTACATTAACACACACATATACACACAAACCCACTTGTAATAGCAACAACATCACAATGGAGATGGACTAGTGAGTATTACAAACAAAATAGATTCACGTATAATGAGAATATATAAAAGAGAAAGATACATGTTTTCCGTTATCTAATAATATTTCAAGGAGAGTTTATATCACTAACCCAACTCTCTTAAGAGTGTCTATAATTTTGTACAGTGTAAGCGAGTTTGCATGTGTTTCTACATATATGAAAAAAACAGGAATTTGAGGGGGTGAGTGCTAGAGTGTGTGTATGTTTATTCAAAGTGGGCTTCGTGTGGAGGGGGATTATGGTAAAGAAGAAAAAAACTTAAAATTCCATTAAATTAAAAAACAAATAAATAACAAATAATATAAATGCTACTATCTGTTTGTCTACCCGTATTTATGCATATGTTTGTAAATTTATAGAAATTTATGTATGTATGTATGTATGTATGTATATGTGTGTAAAATAAGATGCGTCCATATGTTAAACCTCAAATACCACAGTTGAAAAAAAAACTACATCATATGAACATGGAAACCAAATAAATTTTAAATCATCACAAAAGTCATTTATTTATTGTCTGTCCATATGTTTCAGAAAAATATAAAGAAAAAAAGAAGCTGAGAAGATAAAAATGAAGAAAAATAGAAAATCTTAAAAAATAAAGACCACCGCTTAGAAATTTCCAAAACAAATAAACAAAAAAAAAAACTTCAATACTCTTTAAGGCAGCAGCGTTAGGTGTGAAGATAATAGGGCGGCGGCTATAAGAAAAAAAATTGAAATAAATTAAAAATGTTGATTTAAATAAGTAATTTTCCAGGAAATTAATGATTTCTTTAAGGAATTTATATAAAAAGTATTTATACATTTTTCTCTATTCGATGTGCCAGATTTAATTATGTGGCAAAGCTTGCTGTAGCATTTAGTTTATGTTTAGTGCTGCCAGATGTTTCGAAGTAAGAAAGTTTGTAATTTTATTGATTTTTTAAACCAAATTTTTTTGAATTATATAATTCCAGACTTGTTTAATAAGTATGTTCCAAATTTAAATTACCTTTAAGACAAAAAAGTGGAAATTCATTTTGAATTTTTTTATTTTTTTTTTTTTATTTTTTTATAAATTTTATTTTTAAAAAGTTATTCCCCGTATTCACAAACCAATTTTAAATTTAAAATACATTTTAGAGACAAAATTTTTATGAAAAGTTTGTTTTAAAAGGCGTTTTAAATTTAAGAGCTGTTTGTGAATAATGTGGTTAAATTTTAACATCTGGCAATCCTCGTTATAACCCTAAATTTATAAATAGAAAGCTTAATAAAAATTAGATTTAATTTTTTCTTAAATTTTTTATACTCAGCAACATCGAGATTAGTCTAGCCAGAGCTACCAAATCATTTACAGGAAGAAATTTTAAATCTCCCTTTAAAAATGACAAATCGTCCAAAAAGGCCCAATTTAATTTTTTAAACATCTGTTAACCCTTATTGTAAACTTCAATTACTTTTTTATTTTAAATATATATATATATATATATATATATATATATATATATATATATATATATATATATATATATATATATATATATATATATAGGTGTCAAATGATTTATATGGAAAAGAACTGTCATTTTCCTTCAAAAGGAAATAAATTGCACAAATTGGTAAATATTACTTTCTACATTTATTTATTTTTTAACATTTTGTAATTTTGAAAATTAAGTGTCCAGAAGGTAAATCCATAATTTTAACTTTTGAAACAGAAAGAATCGTCTAAACTTCAAAAATTTGCCAATTTTCCTATTAAAAACATCTGACAGTTGTAAAAATCAAAAATAATCAGCTACTTAACTGAGGTCACCATAGATTCGCCCTGATTTTGACATTTGTCTTGACAAAAATTTGTCTAGTATAGAATCGACGTAACAAATTATTTAAAGTAAAAAATTTTGAAAAAAAAATAATCAAATTTTGTAAATGTTTTCTATTTAAAAATCTGTCAACTCTAAGTATAGATTTTATTTTGGGCTGCTGAATAATTTTTATATAGAAAATCTTAAAATTATTATATTAAAAGTAAGAAATTGTAACAAACTTGCCAATTTTTAATTTTATTTTAAAAACGTCTGGTAACTCTGAGTATAACCTTGAATGTTTTGTATATTTTTTATAATTTTTTTTTTATAATAACATTAATGAAAATTTTGAATTTTGAAAGCAAAAATTCGTGAAAATTTTCACATATGTGGATTTTGCTTACTTAGTATCTGGCAATATAGATTTTAGCCAAATCTACCACAATATTTAAAGTAAGATATATTTTAGTTTTTAAATTTTTTAAACTAATGAATATTAAATTTGACATTTTCTTTTTAAAACATCGGGTAACTCTAATTTTGACATTTGTTTATTCAGCCAGGGCTGTCAGATGACTCATAAAAAAACAATTTTTTTTTTAATTTTCCAAAGTTTTTTGTAACATCTGTTAACCCTAAATCTAAATTTCGATATGAAAAAATCTTTGATTTTGACTTTTTGAACCAAAAATATTTTTTGAGTTGTAAAATTTTCCAATTCTTTATTTTCTGGTAATATCTGGTAACCCTTTTTGGGCTTTATTTTAATCAACTAGGGCTGCCAGATGACTCACAATAAAAAAACCATTTGGCAACCCAGATTTTAACTAGGTCCGGCTTTTCCAGATAATTTAATATAAAAAAGTCTTTGAATTTGTAGATGTTTAAACAAAAAACAGAAGATGTGTTAAAATTTAACGATTAATTGTTAAAACATCTGGTAACGCTAAAAATAAACTTTAGTAGCCTGGAACGGTGCTGCCAAATTCTGTTTATATAATAAATAATATTCCGATTCTGAAAGAATTTTAAAAAACAACGCATTTTTCTTTCAAAATTCATTTGTTTTATTTTAACAAAAAATTCCTCTAATAATGTTATTACGTTGCCAATTTAGGTCAGATTTTATTCAAATATTGAAATTAAAATTTTAAATTTATAAAAAATCCTTAATTTAGTTTTTTCTTCTAAAACAAAATTAACTCTTAAATCCTAATAATCCCAAAAAAACTACATATTTTTAGTTTTAATGTTTTCAAATGATGATTAATAGTAATGCTGGAGTTTATGGTAACGTAGTTTAATGTTAATGCTCTTATGGCTCCATATTTCTTGGTGTTGTCGATGATACATACATACAAAATAACTAATAATAAAAAAAACAATTTTTATAATATAATTTCTTTTGTTTTTTGATGATGACATAATTCCAATTCAAATTACCAATAAGGGTTGAGTAGTTGGGTGCGGAGAAAGCCGAAGTTATAGGAAGGAAGTAAATCCTTGACAAATTGTTTTTATACGAATTAAAGTAATAAGGTTATTGCCTACAATATGTATGACTACTGTAAATATATTTTGAAATGAGAAAGTGTGAAAAAAGGACTGACTAAGTGGCGTCTCTGGTTGCTATTAAGTTTTGGTTTAAAAAAAAGGATGACTAATGCCCTCAAAGACATAATGAAAATCAATAAATTATAATAAGAAAGTTGATTTAATTTTCCAAAAAAAAAAAAACCCGGATAAAACAATACTGATTTTAAAATATAAATTTTAATTTAAATATTTTTTCTAATTTACCTGTGAAAGAGCTGAACATTTTGTATAAATTTGTTTTTGTTATATTTTAGGACAAAAGAAGTATTAAACAATTTGTTTTTTAATAATTTCTGTTTGTTTTGTAATTTTATTTATTCTTATTTTTGTTATATCACGGTTTTAATATTGTTTGATTTATGTTAATTTGTTGCTTTTTATATTTTTCAAAAAAAAATTAAATCTTTTTTTTGTTAATATTTTTATTTAAAAACCACAACGAACAACCACTCTCCTCGCAAACACGTATAACACTGAAATAAATGTTTCACTCTGCACAAATAATATGCAAAACTGCTTCTTTGAGAAGATTTGAAATGGAATGAAATGAAATAAAGGAAAAATACTCAAAAAAAATATTGCAGCCGCACAAAATTATTTCAAACAATAAAAAAAACTTAAAAAAAAATTATATTTCAAGTGCATTTTTGGAGTCCTTTGCAATCCTGAACCATTAAATAGTAAAATTCAGGGTAATGCCTTATAATAAAAAACTATATTACACCGCCCATCATCATTTGTATTAATGCATTAATATTTGAGTGAAACAGAGAAAACGCTCAAACACTTGTTGACAGCAATGAGTAAATTGGTTTTATGAAAATGAGAGAGAACAAATGAGAACATGAAAAACCGGAAATCGAACCCAACAAATAACTATTTAAGATAATGTACCCGTAAGTACAAAATTAGCTGATGCAAGAATTGCGGTGAAAATCAATCATAAAAATCATATTATATTTTTTTTTTATTAATAACAAAAAAATTAAAGATTTTAAATTTTTAAATTCGACAAATTATTTTCATAAATTTGAAAATATAAAATCATTCATATTCTCTCTGAAAAAAATCATATAATTCGTTCCATCAAGATTTTAAGAGCAAAAACTAAAAGATCACTCAAATTTTTCAATTAAATTCGATTTTTATTTGAAAAATTTTAAATTGACAGTAATTCTTTAAATAAAGAGATATTTTATTAATTAAAATTTAATCATAAATAAAATTTTCTTTTATCTTTTTAATCTTTTAAAAAAATTTCCTTGAAGGGAATTTTATTTAATTGTATTTTTTTGCACATTTTTTTTATTTTTTCACTAATAATTTATTTTTTAATAAAAACATAAACAATAATTTTAAATTTTTAAGTTTTTCTCTTATAGGAAAATTTTATTTTTAAAAAAATATTGATAAATTCTGTGTATTTTGATATTAAAATTTGCTTATATATAAGATTTTGCTAAAATTAAAAAAATATCCGTTACTTAAAAAATTTACCTTTAAAGGAAATTTTACTTAATAGATATTTTAACATATTTTAATTCGAAATGTTAAATAAAACAGTCTTTAAAAAAATCACTTTTTAATTAATTTTATTTATTAAACACTTTTTAAAATTGCTTATATTTTATTGGTAAAAATATAATTTTAAAAAAGAAATTTTTAAAAGTTTGCCTAAAAAGAAAAATTTTACTTAAATGAAATTTTTTATAATTTTTATTAAATTTTTTATTAAATTCTAATGCTAAATAAATATTTAAAAAACAGTTCCAAATTTATTTAAAAAATCTTTTCTTGGTATTTCTACATATTTATAATAGAAAATTTCCCCCTGTTTTTATAAAACGAACAAAAAATTCATTTTTTAAATTTTTTAAATTTTTACAAAATAAAAGATCCTTTTTTAGTTTAAAAATGTGGCTTTTATTTTTAGTTAGAGTTTATCTTTATTTTTAGTAAATCACTTTATTTTTAGTAGATCACCTTTGAAAAATGAGAAAATTGATATAATTCTTGAAAAAGAAGAGATAAGAAGAAAGTGAAATAAAAAAAAAAGAAATCTGTGATCACTTAAATTTTTCATCAAAACTCAGTTTTTATTTAAAAAATCTTAATTTGGTTATAATTCTTTAAGTAGAAGAGATAGAGCTTTTATAAAAGTTAGATTTTTATATGAAAAGCAACAAATTAAATAGAAGAGATGAACAATTTTAATAAAAACTGTGATCACTTAAATTTTTCATTAAAATAATACTTGTAATTTTTTAACTAGTGTTAAAAGTGAAAATAAAGCAATTTTTAAAAAGCTGAACAAAATTGTTCGTTGGGTTCTGTTTCCTAAGAAGTGAGTGTTTCATATTAATTTCCACTCTTTTGGTGCAAACAACAGAGTTGCAAAAAATAGTATTAAAATCTGGCATGACCTTGAAAACAAAAATTCCATAAATTGGCAACTATCTGAGAGCGCCCTAAGTTATGCTAAATGTATTTATAATTATAAAGATAATGCCGTGTCTTTTAGAAGTGTTTTGAGATAACAAAGTATATTTTTTTACTGGAAATTGTTTTATTTTTTTTTTAATTTTTAAAATTATGTATCTTTATTTTTTATGTTTAAAAATAGTTTATAATTTCGTAGCAAATTTTATTAATTTTCTTTTTAAATTACTTGACACAATAGTCTTTACGTTGCTGTCTAATGACCGCTTCCAATTTCAAGCATCTTTCCCTTAAGCTGCCATTTTCCTTCTGCAAAATATCAATGGTGGCATCCTTTTTCTCAATAGCTTGTTGGACTCTGAAAGCATAATAATTTTAGTTTTAAGTAATAAATTTTTAATAATAATAATTTTACCTTTTATGAATTTTTTGTATTTCCTGATCACGTTCCTGTTTCAAAGCTTGCACCTCATTTTGTATTTCTGAACGAAGATTTTCCCGTAATTGATCACGTTCCGTGAGAAATTCACAGCTCATCTTTTCAAGAGGAGAAATTTTGTAAGAATTGAAATTAAAATTTTTTATAAAGTTAATAAAAAAAAAGGTCACCTTTTTACTATGTTCTAGTTCAATTTGTAATTTTTTAATTTCAGCTTGAAAGTTCCTGGCCTGAGCATCAGTTTCCGCTAATTTGTTCCGTGTTTCGGCATATTTTTCTCTAACAGATTTTTCTGCCAACTCCAGTTCTTGCAAATCTTTTTCATATTTCTCTTTTAAGCGGCTGAAGGGTAATAATTTAAAAAATCGTTTATATTAAATTTCCTGTTCAAAACTTCAAAATTTAAATCGAATTTTTTTCAAACATAAAATGTTAAGGAAAGTTATAAAAAATATTTTTGTCTATGTAGCATATTTTCTTTATGTTAGAATGAAATTCTGATCATTTTTAGTTAAGTTCGAAAATTCGAAATCAAGTTCGATTTTTTCGAACGTCAAATTTTGATCTAAAAATTATACAAACCAATATTTGAGGTAATTTTGTTTATTTTTGTATTTTTAAGTGTATGTAATTCTAATCTCTTTTGGTTAAGTTCGAAATTTTGAAATTAAAAACGAAGTTATGCGGACATAAGATTTTGAACTATAAATTATAAAAATCAATAATTTAGTTCGTTTGTAAAAATTAGAAATAGCAATCGAAATTTTCGATTTTTAATTTTTGAGCTAAAAATTAATAAAATCAATAATTAATTTTATTTAAACTATTTTTTTTTTTTTTTTTTTTAATTTAAATATAATTTGTATAAACTTTTCCAACATTTTGCAAGTTCGAAAATAAGTTCTAATTCTTTAAACATTAAATGTTAAGGAAAAAATTATAAAAAATGTTATTGTCTATTTAGCATATTTTCTTTATATTAAAATGAAATTTTGATCATTTTTAATAAAATTGGAAATTTTGAAATTAAGTTCGAATTTTTCGAAAATCAAATTTATGAATTTTCAGTTCGAAAATTCGAAGTTACAATCACTATTTTCAAACTACAACATTTGAGCTTAAAATTATGAAAATCCATAATTTAATTTTTATTATTTTTGTGAAGTTTAAATGAAGTTCTGAAATTCAAATTTTTCAAACCTAAAATTTTTAGCTTAAAATTAAAAACAAAAAATATTAATTTAGTAAATTTATAATATTTGTAGTACAAATTTTGTACAATGTTTAAGTAAAAAAATTTGCCTTTAAGTTATGTTTGAAAATTTGAATTTACAATCGAAAGTTTTGAATTCCAAATTTTAACCTTAATTTTTTTTAGCTTAAAATTTTTATAACGTTTGAATGAAATTTTGATGATTTTTCGTTAATTTTGAAAATTCGAAATTAAATTCAAATTTTTCAGTCATAAAATTTTATGCCAAAAATTAAAAAATTGAGGCTTTATTTCGTCTTTGAAATGTATGCTAAGATATCGACCGATTTTGCTAATTTCGAAAACTTTCGAGCTAAAAATTAGCAATTTATTTCATTGAAATTGCTTTCATAATGCTTCATCGAAATTTTCATCTGTTTCTAAAATTTTAAATTAAATTAGAATTTTTCGAACATAAAAATTCGAGATAAAACACAGGAATTTAAATTACTTTTATAATGTTTAAGCAAAATTTAATCAATTTCGAAAATTGGAAATTAAGTTCAAAATTTTCGAAAATTAATAAATTTCATGAAATTAAAGTTTCTAACAATTAAAAAACATTTTTTTCTTATTTTTCATTGATTATTCTCTAATTCCTACCTTATTTTATTCTCAAATTCCTCATTATTCTTTAGGGCCTCGGCATCCATTCTCTGCACTATGGCATCTATCTGACGATCTCTTTCATTGCGATAGTGTTGCCGTATAGCGTTTTCCTTTTCCACCTGCTGTACTTTACATTTATTTTCATATTCCGTTTTCCATATTTCAAAATCTGCTTCAAATTGTTTTTCTCGACTATTTAAACGATTAAGAAATTTTTCTTCTTGTTTTGACATTTTTTCTTGTAGTTCTGCTATGGTTTGTTCTAGTTCTGAATCCTTTTCTTGTTGCCATTCTTGTCGTTTTGTTTGCAATTCCTGTTCTTTTGCTTTCAGTTCATTTTGTAAACGTTCTTTTTCCCGTTGCTGTTCCTCCCATAATTTTTGCTTTTGTTCTTCAAAGCTTTGTCGTTCTTCAGAGAGTTGTTGTTCGAATCTCTCTCTTATGGCATTTCTCTCTTTGGTGATAATTGATTCTCTGTCCTGGGCACAAGACTCTCTTATAGAATTCTCTGTTTGCTCGTGTTTTAAACGAGCTTCTTCTAAGGCTTCTAATAATTGTTTTTGGTGTAGCATTTTTAATTCATTAATTTCTTTTTGATGATTTGCATTCATTTTATTAATTTCCGCCTCCAGACCTTTGACCGTAAGTTCCTGGGATATTTTGAATTAACCTTGAAAGATCTAATTGTACATTATCTTACTCACCTTAATTTTCTTTGTATTCTCTCTTACCCATCTTTCTCTTCGGATTTTCTCCCCCGCCATGGTATTCTCTTTTACTCTGGTAATTTCTGTTTCCAATTTGTGTTCCCAGGCTTGATTTTGAGACTCTAGGCGCCTGGTGAGAGCGGCTACTTTTTCACACAAGGAACCTTTATCCTTTAACAATTGTTCTATGAAGCCTTGATGTCGTTTGACTATGGTCTCGTAATGTTTCTTTTGTTCTTTCATACGATTATTGGCATTTGATTTTTCGGATCTTATGCTTTTTTGCTTTTCTGTGCGCACTTTCATAACATGTTCCTTGGCCAGGTGAACGGCATTAGCCAGTTCATTGGCCCTCAAGCTTAAGGCAATAACACGACGAGCTAGTTGATGATTAGGCAGCATTAATAAATCGGAAAGTCTGGAAAAGAAATCAAATATTTAATCCAATACAAGATATCTTTTTTAAACAGCTATAAAAACAAACTTGGGCACATCCTCAGCTATATCGGGTTCCACCACAAATTCCACTTCACTGCGATTGGTATCAGGCATTGATCTTCGTGTTTCCATTAAAGTTTTCTCACAACTGTCTTCTACATTATCCAGATAGCTTAAAATATCTTTATATTTATCGGGAGATTCTGCAGATTTTTCAAATTCTTTTGCACTATGGGGTGTTTCTAGACTAATTGAGCTTAATTTTAAATTGATTTCTGAATTAACACGTTCAGCAAAATTATCTGAAATAGAAGTAGAAAATTATTTTTTAATTCTATTTTCTTAAACACTCGATCTGTACCCTTTTTCTTATCCTCTTCTATTTCCTTAATCACCGATACTATTTCCTCATAGGTAGAATCATCTTGTGATTGATCCATAGACTTTTCCGACATTTTATCATCTTCCTCTTCTTCATTATCTTCCTCCTCCTCTATTTCACCATCTAAAGCCGACATGGCTTCTAAAGATTCTTGGGTAAATTTTTCGAAAGATTCCTCCAAAGAAATATGTTTTTTCAAACCCGACTTTTGTTTGGATTCCTCTTGTCTTGACATCCAAGTATCTATTTTATCTAGATTGTAAGCCGGTAATTGGGAATCTTCTAAACTTTTGGCTTTTTTAATATTGTTTTGGGTTAAGGCCGCTAAATTAGGTTTGGCTTTGGGTTTAGTTAGAGAATTATTAGTTTTGGATTCCGGATTACTAATATTCTCTTTTTTCTTTATTATATTGGAAGAAGAGGCCGCCACTTTTAAATAATTATTTATAACAGTTTCACTGGAGGAAGTTTTTTTCTTGGAGGGCGAAGAATTCTCCAATTTATTGTCCATTTTGAGAAAATCTTTTTTGGCCACTTCAGTTTTAAAATTAGTATTGGAATTGACAGTTTTATGAAGTTCTGTTAAATTATTGGGCTTTTCTGGTGCCTGCAGGCTTTGGGAAGGATTCGAATATTTGGAGAGATAGGAAGGTAATTCAAAATTATTTAAATTCGAGGTGGTTGAAGATTTTTGAGGAAGATTTTCTTCTAAAAGATTTTTAACCACTGAGTTCTCCAATTGTTCTCCTATAGCATTTTTATAATCACGTATAACTTGCGACTCAGAAGGTTTCTCAAGATCCTTAGAAAGTTGTGGAGTTACAGGGGGTGTTGCCATTTTTTCCACATTTAAAGGAGAATTATTAAAAGCTTCCCTTAAATATTTGCAGCTATCAGAATTACAATAGCATTTGGGACTTGCTGAGTCTGGTAATGAACCCAAGGATGATGAGCGAGTACTGCAAGAACAATTTTCCGAAGGACATTTAGGATATTCAAAAGTTTCGGCTAAAACTTCTTCACCATCATTGCTGGTAGAACCAAAATGTACCGATTTTTTTAGACTCAATGAAGACAATTCTTTTTGTGGGGGTTTAGATTCTTCAGTGCTAGGTTTAAAGCTGTAATCTAAGGGATTTACAGGTCCAGGTTTTGAAATATCCAATAAATCTGCTGCCTTTGTATTTGATGTTTTATTTAGCATAAATGTATTTAAATTTTCATTATCACTAGAATCGTCTTCATCACTGGGTACATGTTGTATATTGCCAGAGGCTGAAGATGGCTTTGAAAATGATACTCTACCCGGAAGATCTGGTTTGTCTGAAGATTTCAAAAAGCTATAATAATCCTCCTTAGGAAAGGTTGTAGATTCCGTATGTTTTCTTAAAGGATTTCTTAAAGTTGTCATATATTTTTTATTATTGTCCTGTTTATTTAAAGAATTATAGCTATTACTTTTCCTTGAAGAGCTCAAATCTGAAGTGTCACCTTCCGAATCTTTGCACAACCAAGACCTTTTAATAGGTTCATCCAACAACAATTTCAATAAGTTGGAAGAAGACACTGATTGAAATTTTTTCTGTTGTTTTCCAGTCAAATTTAAATGAGAAAAATCGGTGTCCTGTGTTGTAAAAGAATCACAGGGACTGGCGAAATTTCTACCAAATTTGGGATCAGCAGATTGTGGTCTTAAACTCCAAGAAGTATAAGAACGTCTTTCCAAAAATGTTGCCGATCTAGGGCGGCAATGACCAGTTGTTGTTGATTTTAAAAGATTTAAGTGTGAAGAGTATTTGGGTTTGGGTTTTTGTCGTGTAACCAAATTTATCTACAACAAGAAGAAAATTTCAATTTAATCCATAAATAAATCAAGCGTAAAACCTTTAAATCACCTGTGAACCCTTTAAACTTAAATCCATACTAATTTCCTATTTTGCTTTATAATTGTCATTGGATTTCCTTGACCATTTTTGCTCTCTTTTTGTATAAAGACAATTAATAATTTATTTAAACAAAATTTCCTTAACCTACTATACAAAACAAAATGTTTTTAGAATAAAACAATGTGCTGCTTAACACGTCCTTTCTCTAGGACTTGCGTTGATGGTTTGTTTTGGCCACTAGCTCTAGCACAGTAACATTGTCATTTTTATTATAAAAATATCGATTTAATGTTAAATTTTTATTTTTTCTTTTTTTTTTAGTGCATTAAATGGTCAAGCAAGGTGCATTTTTGGTACTAACAACCCTAAACTGATCTAAATGAACTTATTTTAGCCGGCATTTTAATATTTTGACCAAATATGTTATTAGCTAAAAAATCTACCCTAAAGTTTGTTAAAGGGGTGATGCAAGAGGTGAATTAATGTCCTTGTTTGGGTTGCTATGTTTTAGTGGTGACTTCTTAAGTTTTTAAGGCGACAGGTGTTTTTTGATAAAATGGAAGGAAAAACACTCTCTCATCTAATAAGAGCGACTAAATCCAATTCTTATAAGAATAATTTACAATTGATTACACATACTTCGTTAAATAGAAGAGTTTGAACGTTTTTAGTAAAAATCTATGTTCAATGAAATTTTTCATTAAAATTCGATCTGTATATGAAAAATTTTAAATTGCTTATAATTCGTTAAATAGAAGAGATAGACGCTTGATTACTCATATTTTACATTAAAATTCAATTTTTATGTTAAAAATCGAAAATTGGTTGAAATTCGTTAAATAGAAGAGATAGAGCGAAAATAAAAAAATCTGAGATTACTCAAATTTTTCATCAAAATTTATTTTTTTTTTTTCGAAAAATTTCAAAATCTGAGATCTGTGAACACTCAAATTCTTTATTAAAATTTTTTATATGAAAAATCTATAACTGCTTATAATTTGTTAATAGAAGAGATAGATCTTTGACCGCTCAATTTTTCTAAATCTTAAATTGTTTATAATTCATTAAATATAAGAGATGAATTCAAAATAAAAGAAAATCAGTGATCACCAGTGCAACCAAAAATATGCAAAATCGTATTTTTTCCTGGATTTCAAATAAACCAAACTGTTAGTTATTTATCCGTTTCAGATAATTTTGAGAATTTTGGCATCGATTTGTTAAAGCATATTTTTACATATTTTGGACTTAGTAGCATATTTTGTCATATTTTTATTAAAAATCATTATTTTAGAGCATATATTAGCAATTTAAATGGCATATTTTTTGCATATTTAATACTTAAGAGCATAATCTTAAATATATTACACTAAAGAGCATAATACTATATATTTTATACCTAATAGAAACATTTTTCATATTTTTCACCCAATAGAAATTTTTACATAATTTACTTTTAATGAAATTTTTGTTTTACTGTCACATATGTTTTTCATATTAGATTCCCTAATAATTTTTATCTTATAAATTGATAAACATCTTGAAATTTCCTGATGTAATGTATTTATTAGCTTTAAATATTTTTAAGTGCAGAAAGAAAATATTTTTTGGCAATTGCTAGTAAAAATCAGTTTATAATGAGCATGAATAGTAGACAATTTAAGATTTTGTTGGGAAAAGGGCATATTTTGCGATTTTAAGAGCATTTTTTATGTGCCTATATCATTTTTTAGAGCATATTTTTGGTTGCTCTGGTGATCACTCAAATTTTTCATCAAAATTGAATTTTTTCGAAAAAAAATTAAATTACTAATAATTCGTTAAATAGAATAGATAGAGGGATTTTAATACAAATCTGTGATACTAGACAAATTTTTATCAAAACAAACGTCAAAATCAGTGCGAATCTATACAAGGTAACCTCAATTAAACAGCTGATTACTATTTTTGATTGTTACAGCTGTCAAACTGCATGTATATAAAAACATGAATGAATTCGCCTTACTGTTGTTTTTGTGCAACTGTTTCCACCTTGCATAAAGTGATACGTATAATGTCGACTCTATATTAGACAAATTTTTTTTTTTTCAAAACAAACGTTAAACTTTATGAGTATAAAAATTTGTCTAATGTACACTAAATTTGTCAGTATTATTGCAGCGTTAAAACAAAATTGTCAGTGCTCGATTTATGAAAACTTTGTGTTGACATTTCATGGTAAAAGATGTCATTTTGATTGTTGTTGGAACTTTTTACATGGTTTATTATGACATACGCTTTTCCCTATAATTAATAGAGATAAAAAAATTAAAATCAGTGCAAATCTATACAAGGTAACCTCAGTTAAACAGTTGATTATTATTTTTGTTTGTTATAGCTGTCAAACTGTATATATAAAAACATTAATCAATTCGCCTTATCAACCAAAAATAATAATCGGCTGTTTAAGCCGATATACATTATATAGATTAACACTGATTTGACGTCTTCTTGATAAAAATTTGTCTAGTATAGACACGAGATAAACGCAATAAATAATGTAAATAAACAAAAAATGGCAACTTGTAGTGATTTCTAGTGAGTCCTGACGTTTTTTCTTAATACATGCGATAAATTTGGCAGCACTATAGAAACCGTTATACATGCCAAAATTGTCACATACAAATTAAACAAAATTGCAAAAAAGGGACTTTTTTATTTTATATAAATTTTAAGGAAATTGTATGAGAAATTAAAAATGAGGGTAAATATTACAAATAAAAGGAATCGATTTTTTTTTTTATTTTCTCAAGATATTTTTGATAAATATAGTGTTTTTATTTAGATTTTACGCTCTCAATATCTAAAACAGCGCAACAATGCGGCAGGTGATCCCGTAGTACAGGCATCTTGGCAGAATGAAACCAATGGGAAAAAGGTATTTCAGATAAAACTATGTTAAAAAAATAAAATATAATTTTTTAATAAAACAGGCAATTAATTCTGACAAGAATAATAATGAAACACGAGAAATTCTACGAAATCAAATACACGCAGGCGCCATAAATCAACGGCGCCATAGTATTGCAAACTTAAATACCAGCACCGATCTTATGGGCACCAATATTAAACTACTTTTAGACAATATTGATGAATCGAT
Source organism: Protocalliphora azurea (assembly GCA_932274085.1). Classification (NCBI taxonomy): domain Eukaryota; kingdom Metazoa; phylum Arthropoda; class Insecta; order Diptera; family Calliphoridae; genus Protocalliphora; species Protocalliphora azurea. The sequence goes on along the minus strand of OW026521.1, from coordinate 10,363,324 downwards.
TAAAAAAATAAATGTTGTGGTGGAATTTACCAGTATGGATTCACTGTGGCTGACACGCGTCTACAAAACCTATGAGAATGATATGTGGCACAAGAAAACGCGTCTGGATGTTTTCGGCAAAAATAAATGGTTATACTATTGTCATTTGTGTAACAACGTGGAGTATAAAACATTTCAAAGCATCAAGACTCATTTAAATGAACATTTGAAATTCTATCCTTATGTGTGCAAATTATGTTGTAACAAATATACAAATCGTAAGTCGGCCACCAAACATTTGAGACGTATTCATAATATCGAGAAGGACGAATGGAATGATTGTTTGACGAGTTAAATGAAGCGGACGAAGACAATTTTTGGCTGGAACTGAAATTGTTTTATAGAGAAAGAGCACAAAAGAAGTTATTTTTCCGGGTGTTATATGGATTAATTTTAATTTGGACTTGTTTGGACAAAAAGCACAGGTGATGAATTTATTCTCTTTTTTTTTCCTTCCTTAAAATTTGATTTTTTTTTTTTTTTTTGTTATTTTTTAATATTGTTTTATATATTCTTTATATTCATTTACAAAATTTTAATTGTTTATTTTCTGCTTAATTGTATATTTTTATTTCAATTTCTTGCTGCACTTTTTTTAAATATTTTACAAGTTGTATTTATTTTATCTCAAAACTTCTTAATTCAAAAAGTTTATATGTATAAAAAAAATATATTAATCAAGGAAATAATTTTTAATTCCATTTTTTTATTTATTTATTCTTATTCCCCCATAAATTATAGTTTTACACTTATTTTGCAAAATTCTTGAATTTTTTAAAAATAACAATTTTTTCAAGGTGAGGCGGAGTGTTTTACAAAATAAGGGGGTAAAACTATAATTTAAAGTTAATATTTATTTTATAAAAATTCTTTAAATTCCTAAATTCTTTCAATTATTTTTTAACGATGTAGTTTAAAATTATTTTTTTAAGCTATTCTCTTAAATCTGTGCTTTTATTACTTTTTTCCTAAATTTTTATATTTGAATACAATTTTAATAAAATTTACTTTTCCATGCCTCAAAAATTTAATTTAGGGATTTATTAAAAAATTTATAAAGGGGATTTTTCATATTTTTATAATTTTCATTTTAGGTAGGTAGGTAAAGAAGGGTTGCACAGCACTCATAAGAGTTCTTGTGCATCCACTCGGAGACCATGAGGTCCATTGTGAGTCCCTTCGTGAAGAAGATAGAAATAAACTACAGATAGGATATAGATATAGTGGAGAAAGAGCCGAGACCAAGAGAAGAATAGAAAGAATTTGAAAAGAAGAAGTACTACCTCCCCGTGTCGCTCGCTCTAGGCCAGCGACCCCCTCTTAGCCAGCCTATTCCCATGACAAATCCTATCAGTCTATCGAGATCTAATCTCGATATACTGTCCAATTCGTCAAGGAATCGACTGCCTAACCATTTCTGCCTACTCAGTTGTAGACATGGACAGTGACATATAATATGCTCCACCGTCTCCAGCTCCTCATTATCTTCGCACATTCTGCAAAGACCGGAGGAGCTCCTATCCCAATTCCCTATCATTCCCCCTATGGGACAATGACCTGTCAGAACACCTATCATAGTCTTCAGGTTTCCCCTTTTCATGCTTAAAAGTAGATTCGTATCTGCTTTATCAAGTTTGGGCCATAGGACCCTTGATAATCTGCAGTCCGTTCTACAATTCCATGCATGATTGGTTCTATCCCGAATCCACTCCCCAACTAACCTGAAGTAAAAGCCCAGAGGTGGTCTCACACCGCTTTCACTTGCAGTCCTATCCAAAGCTGAGCCGTTCCTAGCCAATTCGTCAGCTACCTCATTGCCATTTATCTCGCAATGACCCGGTACCCAGCAGAGTCTGATACGATAATTCCTCATCAATCTCCTAAGAGCTCTCTTACAGTCGTTAACTAGCCTAGACTTGACAAAATGTCCTTTCAAGGCCTTCAGCGCCGCCTGGCTATCCACATACAGAGTTACCTCTGTATTCACTTCAATGTTCCCTGCAATCAATTCTGTGGCCCTAAGAATACCTAGAATTTCCGCCTGGAACACACTACAACTATCCGGGAGTATATACGTCCTCCTGATGTTTCCCTCAACTAGATACACACCCGCACCAGTGCCTGTATCCATTTTGGATCCATCAGTGAACACCGATACTCCACTGAATAGTTTCTCCCTACCTGACCATTGGTTCCTACTTGGAATAATCAGTATAGGATTTTCCCCGAAATCGACCTCCGTGCACATATAGTCCGTGGATCCAGAAGGAACCAGGGTATGTCCACCGAGATTGACCTCGTTTAAAAGTTTGGAATGTCGATAGGCTGATCGGTCTAAAATCCTTAGGTTTCCAGTGGCCAGCCTTACCCGCCTTAGGTATGAAAATTACCCTAACCTCTCTCCACCTCCTTGGAATATATCTTCTAATAAGACACACACTAAAAAGCTCAGTGAGAAGTTTTAGTACCGTGTCGAAGGTTCGAAGGTGTTTACCGCCCATGCTACCTTATCCATCGAGACTATGTCACCAACTACTTCACTAAGTTCCCTATCAGATACACAATCCGAGAATCCCAATATCCGTCCCGCCTGTGCATCTGCCTCTAAGTTCCTACAGCCTGAAAAATGAGTTTCCATAAGTAAACTCAGGGACTCAGAGCAAGACTCCTTCCATGTGTTATCCGCACGCTGAATATATCCAGGAGCACTAGGATCCTTGGATAAAATTCGCCTGAATCTGGATAACTCATTAACGGAGTCAATGGACTCACAGTAATTCCTCCATGAGTCCCTTTTTGCCCTCTTAATGTCCGCCTTATACCTATTAAAACTTTCCCTATAGCTGTTCCAATCCTCACACTTGCGTGTCAGTTTCGCCCTATTGAACAACTTCCTAACGGTTGACCTTTGGTCCCTAAGTTCCTTGGTCCACCATTTAGGCTGTTCTCTCTTTCCCGGAAATATTACCGGACAAGTTAGTTCATAGCTTCTCCTAACTTTCCCTGTGAAGTCCTCCACTAAACTCTCAACTCCCTCTGATGACAATTGCCATCCTGGAGCGGCGTTTAGTTCCCTATCCATAATGGCCCTAAAGGAGTCCCAATCGGTCCTTCTGGAGTTCCTATATGGTTCTCCCCTTGGCCTCGCGAAATCTAAACTGAAGGATATCCTGGTATGATCCGAAAAGGAACATTCACTATCCACCCTCCAGTTCTTGATGTATTCACCCCTAAAGTTCGTCAGTGTTATATCTATAACTGCCTCTCTATCTTTAGTTCTGAATGTGGGCACATTACCCAAGTTACAGATAAAAAGATTGTTAGTAGTTATAAAATTGAAAACTAACTCACCTCTCTCGTTGATATCGGCGCTACCCCACTGGCAGTGATGTGCGTTAGCATCGCAACCGAGTACCAAATACATGCCTCTTCTCTTTGCATACTCTGTTAATCTGCACACCATATCACCCGGTGGGTTGGCCCCATCGTAGGGCATATAAACGGAGGCGAGTGCGAGTTTCCTCCCGTCTCTATCCTCTCTATTCACGACCGTTAGGTCTCCATTGCTGAAAGAATGAAAGTTTATAAAATTTAACTCATTCCTAGCCAGTATACACGTTCTTACCTTATCCCCAGGGGATGGTACAAAAAGTGTATACCCCTTGACACTTAATCCACATACCCTGGTGTTGTTGATCCATGGCTCTTGGATTAAGGCCACATCCACTTTGGAGTCGACAAGGTTCATCGCTAATTCGATAGAGGCTGTTTCACAGTGATGCAAATTAATTTGCACCACTTGTAGCCTTATTGGTACTGTCAGGTTTCGGATACCGGAACCTGATAGTGCCCAGACCGAAATTAGCGATTCCCCCCATAGACTCCAATTTCCTGAGAGACTCCTGGTCTATAGCAAACCTGAAGTCTCTTCCGAGGTTCTCTTTACAAGTCAGAGAAGCTAACAACTTCCACTGACTTGTATCCAGACCCTCAATCTGGTTGACCAGTACTGTCAGTATAGTTTCCACCGGTTTTATGGGTGGTGGAATCCACACTGTCACTACTGGTCTCAGGGGCAACTCAGATGCTAGTATCACATCCAGTTTCGCCTCTGGACAAAGGCTGGCACACTTGGCAATTGTGGCCTTGAGAAATTCAAGTGATTTCTCATTACCACAATTGACAGTTTTGACACCCTTTGACCAGTCCGCGCCTTTGAAGGACACTTCATCCGGCCTTCCTTTCATTAAGGCGATCTCGTCGATGAGCCTATCTTCAATCGACCTCCATAGATCCGTGCTAATCCTCCCATCTGTGTCAGTACGGTCTATGACAGCCGCCTGAAGATATTCCGGCTTCATCAACTCCTTCGCCTTTTTCGAGGTCGAAGGCTTGTCGTCACCAGATCTAGCTCTCTTAATGACCTCCTTTTGGGGGCCTTTAAGAGATCCAGTCGGTGTGTGACTCGCCTTCTTGGCGGTAGGGACTGGTTGGTCATCGCCAGACCTAGCTCTCTTAATGACCTCCTTACGGTGATCCTTAAGAGAGCCAGATGGCTTATGACCAGCCCCACTACCAGCATTCTTTATCGTCTTCTTTTGAAGACCTTTAAGAGAGCTGGGAGTGTTGTTTGCCGCACATTTCCTACTGGTAGAGGGTTGGTCGTCTCCAGACCTTGCTCCTTTGGTGCTTGATTCACCAGAGTTGCCGGATGGTATACGATCAGCCCCCTTTTTTGCAGTGATAGCCAGCCTTCCAGTTTCCACCGATCGTTCCGAAGATGTGATAGGTTTAATTGGTCGGCTGCTATCATTGCCTTTATCTTTGGACTTCATTGCGACCCCTGACACGTTTCCTATGCTCTCCAGAGCATTTTCCGGAATGGTGTCAAATATCGCATTTAGTCCTTCGGGATAAGACATTCCCAAGATAGCTGAGGTCGAGCCATAGATTTTTTCAAATCTGATCACACTCTTCCTATGCCTCTTGATAAGGTATTTATCCCTACCACTGACTGACGACAGATCCCTCTTAGCCATCTTATTAAGAAAGATCAAGGAGGATCTGACGTCATTCTTTGCTTTTTCCTCTTTTGTTCGGCTGTCGACGACGGCAGTTACACATGGTTTTACCGCATCTTGCCGAACTATTTTTGAACCCACCTGTCCACCATCCCGAGCGGATGACACCTCGGATGCTGGAGAACTCCTTTCCTGAGCGTGAGCTGAAATCATTGTAATTTCATGCTCCTCATCAGAAAAGAGAGAGAGATCCTCCAACCTCTCCGAATTGCCCGTCCCCCCGAGAGAGTCTCCAGGTGAGCTCAAGAGGTCGTCTGTTCCGGCCAGTTCACTCAATAATTGTCCCTCCTGAGCAATTATGTCCTCGTGAATTCTTAAAAGGTCAGAGTCAGTGTCCGAAACTCCTACTGAAACTGCCCTATTCTCCTCCACATCCTTTTTATTAAAATTTTCCCTGATACTAATCTTGGTCCCACGAAAATGCACGTACTAAGTGGACCATCTCGCGCAGTGACGGCATACGCGGACTAGGCTTTTAAAATTACAACCAACCCGTGCCATGGGCGTTGGAGGGGAGCTGTTAACGATTAGTTTCTTTAAGCACTAACTAACCATGCAGATCCTCGGCACTGCTACCTCTCACCTTGATCTTAAAAGTGCACTTAATTTATTTGGTCCGCGAGAACTTCTATGAGTTTCTAGGTTTAGATGTAATGCTTAGGACCCGACTATTGTCAGTACATGGGGATCTGTAACCAAAAGGCAAGTGATCTCCAGTTTGCTGGCTACAATCGGATCAGAAGCCTTACATCCGAAACCCCCTATCCGCCACCTGGGGAACACGTCCGATGGGAGTAAATAAGTAAAGACTCTTAAAATTTTCATTTTAAGAAAATAACCTTTGATTTAACAAAAATAATAATTGTCTCGTGATTTTATTGGCTGAAAAAAAAAACTTCATCAATTTCCATAAAATCTATATTTTCTTTAGTTATCTATAAAAAGAAATTATCAAGACTTGTTTGTCATCAATTTTTAAACATAAAGCAGTAATCAAAAAAATTCCTGAAAAATGTACTTGAAAAATACCTATCAATTCAAATTTTTTTTTTTTTTTTTGATTAATTTAAAAAATATTACTTGTGAACTATTTCTTTATCAAAATCCCTTACCACCAAAAAGTAACGAAAAAACAATGACATTGGCAGTGATGTTTGTCTGTTTGTATTGCTTTGACTCTATAGTCTATTTAAAATTTGATTATGTTTTGTTATCATTTTTTTTATTATCCTACCCTAATCTTATTTTATTTATTTTTATTTTATTTTTTTGTTATTTTATGTTAGTTTTTTTTAGTTACTTTGCTGTTGGTTATTTTTTTCTTATTAACGATTTTTTTTTCTTTATTTAAAGGTTTTTTTTTTAGTTTTTGTGAATTATTTTTCGAGGTTAAGTATTGCTATAAAGTTTTTGATTGATTATGGTTTGTCTTACAAATGTAAAGATATATGCACATGTTCATAAACAATTTTTATACCCTTCAACATGAGTAGGTTGTTTAACGTTTCGTTTGTGATTTTTACATTAATAAATTTTGATCCTTAAATTTATTTAGAAATATAAATATAAAATTTATTGAAAATTTTTTACCGTGTTTAAACAAATGAGCATTGTTATATAATATTAATTATTTTACTGATGAAATATAAAAGTTCAATTTATTATTCCTTTATTTTGTATATTTAAGATCAGGGGCCGTAACTGAAGTCTTTTAACATTTTTTTGTTTATTATAAAAGCCAGAGAATTTCTTTTTTTTTCACTTTTATATTTTTTAAGCGAAAATAATAATGCTATGGATTTTTATTTATTCGAGATGACATGTTATTTTGTATTTTTTTTTTTTAAAGAAATATAAACGTTATTTTCTATTTTTATTGATTGTATTTTAAAATACAAAAAAAAAAATCGTCTAAATAAAAAAACACCAAAACGGAAAAAAACTCAAAATATAAAAAAAGGGAAAAATGGAAAACTATTTTCAAAAAAATTGGCAAAATGAAAAACATCGCGAAAACTAAAAACAAAGATCACTAAAACGAAAAAAAAAACAAAAAACTCCAAAATAGAAAACAGAACACCAACATAAAAAATTGCCAAAACAAAAATATCCAACATAATAAATAGCTAAAATGAAAAGAATCCAAAAAAAAAATCGCCAAAACAAAAAAGCCAAAATAGAAAAAAAAAACACCAAAATTGAATAAAATTTCCAAAAAGAAACATAAAAATATCCAAAATAAGAAATAATTGCAACACGGAAAAAACGTCAAAACGAAAAAATCTCTAAAATAAAAAACCTGTCGTAATAAAAAATACTAAAACAGAAAATTGCAAAACTGAAGAAGTTGTCAGAACAAAAAAAGAAAAAAAAACGCCAAAATAAAAAAAAACTTAAAACGGACAAAACAAACAAAAATGGCTAAAATTAGAAATTCCAAAACTGAAAAATTCGCCAAATCAAAGAAGCCAACATAAAAAATAACCAAAAGTGAAAAAATTGCCAAAACAAAAGAAACCAACATAAAAAAATAGCCCAAATAATCGCCAATACGGAAAAACTGTCAAAACGAAAAAAATCGCCGAAATAAAAAACATTACCGAAACAACGAAAAAAAAACGGCAAAATGAAAAAATCGCAAAATATTAACACCAAAATAGAAATGTTGCCAACACTGAAAAAATCGCCAATATAAAAACCAACATAAAAAATAGACAAAATGGAAAAGAATCGCAAAAACGGCGAAAAAGCCAAAATAAAAATTTTTCGCCAAAAGGAAAAAACCGCCAATACGAAAAAAACTCGCCAAATAAAAGAAAATTGCCAAAACGAGAAAAATTTGAAATAACAAAAAAGACGCAAATTAAAAAAAACGCCACCACGAAAAAAAATCGTCAAATCGAAAAAAAAATCACCAAAATAAAAAATCCTCCAAAAACGGAAAAACTCTAAAAGGAAAAAAAATGGTACAAAATGGAAAAAAGTCACGGAAGATAGTTATTACAGTTACTCAGTTTTTTTTTTAGAAAACCATGTTTGAAAGGTTTTTAGTTATTTTACAGATTATAATTGATTTGATTAGTATTTGGTTAGTCAATCGTTAAACGTTTCTACTAACATTTATTTCTGTAAAAATTATTTTATGATTTTTATTTTTCGCGCTGAAATAAAAGTTATTTTGTAATAAAAAATCTTTAAAAACGAAATAATCGTCCAAAAGAAAAATTCTAAAACTAAAAAAATTTTAAAGATTTTAAATATCTAAAATCTGTTTTTTAAAGTATAAAGTATGATTTTAGTCTACTTTTGTACTATTTATAAAAACATTAAAAAAAGCAAATTACGACAGACCGACGGACTCTCAGGTATATATATATATTCGATGGAGTAACATACATACCTTCATATATATATATATATATACCTTTGCTGTTATACAAATATTTATAGAGGGCAAAGCCTAAATAAATGTCTTTCATAATTTGTTTTTATAATTCAAAAAGTTTTCAATGTAGATTTTTATAGGGATTTTCCATCATAAAAATTCATTTTTTCGAAAAATGTGATTTAAGAATGTTGTAAAGAATCTTAACTTACTATTCAAACATTCTTTATAGAACGTTTTCACAAAAATTCTTTCACCGCCTGACCGTGAAGTTTTTGAACTTTAAGCTATGTTCCATTATAGAAGTTATTAACTATAACACTTATTACGCAAATTTAGAACTTGCACTTGTTTTGATACGGACTGTAAAATTCGCTATGCTAATTTTTAATTCATGTGTCTGTTTCACGATTATTTTATTATGTTGAGCATGATTTTATGACTTAATATTTATTTTTTATCTCCCTCATTATTTTTAAATAAAAACACAATTTTTGGTTTTTTTTTTTTTTTTTTTTTTTTTTGTATTCTATTAAATATCATTTAATTTTAATATTTTGGCAACAGTTTAAACTTAAAAACTAAACAAAAATATATATAGCAATATAAATGTGATAATATACACAAACAAATTAAGTCGATTTAACATAAAATAAATACATATTATTTATTTTAGTAAAAAATTCTAAATAACATGAATTAGAATTCAAGGACTTTTTTAATATTTTACGACTTAAATTGTTTTAAGCTAATGCCTCAGTTACAATAAAACAAAAGACTTATTAAATTTGGAGTGTTTTAGAAAATAAACATATTTCACTTTAAGCAATTTTTATGCTCCTTCAACATAAGGCCAACAACACCTTTAAGACACAAATTATATTCTTTAACAAAAAAAAAATTTTTTTTTTTTTTTAGATTGTCCTCAATACTTGAATTATATATAGTACTTTATATAATGCCAGTTTGTATCTAAACTATAAAATACGTAATAAATATTTTTTTAATAATTCTAATAATGTTTTTTTTTTCAGTTTGCATCGGTTTCTGTCATCAATACAGGTTTAACTTCAATATTTTCATCATCAGCTTTGATTTCAAATTTTAATTTTGTCAATTCTTTTAGTTCACCATCAACTTCGGGCGTTTGACCTTCCTTAACGACCTTAACAGTATCGGGATATTTATTAACATTATTGCCTAATTCTTGAGAAAATGATACAACAGTTTTGGGTTCAAAGTTTACTCCCTTTTCGCCTTTAGGATCGGGTGCAGGTATTGTTGGTGTATATAGTCCATTAGTATGGGATATGGTAATTTCATGTGATGAAGTTTCAGTATGGGAAGAGTGACCATTTTGTAGGGATTGTTGTTGTTGTTCTATTTCAACGCCATTAGTATGGTGAACTTCAACTTTAGTTTCATTATGACCATTTTGTTGTGTTTCTAAAGTTCCTTTTCTTTCAGGTGATTCTTCTTTAGGAGTTTCTTCTGATTTAGCTGTTTCTTCTTCTGCAGCTAAAGGTGAAACTACAGCCTCTACAGCTGCTGATTGTTCTTCTTTAGGAGTTTCTTCTTTTGCAGCTAGAGAAGTAACTACAGCCACGACAGGTTTTGTTTTTTCTTGAGTGTTTTCCTGTTTTTCTTCTAGTAAATCTGGTTTATTTTCCTCAGTTTCCTCCAGTTCCGTTTTATCATCATCTTCACCCTCTACCGCCTTATTAACCTCCTCAATGGCTTTGGCTACTTCTTCCTCTTCGGCATCATGGCCATTCAAAGTCACGGGCTCAGCTTTAACACACTCTTCACTCTTTTCATTTTCTTTTTCAACTTCAGTTTCTAGATGTTGCTCCTGCTCTGCTTGTTCTTGCGTCTCTTCCTCCTTAATATCTTCTGCATGCTCAACGGCTGGAGGTGGTATTTCCAAACCTGGCTTAACAGCTGGACTAGCCATGGTTTCTACAAATGATTGGCGATTAGGACTAGAAGGAGAAATCATTACTTGGGTGAAGTAGCCGCTACGTCTATTTTCAAAATCTAATATATTTTGATTGGCCAAACGTTCTTGTATACGTCTTTGTCTCAATATAAACTCGGGAACATTTTCATTTTCCTCACCCTCTCTTACCTCGGTAGACACAACTTTGGCCCTTCTTAAAACCACTTTAGAGGCTTCATTATCTGCAGCATTATTATTGTTATTACTAAGACCGTTTTGTGGTAATGTTTGTTTAGTGGCCAAACTAATATTGGAAGGCTTGAAAACCCCATTAAAGGTAGTACTCTTAACCAAAAATTCATTGTTGTTTTTTACCTCGTTAACTGGAGGAGGAGATAAAGGATTGGAATTTCCATTCAGAGCCTTAGGGGATTTTTGTATGGTAAAATTGGGTTTACCATGATTAATTAACAATTTAGTGGCAGGTGAGGGGGTTTTATCGCCATTAAGAGATAAACCAGGACGTAGTTGTATTTTGGGTCTGTTAGCATCAGTCATATTGTTGTTAGTGTAGCTGTACAAGTTACGTTGTTGATATAGGGGCAACACTGAAAAGAAATAGGATTATATTTAAATTTAGTAAAAATGTCAAATAGGAAGTTGTATAGAAAAAAAAGCTTTATAAAAATTTTAGAATGTAATGATTAAGTAGAATCATGATGTCATTTTATTATAAAAGAAATATTTAACATTTCCACATTTAAATGAGTAATACAAATTCGTAAGATAAATCACAATGAACCAAAATATTGATTTTTTAATCCAAAACTCTTGAATGTGTAATGAAATACAAATAAAGCTTATTTGGGTTTATGAAAAACTGACTATTAAACCAAATTTGGGTATAAACGAAGAAAGCCAATTTTGGTTCAAATAAAATCATACAATTTAATATAATTTGGGTTTAAATAAAGATCCAATATTAATCGAAGTTGGGTTCAAAATCAGGGGATTTCACAGACAACTCGAACAACAACAAATCTCACAATATTAAGCAAATTTAAAACACAATGCGCTCAACAAAGAGCGTACGCTGAAAAAATTCACCAATCACTAAATATGTTAGTAAACAATTATGTTAGTATTCAATTAAAAAGTTTTTTTTATTTATCAATTAACAAAAGCTATAAAAAATGAAAAGCAGAAAATTTTTTCCAATTAAAAAATTGATCAAATTAATCAAGTAGATGATTGAATAAATCAAAAATTTAAGTGAGAGATAAAATTTTACTTAAATTTTATTTTCATTTTATATTTACTTGAACATATTTATTAAATTTAGATGCAAAATGAAACAACTGCGTTAATTGAAAAATATACGGTAATAATTTTTTCTATATACGAATATCAAAATTCGATTAGTTTTATTTTTGCAAAAATACATTAAAATATTTACGTTTCTCTCTTTGTGCCGCTTATTTGTAATTAAAAACTTTTGAATGAAGCTATTTGGTTATAAATTTAGACTTAAGATTAACGCTATTTACATATACATATCTATGTCTTTATATAATTAATAGACAAACACAATTTTTTTGTAATTCATTTTACGCTCACAGTATACATCAGATTTTAATATATAAAATATACCATTAGAAAGGTATTTTCTCATAGATGTGCAGAATATATATTTTTTGAAATCCGTTCAGTATTTTGAAAGTTATAAGCAGTGAAACTTCTTACTAACACATATACCAGAGTCACATATATGTACATACATATGTGTATAACCCGTAAATAAAACAGCGACTCAAATTACACTGATCGGCAGAAAAATCATCATTTTTTATCTTGAATTTTTATGGGCGTGTCTAATATTTCCCCCTTTTTAGGATAAATAAAACTCCAATATATGCCGAATAAACTTTTCTAAAAGTTAAGTTAGAAATGGACAAAATTTTTCTCCCTAAAAGTTATTAAAAATATAAAAATGGCGGATTTTATCTTTTATCGTTTTATAATTAAAAAAGAAATATATCAGCAAAAAAAAACTACAAAATGAAGAAAATTCACCAAAATGGAAAAACTCTAAAACGGAAAAACGACAAAATGAAAAAATCGTCAAAATGGAAAAAACCCTGAAATGAAAAAAACTCCAAAACAAAAAACTGCCAAATGAAAAAATCACCAATCGAACAACTCTAAACCGGAAAAACGTCAAAATGAAAAAATCACCAAATTGGGAAAAAATCCCTTAAATGAAAAAAACGCTAAAACAAAAAACAGCCAAATGAAAAAAAATGTCGAAATCACAAAAAATCGTCAAAACATAGAAAAATCGTACGCATACATCCAATTTTAAGAAAAAGTATAACATTCGGTTATATCACAGAATAGAAATTCGTACGAAAGGGAAAATAAGATTAACTTCTACAGAAAACTACACAAAAAATTTCGTTTTCAGTCCACATAAAAGTAGTAAAATGGAATTGATATTTTCATCGCATTTAAATGTATGAATGAAACCTTTAAAAATTAATCTAAACAAATGATTAATATTAACAAATTTTGTAAGAAATTTAAGCATTTTTTTTAATTAACAATATGTCGACAAAAACTCTTTTTGATAAGTGAATATATATATATATATATATTAAACTTTTATTTCAATACTATAAGAGTAGCAGAGCATCCCAGGTATAACATAGTATAAATAAAAGCGAAACTATTAAAGGTAATAAAAGTTTAAATAAGACATTAAAGCTATTTTTGGTTTCAATGAAAACCTTAGATTGATTTTTTTTACATAAAAGTTGTTGTGATTGGAAGGTCCAATATTCTAATATTTTTTTAATTAAATTGGAAACAAAAGCATGTATTTGTAGTATATTTTAGGCTTTTAGTCTCAACAAAAAAATTACTTTAAATAACAATTTTGTAACAATTTGTTAGAATACTATTTATTTGCTTTTAACAACATAATCAGATAATCAGGAAGTTCATTAACATCATAAACACGCAAATGTGTGTTTACTTTAATTTTCTATAAGAAAACATAATTATAATAAGTTACTAACCATTTTCTATGGGTGTGAAATATTTGTTTTAAACAATAATTGCTAAAGTTTTGAGTAAAAGCGACAACAATACAAAAAAAAAAACAACTTAGTGTTTGTTTTGTTTTGTTGTAAATTAATTAACAAATCAAACATATATGAATTTAAAAAAACAGGCGCACCTTTAGGAAATAAAAAATAAGACATAAGAATAGAAATTGCAAATGAGAACTTAAGACCATAAACTAAAATTTATAAAGAAATATAATAAAAAGTTTATTTTAAATAAAAAAGGCATCACGTGATAAAGAAAAATTATCAAATAATTGCTTTAATTACTTATAAGGTTTTAAAATCAATTACTTTGATAAATTACACACATTTGCAAAATGTTAATTAAATAATTTTTCTAAAGATCACGTTAATGGTTTTAAATAACAATTAACACATGATTATTTAAAAAGTCTTAAAATTAAAATTTGTTGTTTTTGGCTTTAAACTAATTTTTGATTGACTGGCTGGCAGACAGTTACTTGAAGTTAAAGTATCCAAGTTTTTTTTTTTTTATTTTATATATTTGTCAAGGCATATTGTTAAGTAGTTATAGTTTCTATTATCTTTATTTTTGTGTAAATTAAGTCAAATACTTATATATACGTTCAATTTGTTTGCCAAGATTGTTTTTTTTTTTATTTATTTTTATTTCATTTACTATAAATTAAAATTAATTTAATTTATTTTGATTTGAAGGTTAAAAAAGCAATCAAATGTACAATATTTATAATTTATTTGAAGGTATTATGTGTACATTGTATGCATGTATTTGATTTAAAGTGTGGGAAAAGTATAAAATTAAGGTAAACTGGATACAAAAAAAGCCTGTTTAAAATTCTGAATGATTTTAAATTTAATAATTTGTTAAAAAAAATATATATAGTTTTAAACCAATTCCGAACTAAATAAGTTTAATTTTGGTTTAAAACAAAAGGCTTTCAAACTAAGATTTAAAGGTTTTAAATAATGAACTGCAGTTAAGAATAATTTGTCTTCAAAAGCCTAGGATTGAAATTAAATTTTAATAAAGACCTATCTATATTAAATCTTATTTAGCAGCAAATAAAAACCTAATTTATTATTAAAATTGTTAAAAGTTTCTTAGGAATTACCCATATTCACGTTTATCTTCAGTGCTGACAGCTGAGGGGATTTTTTTCCAAATTGATGATTTAAACTTTCATTTAGGGACAAATTTTTGTGAAGTGATTTGGGAATTTTCGTAAATTATATAGATTTTTTTTATTAATTTATAGATTTAATATTTTTTTTTTATTTGTAGACAATTAATTTTAATTTTTAAGGAAAAATTTCGATAAGTTTTAATTTTTATAAACAATTTCGATAAAAAAAAAACTTCGATGATTTTCTTTTAAAAAAAAATTTCAATGAATTTTCTATTTATAGAGTCAAATTATTCTTTATTTATTGAAAATATTAAATTGATTTCTATTGAATTATTTTCTGTTAAAGATAATTTCGTTAAATTTTCAGTTAACATAAAAATTCAATAAATTTTCTTTTACTGGAAACTTTCGATAAATTTCTTTTTTTTTTAGAGAATAATCGATATTTTTCTAGAAAACTTTCGATAAACTTTCTTTTTATATAAATTTTTGATAAATTTTCTTTTTATAGAAAATATTTTTTTTTTTTTTTTTTTTTTTTTTGTTAGACAATTTTTCATACATTTTCTCTATAGAAAATTTTCGATAGATTTTCCTTTTATAGAAAATTTATTTTTTTATGGAAATTTTTTGATAAATTATCTTTTTGATAAATGTTCTTATAGAAAATTTTCGTTAATGTACTTTTTATAGGAAAGGAAATTTTCGATAAATTTTATTTTTATAGGAAATTAATTTTAAAAACAATGTTCGTTAAATTTATTTTTATAGAACATTTTTAATGATTATTAGCCATTTAGAGAAAATTTTCAAAATATTTTCTATAAAAATATTATTTTATACAAAAAAACACGCAAATAGTTTAATTAGTTTTATATTAAACATTCTGGGGGAAAATTTTTAATTTACATTTAAAAATTAGTATATTTAGAAAAATGGAGATTAAGTTTGGTGACTAAGGCAAAATTTTTCTTTATAATTCTTTCTTTTCATTGCTCATATTCACTATATAATAATTGTTTTTTATAATATTTATATTTCCTATAGTTTATTCATTTACAAAGACTGGCTAAAAAACACAAGCTATTTATTTTTCTCGGTTAATTATTCAATAATAGTATTTACAACACATAGACACATTCATACTATATACTTAAACAATAACCAATTGTTAAGGTCATTATTATTAAAACAAAATTTATATAAATATTTAACTAATTTAATAGACATCAACAACATCTCAGTCTCAAGTCATAGTCATTATAGATAAACAATTCATTTTATTATTTAACTAAAAGTCAAACTATTATCTAAATAGTTACACATAAACTATTTTGAAAAATATGATTATTTAACTCTAGTAAACTATGTATAATTAGCAGAGCGTTTAACTATTCATAAATTTAATTAACAAATATTTAGCTTTCTTAAAAAACAAAATAAGTTTAAAGTTTTTATTTCAACGTCAAAGTTTTCATAAAAAAACTAAATTCTAATGCATATAATTATTAAGCAAATGCATGACTCATATTTTAGAAAAACAAGAACATTTAAAAATTAAATATGCAACAAAAAATCAGCATTTACTTAAAATGTTGAATTTATGAGAGAGAGAAAAAAAGTAAATTTAACTTTTATATTATAAAATTGACATACTAACTTATATTGTTAATAGTAAACAGGTATGGAAATTGAATTAAAATTTTAAAATTAATATAAAACTTAAAATTAATTCAACATTAGAGAAATATGTTATATTAAAGAATTTTTCTAAGTTCACACACAATAATTTTTATTTCTAATTTTTTTTTTTTTTAACTTGAATTTACGTTCACTCACAAAATTTTTCTTCAGCAATTCTTGCTTTAATTGCCTTTATTTCTTTTTGTTTTGAAGTACCAAAAAGAAAAACAAAACGAATTTCGAAGTAAAGGCAAGTTTGTTCCCTTTCATTCAGAATTTCAGCAAGAACAATTTTCTTGTGTGAACTCAGACTTTTTTAATTTTTTATAATTTTTAGTTGGATAACATAAATTTGATTTCTATTCTTTTTCAACTTTTAGTCTGTTTAATAGTTTTAAATTTGCCAGCCCTGTTTAACAACATATCAATTGTTTTAAACTCAAACATTTGTAGCAGTTGTTATAAGTAATACAAAACAGTTTTTTTATACACTTGAAGGTCATTTGAATATAACTATAATTAGCTGGTCAAATAGAAATTAATGAAATGTTTGGTTGTCTTAAATTCAAAATAAATTGAACACCCACTGACCCTACTATTAGCAACAGCTACTTTAAGAAAACGTAACCAAATTTCATCGTAAATTCAATTAAAAGTTTTTATAAATTATGTATACAAGATGATTTGTTTGAAAAGAAAATTTAATAAGATTCAAAATAAGTTTAATTTATTGGGTCTTTACAAACGTTAATTAGATCCTTATATAATGAATTAACTTCCATTGAAAATGTATATATGTACCTAAATAAGCTTTAATCGTAGGACATTATATTGCCCTTTAGATGCTTTAACTGTATGTCTTTATTTTGATTTAGTTTAGCTTCATTCAAACTTCTTTATGTAGTTCTAAATCGATAAATTCTAGATCTTTAATACAATGTTGCCAAAAAAACGTTAATATAATATAATATAATATAATATAATATAATATAATATAATGTAATATAATATAATATAATATAATATAATATAATATAATATAATATAATATAATATAATATAATATAATATAATATAATATAATATAATATAATAAATGTATAAATAAAATATTTTAAGAAAATCCCCAAATCCCTCCCCACGAAAATATGCCCAAATAAAAGTTTAAATCACCAATTTGGGGACAAATCCTCTCATCTAGCCACACTGCTTTAATATAGTCCCACAATCAGCTTCATTTAAAGATTATTTTTTATTCATTAGTTTCAATAGCTAGTACATTTATAAATTTGTTTATAAGGTTTTAACAAGATAAATCGTGTGTATTTGTGTTATGTGTTTTTATATTGTCTCAAATCAGCTGCAATCATAAGTCTCTTCGTAGTCATAAATTACCTTCAATCATAAGTCTATATAAAATTGTTTATAATTTTTTATCGTGGTCTTTATATAGTATCAAACGAACTTCAACCTTGATCTATACGGTTCCAAATTAACTTTAATGGGTCCTCAAATTGTCCTTAATTAAATGCAAAACCTTGTCTTATATTACTTTCAGTCAGAGGTCCTTTTATATTCCTCTATTATCAATAATCTATTTAGATTATCAAAATGTACACTAATTTTTTTCGTGATCAATTTATTTCGTATACCTACTTTATTAAAAAAATTTCTCAAATCAACACTTCCCTGCAAGCAAAATAATACGAAAACGATTCGTATTGCTCAGAAGAAAAATTTTATTGCCGCAATAGTAACAGGCGATACATCTAAGCAATAAGAAATCAATACGTCTGGATGAAAAATAATCAATATTGCTAGATAATCATTTAGTTGAAAAAAGAAGATACCGCTGGATAATCTTCTAGAAGATATAATAAATATATAGCAAAATTATCAGTAAATCAATCTAAAAATAATAATAAAGAACAATTTTACATCTTGTAAATCATGCAAATAAATGTTAACATCATAAAGCACGTGAAACTAAAGCTCTCACATAAAATATTATTTTATTGCTAAGAGACAAACAAATATCTTCAATAATTTTTGATTTTTTTAATAATTTTTCGACAACTGAAAAAATTGTGACTGAAAAATAAAAGTATTGAATTAATTTCTTCCAGATGATTTCAACGGGATATCATCTGATATTTTGAAGATAAAATATACTATGCAAACGACAAAAAATAAAAATTTTATATTTTTTTTTTTTTTTTTTTTTGTTGTTTATTGCCTAATTTTCTTTAAACTGATAAAAATACAATATTAGAAAAATATTACTTTCATGATTTTCTTCCATATAATAAAAAGAAGATATTGTTTAATTATCTTCTATGAAAGTTATCTTCCAAATGTTTGTGGGGAAATAAATATTTTTTTAAGTTTCCCAAAATGTAAATAAAACATTTGCCAATTGATAACTAAACTTACTTTAAACTATAGTTAAGTTTTAACACTGAGTAAATGTAAAAGTTTAACTGTTAAACGAACTATAACTTTATGAATAAAACCAATTGTAATAATAATTTATAGTGCATGCATATATTATTTTACTTATTTATTTCATAAGAAATTGTTTAAAAATTTCATTATTGTTATAAAATTGTTAATTTTATTTGCTCCGTTTAAATGTGTTGGGAGAAGGTTATTTTCAGGGTTAAATTAAAATTAAATGTTAAAATTTGTATGCAAATATTTTCTTAGTTAATTTAAAATAAAATGTATGTTAGTTACGCTTTAAATTCTTAGATAAACGTTTGAATTTTTCATTTTTGTACCCTTCACATAAAATGAAGAGTATATATAAGTTTTGTAATTTTATACGAAAGTCTTTAAATATAGTATTGGCCAAAACAAAAGCACCGCCTCCCCTTTAAGTATTTTCTATTAACATCGCATTTCTTTGCAAACTAACTTGCAATAACTAAACTTTTTGCACTTCTTTTTAATTTACATGGTAAGTGTCCACAAAACATAAAAATGTTTATTTACTTTTTTCCATTTAAAAGAAAAACGAAAAAAATGTTCAAGTCCGTTAAAAAATTGATGGTCAAAACTTGTTCTCTTAAATGTTCTCTTTAAAAATATAATATAACTTAATGATGCTTGCTAACGGTACTTTAACAAATTTTTTGTAAACGTTTAAATAATTTTCTAGATGAAACACCTACTCAAGGGAATTGAAAAATAAAATAATAAGTGATTTTAAAAATGGTTCATCTCGCCATTAAATTAGTAAAAGGTTTTATATCAATTTCAGCAAACTGGTAACAATTCTGTTTTACATTCCGGTAGAAGACCTTGAAAAACTTCACGAAAAGATGATTCAAGAGTCAAAAGGGCTATTCAAAATGACCCTACAGTTTCCTCCAGTCAAATTAAAAACCAACTAAACTTAAAAATTGTGAAAGGACGATTAGAAGAAGAGCAGTTAAAGCCGGACTTTTCAGCAGACGGCCAGCACGAAAGCCTTTTATTTCATCGAATAATAGAAAAGCCAAAATAGAATTTGAAAAAGCTCAACTTAATTGGACTGTCCAAAAATGGAAAACTGTGTTTGAAAGATTCCGATGGTATTAGTCGTGTAAGAAGGCCTAAAGGAGAAAGATTAAATCCAAAATATTGCATTGGAACTACTAAATATGGAGGTGGCAATATGATGGTCTTGGGATGTTTCTCTGGTCAATGTATAGGGCCAATTTATCATGTAGAGGGTATTATGGATCGTTTTACTCGTATGTGCACAGACATTTTAAGTAATGTTATGTTGCCTTACGCTGAGGAAGAAATGCTACTAAAGTGGAGGTTTCAGCAGGATAACTATCCAAAAAACACCTCAAAGCACTGTAAAACTTGGTTCCGCAACCAAAATATAGAAATTATAGGTTGGCCTGCTCAATCACCTGACCTGAACCCCATCGAAAACTTATGGGAATTCGTTAATTTGAAAATTAATAGAAACAATTGCAAAACAAAAATGGATTTATTATGCGTGGGAATACCACAGGAAACAATTGATAATTTAATCTATGTCCAAGAGATGCGAGGCAGTAATAAAATCTAAAGGATTTCCAACCAAATATTAAAAAAAAATCGAGCTTTCTGTTGAATATAAGGGGGTGTTTATGTTTTATCAAATCAGTTTTTCAATATTATGAATATTTTTTTTAATTTTTTTTTTTTTTTTTTTTTTCTTAAAACAGGAATTTGAATATCTATTCTTATGTTTTTAAAATACTCCCTATAAAGGTAAATAAAAAGTATAAACACTTTTAATATTAATTACTTTTTTATTGAATAAAATTATGCTCAAGCTGAAACTGAAAAGGGGATGCTTTTGCTTTGGCCAATACTGTATATATCCAGGGCCTTAAATTAAAAAAAATATTCGTGATTGTTATGATTACTTTTAAGAATATATGTCTATCTTTCCGTCTGTATGTTGAAATGGATTTTTTGAAGGCCATAGTCCAATAAATACTTTTCTCTTTCAACACATATGTGGCACATAGTCTCGAAAATCTTGGTATTGAAATTCAGCGAAATCCGTAAACGATTTTCTAGAGCAGCGTAAAAAAGTTTTGCAATTTTCTTTGCCCAAATTTAATAGTATTTTCTATTTCACATACAATAATATATAAATATTTTTCTATTAGAAAGTTGTGAGACTGAATAGTTTAGAGGAAGTGTTCTAGACTACAAACCGTTATGCCTGAGTTCATATCCCAGGGACTCGTTATAAATTTTTTTCCTAAAAAATATATATACAAAATCTTTCATTATTAAAAAAATTAATTTGGCGAGAATTTCTAGACACGTTTTGATGTTTTTTTTTTTTTTTTTTATAAAAAAGTATTATTTAGATTTGAGTTGCGTTTTATGTGTCATTTACATCAAACAAAAACTAGTAGTTTTTTAAACATAATTTATTCACAAAATATACAAATATAATAAGACAATTCAAGAAATTTACAATTTAATTTTGTTCAATACATATAAAAGCTCAAAGTTCTAAAATCAACTGAGCAGGCTGTATCATAGATAGTTAATAGTTTTTATTTGGTTTTCAATAAAAACTAGATGAAAATGGCTTTTGATTTGTTTTAGTTTGGTGTAAACGTTGTTCCATACAAATCAAAAAACATTTTCGTCTAGTTTTTGTTGAAAACTAAATAAAAGCTACTAAAATAATTATTTATGACACAGCCTGTTAAGCTGATTTCAGAACAGCAAGCTTTCATATAATATGAAAAAAATAATATTTTTGATTTTCCAGATTAATATTATTTATCATATAAATATTGTTCCAAAATTATTTCCAAAATATTGTTTTTAAATATTAAAAATATATCAAAATGTATATAAATAAAAATTTCCTACAAAATGAAGTATCAAATAAAACCACATGGAGAGAAAATAAGGTATGTAAACGATTTGTTTTTTTTTTTTTTTTTTTTTTAATTTTAGTTTTTCAAATTTTTGTTTTGGTATAAACGGCAAATTAAACGTTTTATATAAACAATAAAGATAGTAAATTTCAACATATCAATGTGTTATACCGCTGGGGTTTGTGACTGAAAGATTCTCTTTGAAATTTATTAAATAAAATTTGCAATTCTATTCGCCAGGATTTAAATACTTTAAAACTACTCCTAGCTTTGAATTCTTCTTGAATTCTGAATTCAAACATATCAACATATAGTTTTGTAAATTGATTTTTATACTGTTCACATATATGAGGAATACATATATTTTTTCAACAAAATTTCTATGGGTATAGATATTCTAATGGAAGTGTTCTAGATTACTAATCTTCAAGCCATGGTCGTATTCTCGTAGAATACATTTAAATTTTGTTTTAATATGAACATGTTTTTAGTGAAAAAAATAAGTTTGACAAGTAAATCTGAGTATGTGAGATTTTTTTTTTTTTTTTTTGAAAAATTATCACAGCTGTAAATGTGTTGTAAGTTTTTAAATATAGATAATAAGACTGGTAGAATTTCAATAAGTGATAATTCCAATATGTTTATATATTTATGAAATATAGATTTTGTGAAGGGTATAAAAAATTCGGCCCAGCCGAATATAATACTTCCACTTGTTTTTTTTTTTAATTTTTTATTTTTCATATTTCTTTATCTGAGTTAAAATGTTTTTTTTTTAAGAATTTTTTTAATTTACGATTTTACGTCTATCAAAAGTATTTTATTTGCTGTTGGTTTTTTGTTTTAAACGTGATAAAGATGAAAGACTTAAAAATTTTTAATATTTATTGTGCGTCATTTTTTAATAACAAAATTTTGTGGAATATTATTATTTATAGTCTTATTAAATGAAAATAATTAGCAAACAAAAAAACAGAATTTAATTAAAAAAGCAAAAAAAAAACATTTATTTACACAGTTTGGCAAAAAAATTAAATGTATTATAATTATTATCGTATTTGAGACGAGTTGTTAAAAAGTTTATTAACGAATTGATTTGAATAGAATACAACTAAAAGTTTATGTGTGAGGCAGTTCAAACTAAATTTTCAAAAAATTTACTCTTTTTTTTCAAAACACAAATTGTAGTCCATGCATTATTTTGTTGTTGCATGAATTATGTTTTTGTCTCTCACATAAACTTCTAGTTGTATTCTATGGAAAAAAATATCAGTACAGTATTTAGGACCATAAAAAGTTTCTTTATTTAAATCCGTATTATCTTTTAATATTAATTATCTACTTAATTACCAAATGCATTTAATAGTTCTACTACTAACATTTAAAAGTTACTTTAATTAAGTTGTTTCTAATTCAAAATTCTTTAACCTCATAACATAAATTATTAAATAAATTATTATTTATTTAATTTTTAAAGACGTAATGAAACCACGTGTTTCCCATAAACTTAAGAAATTATGTTTTTTACACTTGATATTTACACAAAAAACAGCATTTTTTTATTTTTTTTTTACATATTTTAAAACAAATATGTTTAATACATCTGCAAACATGACGATATTGTTATAATGTCAACACAAAGAAAATATTGCGATAATTTAAAACAAAATACTCTGAACAAAAATACAGGCGATAAGCAACAGTAAATTTAAAGTTGTAATCACATTTTATTAAATTTTTAAAATTAAATAAGTTAAAGATTTTCTATAAAAAATTTAATCTTAAATATATTTTTTAATGTTTGTTAAAATTAATTTTTTTTAATATTACAAAAATAATTTAAATGTATTTTAAATAATTGATTCTTATGATTTTTAGTCATGTTCGAAAAATTCTAACTTGTTGTCGAACTTCCGAAATTTTTCAAAAATGTTTAATTTTTGTTTTAACATTTAGAAATTTAGCAGAAATTTTCGAAATTAATTTTGAAGCATTATAAGAGTATCATATTATATAACAAAGAATTGATTCTAATATTGAAGATATTTAGATTTAAGTTCGTATATAAAAATGACGTAAATATAATAAAAAGATATTTTTGATTTTTCAAAACTTAATTATAATAAAAAGATTAAATTTTGTTTAAACATTTAGAACTTTAGCATACAATATAATAGAATAGGGATTTTTTACATAATTTAAAATACAAAGTAATTTTCGAAATTTCAAACTTTTTTAAAATTGATTTAATTTTTCTTTAACATTATAAAAATATCATAACACAATAAAAATACATAAGATTTCTTTTAAAGATGTTAAAATTTACTTTCGAAATTTTCAAAGTATAAGAATATAAAAATAAGGTAAATGTAATTTTTGGAAATATTGGAAAAAATTCAAATTTATTTAGAATTTTTTGAAATTTTGCAAAATAGCTTAAATTTTGTTTAAATAATAAATGAAATTTTTGCTCGTTTGAAAAAATTGAATCTTATTACGAATTCTCGAAATTTGCTAAAAAAAAAAAAAAAAAAAAAAATTTAAATGTTGTTTAAATTTTATAAAAACTAATTAACTATGATGTTCAAAAATTTTCAAAATTTGCTAAAAAAAAAAAAAACTTTAATTTCATTTAAATATTATAAAAATAATTTAATATAATAAAGAATGGATTTCTAAGATTTTTATGATATTTGAAAAATTTAAACTTAATTTAAATAATTTTCGAGTTTTCGAAATTTTACAGTTTTCGAAATTTTTCAAAAAAGCTTAAATTTTGTTTGAATATTAAGGAAAAATGAAATAATATATCAATTTTTAAAATTTTTATTTAAAATTTATAATTCCAATTTTATTTCGAATTTTTGAGAATTTTC
This sequence comes from Protocalliphora azurea, assembly GCA_932274085.1. NCBI lineage: Eukaryota > Metazoa > Arthropoda > Insecta > Diptera > Calliphoridae > Protocalliphora > Protocalliphora azurea. Next base: position 10,338,694 of record OW026521.1, on the reverse strand, counting down.
TTAAATGCTTAAATTTGGTTATAATACTATAAATAAAATAAAAAACATATTTTTAATACTTTTTCGTAATGTTCGATAATTTCGAACTTAATTTCGAATTTTCGAAATTTGCTAAAAAAAAAAGCTTAAATTTTATTTAGACTTCATAAAAATTACTTAAATATAATTAATAATAGATCTCTATGATTTTTATAATATTCGAAAAATTTAAACATAATTTAAAAAAAATTAAACTTAATTTCGAATTTTCGAAATTTTGAAAAAGAACTTAAATTTTGTTTAAACATTAAATAATATATATATTTAAAATTTTTGTTTTAAAATTAAAAAATAATCTTATTTCGAAATTTGGAAAATGCTGAAATTTGATTTAGATAATGTAAAAAATATATAAATTAAATAAAAAATTTATTTTTAGTGATGTTTGACAATTTCGAACTTAATTTTGATTTTTTGAATTAAAAAAAAAAGATTTACATTTTATTTATAAATTACAAAAAATAACTTTAGTATAATAAAGAATTAATTTTTATTAATGTCCGAAAAATTCGAACTTAATTTAGAATTTTCAAAATTTCAAAAAAATGCTTAAAATTTGTTAAACTTAAAAAAAACGTAAATGTAATAAAATATAAAATATTAGAATTTATTTAAAATTAATTAAAAATTAAAAAAAAAATTGATTTATTGCATTTTTAATTTCGGTTTTTAATTTATTAAATTTAAATATTCAAAGTTACAGCAAAACTTAAGGAAGAAACGAAAAGCTTTATAATTGACCGCAAATAAAGATGAATTAAAAGTAAAAGTATTTTAAATGATAATATTATATTTCCACAAAAAAAAACAATCAGATCTTTCACCCAGTTATTGTGGTTGATTAATAGATAATGAACTTTGAAAACAAAAACTGGAAATCTAAGCTTCAAAAATAATTATGAGCAACATAAGTTTTTAATGACAAAGATGTTGTTGGAGTTGGTGGTTGATTGTTTTTAAACCATCCACCTATCAACACAAATACATACATATGTATAACTTGAAAAAAGCATATGTAATCAACTAAATAATCAATTAATATTTCTTCAACATTAATTTGAAACTAATTTAAATATTTATATTTAGCTTAAAAGACTCTATGAGTCTCTCAAAAAGAAAAAACATTTTTTCATTTGAAAAAAAATTCAAAATTTCACTTTCTATTTTATTCTCTAAAAGATTGTTTGCTTTTGGAATTAATTATTGACTTGTGGTTTTATTTTCTATTTCTCTTTTGTATTTTGTAATCTTTTTTTATAAAATATTGAAATTTTAATCTTTTTATTAATTTAATAAAAAATAATAGTTCTTTTACCGTTAGAGGTTGTATTTTACATATTTGTTTAGACTACAATATATGTTTTATAAACTTTTATTTTTATTGCTATTTTTATTGTTAAATATTTTTAAACCTTTTCTTATTAACTCAAATTTGCAATAAATATGTAAGTTTTGTTTGATAAATGTATTTGTTTAATAAAAATAAAACACTTTCAAGTGATTAGATTATGAAAAGCATTTATTTATTTAATACATACAATTATCAATAACCAATAGTAATTAAATAAACTTAATATCTTTTTTTATATAAAAAGTCTGAGGATTTTAAAAATTTGAAAGGTATAAAATTGCATTTTCTATTAACAAAAAGAGCTACAAATTCAAAAAATCAAATATATTATTTAATTTGCAATATGTAAATGGCATTAATGTTTGAACAATATTCTCACGTCTTAGGAAAGTTGGAAAAGTTGAAATTAATTTCTAATTATTCGATTATAACTAAAAATAACTTTTTTTTTTGCATTTATTAAAAAAAAAAATGAGTTTTTGGTTAAAAAATCAAAAAAATTGTCATATTTTGAACATTTATATCAAAATTCGAAATTATGTTTGAATTTCACAATTACGTCCACAAATTATAAAAAACGTTATTTTACTGTATTTATATTATTTTTAGATGAATTAAAGGAAATTTTGAGTGTTTTTGGCTATGTTCGAAAATTTGAAATTGGATTCGAATTTTTAATTACGAACATTAAAGCTAAAAATCATTGTTTTTAATCAATTAATGTATATTTTCTAAAATTAATTTTTACAATTTTGGTCAAAATCGAAATTAATTTCGAATTTTTCATTCATGTCAAACAAATTTATGAAAATCGATATTTTATTGTATTTATAGTAATTTATAATTTATTAAGCATTTTTAGTGAAGTTTGAAAATTCGAAGTTCGTTTTTTCGATCATGTTTATAATATCATAAAAGTCATTATTTTGTTGTATTTATACTATTTTTATATGAATTAAAGGGAATTTTAGGTGTTTTTGTCAATGTTCGAAAATTCTAAATTAATTTCGAATTTTGTAGTTATTAACAAAGATACTAAAATTCTTTGTTTTTATTCATTTAATGTATATTTTTAAGGTTAAAGTTATTTTTCAGCATTTTTGGTGGTTCGAAAATTCGAAATTAAATTCGAATTTTACGATTAAGTTCAAAAATTGGAGAAATCGTTATTTTTTTATTTATATTATTTTTATATGAATTAAAAGAAATTTTAAGTGTTTCTGCTAAGTTTAATAATTCAAAATTAACTTCGAATTTTTAAATTATAAACATGAATGGTAAAAATTATTGTTTTTGATCAAATTAATGCTTATTTTTAAAGTTGTACTCAATTTAAACATTTCTAGTGAAGTTCGAATTTTTCGATTATGCCCAAAAAAATTTTCAATATTTAAACAAAATTTGAAGCTTTTTTAGCGAAGTTTGAAATTTCGAAACTAAGTTCGAATTTTTCGATTTTTTTTTTTTTTTTTTTTTTTTTTATAAAAATTTTACATATCTTTGCTCTTCTTTAATTTTATGTATTTCTTAAAGTTTATACTAAATTTAAGCTTTTTTTAAGATCTTAGTAAAAAATTAAAAATTTTGATAAAATATAGAAATAAAAATTTTATTAAATACATTTCAAAGAAACATTTTTAATTAATTAAAAATATATTTGACAGTTCCTTAATCTGACATTTCAAAACTTTAATTTTTGTTTAAAAATTAATTATAAAACTATTTTTCTAAGTCTTGGCCAGGATTGAACTCAGGTCCTAAAGTCTTTCAGTCGCAAACCCTAGCGGTATACTACATTGATATGTTGAAATTTACTATATTTATTGCTTATATAAAAAGCTTAAAACGCAACTCAAATCTAAATAATACTTTTTTATAAAAAACACATCAAAATGTGCCTGGAAATTATTGTCGAAATTTTAAAATTTTTATGTTTTTTTTTTTACAAAAAGTTCCCGGGGATACGAACTCAGGCTTAATGGCTTGTAGTCTGGATCACTTCCTCTAGACTATTCAATCTCACAACTTTCCAATAGAAAAACATTTATATATTATTGTATGTGAAATAGAAAATATTGTTTAATTTGGACAAAGAAAATTGGAAAACTTTTTGAGGTTATTCTAGAAAATCCTCCCCCATTCCTAAACGGATTTCACTGAAGTTCAATATCAAGATTTACGAGGCGTATGTGCCAAATATGCGTTGAAAGAAAAATGTATTTATTGGACTGTGGGTTTCAAAAAATCCATTTCAACATACAGACGGACAGATATAAATTCTGAAAAGTTATTTTTAGTCATAACAATAAATTTGAGGCCCTGGATATATATTTTAAGACTTCCGTATAAAATGATAAACTTATATGCCCTTCATTTTATATGAAAGGTATAAAAGCAAATTAAAAAAAGGTTAATCATTTTTGATAAATTGTGAAAAAAAATTATTTCTTTATTTTTAAAAGTTTTAATGAATTTTAAGCCTTTGAAATTTCGAAATTTACTACTTAATCTATAAATATTGAATATTATCTGTATTTTAGTTTTAAAATGGTCATGTTTTTTCCAAAACTTTTGTTAAGTGCAAAAGATATTTCTCTATTTTTTTTTTTTTTTTTTTTTTTTTTTATTTAATAATAATTTATTTAATAAAAAATAGGTTTTAACATGACCTACTTTTATTATATTTTTATCATTCTTTATAGATTATTCAAGTGTTTTTAAATAAACATATCTTTAACAAACAAAAATGATTAAAGATAAAAAAAAGTTTAATTTTGGCATTAAAAGCGCAATTAATTTTAAACTTTTCAACAATTCTTAAATATTACATTTAAATTTTTAAATATTAAAAAAAAAAAAAATTAAAAATTTGAATTTAGTTCAATAGAATATTGATTTTTGTAATTTTTTTACCATGATCGAAAAATTGGTAAGATAATATCAAATTTTCTAACTTCACCAAAAATTTTTAAATTTGGCTCAATTTTAATAAAAATCGTTTTTATTATTTTTGCTCATATTCCATAAATTCGTATAGTTTCGAATTTTCGAACTTCAGCTAAAGGCTTAAAATTTGGCACAAAATATTTAAACAGCGAATAAAAATTTTATAAAATAATGAGTTTTATTTTTTTCTAAACTATTTAAAAAAAATTTTAAAGCTTCAAAAAAAAAATAAATAAACGAAGTATCAATTTTTATATTTGTATTTTAAATTTTGAATTTTCGAAACTGTTATTTTTTTATTAATAAACTCACCAAAACTTTTTCCGTTTAATATTAATCCAAAATTTCCTTAATTCCTTAATAACGTTACTTACAAAATAAGTAATATAACTAGCGTAGAAAAAACAAATAGATTAAAATTTTATAGACACGTTTATATTATTATTTTATTTTTTTAATTATCTTTTACATAAAATAATCCAATATTTGTATTTTTAACTTCAATATTTAATGTAACCGTTAATTCTGTTAACAATGTTAAAGTCACGGTCGTATTAAAATTTGTTCTAGTTCGAAATAAATTTATTTTTTTGGCCGTTTATTCTTAACGTTAGAAGAAATATTTATTAAGTTGTTTTAAAAACAAAATTTGTTATGTGTCAAAAAAAAGAAGGTGTGAATGAATTTTTTATAGATTCCACACAAATTAAGGTAAAGTTTCTAATAAAACTCACAAATATGATACTTTTATTTTTCTTTTAATAAATGTTTAACGTTTTTTTTTTTTTTTAAAACTTCTTTTTTTATTATTATTATTTTATATACGTTGTATTATGTTACTGAGATGTTATTATAAACTGAACTAACCCTCCGAAAAAAGAAAAAAATAAATTAAACGAACGAGGAATGAAATTGATAATGTGCTAATATGCTACAAAACACAGCAGAAACGTAACAGAGAACTGAAATTGTAAAGAAATGATGACGATGACGACGCCGACGACGTTATGACTTTGTTAATAAACTATCGCCAAACTAAACCAAACCCACGAATTCCCCACCACCCTAAACTAAATGAAAATATTGTATGGAAAAAGTTAAAGCTATAATAAATAAATGATTGTTGGTAAGTTATTATCATAAAGTTAAAGAGAGAGAGAGAGAGAGCTATAATGGGTCATTAAGGTAGTGGGATATCATAATTATAAAATTAAGTTATAGAATTTAATAAAAAAAAAAGTATATTTCTCGAACTTTATCACAAAATTCAAAAATGCTAAAATTTCATATAAATATTAATAATTTTATTCAAATTTACGAACATTAAAAAAAATCCCAAATTTTTTTAAAATACTAATAAAATAGAGATTTTTATATTTTTTGCTATAATCGAGAAATTTGAACATAATTTAAAATTTTCGAACTTCGAAAAAAAGTTTAAAATATTTTTAACTATATCAGGTCTGTTCTGAAAATCGCGTGGTTTCAAAGCACGCACCGTTTTCAAATCACGTATACAATTTTATGCTGTTCTTTAAATCACGTGATTTTACGGTTTTCGGCGTGGTTTTAATTTTTCGAAAACACGAGAAAACAGCTGACTTTTTAGTTTTGTGCTTCGTTTGTTTACATTATTATTAAAAATAAAAAGTGAAAAATGAGAAAACAAAAATGCCGGGAGCTACTTTATTGGCAGTAATTAATTTAAGAAAACAGCATTTAAAGAATGAACGTGTTAAAAAACGTCATTTACGGGACTTATCGAATCCTAGGGATATAAAAATTAATAAAAAAAAAATAATAATAATAATGAAGTTGCCACTGTTTTCATTGATGAAATTTGCCTTCATGTTGCACTTACTTATTTCTAAATTTGCACAAAAACTACTCAATTATTGAATATTATTAAATATTTTTGCAACAACAAGTAAATTTTATCTTAAATAAGAAACAGGATGGCATAAATTCAATGTATTTTACATGAAATTTTACGACTGTGTCACATTGGCAACCTTAATAGTATATTCGAAAAAACAAACCAGCTGATTGCTAACGAGAAAAAGTAAATCTCGAACATTGGTAAACAAAACAAAACATTTTTTTACAAAACAAGCAATGTCTTTAGAAATTTGTTGTTTTTGTGTAAATAAAATTTAATTTTATTGCAAAAATAAATAGACGACACATCATATTAAATGCAAAATAACATTTAAAGTGAATTGTCTATAGATAACATAGAAAAAATAGACAAGTGATTTCAAATCATCAGTCATTTAGCTGACCGGTTTCAAATCGCGTGATTTCAATGTTTTTTGTTTGCAGAACACCTTTTACGTGATTTGAAATCACTTTGACAAAAAGTGGTTTTCAGAACACCCCTGTATAAACCTATTATAAATGCCATAAAATTTATATTTTAATATAATTTGTAATTTTTTTATTATAAAAGAAAATTTGTACTTAATTTAGATTTTTCGAAGTTGCCCAAAAATATATTCAACCACAAAAATGAGTAGTAAATACGGTAAAAAGGGGAAGAATTGAAGAGAAGTAGGTTAAATATCAACCAACAAAATCATTAGTCAATTCAACAAAAAATGTTGTTAATTTTTCGTAAATCAATTAAATTCGCGAAAAATCGTCATTATCACTAATTGATTTAGTTAATTAAAAGGTAGTTAATTTGATCAATTTTTTTGTCAAATTAAATAAAATATTATTAAAATTAACTAAAATTTTTCTTCATATTGAAGAATTTTTATTCAATTTTACTACACTATTTTATTTAATTCTACTAAATTTTAGCTGAATTGAATAAACAATTTTTTCAAATTAACTATTTTTTTTTTTTTTTTTTTTTTTCAAATTGAAGAATGTTTATTCATTTTAACTATAGAATTTTATTCAATTTCACAAAACTTTGTCAATTTTATAATGTCTTTTAAACCCCGGTAGGAAAAATTACGTTTATGTATAATTGCTTTACTTTGTTCAACTAATAAAAAATTATTTTTGTGAATAATACATTAATATATAAACGACTACTTAATATCATCAAAAATAAAGCAAATAAGAAATTTTAAATACTTTAATAATATTTATTATATAAAAAAATAACAATTCGTTTTACAAAAGAATTAAGTATATTTAATATATGCATAACAAAAACGTCAATTCTTATGAAAAGTAAAAATAAATTAAAAATATTATTACCTTCAGATATATTTTCCATTTGTTTCATATTTTTATTTAAAAGTTTGCTTGCTGGAGCCTTGATATGATCATCAAATACGGAGATGATTTAAAAAAATACTTCATAATTAGAATGGAAACAACTCGCATGTGGGTACAAGAATTTAAAACCGATATCAATGTAAGAAAATGAAAAATATACATTTATTTAAAATTCCATTTAATAAAATGAACTACATATTTCCGTACCAATTTAAATCCTAACGGCTTTTTTACTGTGACCATTTATTGAGTACATCAGATATATATACATCTGATATAACACAAATTCACATTTATTTTTCACTAGAATTTATTTATTCGAATATGTGTGTATTCTAATTTTTTAAACAAAAAGTAAGTATATAGACTCAAAAACACGTGCACACACTTTGTTGTTTTTTATATTGAAGAAATTTCTTCAATTTTACATGTAATTCTTCATTTTGACTAAAATAAATTAATTAAATAATCTTTAGTCAAATTGAAGAATTTTATTCAATTTGGCTAAAATTACCCTTCTCCAATTGTACTTACCTTTAGTCAAATTAATTTTTAATATTGTCAAAAACTGTAATTGTATTTATTTAATAATCCCAACATAAATTAAATCTTTAAAAAACACGTGCAAACTGATTTTGAAGAATTTTCTTCAATTTTACATGCCTTTAGTAAATTTGAAGTTATTTATTTAAATTGAAGAATTTTATTCAATTTGAATAAAATAAATTAGTTAATTTCCTTAAAATTTCTTCAAATTTATTTGTCTTTAGTCATTTTAAGTAATTTTAGTCAGATTGAAGAATTTTATTCAAATTCACAAAATATATTAGTCAATTTTTGAAATTACCAAAAAAAAAAAAAAAATAGATACTTAGTTTATTAAAATTAAATTCTTTCAATAAAATTGTGTGTTGGCAATTTAACTAAATTTTCGTTGATTTAACAGATTTTTTTTATTATTTTTTTTTTTTAACGAAATTTTATTCAAATCAACATATTTTACAAAAAAATATTTTTCACAAAAAATTTTTAGTTGATTTGAAATAAAATTATATTGATTTCACGAAAAAATCTGTTAATTTAAAAATCAGGCATAAACTGAAATATATATATTTTTCTAATTTTTACTCATAATCAATAATTCGTACTTACTAATTTTCGAACTTTGCAAAAAGTTTAAAATATTCTTTAAATTTTAAATAAATATTATAAATGAAATATATTAAAGATTTTTAAAATTCTTGGACATAAAAGAAAATTCTAACTTAATTTAAAATTTTCGAACTTCGAGAAAAAATTCAAAAAAATTTGTAAGCATTATAAAAATGACAAAATTTATATAAAATAGAGATTTTTTTTTTCTTAATTTTTTATCATGAACGTAATATTCGAACATAATTTCGAATTTCGTTTCAACGTTATAAGTGTAATAATAATTTTATGAAGATGGGATTTTTATAATAATCGATAAATTCGAACTTAGTTTCGGATTTTCGAACTTTGAAAAAAAGATCAATATAACGTTAAAACTATATGAAAATATTATAAATGTCATAAAATATAATATTTTTATAATTTTTAACTTCGAATTTTAGAACTTTTTCAATAATTTAAAATCTTTTTTAAAAATTAAAAATCTGACATGAATTTAAAAATAGAGTTTTGTACATAAACGAAAATTCAAACTTCATTACGAATTTTCGAACTTTGTCATAAAACATATTCAAAATATTGTTTAAACTTTATATAAATATTATAAATTAAAAATTTTTAGACAAAAAGGAGAATTGTAACTTAATTCGAATTTCGAAAATTACAAAATTTTTACAAAACGGAGATTTTCATAATTTTTTATTATAGTCGTAACATTCGAACTTGCTTTAAGCATTAAAAATCAGACTTTATTAAAAATATATATTTTTATAATTTCTGTTCATAGTCGATAATTGAAACTTAATTACAATTTTTAAACTTAACAAATCTTAAAATTTCGTTTAAACTTTATAAATAAAACATTTATTTTAGCAAAAGTTAAATAAATGATTTTTTTAATTTTGGTCTTAATGAATAATTTGAACGTAATTTCAGTTTTTCAAATTTAAGCCAAAATATTATAATTACGTTTAAACTTTATAAATTAAAGATTCTTATATTTTTTGCACATAATCGAAAATTAGAACTTAACTTTGAATTTTCGAACTTTGCAAAAAAATAAAAAATCAAAATATTGTTTTTTTTTTAACTTTGCATAAATAGTATAAATGAAATAAATTAAAGATTTTATTAATTTTTTGACATAAAGGAAAATTATAACTTGATTTCGAATTTTCTAACTTGTTTAAACATTACAAAAATGACAAAAAAAATATCTAAAATGGAGATTTATATATACATATATATATATTGTTTTTTTTTTTTTTGTTTTTTTTTTTTTTTTTTTGTCATAATCGCTACATTCGAAATTAATTTTGAATTTTAAAATAAAGTTCAAAATATCGTTCATCTTATGTAAAAATTCCATAAAATATATTTTTTTTTTTAAATTTTAATTATAAATAAAAATTCAAACTTAATTTCGAATTTCCTAACTTTCGAACTTCGCCAAAAAAAAAAAAAAATTAAAAGAAATTAATTTTAACATTACAAACATAAAAAAATCACTAAAATTAAGCACAAATTTTATTTTGTGCTAATTTGGCATATTCTAAAATTTCGAACTTAATTTAAAATTTTCAAACTCTTTACTAAAAGTTTAAAATTATATATACATATATATATATATATATATATATATATATATAATCATAATCGAAAAGTTCTAACTTTATTAGAATTTTATTGTAATTTTAGTTTTTGAACTTTATTATAATTATTATTTAATTTATGTAAAATATTTTTCTTTTTCGATCTTAAAGTAGGGTATTGGCCAGGTTTCCTGCTTCCTAAAGAATAAATAACACTCAGACATATTAGACATATATACTCAGACATATTAAAGCTCTTTTTTATACAGCTTTTACTGATATTGATTTAACTTATTTGTTTTTTTTTTTTTTTTTTTTTCAGTTATTTAACAGTTTATTATTATTTTGTGTTTTATTGTTTATTACTTTGGGCCTTATTAAAGGTAAGTGCTCAAATACTTATATTCCTCGTAGTATCTAAACAACATATAAAAGTACACATATCAGAGTATTAGGTGCTTGTGTAAAACCTATTGTTGTCATAATTTTATAGACAAATTTCTGTTGCTGTTATTGTTTAATTTTTTTGTGACTTATTTTTGATAGCAATTGGTAATGAAAAAAATAGAAAAAAACTTCCCAGAAGTGGAAATATTAGTACTATGACAAGTTTTTAAATTAAGTTCGATAATGCTAAATTAAATTAAAAAATATTCTTTAAAATCAAAAAATTATAGAAATCTAGAATTTAGTACATTATAAATGTTATTAATTAAATCCAATTGTGTGCATTTTATAATATTAAATTTCTATTTTCTAAATTTCCCTTTTCCCATCCCTGTTTTTTGTTTTTATTTTTAGTGTATTTTTTTCTGTTAGAGCGTAGAGCTATTAATTATTAATTTATAAATATGACATATAAATAATATACCATACTCAATTGTAAATTGATAAAAAGAAATATATGTATGAGAGTTAAAACCCCACCTTAATGTCGTTAATAAAAAACATTTTTTCTTTATTATATTATAAAAGAAATTATTATTTCAATTAAAGGCTAACAATTTGTATTAACAAATTTACTAAATCAAAATCCAAACTTGGTATAATTTTGGCATACATTTACATAAATATTTGCTATATTGCAAATGAAAGCTAATTGTTTTGAAAATAAATTTTTTAAATTCTTTACGTTTAATTTAAGCAAATAATAAATAAAAATATAAATATTTTATTGCTGATTGTTTAGGGACAGTGAAAACTTTTAGTAGAGGGCAATTAAAAAAATTTTTTTATGCTAATTAAAAAAAAATACTTGAAGTTCTTCACAAAATAAGCTTTAATCGTAATAATCAACGGAAATACCATAATTCCAAATAAAAAACTAAAGAATTTCCAAATTGAGATTTTTGCTCTATCGGGGAGAAAAGTTTCTATTATCAAAAAATTAAGATCAAAATATTTTTTTTTTTTATTCCAGCTTTGCGATTTGAGAAATTTAAGCGAAAATTGGAAATTCATGGAAAAAATATGCCCATTTCAGTAGACCCTGGTTCTAGAGGGAATCAATTTTCTTAAGTTTTTTTTTTCCTATAAATATTTTGTATTTCAGAAAAATATAAATACTGTATAGGATACTATAAAGCTAAAAAATACTAAAAGATTCTAACGAGTCTAATTGATTGCCCGTAAGGTTACGGGCTAAGACGTAAACCAGAGGAAAAGAAAAAACAACTGCTAAACCTGAACTTCTTTTGCAATGTTATTGTAAATTATGTTCGAATATTCGTTTATAACCCAAAATTATAAATCTTTATATTTTATCGCATAAATAAAAATTTTTTACTTTAATCTATATTTTTAACTTTTTCCTCGAAGTTCGAAAATTCGAAATTAAGTTCGAATTCTTGATTATTACCATAAATTATAAAAATGATTATTTTTAATAATTTAGATGACATTTTCAATATTTAAACTAAATTTTAATATTTATGACCAATTTCGAAAATTCTAAATTAAGTTCGGATACTCAATTATGAGCAAAAAATATAAAAACCACTATGTTTTTTTAAGTTTTTGTTAATTTTGTTGATTTTTTTTTTAAGTTTGAAAATTCGAAATTAAGTTTGAATTCTCAGTTATGACGAACAATGATTAAAATTTTTATTATTATTTTAATTTATACATATTTAATGTTTAAATTAAATTTGAGTATTTATGAGAAATTCCAATATTCATATTTATCGCATAAATAAAAATTGTAAAAACTTTTGCCTTGAAGTTCAAAAATTCGAAATTAAGTTCGATTTCTGGGTTATGACAAACAATGATAAAAATGTTTATTTTTTATAATTTATATAGTGCTTAAACTAAATTTGAGTATTTATGAGCAAGTTCGAAAATTCGAAATTAATGTCGAATTTTTGTTTATAATAAAAAATTATAAAACTATATTTTATAACACAAATAAAAATTATATAAACTTTAATCTATATTTTTAACATTTTCCTTGAAGTTTGAAAATTCGCAATTAAGTTCGAATTCTGGATTATGAGCAAAAATTATAAAAATCTCTATTTTGTATAATTTAGGTTATATTTTTAATATTTGAACGAAAGTTGAGTATTTGTGAGCAAGTTCGAAAATCCTAAATTAAGTTCTAATTCTCCGTTATGAGCAAAAATTATAAAAATCACAATTTTTTTAATTTGAAGTATTTTTTTTTTTTTTTAAATTAATTTAATATTTTAACATCTTTTAACAAAATTCGAAAATTATTTTTTCTCTATTTAAATCTCTATTTTTTATAACTTTTGATATATTTTTATTATTTAAACCAAGATTGAATATTTTTAAACAATTTAAAAATTCGAAATTAAGTTCGAAATCTCAATTATAACCCCTAGTCTACACGTAGACACTTTTATGTTGGCAATTGTCAAATTCAATCTCTCTCTTTAAAACATGTGACATATGGACCAATAAGAAATCTATTGCGCAATCTATTTTGCAATAAATGTTTAAACACAAAGCTGTGAAATAATGTTTAACATAAGTTGTCAAATTTATTGTTCTCTTTTAAAATTTCGCGAAGTTATTTCTAATGTTAAGAAATAAAAATGTCGTGTAGACATGGAAGAAAAAATTTTGAAAATTACTATTTTTAATTTTATTAAAAAAAAATGTGAACAAAATTTAAAAATTTTTTCTCAATGTTCGAAAATTTGAAATTATGTTCGCATTCCAAAATTATAAAAATATTTATTGTTTATAATTTATATTAAATATTTTGGTGTTAAAAATAGATTGAACAAGTACGAAAATTCGAATTTAGGTTTAGGTAATCAATAAATATAAAAATGTATATATTATTCATTTATAATATTTTTATAAAATTTTTAAGCTTTCAAGTTTTTAACAAATAGTCAGAAAGTCCATTTCAGTCGCCTAATATTGTAAAGAACGCCGAAATTATAATTGCGAACTAATTTAAATTGCCAGCTTTGATGTTTAATAAGTTAAAAATATACAAATTATATATTTTTGTAAAGCTCAGCTGTTAAGCCTTCATATGCTATATTAATTTGTTATCTTAACCCATATATTGCAAACGAATTACTGATTTAAAATTATCTTTAATTACCTTTTTAGTTATCGAACCCATTTTAAAGTTTTGAAAGTTGTTATGTGTTTAGTAATTTAATAATTACTAGCTGAATGCTCTAAGTTGCATGGAATTTAAAAGTTTAATAAAAAAATATTTTGAAATTTGTCAAGGTTTTCTCAAATATCGATGTTTCCCTTAGTGCTTCTTTAAAACCCATTTTGATTGAAAAATTTTAAAAAAATAGTTGCAAAAAACTGCAATATTTTACCCATTTTTATCAAAATACAATTAATTCATTTAGTTCCTTCCGCCCTAAAATTCATCTGTATTTACAATTTTATTAAACACTCACTTGATTTTATAGTATTAATATGGATAATAATATAGATATAATTTAAATATTAATCAAAAATTTATAACCAATATTTTGTCATTAACAATAAACATTTTTTTTTTTTTACGCAAAAATTACCTACAATTTTAACAGTTTGGACACTTTCTTTTTTCAACAAATTTATTGCGTTATTTGAAATAGTTTATTTGCCATTTTATTTATATTTCTATTTGATGGCCTTTTGTCTATTGTTATTTTACAATAAAGGGAATTTATTGTATATTTGCTGCTAATTAAGAACTATTTACAAACATTATTTTTCAACATATTATACAAACATTTTTTTTCTTTTTTTTTTTTTTTTTGTAATTGTCGTTTGATGTTGTTTTATGTTTATTATTTGTCTGTTGTTGGATTTTTGAGTTTAGTACATAGTTTAAATAAATTCTTACTTTATTTGCATAATAAATTAATTTCCAGCCAAACAATGAATTGTTTTATTGTCTTGTTTTTGTTATTATTGCAAATAACGCACGTTTACAGAAAACTTTTTACAGCTTATTTTTTTACTTAAAAATTTTATAAAATTAACGCTTGTCTGCTTTTTTTTGTGGTTTAAGTACTAATGAAATTGACGTTTTAACACTTCAACGCTTAAAATTAAACTCGCCTTAAACAATGATCATAGAGCACAGGTTTGCCTCCCCAATATTAAATATCAGAGGAATTTTATTTGATACTAGTATGAGACAAAGAGAGATACAAGCTTTTTATTATTATTATATCACACTTTGTTGATATATCATTCATCTAAAGTTTAAGCTTTTTATTTAAAACTCTTTATATTAACGTAAATTTGTTTCTCTTATGAACTACTCACCCACCTTCTCTTTTCTTAATTTAAACTTAAGTTTAAAAGACAGGCATGGGAAATTTAATACTATTGCAGTAAGGTTCTAAATCAAAATTTTGTTTTAAACATTATAGTTTACTAATGATATTTATATATAAAATTAAATCTTCACATAATAGCTTTAATTTTTGGCCACTTTAAAGCTTTGAAGTACAAACCTAACTATCTTGGAGTGTTTAAATTTAACACTTTCCCATCCCTGTTTTATAATATATTATTTTCTCAATCTCCAGACAATCTAACTCATTTTATTTATTTATTTTTTTTTTTTATTCCTTATGTTTGTTGCTATTATTATGACATTTCACTTAAATTAATATTGAAAACTATTAGTTTTTTTCTTGTATGCATTTGAGTGTTGTTTGTGTTTGTATTTAGTTTTTGTGTAAATTGTACCTAAATGTATTTAAGTGAAAAAACCTGATTTGTTATTTTACAAAATTATTAAAATTAGCCGGAATGACTCATTTATTTATTGTACTTTTTCAATTTAAAGTAACTAACGTGTTTTTAAAAGTTAGGATTCCACACACGAGAAGATTGTGGGGATTTTGTTCTGGTGGCTAATTTGTTTATTGTATTAAAAATAAATTAATTAAATTGTGCTTATGCATTTGTTTAAAATCGTAAAATGAAAGTTGTTTTGGATGTTTTTTTTTTTGTTAATAATAAGAAAGGATGACAGTCACAATTATTGAATTCATGTTTTTCCTTTAAAGTCAAGCAAAAGAAAACAAATCGATATGTCAAGAAAATTGTACTCAACAATAAAGTTCAGAAAAAATATATTTTTCTTGAAATCAGCATGTTTTTACTAATTTAATTTTGTACTTTTTCTGAATTAAACTTTTTTTAATGTAACTTTTTCTTATCAATTTTAATTATTTTTTTAAATATATTTTTGAAATTAAATAATTTAAATTAAATAACTTAGTAAATAATAAAACATTTTTAATTTATTTTAACGCGTTTAATAGAGTGCATATATTTTTTTATAATATATATAATTTTTTATTATAGTATATATATATTAATTTTTTTTTTTTATTTATTGTTTTTTTTCAAATTTGCGTTTTTTTAAAAAATTGTAATTTTTTTCAAAATTTTAATAATTGAACTCTTTTTCTTATGTTTTTAAATAAAATTAAGAGTTTTTACCAAAGTAAATTTGAATTTTTGTGATATTATAATTTTTGGCACTTGTGCTTAAGTGATATTTTTCACAATTAGATTTTACTCCGAATTTTCGGATTTTCTGAAATTTTTTATTTTAATAAAAAAAAGTGTTTTTTTTTTTTAATAACATAGTATTTTAGTCCGAATTTTCCAATTTTATAAAATAAAATAACGAGTTTTTGGTAAAATGATTTTTTTTTGAAATTAGCGTTTTTTCAAGTTACACTAATTATATATGAAAGTAGTTTTTTTTTAATTACTATTTCATCGTGAAATAAATTGAAATTTTGTATTTTTCCGAATTAGTGGTTTTCAGAAATTAACATTTCTTAATAAAAGATATTGGTTAAACTTTTCCAAACTATCGTTTTTTTTTTTATTAGTTTAGGATTGCTTTGTGTTACAATGTTTCTTGGTAGAATTTTGATTTCATGTGGTAGAGAGCCAGAAAGGATACAAACTTTCCACTACTTTGATATTCGTTTTGTTTTTCATTTTCGTACTTCAAAAGAAAACAAGGCAATTAAAGCGAAAATTGCTAAAGTAAAATTTTAAAAATTGCTGCGTGTGAAACTAGATTTGGCAGCTGCTGATTTTGTTAAACTAGGATTTTTGGTAAAACAATTTTTATTGTTTTTTTTTTTAACTATCGATTGTTTCAATAAATGTTTTTGTAAAAATGTTATGATTTTGATTATGTTATGATTTTTACGGAAGAATGAAAGTACTTTTTTTGTAAATTTGTCTTTTTTTTAAGTCTTTAAACTAAAAGATTATGAAATAAAATTTGTTTAAACTTGTGATTTAGTTTTTTTTTTTTTTTTTTTTTTTTTTTTAAAATTGCATTTTTTATGTGAATTTGCTTTTTTAAATCAGCGATATTTTTGCTAAATTTACCTTTTAATATTATTATATGAAAAAATAGAATTTATTATGAATAAAAAAAAACCTTTCAGTTTTAAGGGAAAATGTAAAATGCAAAAAAACTGCAATATTTTTAACATTCTCATCTATATGCAGTTAGTTTTTTATTAATTTATAACCTATTGTTCCTTTAACCTTAAGATCCATCTATATTTAAAATTTCATTAAAATCGATTTAGCGTTTTAGATGTGATTTTATCATATACTCACTCTTGATTTTATAATATTAATTTTGATAAATTTTTAATTCTGTAAAATATATATTTTACAAATAATTTATAAATATTGTAATGTTTTCCATCAAAAATCTACAAAATAAAGGAATTCAATTAAAATATGTGTAAATTCCTTTTAAAATAATGTCATACATTTTATATCGATAACATTTCTCTAAACAAAGCAACCATCTCTAGCACTCAATGCTGCCAACCGTACCAATTTGACAATCAGCTGCTAACTGTCGTTTTTTATTATTGTATTTTTATTGAATTAGTGCAGTTTTTTGCCTAAACAAAATTTTTTGTGTGCAAATTCTGTAAAATATCCAAGAGTTATGGCCAGTCGCGAAGCTGTTAAAAGGGCTGTGCAACAAGTACGTCCTATTTTATCCGTTGATCGTGAGGAGGCTCGTCGACGTGCTTTGAATTTGTACAAAGCCTGGTATCGTCAGATACCATATATTGGTAAGTACAGAATGAATATTGTCGCCGATATGTTATGTCATCATGGTAATAAATGTTGATTTTTCGATTGAATATATATGGTATAAAAATAAACAAAATGTATTGCAGTTATGGACTATGATATTCCCATGTCTATTGAACAATGCCGGGCTAAATTGAGAGAAGAATTTGTTAAGCATCGCAATGTGACCGATGTTCGTGTCATTGATATGTTGGTTATTAAGGTAAGACATAGTATTATTTTTGTTTGTGGAGGGGTTGTTTGTGGCGGAGGTTTTGGGGATTCCTCCTTGGAATGTTAAAATAAGTAATGGTAAAAATTGAATGTTCTGACTAAGCTCCGATTTGTTTTCATCATTAATAGTACTTTTAACGCTAAAAATAGTGGTAAAAAAATTTAAGTTAAGTTAATTTGTTAAGTTAATTGGGTAAAAAGAAAGCAAAGCCGTTTTGGCCATACCATAGAGATAAAAACCCTCCCGCCCGGCCGAGGGCTGGCTAATAAGAAAATATGTTTCGCCAAAAGAATAAAATAAAAAATTACTATGCGGAAGGAATGACCAAATATTAAATATATATATATATATATATATATATATATATATATATATATATATATATATAAATGATCTTTTATAAAATATAATTTTTCTTTTTCTAAATGCACATTCAAGAGCTCCAATTGATGTTTGTATTCGGATGTACAGTATAGGAAATATTTACTTTTTAAGTGAGTTAGGAAGTTCAATAAGTAACGAAATAATATATACTTTTTTAAATTTCTCGTACTATAAAAGCTAAAAACATGGTGAAAACTATTTGTCATTTCCTTCCGGATTATTCTACCTATTTATCAGATATAGTGAAAATCAAAAAAAAAATAATTTTCCTCGTTAAAAAGGAAAATAGAAATGTTTTAGAAATTAGCTGACTACACTAATATCCAAAAATAAAATTGAATTCGAAGAGAAAATAATCATATTTTTATTAAAATAAGGTTTATATATATATATATATATATATATATATATATATATATATATATATAATTCTAAAAATCCTTATGTAAACACATATTTTCGCAACAAATTTAACTCTTAATTTCTCAAAAAAAAAAAAAACGCAAATTTCACAAACAAAAAATCTAAACTAAAAAAATTTTTTTAAATTTATATTTAAACTAATCTTTTTACAGGGTCAAATGGAACTCAAAGAATCCATTGAAATCTGGAAACAGAAAGGTCACATCATGCGCTATTGGAAGGAGTCACAAGAACCCAAACCCACAGATTTCCTCTCTAAATTTGTGCAAGGTATCAACTAAGTTTCTTCTTTAACTTCAAAATAGTATAATTATTAAAAATCAATAAAAAAAAAAATAATGAGTGTTTTGTGATATTTCGAATAAAACATAATAAAAGCTCTATAAATACTTTCATAATTCAAGGTAATTTATTATCCATTTCATTATCAAACAAATCTTCCATAATATCTTGCAAAGTTAAACCAAATTCTTTTAATTCTCCCTCTAATTCCAATTCTTTAATTTCGCTTATTTCCAAATTGTTATTTTGTTGGGAAAATGCATCAAAACGACTAGGATAACCATGAGAAAGCCTAAACATTTCTGCCATTTCCTCTTGGGTTATACTTACCGAATGATGTCGTGCAGCATGTTGTCTCAGCCTGTAAAAAGAAAACTATATAGTCGAAGAAATAAAAAGTTTTGGTCAAAAAATACTTACTCATTGCGAAAAACAAATTCTTTATGACATAAAGGACATTTATAAGGTTTACCCGTATGTTGATATTGATGAACTTTAACAGCAAAACTTGAATAGGATATATAATCACATTGTATACATTTAAAATATTGTTTGGTATGTTGCTCATTTTCATGATTTCTCAAGAGTGAGGTGTTGGTAAACATTTTGCCACAAATGTTGCATTTAAATCCTACATGTTTATTGTTATGTATACGTTGTTTGTGCACTTTTAATTCAGCATTATTTATATAGTTTTTTGTACACAAATCACACTGATAATAACGCTCATTATGACGCTTACGATGAACTGTTAAATATTCAGCACAACTGAATGTTTTACCACATATTTCACATTCATGTCTTATGACCACCGCATGTTTATTTTGTAAATGATGTTCATATTTTAATACCGAATTAAAGAGTAATTTACAAAAGTTACAATTAACAGCGTTACGTTTTTCACACACTCGCTTATGCAAAAATAAGCCAGATTTCAAATCAAACAATTTACCTTTTTTGAGAGGATAGAAATTTTATTTGTTATGCTAAATACAAAAATTACCTACCACATTTGTCGCAGGCAAACTTTTTATGAACACTTGAGCAGTTGTTCGTGGGGGAACAACAATGATATCTGGTATAATGAATGCGAGCGCATTTAAGATCATTAAAGGAACGATAGCATGAAGGACATTTAAAGATTTTCTTGATGCATAAATCCTTGTCTTGCTCAATAAAATGTTCTTCCATTAGATGTTCATCGACAACATTTTGATGGGGGTTTTTAAAGTCACAACGTAGACATAAATAAGTCATTTCTAAAGGTAGAGTAAACTATTTATATTAATAGATTTTAAAATTTATTAAATCTCACCAAAATCAGGTTTTTTTGTAGCCTGATGAGAGACTGTTTAAATAATCATTTATTATTAGTTGTTTTAATATTTAAATATATTAAGTGTTACCCTTTTTGGTTTCATACAAGTCAAGTTCCACATTGCTTAATTTATGATGCATTTTATAGTGTTTTAAAAGACTTTCTCTATAACAGGTGTAAAAGCTGCATAATTTACATTTAAAAGGTACAATTTCTGAAAAAGAAAATGTATAGAATAATATATCCTTATCAAGTAAAAAAAATCTTTAAGAGTAAGTTTTCATTTGCTTGAATAAAGTCAAGTAAAACTTCCAATTTTTATATAAATATAAACAAAACAAAAAGTAAAGCAAATATAACGATCTCATTTCATTCCAGATATCTCAGTCAAAATTGCTAAATGAAATGTACATACAAGAAAATAGTTCATTTTTAGCAATTTTGCCCGAGATATCTGGATTGTAATCATAATATTTGCTTATTTTGTAAAGGTATGTAGATAATATGAATAAGTAAATATGTTTGTTTTTATATTATGTTTATATTTTTTCAATAATTAAAAATTGGAAAAAATAATTAAAAAATTGTAAATTTTATTATAATTTTTAAGATAAAATTTGTTTAGGTTTGAAAATTTATATAAAATTACCCGCCAAAGATATTAAAGCACGGAAATGTTATCTTTCTAATACACTACATTAAAAACAAATTTAAAAAAATATATATTTAATATGTTTTTTGTGCACTTGATAAATATGATTCTAAAAATTTGACTGTTTTCATAAAATATCCTCTTCTATCTACATTTCAATATATATATATATATATATATATATATATATATATATATATATATATATATATATATATATATATATATATATATATATAATTATTAAAACTATTTTTTTTAGATTTGAAAAAGTTCGCAATTTTTTACCATTTTCGACCAATGACGATGAACGAAGAGTGCAACTCTCAATCAATAAAAATTTCTTTATTATTCATTCTTGAAACTCTGTCTTTTGAAATGTGTGAAAAAAATTTGTTAAATAAATTTTGAGAAAAAAGTGAAAGAATTGTGAACCAAATATTACTTTGATAGCTTTAGCGGCTAATTTTTTTCAAATCTGAACAAATTTTTCTTAAAAATTATAAATACCAAAATTTACAAATTTTTAAGCAAAACTTATTTTGCTATTCACTGATATACATATTGTCTACATACCTTTTCAAATTAATCCAGATATCTCGAACTTTTTTGTAAAAAAAAAGTACTCAATTTAAAGTCTTGACTTTGATCATTTTTCGCGGCTAGACGAATTGAGATTTTTCTAAAACATTTTCAACATATTATTTTGGAAAGTATTGGGAATCTTAAAATATTTAAAGAAACATTTTCATTCTTATATTAAATTATTCTAAAAAAACCAAAAAAAAGTCAGGGAAAAAGATCGAGATTTCCAAATTCAAGCGTAAATATCTTTTTAAACATAAGAGATGAATAGCAATATTTTTTCTTTTTCTCATCAAGTCCTTTACAAAGGTTTTTAAATTTTTTATATCAGACTTGATTTGTAGGAGTTACGATTTTTTGAAAATGTTTCATCTCATATTATTACAGGGTGACTACAAGATGATTTCTCTGAAAGCTAAGGTCCTCCTCTACAACTCTACAATACATTTCAATTTGATTTGTACCTGCCCCACGGAGGTCTTTTTAAATTCCTTTATTAACTTTGATAGTCTATGTGCAGTCCCAGCGTAGGTCATTATATAGTGGAATCTTAGCTTCGTTAATAGCTTCTATTATAGGTAATGCATTAGTTCAATCTTAGATTCAATCGTGAATCTTTATGTAGTCATTTATAAGCTTTAATTCTTGGCTTTTATTTGCTTGTGGTCCTTATATAATCTTTATAAGCTCTATTTATAGCTTAATATTAGTTTCAATCCGAGGTATTTTAATAGTCCTCTATTATATTTGATTCTATGTCTTTAACTATTGCTTTATAAACCTTAATCGAAAACAATCGTAAGTCATTGATTAGTCTTTATTGGTTTTAATGATATAATTTGTACTTACGCTTATGTTGTTGTCTATTATGTTCATTGAAAGTATTTTTGTCCTCGAAGGACTTGTTACACATTGTACAGTTAAAATTATGATTAATTGTTGATGATCCAGCATCTAAAGTTACAGCTTCAAAAAAATTTTTACTGATTAATTTTTTTTTTTGTCTTCTTTAGCCTCTAATGTTACCTTTATTTGTCTCCTGTATTAAGGTTTTAAAACTATTGGATAAATTTAAAGGCACAACTTGTTGGGGCATTACAATAACACTTTTGTCACTTTGAATTTCCAATTGAGTTTCAAAATTAAACATTTTATTTATTTCACATTGGGATTCCAAAGTAGAGGATGAAATCTATTACATAAGAGAATTAAATTTAAAAATTTTACTTTTGGAAAATAAAAATATCTAATATGTTACCTCTTTTCCTTGATTGTCTAGAGAGATTTCAGGTATTTCTTTAACTAAGGAAATCCCCGAAAATGTTAAATTGTTCTCTGGTTGTTTATTATTATTTTTTGCATTTTTATTTGTTTCTTTAGATTTTTTAACCATTTGTATAAAATGATAAGCTACCTGTAAGGCTTTACTGCATCTTAAACAAATGTATTCGTTGGCATTATGTTGCTGAGCATGAAAACTTAAAACTGAATTTAAATAATCCCATAAGGTTTTGCCATCCATGTGAGAAGATTGATTGGTTAAAGATAATAAGATGCTAGTTTTGGACAAACAACAAATGCAAGAATTTGAATACATATTTTAATAGATTTTTTCTCTTTACAAACTAGATTTTTTTAAATTCAAGATGTTTCTTAAAGGCTTTCAGCAACAAGAATGTAAAAAATGGTAAAACTAAGAAAATAAAATAAAAATCTAACGGATTTTTTCTTTCATTTAGTCTAAAGAAACCTAAAAAGGAAAAATAATTAAAAATAAATTCACAAACATAATTCTACCGAGATTACAATGAATCGGAAGATACCCTATAACATAATAATTTTATTAATAGAAAATTTTATACTTACTTTTGTAGGCAGTGGTAATTAATTTAAAAATATGTATATTAATATTTTTTAGTGCTATAAATATAATTTTGTTTCGCATAAATGTTTTAAAGAACTAAATATTTTTATATAACTATCAATAATTTTGATTGAGCTTTTACATATGAAAAACTAACATATACAACGACGGACTATAGTAGAATCACTAACCAACTTTTAATAAAATTCATGAGATTTAGTAAAATATTAGGTTTACTTACAATATCAAATAGTTCAACACTTTTTGCTGCTCTATTTCCATGAAAAAATAATAATTATAAATACTATAATAATAGAACTCGCAAAACATTCAAAGAAAAAAAAAAAGAAAATAATTAAAAAATTAAAGGGTTACTGCGGTTGGTCCCAAAAATATGTTCTTAATATATCTACATCTACGTCGCCGTCATTCACATTATTTAGAACTTTAAAAATCCCGGGAGTATAAGGAAAATTTAAATGTTATTTGGCCGAACAGAGACCATTTTAAGTATTCCGGAAGGAATGTTGTTATATTCTACAAGAATTATTCAGAGAAGACTAGCACATACTGAACTTCATGGCAGAATATCAAGAAAAATTCCGATGTTGGCTGAAGAGCACGTGGAATCTAGAAACAATATATCATAAAAATTTACGTTTCCCAGAAAACATTAAAAAATGGAGAAATGATAGCTCGATTAGTACAAAATCAAGTTAGGTTTAGCAAAGGTTTAATAAGGTTTCACGTTCAAAAAATCGGGAATTAAATCCACGGTATATCGCAAAATTTAATCATTTAGTTTTATTACTTTAAACAAATTTATATATACTGATTCTATTGTATTGTCCTTCACTGTATGTTTATAAGCCTCAAACAAAATAGCGTCTCAAATGATTAATTCTCAATTCTCTCTCAATTCAAAGCAATGTCATTGTTGTTATTTCTTTACAAAAAAAAAAAGCTACACAAGTTGTACTGATATAACTAAATTGAGTTAAAGTTTTTTTTTATTTTAATAGAACAGGAACGATTAACAAAATAAGAAAGAGTTTAATACTTTCAACTGCTTTATTTATTTATTATTATTTTTTTTTTCTGAGTCTTATACGTTATGAGAAACAAAATAGAAAAAATAAACAATTTGTTTTGTTTTTTAAAGGTGTTTTATTTTTGCAAAAGCACATTTTTATGTAAAATTAATTATTTTACTTGAGTTATCAAGACAACCTCATTTTATTGTTATTTTATTTTGGATATTTAAATTCAGCATTTTGGATATTTAAAATCATAAAATTATATTTTTTGAGCCAAAATACAGGTTATTTGGATATTTATGTTTTTTCTACCATAAATATAAAAGCAATTTTCTGATTGTTATTTACAGTACTGTAAAACAAAAATAAATCAACAAAATGAAAAAAATCTCCAAAAAAGACACTAAAATAAAAAAGTCGCAAAAACGAAGAACACGGCAAAATAACAAAATTTAAGAAAAATCGCAAAACGAAAAAAAGTTAAAATAAAAAATATCGCTAAAGTAAAAAAAGGACAAAACGAAAAAAGCTAAAACAAAAAAAATGAAAATAAAATTGAAAAAATTAAAAAAATTCCGAAGTGACAAAAGAAACGTAAAATGAAAAAAATTGCTAAAACGACAAAATAAAATAATCATTTAAATAAAACATAAAAAATTGCAAAAATAAAAAATCTCCAAAATCAGCTGGCTAATAAGAAAATATGTTTCGCCAAAAGAATAAAATAAAAAATTACTATGCGGAAGGAATGACCAAATATTAAATATATATATATATATATATATATATATATATATATATATATATATAAATGATCTTTTATAAAATATAATTTTTCTTTTTCTAAATGCACATTCAAGAGCTCCAATTGATGTTTGTATTCGGATGTACAGTATAGGAAATATTTACTTTTTAAGTGAGTTAGGAAGTTCAATAAGTAACGAAATAATATATACTTTTTTAAATTTCTCGTACTATAAAAGCTAAAAACATGGTGAAAACTATTTGTCATTTCCTTCCGGATTATTCTACCTATTTATCAGATATAGTGAAAATCAAAAAAAAAATAATTTTCCTCGTTAAAAAGGAAAATAGAAATGTTTTAGAAATTAGCTGACTACACTAATATCCAAAAATAAAATTGAATTCGAAGAGAAAATAATCATATTTTTATTAAAATAAGGTTTATATATATATATATATATATATATATATATATATATATATAATTCTAAAAATCCTTATGTAAACACATATTTTCGCAACAAATTTAACTCTTAATTTCTCAAAAAAAAAAAAAAACGCAAATTTCACAAACAAAAAATCTAAACTAAAAAAATTTTTTTAAATTTATATTTAAACTAATCTTTTTACAGGGTCAAATGGAACTCAAAGAATCCATTGAAATCTGGAAACAGAAAGGTCACATCATGCGCTATTGGAAGGAGTCACAAGAACCCAAACCCACAGATTTCCTCTCTAAATTTGTGCAAGGTATCAACTAAGTTTCTTCTTTAACTTCAAAATAGTATAATTATTAAAAATCAATAAAAAAAAAAATAATGAGTGTTTTGTGATATTTCGAATAAAACATAATAAAAGCTCTATAAATACTTTCATAATTCAAGGTAATTTATTATCCATTTCATTATCAAACAAATCTTCCATAATATCTTGCAAAGTTAAACCAAATTCTTTTAATTCTCCCTCTAATTCCAATTCTTTAATTTCGCTTATTTCCAAATTGTTATTTTGTTGGGAAAATGCATCAAAACGACTAGGATAACCATGAGAAAGCCTAAACATTTCTGCCATTTCCTCTTGGGTTATACTTACCGAATGATGTCGTGCAGCATGTTGTCTCAGCCTGTAAAAAGAAAACTATATAGTCGAAGAAATAAAAAGTTTTGGTCAAAAAATACTTACTCATTGCGAAAAACAAATTCTTTATGACATAAAGGACATTTATAAGGTTTACCCGTATGTTGATATTGATGAACTTTAACAGCAAAACTTGAATAGGATATATAATCACATTGTATACATTTAAAATATTGTTTGGTATGTTGCTCATTTTCATGATTTCTCAAGAGTGAGGTGTTGGTAAACATTTTGCCACAAATGTTGCATTTAAATCCTACATGTTTATTGTTATGTATACGTTGTTTGTGCACTTTTAATTCAGCATTATTTATATAGTTTTTTGTACACAAATCACACTGATAATAACGCTCATTATGACGCTTACGATGAACTGTTAAATATTCAGCACAACTGAATGTTTTACCACATATTTCACATTCATGTCTTATGACCACCGCATGTTTATTTTGTAAATGATGTTCATATTTTAATACCGAATTAAAGAGTAATTTACAAAAGTTACAATTAACAGCGTTACGTTTTTCACACACTCGCTTATGCAAAAATAAGCCAGATTTCAAATCAAACAATTTACCTTTTTTGAGAGGATAGAAATTTTATTTGTTATGCTAAATACAAAAATTACCTACCACATTTGTCGCAGGCAAACTTTTTATGAACACTTGAGCAGTTGTTCGTGGGGGAACAACAATGATATCTGGTATAATGAATGCGAGCGCATTTAAGATCATTAAAGGAACGATAGCATGAAGGACATTTAAAGATTTTCTTGATGCATAAATCCTTGTCTTGCTCAATAAAATGTTCTTCCATTAGATGTTCATCGACAACATTTTGATGGGGGTTTTTAAAGTCACAACGTAGACATAAATAAGTCATTTCTAAAGGTAGAGTAAACTATTTATATTAATAGATTTTAAAATTTATTAAATCTCACCAAAATCAGGTTTTTTTGTAGCCTGATGAGAGACTGTTTAAATAATCATTTATTATTAGTTGTTTTAATATTTAAATATATTAAGTGTTACCCTTTTTGGTTTCATACAAGTCAAGTTCCACATTGCTTAATTTATGATGCATTTTATAGTGTTTTAAAAGACTTTCTCTATAACAGGTGTAAAAGCTGCATAATTTACATTTAAAAGGTACAATTTCTGAAAAAGAAAATGTATAGAATAATATATCCTTATCAAGTAAAAAAAATCTTTAAGAGTAAGTTTTCATTTGCTTGAATAAAGTCAAGTAAAACTTCCAATTTTTATATAAATATAAACAAAACAAAAAGTAAAGCAAATATAACGATCTCATTTCATTCCAGATATCTCAGTCAAAATTGCTAAATGAAATGTACATACAAGAAAATAGTTCATTTTTAGCAATTTTGCCCGAGATATCTGGATTGTAATCATAATATTTGCTTATTTTGTAAAGGTATGTAGATAATATGAATAAGTAAATATGTTTGTTTTTATATTATGTTTATATTTTTTCAATAATTAAAAATTGGAAAAAATAATTAAAAAATTGTAAATTTTATTATAATTTTTAAGATAAAATTTGTTTAGGTTTGAAAATTTATATAAAATTACCCGCCAAAGATATTAAAGCA
Source organism: Protocalliphora azurea (assembly GCA_932274085.1). Taxonomy (NCBI): domain Eukaryota; kingdom Metazoa; phylum Arthropoda; class Insecta; order Diptera; family Calliphoridae; genus Protocalliphora; species Protocalliphora azurea. The sequence goes on along the minus strand of OW026521.1, from coordinate 10,310,529 downwards.
CGGAAATGTTATCTTTCTAATACACTACATTAAAAACAAATTTAAAAAAATATATATTTAATATGTTTTTTGTGCACTTGATAAATATGATTCTAAAAATTTGACTGTTTTCATAAAATATCCTCTTCTATCTACATTTCAATATATATATATATATATATATATATATATATATATATATATATATATATATATATATATATATATATATATATATATAATTATTAAAACTATTTTTTTTAGATTTGAAAAAGTTCGCAATTTTTTACCATTTTCGACCAATGACGATGAACGAAGAGTGCAACTCTCAATCAATAAAAATTTCTTTATTATTCATTCTTGAAACTCTGTCTTTTGAAATGTGTGAAAAAAATTTGTTAAATAAATTTTGAGAAAAAAGTGAAAGAATTGTGAACCAAATATTACTTTGATAGCTTTAGCGGCTAATTTTTTTCAAATCTGAACAAATTTTTCTTAAAAATTATAAATACCAAAATTTACAAATTTTTAAGCAAAACTTATTTTGCTATTCACTGATATACATATTGTCTACATACCTTTTCAAATTAATCCAGATATCTCGAACTTTTTTGTAAAAAAAAAGTACTCAATTTAAAGTCTTGACTTTGATCATTTTTCGCGGCTAGACGAATTGAGATTTTTCTAAAACATTTTCAACATATTATTTTGGAAAGTATTGGGAATCTTAAAATATTTAAAGAAACATTTTCATTCTTATATTAAATTATTCTAAAAAAACCAAAAAAAAGTCAGGGAAAAAGATCGAGATTTCCAAATTCAAGCGTAAATATCTTTTTAAACATAAGAGATGAATAGCAATATTTTTTCTTTTTCTCATCAAGTCCTTTACAAAGGTTTTTAAATTTTTTATATCAGACTTGATTTGTAGGAGTTACGATTTTTTGAAAATGTTTCATCTCATATTATTACAGGGTGACTACAAGATGATTTCTCTGAAAGCTAAGGTCCTCCTCTACAACTCTACAATACATTTCAATTTGATTTGTACCTGCCCCACGGAGGTCTTTTTAAATTCCTTTATTAACTTTGATAGTCTATGTGCAGTCCCAGCGTAGGTCATTATATAGTGGAATCTTAGCTTCGTTAATAGCTTCTATTATAGGTAATGCATTAGTTCAATCTTAGATTCAATCGTGAATCTTTATGTAGTCATTTATAAGCTTTAATTCTTGGCTTTTATTTGCTTGTGGTCCTTATATAATCTTTATAAGCTCTATTTATAGCTTAATATTAGTTTCAATCCGAGGTATTTTAATAGTCCTCTATTATATTTGATTCTATGTCTTTAACTATTGCTTTATAAACCTTAATCGAAAACAATCGTAAGTCATTGATTAGTCTTTATTGGTTTTAATGATATAATTTGTACTTACGCTTATGTTGTTGTCTATTATGTTCATTGAAAGTATTTTTGTCCTCGAAGGACTTGTTACACATTGTACAGTTAAAATTATGATTAATTGTTGATGATCCAGCATCTAAAGTTACAGCTTCAAAAAAATTTTTACTGATTAATTTTTTTTTTTGTCTTCTTTAGCCTCTAATGTTACCTTTATTTGTCTCCTGTATTAAGGTTTTAAAACTATTGGATAAATTTAAAGGCACAACTTGTTGGGGCATTACAATAACACTTTTGTCACTTTGAATTTCCAATTGAGTTTCAAAATTAAACATTTTATTTATTTCACATTGGGATTCCAAAGTAGAGGATGAAATCTATTACATAAGAGAATTAAATTTAAAAATTTTACTTTTGGAAAATAAAAATATCTAATATGTTACCTCTTTTCCTTGATTGTCTAGAGAGATTTCAGGTATTTCTTTAACTAAGGAAATCCCCGAAAATGTTAAATTGTTCTCTGGTTGTTTATTATTATTTTTTGCATTTTTATTTGTTTCTTTAGATTTTTTAACCATTTGTATAAAATGATAAGCTACCTGTAAGGCTTTACTGCATCTTAAACAAATGTATTCGTTGGCATTATGTTGCTGAGCATGAAAACTTAAAACTGAATTTAAATAATCCCATAAGGTTTTGCCATCCATGTGAGAAGATTGATTGGTTAAAGATAATAAGATGCTAGTTTTGGACAAACAACAAATGCAAGAATTTGAATACATATTTTAATAGATTTTTTCTCTTTACAAACTAGATTTTTTTAAATTCAAGATGTTTCTTAAAGGCTTTCAGCAACAAGAATGTAAAAAATGGTAAAACTAAGAAAATAAAATAAAAATCTAACGGATTTTTTCTTTCATTTAGTCTAAAGAAACCTAAAAAGGAAAAATAATTAAAAATAAATTCACAAACATAATTCTACCGAGATTACAATGAATCGGAAGATACCCTATAACATAATAATTTTATTAATAGAAAATTTTATACTTACTTTTGTAGGCAGTGGTAATTAATTTAAAAATATGTATATTAATATTTTTTAGTGCTATAAATATAATTTTGTTTCGCATAAATGTTTTAAAGAACTAAATATTTTTATATAACTATCAATAATTTTGATTGAGCTTTTACATATGAAAAACTAACATATACAACGACGGACTATAGTAGAATCACTAACCAACTTTTAATAAAATTCATGAGATTTAGTAAAATATTAGGTTTACTTACAATATCAAATAGTTCAACACTTTTTGCTGCTCTATTTCCATGAAAAAATAATAATTATAAATACTATAATAATAGAACTCGCAAAACATTCAAAGAAAAAAAAAAAGAAAATAATTAAAAAATTAAAGGGTTACTGCGGTTGGTCCCAAAAATATGTTCTTAATATATCTACATCTACGTCGCCGTCATTCACATTATTTAGAACTTTAAAAAACCCGGGAGTATAAGGAAAATTTAAATGTTATTTGGCCGAACAGAGACCATTTTAAGTATTCCGGAAGGAATGTTGTTATATTCTACAAGAATTATTCAGAGAAGACTAGCACATACTGAACTTCATGGCAGAATATCAAGAAAAATTCCGATGTTGGCTGAAGAGCACGTGGAATCTAGAAACAATATATCATAAAAATTTACGTTTCCCAGAAAACATTAAAAAATGGAGAAATGATAGCTCGATTAGTACAAAATCAAGTTAGGTTTAGCAAAGGTTTAATAAGGTTTCACGTTCAAAAAATCGGGAATTAAATCCACGGTATATCGCAAAATTTAATCATTTAGTTTTATTACTTTAAACAAATTTATATATACTGATTCTATTGTATTGTCCTTCACTGTATGTTTATAAGCCTCAAACAAAATAGCGTCTCAAATGATTAATTCTCAATTCTCTCTCAATTCAAAGCAATGTCATTGTTGTTATTTCTTTACAAAAAAAAAAAGCTACACAAGTTGTACTGATATAACTAAATTGAGTTAAAGTTTTTTTTTATTTTAATAGAACAGGAACGATTAACAAAATAAGAAAGAGTTTAATACTTTCAACTGCTTTATTTATTTATTATTATTTTTTTTTTCTGAGTCTTATACGTTATGAGAAACAAAATAGAAAAAATAAACAATTTGTTTTGTTTTTTAAAGGTGTTTTATTTTTGCAAAAGCACATTTTTATGTAAAATTAATTATTTTACTTGAGTTATCAAGACAACCTCATTTTATTGTTATTTTATTTTGGATATTTAAATTCAGCATTTTGGATATTTAAAATCATAAAATTATATTTTTTGAGCCAAAATACAGGTTATTTGGATATTTATGTTTTTTCTACCATAAATATAAAAGCAATTTTCTGATTGTTATTTACAGTACTGTAAAACAAAAATAAATCAACAAAATGAAAAAAATCTCCAAAAAAGACACTAAAATAAAAAAGTCGCAAAAACGAAGAACACGGCAAAATAACAAAATTTAAGAAAAATCGCAAAACGAAAAAAAGTTAAAATAAAAAATATCGCTAAAGTAAAAAAAGGACAAAACGAAAAAAGCTAAAACAAAAAAAATGAAAATAAAATTGAAAAAATTAAAAAAATTCCGAAGTGACAAAAGAAACGTAAAATGAAAAAAATTGCTAAAACGACAAAATAAAATAATCATTTAAATAAAACATAAAAAATTGCAAAAATAAAAAAATCTCCAAAATCAGAAACCGCCTAAACGTTAAAAAGTCGCCTAAACGAAAATTTCGCTAAAACGGAAAAACTCTTCAAAACAAAAAAAGGTCAAAATACAAAACCGGCAAAAAGTATGGAAAACGCTGGAAAAAAATAATCAATATGAAAAAATCGCGAAAGATAGTTATTACAGTTACTTAAGTTTTATTCGACCTCTTTTCTTTTTAAGACATTTAGTAAAGTTTTGTTTTTGTATTTAATTTTTCTTGCTGAAATTCTGAGAGCAAGCGAGAGGAAATATGAAAGGGTACAAACTTGTCTGTACTTCGAAATTTATTTTGTTTCCCATTTTCGTACTTCAAAACAAAAACAAATCAAGGCAGTTAAAGCAAGAACTGCTAAAGTAAAATTTTGTGTGTGGACGTACACTGCCTGCCACTTGAATAAGGAATCACATTTTTTAACTTCAATTAAGTATAACTCCTGAACTAAAGTTCAGAAAAAAATAATTTTTTGCGTAACCAAATTTCAAAGTGTTGGCTTTAGTTTCCTGAAGAAATAAAAAATATACATATTTTGTTATACTAAAATTATGCATTTATTTAAAGTACCACATTTCTGTGGTACTATTTCGTGTGTCACTTGAATAAGGAATTCTTTTAACATTAATCAGGAAGGCTATGATTTGAATTTCTTTCAATATAAACGGCTAGAGAATTTTTAATTTGATAGTTTTTTAATAGTTTTTATTCAAAATGGGACGTGGTAAGGCTCTTAATAACTATGAAAAAGAAAAAATTCTGATTTCGAAATTTCAGGGTCAGAATCCGGTTCAAATAGCCAAAAACATTAATAGAGGAAAGACAGTTGTGTACAATTATTGAAATAACGTGGAAAGATATGGAAAAAACATGAAAGGGCGGAAGAAAATGGCAATAATTAAAAAAGAAAGACGAAAAATTCTTAGAATTGCATCAAATTCTGCCATGTCGGTATCAAAAATATATGGAAAAAGTGGTGTCAGTGCCAGTCTAATAACAGTGCACCGTATTTTAAAGTCGTGCCCATACATAATCCGACGAAAATTGCAAAAAAAAAACACCACTTAATGAAAAACGCAAATCACAACGTCTACAGTTTGCCAAAAATACAATGACATGGTCCGACAAATGGTCTAAAGTTGTATTTTCCGATGAAAAAAAGTTTAATATTGAGTGGGCGGAATAATGGGGTGCTATTTCGTATTATGGTACCATAGAATTGGTTTTTGTATCCAACAAAATGACAACGACTTACAAAAACATTCTGAAGGAAGCATTTCCAAAATTTAATGATTTTTTGGACCCATACATTTGACGTACCAACACGACAACGCTCCGATTCATACCGCCAGAGCAGTAAAACAATGGATTAATCAACAAGGTGTTCAACTTCTGGATTAGCCCACATATTCACCAGACCTAAATCCAATGGAAAATGTCTGGAGTTGGCTTGCAAGAAAAGTTTATGAAGGAGGAAAACAATTTGAGACGATAGAAACCTTAAAGGATGCATTATACAAGTCGATGCCAAATCGCATTTTTGAGGATATTTCTAAAAATGGTGGTAGTACTCATTACTAATTGAATGCTAGAAGATAATAACTGTCATTTTTATAACCTAAAAATCAAAAATAAATTACAGTTTGCTTAGTTTTAAAATATTCCTTATTCAAGTGACACACGAAAAAGTACCACAAAAATACAAGTCTTTAAATAAATGCATAATTTTAGTATATTAAAATATGTATATGTTTCATTTCTTCAGGAAACTAATGCCAACACTGAAATTTGGTTGCATAAAAAAATATTTTTTCTGAACTTTAGTTTAGAAGATATACTTAATTAAAGTTAAAAAAAAATGTGATTCCTTATTCAAGTGGCAGGCAGTATAAATGCAAGTTCAAAAGAAAAAAATTGCTGTGTGTGAACTTAAGCTAAACTTTTTATTCCAATACAATAGGAATTAAAACAAATACAAATAAAAGTTTAAAAGTAGGTAGAAACTTTTTAAGAATATAATTTTATTTTTATAAAATCAAATCACATAGTTATTTTCTTCTCTTATCATTTAAATATTCTCTAAACAATTTTGATTGTTAAAAAGTAAAATATTTTACAATTTAAAAAATCTTCAAAACTATGCATAGATTCAAAGTACATTTTAAAAAATTTTAATTTCTAAAAATTGTTTTTTATACTAATTTTTAAAATTTTATCAATTTTGAAATAAAATATATATGCGAATTGTTTGCTAAGAAAATTCTGCATACCATTAATACTATTTTATTTAGTAATCAACATGAAATTGATAATTTAAGATGTTTTCTTTATGAAAGTATTATATAACACATATTCTTTGTTGTTGCAAAGCGAGGTAAGCATTGTGATTCTTCAATTTATTCGGATTTTCGTCAGAAGTATTTTCCCCTATTAAATACCAGCATGGTTAAAAGAAGGGTGGTGCATATTAACAAATTTACAGCTACACTTAATTATGATATAGGTGTTTGGATTTATTTTAAAGTTAAGTTTGTATAATAAATGTTAAAAAATTAAAAAAGGTTTAAGAACTGTCAGATTGGATGTAAATCACTTCAGTAATTTTTCCATTTGTGTCTACTCCACTTTCTGCACCAAATGTTTAAAAATACCTTCACCTATAAAATTTTTTATATAAGAATCTAAAGGCCATCGGGTCAAAGAAGAACTGCCCACTTCCCTAAATAAAAATATTTAAATCAATCTCTCATGCGTTTCTAATACTTAATTGAAAATGAAAATTTCAGTTCAGTTTTCAAAACTATAAAAGTACTTTTTTTAATTTAAAAAAAAAAACTCATCCAATTATTTATGCACAATTTATAGGTACATATAAAAGAAATAAAGTGTATTAGTATTAAATTTTACCAGCTGTTACGTTTAGTCTCGCTTATATTTTGTTCTTTTTTCTATATACATCTTAAGAGATCAAAAATATTCAAATAATTTTTTTCATTTAAAATGATTTTTTAATATATATAATATATATATATATATATATATATATATATATATATATATATATATATATATATATATATATAATGTGTTTGTATGTACGTATGTATCTACAGATATAAAATATACAATATACAAATATTACAAAAAAAAAAAATATTATTTAAATGAAGATTTTATAACGCCAGAAGCACCCATAGTTTCTAAATCACCACGCCTTAACATTTTGCCATTACCAATCGTTACCGTAAAATCATGAGGATTTGTATAGCCCAAACTGTTGCGGAAAATTTCTTCTTCGCTTAAATTAATTGTGTGAATTTTATAACAATGTTTACGGAGTCTGAAAAGAAAATTGAAATGAAATGTAAGTGGTTTATCATTATGAGAAAATTATAATTTTACTAAATTTGAATAATAAAATAGAAACTAATTTCAAAAAAAACGAGTTTAGTACAAAACGGTTTGAAAGCTTAATGTGTATTCTGCTGTTTCAAATCTTATAATACTCTTCACTTTTGTTTTTATAAAGATAAATTTTTTGTGATACTTTTTCGAAAAAAAAAACAATTCTTTTTTAGTTTTTTATTATTATTATTATTATTATTATTATTATTATTATTAATTTCTAAAATTTATACTTTTTACGAAATGGGTACATTTTTTCAAAAATTGGTACTTTTGTTGAAAATTCGAACATTTTTTAAAAAGTTTTTATGGTACCTTTTCGAAAAAAAGGTTTTTTATTTTTTTTTTCCTTTTTACGCAATGGGGTTTTTTCCGAAAATTTTTTAAAGCACTTTTTTACTTTTTTGGAAAATTGTATTTTTTTTACTTCGTTTCGAAAATTAAATAATTGGCATTTTTATAAAAATGATTCTATTTTGAAATCTGAAACTTTCTTAAATTTTGAAAAATTTTACTTTTTAGAAAATTTGTTGTTTTTATAAATTCGTATTTGTTGTAAAATTGGTACTTTTTCAAATATTGGACCTTTTTTTTTAATTGGTACATTTCAATAAAAGTTGGTACTTTTTTGAAGTTTGTACTTTTTGTAAAATGGGTACTTTTTTTAAACTGATATTTTTTCGAAAATTTTGACTTGCTTTTACAAATTGGTTTCTTTTTTTAATATTGGTAACTTTTTTGTAGTGGAACTTTTTGGAAAAAATAGTAATTTTTAAAACAAAAATTGATTCTTCTTTAAAAATAAACATTTTGACAAATTTTATTTGTTTCTGAAAATTAGTACTTCTTTGAAAACTGATTTCTTTTAGAAAATTTCTCCTTATTTAATTTGTATTTGTATTTTTAAACTTGGAGCTTTTTGAAAATTTTTTAAAATTAGTACTTTTTTAGGATCCGTATTTATTTTAAAATAAGTACCTACTTATTTTTGATAATTGGTTACTTTTTAAAACATTGGTACATCTTTTGAAAAGTATAATATTTTAAAATTAGTACTATTAAAAAAAATTTTTTTTTTTTTGAAAATAGATATTTTCGAAAATTTTTATTTGTTTTTAAAAATGGGTACTTTTTGAACTGTTTTTTTATTTCTCCTTATTTTAATTTGTGCTTTTATTAAAAAGTAGTACCTTTTCTTAAAATTTTAACATTTTTTGAAAATAAAATGTTAATAAAATATGTTAATAAAAATTGGTACTTTTTTAAAAACCGGTATTTTTTTAGAAAATGTTTACTTTTTATTATTTATACTTTTATTGAAAACTTTTTTGAAAATTGGTACATTTCTGAAAATTAGAACTTTTTTGGAAAATTGATGATTTTATTGGAAATGGGTATATATTTGTTCTGAAAATTAGAACTTTATTTTAACTTGTACTTTTTGGCAACAATTAGTATTTCTTAATTTTCTTGAAAATTAATAAGTACTTATGGCCTCGCAAATTATTATTCTAATAAGTTCTAAAATTAGCAAAAAAAAAAAAAAAAAAAAAAAACAGAACACATTAAGAATATTATAAAAAAAACTTACAGCAGTCTCTTTTTAAACAAACGATAACAAAACGGGCACTTATACGGCACAATACCATTATGAGTCCATACGTGTACCTTCAATTGAGCCAACGTAGTAAATTTACGACCACAATTCGGTTCAGTACATGCATGACGTTTACCCAAGTGTACACTATCTTTATGACGCTTCAAATGATGAACATAACGAAATGATTTTGTACACGCATCACATTTATGAGGCCTTTCACCGCTATGAACATGCTTATGAGCTTCCAATTCCACTTTATTTATAAATGTTTTCGGACAATTTTGACAGAAAAATTTTCGCCCTATATGACGTTTTAAATGATGTTTTAACAGATACATCGTCTTATAATTACAATGACAAATTTCACATTCGAAGAGCATACGATTGCCGCCAGGAATATTTGGGCTAGATTCACGGCATTCGATACGTTTTGAATGTTTATTGAACGTTTCAAGATTGCAACAGGTTAAAAGGCAGATTTTACATTTAAATAAAGGTTGTTCGCAGTTATTATCGTCTAGGGCGGTTGGTGAATTGTTTGGGTTGATGTTGGTTGAGCTAGAAGGCATGGAGCTGCTAATGGAGGGGTTATGTCTGCTGTTGATAAAGGTTTCATTATAAGCCAGAACTGTTGCGAAGGATGTTGTTGAACTTGTAGAAGATTCTGGGTAGTTGGAGACCATAATATCTTTGCGTGCTATGGCATCTTCAATTGATAATTTGTTTCCGTTTGCTGTAGTTGCTGTTGTTGTGTTGAGATTGGAGTATTGTTGTTGATATTCTTGTTTAATGAATACATTATGCAATCCTGTTTACGTGGTAATTTTTTTTTTTTTTTTTTTAATTTTATTAAGAAAATTATTAAAGATGAAATGGAAGAGATAGAGAGAGAGAGATAAAAACACATTCTCAAATCATTATTAACCAATTAATAATAAAAAATATCTCTTAAATTTGTATATAATTTTGGTTTTGGTTATTTATAATTTCTTATTTTCATTTGGTAATTTATTTTTCCATAAAAAGAAATGTTTTAATCTAAAATAATTAAAAAAATAATCTTTGTATATAGTTCCCTTCTCCCGGAAACTAACTGCTATTTAAGGGATTATTATAATAATTATTATTAATATTATTATTATGTATACATGTATTATGTAGTTTATTATTTGTTTTTGTTGTTAGAAATTTAGTAGTAGTAGAAGCACTAGTATTGACCTTGTATATCTTACCGCAACTTGCGTTAGTTTCACTAATTTCTGTTTCTGTTTTCATCATATTTACATGATTATTTATTGTTGTCGTTATTGATGTAGCCGCTGTACTTGTTGCTATTACCAAAGCAGATGATGTTGACGTTGATAATGACAACGATGATGTTGCTGAAGGTGTTGTATTGTCTACACTATCGAAACGTATTTGATGTTGATTTATAGGTGTCGAACTATGATTACGTTCTAAATGTCTTAAAAGTTTTATTTTATTGGCAAATGAACGTATGCAACGGGGACATTCATAGGGTAGTTCTAAAAAAAGGAAAGATGAATTTAAAAATACATAACATTTTACAAAACAACCCTTAATACTTACTTCTCATTATATACGATTCTGAAAGTATAAGAAATATAAAAATATATATTAGATACTTTTTAGGGATTACTCATATAAATTTTTCTTACCATCACATATATTATGACTAGTATTAAGATGTAATTTAATATCATTAAAATCGGAAGACTCATATGGACACTTAGCACAAATTAAAGCTAAAATAATAAGAAAAATATATGTTTATTTCCATAAGATTTGGAAAAAATGTTCAATTCAACTTACTAGTAGTTTCTTCCAATTTTAAATCTTGTAAAGAGGTCTTATCTTCGCACACTATAAAATGAAATATAATTAAATAAAAAAACAAAACTTTGCATCACATCTAAACGAATATAACTTGACCTACCTTTATCACCTTTAGCTTGGATCATGTCGCGTGTTGGTACACTTTTGTGTACAGCTTTATAGTGGCGTATCAAACAACGTTTTGTATTGTAGAGGTTTGTACACATTTCGCAACGATAGGGAGCCAAACCTTTAGGTAAAACACAAAAAAATAATACAATTAAAGTTAAAAAATCCCCTTTTTTATTGAACTTACCTCTATGAACAAACATATGATTTTCAAATTGATATTGACTTAAAAATGACTTTTGACAATGAGCACAATACGATTGAGTTGTATTGACTGTAGCTGCACCGGCCACATGCAGACTATTTTGTTCCTGTAACATATCCTCAAAATCATCATCAGAAGTCAATAAAACATTACGATATTCCGTATCGTTATCATCCGAATCATTTTCAACATCAACATCATCATCAAAATCTCCAAACAAAGCATCATCCCCATTAAAATCGAAATCCATATCATTTTCTATTGTCTGCTCGGTTTCTACAATTTGTGGTATGGCATCCGAAGGTAAAGTATACGTAGAGCTAGAGGAGGGTGTTAGCGGTGCTAAGGTTGAATTTAGAGTTGCGCTATTGCTGTTGGGGGTAGTGACATTTAAGGCTAATGTGTCTAAACTGGAGGTTGTTTCCATTGGAGAAGATTGTGCTACTATTAATGAGGTAGTTTGAGCTGTTGCTGTTTTTGTAGGTTTAGTTTTGCTATTTTGTTGATATAAATTTGTTGTGGTTGACGCTTTATTTTGAACTTTTATCAATTGTCTCTCTTGCTTAAGAGCCGCTTCCTCAGCATTATGCAACTTATAATGTTCGTAAAGTTTGTTGCGCCAATAGAATACCTCATGACATTTGCGACAGTTCAAACCATTTGGATAATCAGGCGTGGTTTCTAACGGTTGTATTTTAACATTTTTAGCGGATGTTGTTGCTTTGTTGACTATTGCCGCGGCTCTAGCTTTTGCTGTTAACGGTGATAAATTGGCATTTATTTTTGCAACTTTTGTTGGCTTTAAATGTATTTCATTTGCCTCAATATTGTGTTTAATTTTGTAATGTTTTTTTAGATCAACCTTTGATTCGGCTTCATAGAAACATAAATCGCAGGCATAAAACTCATCAACAGTCGTTGATTTCTGTTTATTTTTGGGTTGTAATTGTTTGTTGGTCGGTTGTAAATTATGTTTGCTTTTGTAATGTTGATGTAGATCGATTTTAAAAAATGTATAGAATTTACATTGATCACAAAAGAAGTGGGGAATTTCTGTAGAAGATTTGAAGAAGGAAAATAATAAACTTAATTGTAAAATTTCAAAAGCACAATTATCCAATTTACAAAGTATATTATTTTAGTTATGAAGCCAATTCAAAGGAGTTGATATGCTAACTCATTTGAATTATATTTTTCGTATTTCATATTTACTTTGTGTATTCATAAAAATGTTATTGTAAATTTTCATACAAAAAAGTAGTTGTGCTCGACTAACACATCGAAGTTACCAAAATTTGTCCAAACGCGTTTTAGAATACTTAATTTGTATGATTTCGGGTAAGTTTGTCGAACAGACACTATTTCATTTTTCTCGCCATTTTCTTTATTTATTTATTCAAGTAATATAAAAATCTTTTAAAATTTCAATTTACAATGAATTCTAAAGAAATAGAAGAAGACAAAGTCTTTTGCCAGTGCAAAAGAGTAAAGGAATAATTAAAATTTAATAAAGAACAATTACAAATATTTAAATAAAATAGAGAAATATTAGCTTTGTTTCCGTACTTAAAATTGGGATCACGCGGGATGAGAGCTATTTTGAGAGAATAGAGTTCTTCTACTTCCTGCCAAGAATAATTCTTCGGGTAGATTATATAAATTGTCAAATAATTAAATAATAAAATTATACAATAAAAATTTTTAAGGAAAATAAATAAAAAATTATTTGTTTTTGTTACTAACAGAAAAGTTTAATTTAAAAGAATTAAAATCATTCATATACATATGAATGATAAATAAAATTACATTCACATACGAAATTTTAAAACAGTTTGATATTTTATTTCCGGGTCGACAATTTGGGTTTTTGTGTTCCCATACTTTTGTACGTGGTTGTATTTTTGTGTTAGAAAATTTAACTTTTTCTAATTTTACTGAACTATACAATCTGCAGCCTAACTTTGAATTGACTTATTGTGTTATATTTTATTTGAAATAATTCATACGGATACAACAAAACAAATTGCCCAATTCACAACCTCTGTTGCATTGTTGTAAAAATTAATTTTTTTTTTTTTTTTGAAAATTTATATGCAAATTAAAAATAATATTTTATTATTGTGGAACATATTTTTATAAATTCTGTTAAAAGCCATTTTGTTTAAAAAATTTTTGTTTTCTTACAAAGAATTTAATTTCTAAAATGTTTCACTAAAATTCCAAATTTTTATCAAAAATCCAAATTTACCAAAACTTCAAATATTCACTAAAAATTCAATTATTCACTGAAAAATCAATTTTTTTGGTGAAAAAAATCGATTTTTCACTAAAATAAGATTTTCTCCAAAATTTAACGTTTTCACTAAAAATCAGATTTTTTTTTCATTAAGAATCAGATTTTTCACCAAAAAATCGATTTTTCAGAAAAAAAATCGGATTTTTCAAAATATAAAATTTCATGCAAAATTTTTCATTATAATCACATCTAGAACAAAAAGAAAAAAACGATGTTTTTTCAAAAATTATAATATTTTAACATTTAAAAACAATATACTTATTCACAAAGGGTATTATTTTTTCAAAGATGTTATTTTTTTATATAATACTTTAACAAATAAAAATAACAAGGTTGTGAGTGAATTGGGTAAATATAAAATTGAGACTTACCATTGTGCGTTAACATATGATTCTTTAATTGTTCCTGAGTCGCAAAATCTTTGGCACAAATCTTACAGTTAATCTTTTTGGGCTGCTCAATAATGGACACAGGTATTATTTCCTCATCAAGAGGAGGAGGAATAGGTTCGGGAACTAAAAAATAAACACAAAAAATGTAAAGTTTTAAGAAAAATAAGAAATTTTGTAAATTTAAAACGAAGAATTTTTTTAAATTACCCGTCTTAATAATAAATAATTTAATTTTACCTGATGTTTCTTCAATTACATCACCAGGATCCTCTATTATCAAATCATCCACATCCATTTGTACAATATCATTTTGTTGTTGTGATTCCAGCATTAAAGCATTATTGTCAATATTTTGCATTTGTATTATATTGTCTAAAACTATTCCATTGTTCAAAGCTAAATTGCTACTGTTATTGGGGACATTTATATATTCAATAACAACACCTGGAAAAAAACTAATGAAAACAAAAACAATGAAATTATTTATGAATCATCATACCCTTGTTCATAATCTTTTCTAAAGTGCCATCAGCCATAACCATAAATTCGCTAGCAATATTAAGATCATTATTTGCAGCTGTATTTACACCACTCTCCAATGCAGTAAAAGGTGCAGTTGATATTGTGCTAAAATTAGGAAGATTTGTTGTTACAATTGTGGAGACTTGCAGGGGAGCATCGGCGGTGGTGGTACATGATGTATTTGTTGCAGTGAGAGGCGTTGCAAATGTTTCGTAAGCCGACTGTTGTTGTTGTGGTGGTAGTGGTTGTTTTATATCTTCATTTAATATTTGAAAATATTCATTTTTAATGGCACCCATCATCACTTGATCCTGGTTTGTAGAAATCGCAGGGATTGAGTCGGATGAATTCGTGTCTGATGTCTTGGTTTTTGGTTTCAATTGTTCCTTTGAAGCCTCTATACCATGACTTTGGATATAATGATCACTTAAGCTATTGCGGTTATTTGATTCAAAGGAACATAATTGACAGTTATATACAATCATATCTGGAAAGAGTAGCAATTTTGAAGTTAGTAAATAATAAATAAAAATATTGTAATATAATGCAAAATTCTTACCTAAATGTAATTTAACATGATCTTTAAGATTTCTCTTGGTTTCAACCTTAACATTACAAATTTTGCAACGAAACCTCTTAGGCTTTTTCAATTCCTCTGCTGCCGCCTAAGAAACGAACAAAAAAAAATTATAAAAATCATTTCTTTCCCCCAAATCAATAAATTTATTATCCATTTCACTTACCTCCATTACAATTTGTTGTTTTTTACGCTTGATTTCACGTAATTTCAATTTCAACAACTCCTGTGCCTGACTGGCATTTTTCATAAACCAATACGCTACTTGCAGGGCAGAAGCACATTCTAAACAAATTCTTTCTGGCAATTCCACGTCCAGCGACTCCTCAAGTTGTATGCACATTTTTAAACATTCCATATAGGAAATTTTGGTGTTTTCCTCACGTATATTATCATTAATAAGCGCGCTTAAATTTACCATTTCCACATTGGATTGCAGACATGTCCGACACACCATGGAGTAATCCTGCACAAATTTCTTTTCACCCATGCTTGCATTGATCTTTGTGTGATTTATTTTTAATATAAATATTGCAACTATTTGTTTTTTATATACTTTTTTTAGAATTTTTTATGTTCTTCCGTATTTTTACAATAAAATTGTAGTTTTTTGTGAAGAAAGACGCACTTAAAGAATATTTCACAAAATAATGACAAATGTCAAGCAGAAAAAAGTTCAATAATTGATAAAAAGAGAATGTGAAAATTGCATATTTCTGAGAATGAAATAGAGATGGAGAATATGAGGCAAAATAAAAATAACATTATACACACACGGTGATGCCAGATAGAAAGGAAAATCATACATATACCTTACAAATATTTGGAAGATATCTTTCTAGAAGAAATTTACGCAATATGTTTTTTTATCATCAATATTTTTCTAATATTGTGTTTTTGTTAGTTTAAAGAAAATTAGGCGATAAACAACATATATATAAAATTTTAATGTTCTTTATTATTTTTATCCTCAAAATATCGCCCTTGTTTTGGAGGAAACTATTGCACTACTTTTATTTTTCAGTCACAATTTTTTCAGTTGGCGAAATTTTTCAAAAATTAAAAATAATATAGAAAAAAATTGCTTGTCTTTTAGTAAAAAAAAATGGATATGTTATGTGAGCGTTTTAATTTTCATGTTTTATGATGTTAAGACTTATGTGCGTGCTTTACAAGGTAAAAAAGTTTTCTTTATTATATTACTTCAAAATTTATTTAGTGATAAATTTACTACATATTTATTTATACATCCTTCAGAAGATTGTCCCCCGATATCTTCTTTTTTCACCTAGATGTTTATCTAGCAATATTGCTTATTTGTCTTCTAGACGTATTGATTTCTTATTCCTTAGATGCGGAAGTTACTCCCAAAGGAGAATAAGTACGTTTAGTAAAATTGATAGAGCTTGTGAATGTTACTGTTTGGTTACATTTGTTACTTTTTTCGTAACTTTTCAACGCTCCACGTAACATGTATAATTTTTTGTTTTAAACCGCATTTTCAATCACAGAGTAAACATGCCCTATTTATTTAAGAAATTCGCACTTTTTTAACACAATATTTATAAAAATATTTTTTTTTTTTTTAAATGTAAAACAATCATTTTCTCTTTCAGGGTGTACATCCAAAAGAAGCCTCCTTCGCAAAACATCCACTCGATCTACACCTTCGTGTAGAAAGCTAGAGTTTCCGAGTTCAGCTCCCTGAGTTTAATGGTCTCCACCAATATCAATTTCAGTTTTGTGTGGTACTGTAACAAATCCAAAATACAAGTTAGTACAACAAAATCAAATGCATGTGACAAATGTAAGCCACGAAAAACCGTACACGATGCAGTTAGACGTCTACAAACAGTTTATCAATGCGGGAGTGAGACGCAAAATTCTCGAAGGCCAAACAACAAAAACCCGCCTGACTGTATTTATGAAATAATTACGGTGACGCCAGAGTTGTTCTCCAACCCAGAGCTACTTTGCGACGGCAAAAAAAACAATCATTAAAAGAAAACAATTTTACAAAAAAAGTTGTTTTTTTTTTTAGTAATTAACAAAATATGTGTAATTTTTTTTTTTTTTTTTTTTACAGTTCATCTTATAAGACAGTTGTGTAGAGAAATCTCATCACAGCAGTCTCATAAGATGTATTATGAGACTGCTGTGATGAGATTTCTAATATTTAAATATACACAAAATAATTATCTCAGAGAGTGAATTTGGCAATCTTTGACAGAAAAAAAAATAATAACAGTAATATTTTTTAAAACTACATATTAAATTAATATTAAATTTCCCATTTTTCCGGGAAAATTTAAAAAAATGAAGGGAATTCCCGACGACATTTTGCCGAGAAATTCTGGGATTTCCCGCCCGGAAATTCTAATTTGAAATATGATTTTTTCTTACACGTGGCAATTTTCCGATTTTCATGGCAGATTGAATTATATGAATTTTTAATCCATTTTCGGTCTACAAAATTACATAAAAAGTAACTTTAACTACGTTTTCATTAAAAACGGTATTATAATCCAAAATATAAAAGATTTTTTTTTAAAGACTCAGTATAGAAGATTTAAGAAATGTGCTCTTGAACAATTTTTTTTTTCAAAACACAAAAACAAAATATATGCGACTACATGTATTTTGTTGTTGCATGAATTAGATTATTGACATTTGGTTTGAATTTGTCTCTCATCTAGTGTCTACATTAGACAAATTTATATCAAAACAAACGTCAAAATCAGTGCGAATATATACAAGGTAACCTTAGTTAAACCGTTGATTATTATTTTGGTTGTTACAGTTGTCAAACTGCATATATAAAAAACAATAATCCATATTGTTGTTTTTGTGCAACTGTTGCCACCTTCCACAAATTCGCGTTAAGTTTGACGTTTGTCTTGATAAAAAAAATCTCTAATGTAGACACAATGTCACATAAACTTCTAGTTGTGTTCTATGGTTCAAGGCATAGAAAACAACTAGAAGAAGAAGTTATTCTCAAAAAACCTAACTCAGTTGTCAAAAAAACCAAACTCTTTGTATGAGTTAGTTGAATTTTGTATAGAACTAATTTATACATGTGAAGAGAGTATTTTTTTTTTTTTTTTTGCTGAGCGAATTAAAAGAGTCAGACTCTATATTTAATTTTGTTTTCTTTGAATATTTGTTCTTCTTTAGTAATTTTTATAATTTTATTTTTGTTAATACAAAAAAAAAAAAAAAAAAAAAAAAAAAAACATTTGCCTAATTCACAACTTCGTTATTGTGTTATTTGTTAAAACATTATGTGAAGAAAAATAACATTTTGAAAAAGTAATACACTTTGTGAGTAAGTGTGTTATTTTCAAATTAATTAAAATATTATAAATGTCAAATTTATTATTATATATTTATTATATATTTATAAATACTAAAAATGTATAAATAAATAAAAATAAAATATACAAATAGACTCAAAATCACTTTCCGTCCGTCTGGCAGGTCATGGATATCCGGCTAGCAGGTAATCAGTCCATTATAACTTGTGCACAAAGCGCAAGTCGTAATTTTAAAGATAATTTGATGAAATTTGGAACATATGACTATTTTAGTATAATGACACATCCTATTGAAATTGGTTATTATCGGTCCATTATTTCATCTAGCCCCCGTGCAAGTGTTCCTACGCAATTGGGTATGAGTATTAAAATATAAACGCCTTATTATGTAAATATTTAAATAAAATTTTGTACAAATAAGTTTTATATAAGACTTAATCAGAATACCAAATTTCATGGATCCATAAATTCATAATTTCCATAGGTCTCATATAAGGCCATTTCTGAAAATCATTTTGAGGCTCAAATCCAATGGTGAAGGGTATCATATTGTCGGGGATGATCGACTGGTGAAAATTTGAATTTTGGTGGAAAATTTTGTAAAAAAAAAAATGTTGAATAAAAAATTAACTTTTTTGTAAGAAATCAACAAATTTTTGAGCAAAATAATTTTTAACAGAATTAATAAAAATAAGAATTAATAAACGTTAGTTTTTCATTCTTTTAACTGCGGTTGTCCAATGGGAAGCCACTGGAGACAGCAGGCTTATATTAACATCCGTGTACATGTACATGCCAATCCACCGGGCATCGCTCCACAGAATTTGGCGGAGCACACCAGGAGGAGGAGTGTCTTGGGATGTAATGCGAATGTTCACCACTACCAATGTTGAAGCAGAGATACCAACAAGAGAGGTAAGTTAGTATTTAAATTTATAACTAGTTATAATCTTCATGTCTGTAATAGGGGTAATGATCCTGCATTCAGAAGAAAGATAGAGAAACAGTTATAGACATAACGCTATCGAACCACGGGAGTGAATTTGTTAAGGACTGGAGGGTAGCTATGAATTATTCCCCTTCGGACAATAGCATGATATAATTCAGTCTTGACTTTGTGAAATCAAAAGGTAAGCCTTATAGGAACTCCAGAAGGATGGATTGGAAATCCTTTGCTGAGATAGTTAATAGGAATTTGAGGGATACTGAAGACTGGAGAAATTCAGCTGAGGGCATCAAGAAAGTCGTGAACAATTTCACTGATGTAATTAAGAATAGCTTTGAGCTCAGTTGCTCGGTGATTTATCCTGGCGAACGGAAGCAGCCGAAATGGTGGATCAGGGAACTTAGGGATCAACGGTCTACAGTTAGGAAGTTGTTTAACGAGGAGTGATGCTGATTGGAACAACTATAGGGAAAGCTTCATTAAGTATAAGAGGAACATAAGAGTTTCGAAACGGACATCATGGGAGAATTTCTGTGAGTCCGTGGAATCTGTGAACTCAGACGTGTATTATCCGAGGGCCCTGTGGCATCTGGATACGTACAACGTGAGGACAACTCGTGGACAGAGTCTGGCTCAGAGTCCCCCAGCTTACTGATGGAGGCTGGCTGATGGGAGGGCAGGTAGTGTCAGCGATAACACACACTCCTAATCAGAAGAGGGTGATATTGATACAATAGGGAATATGATCACAGGAGATAAGGTAAAATGGGCGGTAAATTCATTTGGGCCAACAAATCATCGGGCACAGATGGCATTTTCCGGCCATGTTACAGAACGTCAATGATAGGGCCATCTCACTACTCGTGGAGGTATTCAAGGAATGTCTCAAGGTGAAATATATTCCTAAGAGATGGAGAAAACGACCCTCTTGAAAGGCCTATCGCCTTTTCTACTTAAGACAATAAAAAGACTGATTGATATGTATCTTAGGAGGAGTATGGGAACTCAGGTCATCAGCGACGCTCACCATGCCTATCTTAAGGGTAAGTCTATTGAGAGTGCTCTCCGTGATGAAGTGAGTTATATTGAACAGTATCTGTTGGACAAGAAATATACCTTGGCAGCTTTTCTCGATAAAGAAGGAGCCTTTAACAACATTAGGATGGAGGAGATCAGTGAATCACTCGTTTCTTTAGGTATTAGTGAATTTCTAATTGATTCGATTACCCTGATGCTGAGCAGCAGGGTTATAAACTCGAAATGGGAGACACTTGCATAAGGAAGCGCGCTAAGGGGTGTTCTCTCTCCATTATTGTGGCTCTTGGCTGTGAATGTCATATTGAGACAGTTCGATGTCGTGGGCCGAAATATCGTAGCCTAACCTGATGGGACGGAAGATCGTAGCCAAACCAGTATTGAAGGGGATAGAAGTTATATTGTCAAGAGAGGCCAAGTACCTGGATTCTTACTTGGACAGTCATTTGTCTTGAAGGAGAAATACTCAGGAAAGGGCCAGGAAGGGGCTTAATGCCTACTACACATGCAGAAACTCTATAGGGACGAACCGGGGTCTCAAGCCGATAGTTGTATATTGGCTATACACATCGGTTGTGAGCCCTATCCTCACTTATGGATGTTCGGTCTGGTGGGAGGCATTAAGAAAAGGAACCTTCTCTCTAAAGTTCAGAGATGTGCTACAATTGACATTACTGGTGCCGTGAGATGCACACCTTAGGCAGCACTGAACACCATTCTTTACCTTCTTTCAATTGAGGAGTTCGTGTGAGGAATGGCTGCACAGAGCTTATTTAGACTGAAGGAATTAGGATTGATAGAAAACTTCACAGCGGGGCATGCTAGCATACTTGACGAAGCCGAATTTGATGGTCGGACAGTATTCTTGGTAATCCCAACGTATTATGTCGAGACTATAATTGACTTCGGAGCTACTCCCGTTATTGAAATCCCTAATAAGGACCTCTGGGCTGGAGCGGAGAAGCTCCATGGAGATGGCTTAAAGATGGAAGTAGTCTAGTTTATGGGAATGGATATCGGACGGTCTTTTAGATTGTATCATAGTTGCAGCGTTTTAGCAGAAATTCTAGGCATTTACAAGGCCTTAGGATAATTGGATGAGAATGTGAAAAGACTCTGAGGTAACTATCTGTGTGGATAGTCAGGCAGCACTATTGGCAATGACAAGTCATTGTTAGGTTCAGATTAGTGTTTGAGTGCACAAAGGAATTGAGGAGGCTAATGGATGCCTATAGGATAAGACTCTGTTGAGTTCCTGGTCACTGCGACATTCTTGGTAATGAAATTGCTGATGAGCTAGCTCGCAAAGGCTCAGAGATGGACAGGTCTTTTGTGGAGGCATCGGTTAGAATTCAAATTGGGTCATATTTCGTGGCCATAAGGGAATGGACTTTAGGAAGAACGAATCATGCAAGGAGGAATAAAACTGACGGCAAGGTATATAAAGCGTTATGGCCTAGTCTTAAACTAGCAGATTCGAAACATCTTCTGGAAATGTAAGGGTCATTGTGGGTATGATTACTGGTCACATTGGCACGTCAGACTTCTGTAGGACGTGCCATGATGTAGAGGGGCTAGAGACAGTAGAGCATATACTCTGTCATTGTGTAGAGCTTCAGCGTAGTAGACTAAAGTGTTTTGGAAACCACGAGCTACAGCAACCAGAGGAGGTTACGGACCTGGCAACCTGATAGGGTTCGTAATGAGGATAAAGTGGCTTAGGTATAGTCGTTTTTGTTTGCTAGGTTATAGGTTTCGCATTCTTCTATTGCTTTATCTACTAAAGTCTATCTATTTTTCTGTCTTTTTTCCCCTTTTGCTTTCTTGGATCACAATGAACCGACTGGTCTCTGTGTGGAGGCGTGAAAACATGACCCTTTTTAACCAAACCTAATAACCATAAGTTTCACAATGCTATGTTATTTAAATTTCCGTACACATTTAAAAAAATGTTATACTATGTGTTATTTCAAATAACATATAACACAATAACTCAAATATTATATATTGAGAATTGTGTAATTATAAGCAATATTATCGTCCAAAATACCTTTAGAAGTGAATATTGCAGAAAAAACAAAACAAAATTGTTCTTCAAGAGTTATCTTAATGTTTAATAAAGGAATTTCGATTTTATCAAAATCTATACCGTTTCCTTACTTTAGACATTTGAAAACTACATTATAATAAAATTTTGCACAATCATTAAATCATGCTTAGTTTTATTAAAAAAAAAAAAACGTTTTCTATTTTAATTTAAAATCAATTTTCGTTTATTTGAAATATATTCTGTACATTGTCGCATTTTACTAACACAGGGAAAGAAAAACGGTGTTGAATAACGATATTTTTCAAGATGTAGTAAAATTTATGAGATTTTGATAAAATCCCATTCGAAACTAGATTTTAATTTCTATGGAAATTCGAATTAAAATAGGCATAAGTCAAGATCACCGTAACTTTTGACATTCAAATAATTTTGATACTGATTCAATAGTTTTTTTTTTTACTTGTAATCGTCAAAATATACAAAATTTCGTCAGCTCGTTCTTAGTTAACGAGTAATAGGTCTTTAAAAATTCGATATATTTTTTCTGAATATGTTTATTAACGCAAGTGCGATCTAAATTATATTGATAGTATTTTAAAGCTTTTATTATTACCTTTTTAATGATATAATATGGCTATATACATTAACCATTTGGGAATAAAATTGACATTTTGCACCGATATAGCAAAAATTAAAAAATGTTTGATGTTCGAAAAGAGCTTATTCAACGAAGCCGGTGAGAAGGAATCCCTTAAGCCAACAGCACACAGTGGGGCCAAACGTAAATTTTTTGGTAATAAATCTGAATCTCCTAAACTGCTGGTCGGATCAAATTGAAATGTATGGAAGAGTTGTAGAGGAGGACCTAAGCTTTTAGAAAAATCGTCTTGTAGTCACCCTGTGATAACACGAGATAAGCTACAGGGTGTCAAAGTTGACTACTTCGAGTATGTAAAAGTTAAAAAAATCGTAACTTGTACAAATGAAGTCCGATTTTAAAGATTTTTATATTTCTAGAAAGTCCTTGGCAAGATAAAGAAAAATAAGCTTACTAATCTAAGTTATCTCTTACAGTTAAAAAGATATTTACTCTTGAATTTTGAATTTTTGATTTTTTGGCTCGACTTTCTTTCGTTTTTCGGGAATAAGTCCGGAGATATATTAGGTAAAAATTTTTTAAAAATATTCTGTAATTTACTACATATTTCAAAATAATATGCTGAAAGAATTTATGGATTATCTCAATTCGTCTAGACGTGAAAAATATTCAAAATCAGCACTCTGAAATTGGCATGAAAAATGGCTATTTTTTAAAAAAATATAGTACAATTCATTCACTTTTTTCTCAAAGTTCCGTTAATAAAAAAATTTTTTCCTTATTAATTTCAAAAGATAAGGCTTCATAAATGGTTAATAAAGAAACTTTGAATTGATTTAAGTTTGCACCCTACGGAACAAAATGTGAATTTTGCAACTTTTGACGTGACTTGGTAGTTTTGAGGCCATTATATTACTATTATTAAATGACCTATATCAACATTTTATATATCGTTGAATTGGTAAATAAGTCTATTTTTACATTCTTTTAACATTTTTAAAGCATTTGCAAAATTAGTAGAGTTGTATTAAAAAAATTAAATTTTTTTGGATTTTCAGCTATTTTTTTAAAAAAAATTTATTTTTGAAAAATTACCAAAAATAGGTTATTGGAGCTATTTTATTGATTTTTTTTAGGAAGGAAAGCTTGATTTGTGTTTTATACATTACATAAGAAATAATATTAAAAATATTATGCTAATATGCTTTTAAAAATAGTCGTTAAATAAACTGACTTTTAACATAAAATCTCCACTCCTGCATTCGTTTTTGGCCGGGCGGGAAGCAGTTTAGTGTTAAATCATTCTAAATCTATTTCTATAAAAAAATATGGGTACCAAATTTAAAAAAGCTCGCGTGACATTTTTTTATTAATCGATAAAAATGAAACAATTTTTTAAAATTGACAATTTTCGGCCAATGCTGGATGTAGGGTGCAAACTTAAATCAATTCAAAATTTCTTTATTAACCATTTATGAAGCCTTATCTTTTGAAATTAATAAGGAAAAAAAATTTTTTATTAACGGAACTTTGAGAAAAAAGTGAATGAATTGTACTATATTTTTGTAAAAAAATAGCCATTTTTCATGCCAATTTCAGAGTGCTGACTTTGAATATTTTTCACGTCTAGACGAATTGAGATAATCCATAAATTCTTTCAGCATATTATTTTGAAATATGTAGCAAATTACAGAATATTTTAAAAAAATTTTTACCTCATATATCTCCGGATTTATTCCCGAAAAACGAAAGAAAGTCGAGCCAAAAAATCAAAATTCAAGCGTAAATATCTTTTTAACTGTAAGAGATAACTTAGATCAGTAAGCTTATTTTTCTTTATCTTGCCAAGCACTTTCCAGAAATATAAAAATCTTTAAAATCCGAATTCATTTGTACAAGTTACGATTTTTTTTAACTTTTACATACTCGAGGTAGTCAACTTTGACACCCTGTAGCTTATCTCGTGTTATCACAGCGTGACTACAAGATGATTTTTCTGAAAGATTAGGTCCTCCTCTACAACTTTTCATACATTTCAATTTGATCCGACCAGTAGTTTAAGAGATTCTGATTTATTACCAAAAAATTTCCGTTTGACCCCACTGTGCAGCAGCAAAAAAATCTTTATTAACGTTAAAAAAAAAATATTTTAATTTTAATGGTTCTAGTAATCTTGATTTGTTCCGATATATCAAATTAAAATTTTAGAATATTACAAATTTTTTAATAATTGAATTTTTTACGTTGATTTAATTTTTTATCGTATCTTTTTGCAGATATCAAACATCTGGCAACTTTAGCCATATTTCATTACTTGCTTTATTTTAGTTTCTAATTAAAGGTGTTTTATTTACAACTGGATTTTTGTTTTCTATTTATTGCGAACAAATTGATATTCTTATTAAAAAAATCGAATTGTAAACCAAACTATGGAAACGATGTTATCGCCTGATCATTTAACAGAATGTGCCCGCATTTATTTATTTCTTAGCCAAGAAAAGACAAAGTTTTTTATAATAAATTGTTTATTGTGTAATAAAGATTATAGTGAATGGTTAAATTTTTACAAGCATTTAAATGTTCAGCATTTAGCAAAAATCGATTTAGAAGAAACCCAACAGGAATATCAAAGGGATGAAAACTTTGGTGAAAAGAACTTGAAAGTATCAAATCAAATTCACACAAATTCGTCTACAGAAGAATGCGAAATAAAAAATGAATATTTAGAGGAACTTCAGGAGGAAAAAGAGAAGCCATTAGACCGAGATTTGGAATATAAAAACAATGAAGAGTTTTTAGAGGAATATTTAATTGTAATATTGAAGAAATTGATTTCTAATTAGAATGTTTAATGTGTATTGTTTTAGGATGAATATGTGGAATATGAAAGGATTTCGGTTGAAATCTTGGATGGCGATAGTGAAAAGGCGAGTAGTATTTTAAGAAACTGAAATTCCCAAAATTAAGTTTTAAATTTCCTTTAAATATTTTTGCCGTTTTCAAATTCTCCCTAAAAACCTGTAAATTTAGATTCCTAAAATAAATATAAAATCAAAAATAAACAGATCGTTATTTTTTAGTTTCAGAAACCGCTGCGTACCTGCTTTTTTCGCCTTTATAATACCGACTCCAAAATGATGATGAAATTCATCGAACTATTGCGTCAACACCCCTGCCAGTGGAATCACGACCACTCAAATTTCAGCCACAAAGATAAACGTTTTGAAAGCACTTTAAACCTGACCCATCAACTAAATGAAAGTTTTGAACTGAATCTAACTCCTCAAGTCACTCGTGCGAGTGTTCTAAACCTTTTGCGTTGGTTTGATCGGGAGTACATACGTTTACTTAATTGTCGTCAAAATAATTTTCAATTTGTTTGCCCTTATTCGGAATACTTTGAAAAGTTATTAGAGTTTCTACCACATAAACACCTAAAGCCTGTGAGGTGTGAAGAGTGCTCGAAACTTTTTAAAAGCGAACATTTGCTTATGGCGCACAGACACAAATATCATAACGGTCAAATACCGTTTCGCTGTCGCTATTGTGGTCATGGCTTCATACACAAATCCTCCCATAAAATGCACGAGAACAGGCATATAAAAATTCATGTTTGGCCTTGTAATCGATGTCTGTACCAAGCTGCTTCCAAATCGGATTATATTAAACATTTGGAAACACATTCCTCGCGTCAACCCCATAAATGCAACATTTGTGGCCTGGCCTATAAGACTAAAACAAATTTGAATGTCCACCTGAAGAGCCACGGTTTACCCGCCTATGAGTGTGAATATTGTAAAAAGAAATTCTACGAAAAATATCGTTATAAGCGCCATATTTGGCTTCATGAAGAACAGGAAATGTCGAGCAAATCTATTGATAATTTTACTTGTGATATCTGTGGACGACGTTTTACCAGCAATAGAACTTTGAGGAAACACCTGTTGGTACATGCGCAGGAAAACTATAAGGTTGAGGAAGGGGAGGCGAACGTCGGTTATAAATTCAGCGATGTAATAGTATACTATTGTGATAATTGTTCGTTAGAGTTCGAACACAAAGACGCCTATGAAACGCATATGAATTTAAAACATAACATTGAGATAAAATAGTATTTGAACTTCTAATATGAATTTTAGTATTTAATTATAAGATTCAGAATAAACTTCTTTTTTTAAGAATCATACTTACTTTTAACTTAGTGGTCTTAAAATTTTTAGCTATAGCTAAAAATTACGTGAAAAATCTTTATATTAAAGAAAAACATTTTTTTTTTATTATTTTGTATTAGAAATCAATTTTATTAAACACATAAGTTGATAAAATTATAAATGAACTTAATTACTAAACCAGGAGGAATTTATTATTAAATACTTACCTTTGGTACACCGCAATTTTATTATTTAGTGATTTTTTTTTTCTAATTTATAATCAATATTTTTTATATAGCAAATTAATGTTTTTTAATTATAATTAAAAGTGTAAATGATACAAAATATATTAAATTTTAAAAATTAAAACATTTAAATTTTTTATGAATTGAGAATTGTAAGCGTCTGTATATTATTATTTGCTTTTATTAGTTATATTATTTTTATTTCATTATAATTTGATGTTTTTAGATTATAATTATTAAATTTTCATTGAATATTTTAGTGATTATACATTTTTAAATAGTTTTAATATTAAAATCAAATATAATAAAATAAAAAAAATTCTTCTTAAATTTGCAGCAGTATTATGATCTAAGGGTTTACTTGGTAATTCGATTCGAAAATAATTGCCTGCAAACAATTAAAATATTTATATCTCCTAAAAGATAAAATGGCAATAAAATTATTTTAAATGTTACGCAAATAGTTTACGTTTAATTTTTATAATCGAATCAAATTATGCAGTAAGCACTGTAATTATTTTATATTTAAACTGGTCTTTTAATACTTCATAATTATTAAATTTTTATAATTATATAAAATTGAAGTGCAAATTTGGGTTTTTATAAGGTTTATCAAAAATATTCTTATAATTTAATTTGTTTTAATGTATGCGGAATAAAATTGCAACAAAACCTTCGGCGCTGGTTAAAAACAGTCAGTGAACTAATGGATGGTCACATGTCTTGTCATATTATTGTGAAAATTTTATGAAAATTGAACTTCTAGTTTCTTCAAAAAGTTAATAAAAGCCGAACTACCTTGAAAAAATATCTGTAATTTTTTTAATTGTTTTTATATTTACAACGGGAGTCAAGAAAAAAAAAAATTTTTCGGTGTTCCCATTGATAGAAAAAATAGTCAAAAGATTTAAAAAAAAAATTTGTCAATTTTAACGAACAATTTTTTGGAACACTTCTAAAATCTAATTTGACTTAATTTGCAATAATAGTATACTTATTAAGGATAGCTACATTTTTCCCCATTATAATATGATAATTTGCATGAAATCGGAGTTCCACTTTCTTTAAAATGGTAACAAGAAAGGAACTACCTTGAACAAAAATATGCAATTTTTTACATTATTTTTATATTTACCTCACATAAAATTAACTATATTTTAATACAGATGGCAAAAAGTGTCAAAGAAATTTATTTTTTCGATATAAATCCATTAATAAGACAAAACGTTAAAAAAAAAAAAAATGTATGGATCAAAGTCAATTTGTAGCTGATTTTTATCTTTTCAAAATTCTGATTTGATTGCATTTTTTTGATTAATATATTAAGCTGTGTAATGCAGAGGTGATGAATTTCATAAAGAGAAATATGGAGGTATTTTATCCAATAAAGATATGTCTTCAAAACTGTTTCAGTATCTGAATATAACGACAGAATGATTTTGAGGGGTAAGAAAAAAATTAAAGTATTAAAATTAAAAATCTCCAAACAATTTTAAATAAATATAAATAGGTTAATAAGTTTTGGATCAATTTAATTTAAACAGAGGAGAGTTTGCAGAATTCTATCGACAAAATTCTAAGTTAAACTAGGATATAATAACCGATTAACAATTTCCGGAAGTTCCAAACATCGTGATGATGAATAAGTCCTTCAGAAGTGATCCAAAAGAGCACAGAAGGGATCCAAATATTAGACATATATAAACAACATAATAAATTAACTAATTTATTAATAATTAATATAAGATTTTTTATTTAAATTAGACCATTTTTAATTTTGTTGCAATTTTTCCGCATATGTTATAAGTAAAATGATTTTATTCATAAATTTATAATGGTTATTTTTGTTAATATTTTATAGATATATTTGAAATTATTGTTTAAAATTGTTATAATTACTTCAAATTATTATAATTATTTTAAAGTATTATACTTGTTCAAAATTATTCGTATTAGTTTTTAATTTTATAAATATGTATTAGTTTTTAATTTTAATTATTTTTGTTATTATATCACTACTACAAATCTTTTTTCTTTTTAAAATGTTGTATTTTTTTTTTAATATATTATGAATATATTTTTCTTATTTCATTAATTAATTTTGTTTTATTACAGGGGTAATTATTTTCATTTATATTTTATTTTATTTACTTATTTTTTTTTTAATATGCCATAAACATTAGCTGATGATCTAACATGTGTATTATACGGTTTAGATGAAGATGACACTTCACGTATACGTTTGCTATGTTCGCTATAGTTGGGTGGAGTAGTACGTTTGTATCCTTTAGACGAAGATGGAACTATAAAATTATATTTAAGTTTATATGACTATTTTTTATATGATTATATTCAGGCATGTAATGAAAATCAAACGATTTAAAAACTCATATTTCTTTTAAATTCGGTTTTTAAAACGATTTGTGATTTGCAATACATAACCTGTGAATTGTTTTTAATAATTATTATTTTATTATAACTTAATGTATTACTTTTTAATTAGATGTTTTTTGTTTACTATTTTTATGAGTATTATGCAATAGGGGTTTTCATCCGATCATACATATATTTGCCTTGTAAAGCTAATAAACATAATAAAAATACAAGCTCATAAAATATTTGTCACTTTTTTTGAAAACTTATTTACACAATTTTTAAATATGCTGTATTTTTAAATATTTAAATTTGAAAGAAAAGAAATTTATTTTTTAATTTTTTAGTATTCAAATCGAAAAAAAAAAAAAAAAACAAAATTTAAGAATAAAAAATTTTGGAAACGTATTTTGTTTGACAAATTTCAGCGTTCATGTAACACGTAAGTATAACTTATAAATTTACGAATTATGTAAATTTATTCGTATGAATGAAAACCCTTAATATTTGTTTATATTAAAGTTTTAAGGGCATTTGCATATATTTTTCTTTTCATTTAAATTTTTCACAATACACCTGCTTGTGTATCCCTCGGTCTGTTCCCCTATTGTCTTTTATATCTTTTACTATTTTCTTCATTCTGCTTTTAATTACTATGTTCATCTGTTTTCCCCATACTTCTCATATGCTTAAAGGTAGAGTTAATCAATATAGTAAGGTTTAAAAACTTAAAAAACAGTGCATAAGTGATGTGATTAAAAAAAAAAAAAAGAAAAAAAAAGTGGTACCAATTACAAAAAGTGCTAATTGAAAAAAAAAAAATAAAAATAAAAAAAAAAATAATAATAATACCAATATTAGAAAAGTACTATTTAATTCAAGAAAAGCTATTTAGAATAAAAAAATGCCAATTTCAAAACAAATACATACTAATTCTCAAAAAAAAAAAAAAAAAAAAAAAAAATTGCCAATTTTCGAAGCAAGCTAATGTCGGCTGAAGAATATAATGAGTAGATTACTGTAAAATTTTCTGAAATTTCAAAAAAAATCCTCTTTCCCTTTTTTAAATAGCGTTTTCTTTTCGGAAGAAGTATGTTAACTTGTAACTGTGTTTACCCCAACCTCATAAAATTGTACTCTTTTATAATAATTAATACAACGGGACCAATAGGACCCAAGTGAGCTGTATAGTTACATTTGCAGCTACCCACCTAACCTATGATTACAATGGAACAAATAAAAGTTTTAGTGAATTTTTGGATTTTTAGTGAAATTTTGGGTTATGGTGAAATTTAAAATTTTTGGTAAAAAATCGAATTTTTTGATTTTAAGTGAATTTTCTGGTAAAATTTCAGATTATTTAAATTTAAAATTTAAATCCTTCAAGTGAATTTTGGGGATATTTTTAATGTTTGGTGAAATTTTAAATATTTGGTGAAATTTCGAATTTTTGTGAAATCCCAAGTTTTCGTTTTTTTTTTTTTTAATTTCGACTTTTTGGTGAAATTTAAAAATTTTGATAAATTTGGATTTTCGGTGAAATTTGAATTTTTGGTGAAATTTTTTTTTTTTTTTTTTTTGTAAAATTTCAAATTTCTGGTGAAATTTTCATAATTTGGTAGAACATTTCAAAGTACCCCACCATGTTTAATTTAAGGGTAAAATAAATAAGATAATTTTAAAAATCTATTAGAAAATAACATCTGGCACATTTACACAAGTACATTTTTAGTCAGAAAAGAAAATGTATGTTTAGGAAGATTTCGAATTAGAAAACAGGTTGAAATAATTATAGAATACATTGTAAGTTTATTGAACGAACACTCGACAGAATTGATTTTTTTTTTTTTTTTTGTCAATCACGATCATCATGAGCACTCTTCAGTGTACCGCCGCGGTATTTTCTGTAAAATCATCTATTTAACTTGATATTACTAATTCTGTAGATTAAAATTGTCATTTGCTTTATGCAGTAATACAAACTAAAGTCTTTAAAAACCCTAAGCGTCATCTTATTATTTTTTTTTTTTTTTGATTCCTATAAAAAACGTGCTACTTTTATTAATAGCCGAAGTCTAATCTATACCTTTTATTTACAACAGAATTTTAAAAACTTACCTTTTATATATTCATAAGTTGATGATGAAAGGCGTTTTGGCGGTGGAGGTGGTTGAGGAACGGTTTCATATTCATAATCGTCTTCTAATTCTTCGCGTCTAAATTATGAGTAAAAAAAATTAATGATTAAAATACGATATACCGTCAAGTCACAGACATGTAAAATTATTAAACTGTTCGAATTTCTTATATAAAAAAAAGTAGTTTAGTTCTGTGACATGGCGAATATGCTAAGTATAAAAATGTAAAGTTAAAGTTTTCCTTAATGATTTTTTTGCTCAATATCTTTGTTTTAATATACTTACTCGGCATATGCGGTATTCTTTAAAATGTCCAAATATTTATGGCTTCCCTTTGAACCAACAGGTTTGTCAAAAACAGATCTGCATAAAACAGTTAATTACACAAAAAAAAAAAAAAAAAAAATAATAATAATAATAATAATAATTAAGAATAATAATAACAATTAAGAATAATAATAACAATTAAGAATAACAATAGTAATAATAACTAAGAATAACAATAGTAATAATAATTAAGAATAACAATAGTAATTATAAAGAATACTATATAAAATAGCAAACAATCTTACTTGTACAGTTCGGGATTACCACCATAACCAGCTTTAGCCAATTCTGGATCAATTTCCATTATTTCACGTAATTGTTCGTGTGAAACTTCATCATTTTTGTCCGGTATTAAATACTTACGTATTTCGGCCAAAGCATAGGCAATACGAGCATAGCATTCAGCCGGTGTAGCCACAGTGCTTATTTCCAAAAATAAATCTTTATTCAAGTGGCTAAAACGTGGATCATCCGATTTACGCATTTCCTCTTCTTTGGCCTTGTCACGCATGGAGTTGCGTCCTTTGATGGTAATTTTACACTGCGTTTCATCTTGTAGGCGTATAAGAGAATTTCCTTTGGGTCCCAAAATTTTTCCCGTAAAATTAAATTTGGGATATTGTTTGACGGGAATAAATACCTTTTGGGTAAGTTTCATGGGTTTTTGCTTTAGCACATCAGCGTAAAATTCACGACCCGGCACACGACCAGTGGAATAAACACGATCGAATGCTTTAAGAATAAATCAAATTTGTGAAAAGCATTGTACATATTTATTTGCAAACTGTACCTTCATCTATTAAAAGGGCACACAATGGAAAATCTTCGGTTAAACGTGCACGCTCCTTTTGCAAATCTTCCAAGAAATTTTGGGCAACATCATTAATTTTCGGTTGATATCCTGCGGGACCTTGTCTTGATTCGACATTATCGTTTTCATGTGACATTTTTTATAATTGTTTAAGCGTTTTTGTTAAATATATAAATCTCTCTTCCGCAATATAAACCTTCACAAGCTTTTTCAAAATGGCTTCTAAGAAAGTAAAATTGTATGTACACCACTTTCAGAAACCGGCGGCGAACAATTTTAACGGCGGCGTATTTTTTTAATCGCAGGCGGCGGCTTAAAATCGGCTGTTAGCCGGCGGAAGATTAAACATAACAGCTTATCTACACGTAACAAGATATTTAAGATTTTTCTGTCACAGTCAAATTTACTCTGAGAAATTATTTCACATGTAAATTCAAATATTAGTATTATACGTATTATGAGACTGTTGTGATGATATTTCACCACACAACTATCTTACAAGATGAATTGTCAAAAAATACTAATGTACAAAAGTATATATATGTGTGTGTGCGTGTGTATTTTGGAAATTACTAAAGAAAAATTGTTTTCTTTTAATGATTGTTTTACATTTTAAAAAACATTTTTATAAAAATCGTGCTAAGAAGTGCGAATTTGTTAAATTAAAAGGAAATGTTTACTCTGTGATATCTTAAAGGATTTATTAAAGACGTGTACCCCTTTACAACTGATATTAATTTAATGTTTCATTACCTAGTGTCTACATTAGGCAAATTTTTATCAAAACAATCGTTAAAATTATATATATATATATACAAGGTAACCTTAGTGAAACGGCTAATTATTATTTTGGTTGTTACAATTATCAAATTGCATATATAAAAAAAACAATAATGCATACTCCATATTGTTTTTTTTTTGGGCAACTGTTGCCACCTTCCACAAATTCGCGTTAAGTTTGACGTTTGTCTTGATAAAAAAAAATCTCTAATGTAGACACTATGTTAGGCAAATTTCTGTCCAAAACAAATGCGAATACATACAAGGTAACTTTAGTTAAACAGCTGATTATTATGGTTGCTACAGTTGTCAAACTGCGTATATAAAAGCAATAATGAATACGCCATTGTTGTTTTTGTGCAACTGGTGCCACCTTCCACAAATTCGCGTTTAGTCTTGATAAAAAAAAATCTCTAATGTAGACACTATGTAACTTTTGTCTTGATAAAAAATTATGTAATGTAGACACCAAGTAACGCTGATATAATATGTGAGATAACGCCGGCAGAAGATAACCATTTTGTTTATATTATTTTAAATCTTAATAAAGGGATACACGTATTGTAATAAATCCTATTAAAAGAAAATATATTTATAAAAAAAATATTGTTTTTTAGTAATATCCAAAATACACAAATTTTCGTATATTTTTTTGACAGTTCATCTTATAAGATGGTTGTATAGAGAAATCTGATCACAACAGTCTCATAATACATCTTATAATACTAATATTTGAATCTACACGTGAAATAATTCTCTCAGAGAGCGAATTTGACACTCTGACAGAAAAATTTTACACACAGGTCTGTTCTGAAAATCGCGTGGTTTCAAAGCACGCACCGTTTTTAAATCACGTATACAATTTTATGCCGTTCTTTAAATCACGTGATTTTACGGTTTTCGGCGTGGTTTTAATTTTTCGAAAACACGAGAAAACAGCTGACTTTTTAGTTTTGTGCTTCGTTTGTTTACATTATTATTAAAAATAAAAAGTGAAAAAATGAGAAAAAAATGTCGGGAGCTACATTATTGGCAGTAATTAATTTAAGAAAACAGCATTTAAAGAATGAACGTGTTAAAAAACGTCATTTATGGGACTTATCGAATCCCAGGGATACTAAAATTAATAAAAAAAAAAATGAAGTTGTCACTGTTTTCATTGATGAAATTTGCCTTCATGTTGCACTTATTTCTAAATTTGCACAAAAACTACTCAATTATTGAATATTATTAAATTTTTTTGCAACAATTAAATTTTGTCTTAAATAAGAAATAGGATGGCATAAATTCAATGTATTTTACATGACATTAAACGACTGTGTCACATTGGCAGCCTTAACAGTATCTTCGAAAAAACAAACCAGCTGACTACTAAAGAGAAAAAGTAAATCACGAACATTGGTGAACAAAGCAAAACATTTTTTTACAAAACAAGCAATGGCCTTAGAAATTTGTTAATATTTCTGTTTATGTCTAAATAAAACTTAATTTTATTGCAAAAATAAATAGAAGACACATCATATTAAATGCAAAATAACATCTAAAGTGAATTCTCTATAGATAACATAGAAAAAATAGACAAGAGATTTCAAATCGTCAGTCATTTAGCTGACCGGTTTCAAATCGCGTGATTTCAATGTTTTTTGCTCGCAGAACACCTTTTACGTGATTTGAAATCACTTTGACAAAAAGTGGTTTTCAGAACACCCCTGATATTCTGTTACATAGTGTCTAAATTAGAGATTTTTTATTAAGACAAACGTCAAACGTAACGCGAA
Source organism: Protocalliphora azurea (assembly GCA_932274085.1). Classification (NCBI taxonomy): domain Eukaryota; kingdom Metazoa; phylum Arthropoda; class Insecta; order Diptera; family Calliphoridae; genus Protocalliphora; species Protocalliphora azurea. The sequence continues at coordinate 10,274,855 of OW026521.1, read as the reverse complement.
TTTGTGGAAGGTGGCAACAGTTGCACAAAAACAACAATATGACGCATTCATTATTGTTTTTTTGTATATGCAGTTTGACAACTTTAACAACCAAAATAATAATCAGCTGTATAACTAAGGTTACCTTATATATATTCGCACTGATTTTGACGTTTATTTTGATAAAAATTTGCCTAATGTAGACTCTAGGTTACGTTTAGATAAGCCGTAAGTGTCATGCAATTAATCTAACATAGTGTCTACATTACAGCCCGTCTAGACGTACCATAATATGTAAGATTTTTTTTTATAGATATATTTGAAATTATTGTTTAAAATTGTTATAATTACTTCAAATTATTATAATTATTTTAAAGTATTATACTGGTTCAAAATTATTTGAAAAATATGTATTAGTTTTAATTTTAATTAATTCTATTATGTCACTACTACAAATCTTTTTGCTTTTTAAAATTTTGTTTTTTTTTAATATATTATAAATATATTTTTTTTTCTTATTTCATTAATTATTTATGTTTTATTACAAGGGTAATTATTTTCATTTGTATTTTATTTTATTTACTTATTTTTTTTTTTTAATATGCCATAAACATTATTAATTAGAACATTTTTAATTTTGTTGCAATTTTTCCGCATATGTTATAAGTAAAATGATTTTTATTTATACATTTATAATGATTATTTTTGTTAATATTTTATAGATATATTTTAAATTATTGTTTAAAATTGTTATAATTACTTCAAATATATATAATTATTTTAACGTATTATACTTATTCAAAATTATTTGAAAAATATGTCTTAATAATTAAAGTTATTTCTATTATTATGTCACTACAAATCTTTTTGCTTTTTAAAATTTAGTTTTTTTTTAATATATTATAAATATATTTTTCTTTTATTAATTATTTTTGTTTTATTACAAGGGTAATTTTATTTTCATTTATATCTTATTTTATTTACTTATTTTTTTTAATATGCCATAAACATTAGCTGATGATCTAACACGTGTATTATACGGTTTAGATGGAGATGACACTTCACGTATACGTTTGGGTGGAGTAGTAAGTTTGTATCCTTTAGACGAAGATGGAACTATAAAATTATATTTGAGTTTATATGACTATTTTTTATTTGATTATATTCAGGCATGTAATGAAAATCAAACGATTTAAAAACTCATATATATTTTAAATTCGGTTTTTAAAACGATTTATGATTTGCAACACATATCCTGTGAATTGTTTTTAATAATTATCATTTTATTATAACTTAATGTATTACTTTTTAATTAGAGGTTTTTTGTTTAATATTTTTATGATTATTATGCAATAGGGGATTTCATCCAATCAAACATATATTTGCCTTGTAAAGCTAATAAGCATAATAAAAATACAAGCTCATAAAATATTTGTCAAACTTTTTTTTGAAAACTTATTTACACAATTTTTAAATATGCTGTATTTTTAAATATTTAAATTTGAAAGAAAAGAAATTTATTTTTAGTATTCAAATTGAAAAAAAAAAAAAAAAAATTGAATTCTTCAGTGAATTTTTGGAATTTTTATTGATATTTTTAATGTTTGTAAAATTTTAAATATTTGGTGAAATTTCGAATTTTTGGTGAAATTTAGGATTTTTTGTGAAATTTAAAAATTTGGATTTTTGGTGAAATTTGAACTTTTGGTGGTTTGATTTTTTTTTTTTTTTTTGTAAAATTTCAAATTTCTGGTGAAATTTTCATAATTTGGTGAAACAATAATTTCAAAGTACCCTAAGTTTAATTTAAGGGTAAAATAAGTAAGATATTTTTAAAAATTTATTAGAAAATATCATGTCACATTTACACAAGTACAGCACTCTTCAGTGTATCTATTTAACTTGATATTACTAATTCTGTAAAAAAAAAATTGTCATTTGCCGTATGCAGTTATACAAACTAGTCTTTAAATTAAACCCTCTTTTTTTTTTGATTCCTATAAAAACGTGCTACTTTTATTAACAGCCGAATTCTAAAATATACCTTTTATTTACAACAGAATTTTAAGAACTTACCTTTTATATATTCATAAGAAGTTGATGATGAAAGGCGTTTTGGCGGAGGTGCTTGAGGAACGGTTTCATATTCATAATCGTCTTCTAATTCTTCGCGTCTAAATTGAGTAAAAAAAAAAAAATTAATGATTAAAATACGATATACCGTCAGGTCACAGACATGTAAAATTATTAAACTGTTCAAATCTCTAATAAAAAAAAATAGTTTAGTTCTGAGACATGGCGGATATGCTAAATTATAAAAATGTCAAGTTAAAGTTTTCCTTAATGATTTTTTTGCTTAATATCTTTGTTTTAATATACTTACTCTGCATATGCGGTATTCTTTAAAATGTCCAAATATTTATGGCTTCCCTTTGAACCAACAGGTTTGTCAAAAACAGATCTGCATACAAAAAAAAAAAAAAAAAAAAAAAAAATAATAATAATAATAATTAAGAATAATAATAACAATTAAGAATAATAATAATAATAATTAAGAATAATAAAAATAATAATAATTAAGAATAACAATAGTAATAATAATTAAGAATAACAATAGTAATAATAATTAAGAATAACAATAGTAATAATAATTAAGAATAACAATAGTAATAATAATTAAGAATAACAATAGTAATAATAATTAAGAATAACAATAGTAATAATAAAGAATACTAAATAAAATAGCAAACAATCTTACTTGTACAGTTCGGGATTACCACCATAACCAGCTTTAGCCAATTCTGGATCAATTTCCATTATTTCACGTAATTGTTCGTGTGAAACTTCATCATTTTTGTCCGGTATTAAATACTTACGTATTTCGGCCAAAGCATAGGCAATACGAGCATAGCATTCGGCCGGTGTAGCCACAGTGCTTATTTCCAAAAATAAATCTTTATTTAAGTGGCTAAAACGTGGATCATCCGATTTACGCATTTCCTCTTCTTTGGTCTTGTCACGCATGGAGTTGCGTCCTTTGATGGTAATTTTACACTGCGTTTCATCTTGTAGGCGTATAAGAGAATTTCCTTTGGGTCCCAAAATTTTTCCCGTAAAATTAAATTTGGGATATTGTTTGACGGGAATAAATACCTTTTGGGTAAGCTTCATGGGTTTTTGCTTTAGCACATCGGCGTAAAATTCACGACCCGGCAAACGGCCAGTTGAATAAATACGATCGAAAGCTTTAAGAATAAATCAAATACTCAATATAGTATAAAATAAATTTGTGAAAAGTATTATACACATATTTATTTGCAAACTGTACCTTCATCTATTAAAAGGGCACACAATGGAAAATCTTCGGTTAAACGTGCGCGCTCCTTTTGCAAATCTTCCAAGAAATTTTGGGCAACATCATTAATTTTCGGTTGATATCCTGCGGGACCTTGTCTTGATTCAACATTATCGTTTTCATTTGACATTTTTTATAATTGTTTAAGCGTTTCAGTTAAATATATAAATTTCCCTTCCGCAATATAAACCTTCACAAGCTGCTTCAAAATGGCTTCTACCAAAATAAAATTTTATGTACACCAATTTCAAAAACCGGCGCCGAAAAAATTTTAACGGCAGCGTATTTTTTTAAAATCGCAAGGCGGCGGCTTAAAATCGGCTGTTAGCCGGCGGAAGATTAAACATAACAGCTACTCTACACGTAACAGGATATTTACGATTTTTCTGTCAGAGAGAGTTAAAAATACTCATACAAAAGTTTATGTGTGTGTGCATGTGTATTTTGGAAATTATTACAAAAATTTGTTTTCTTTTAATGATTTTCTTACATTTCAAAAAACATTTTTATAAAAATTGTGCTAAAAAGTGCGAATTTGTTAAATTAAAAGGAAATGTTTACTCTGTGATATCTTACAGGAGTTATTAAAGACTTGTACCCCTCTACAACTGATATTAAACTAGTGTCTTATTAGGCAAATTTCTGTCAAAACCAGTGCGAATATATACAAGGTAACTTTAGTTAAACAGCTGATTATTTTGGTTGCTACAGTTGTCAAACTGCATATATAAAAAGTAATAATGAACACGCCATATTGTTGTTTTTGTGCAACTGTTGCCACCTTCCACAAATTCGCGTTAAGTTTAACTTTTGTCTTGATAAAAAAATTGTGTAATGGAGACACTATGTAACGCTGATATATTATGTAAGATAACGCCGGCAGAAGAAAGTAACCATTTTGTTTATATTATTTTAAATCTTAATAACATAGTGTCTACATTAGGCAAATATTTATCAAAACAAACGTCAAAATCAGTGCGAATATATATAAGGTAACCTTAGTTTTAAACAACTGATTATTATTTTGGTTGTTACAGTTGTCAAACTTCATATATAAAAACAATAATGAATTCGCCATATTGTTTTTGTGCAACTGTTGCCACCTTCCACAAATTTGCGTTAAGTTTGACGTTTGCCTTAATAAAAAATCTCTAGACACTATGCAAAGGGGTACACGTATTCCAATAAATCCTATAAGATATCATTATTTTCAATTAGTGATGGAGTAAACATGTTCTCTTTATTTAATTAATTCACACTTTTTTAGTACAATTTTTATGCTATTAAAAGAAAATATATTTACCAAAAAAATAGTTTTTTTTAGTAATATCCAAAATACACATGCACATACACAAACAAATTTTCGTATATGTTTTTCGTATATTTTTTTGACAGTTCATCTTATAAGATGGTTGTGTAGAGAAATCTCATCACAACAGTCTCATAATACATCTTATAATACTAATATTTGAATCTACAAGTGAAATAATTCCCTCAGAGCGAATTTGACACTCTCTGACAGAAAAATCTTACATATTCTGTTACGTTTACAGCGTGTCTAGACGTAACATAACATGTAAGATTTTTGTGTCAGAGTGTCAAATTCACTCTGAGAGAATTATTTTACGTGTAGATTCAAATATTAATATTATAAGATGTATTATGAGACTGTTGTGATTTCTCTACACAACCATCTTATAAGATCAACTGTAAAAAAAAAAAAAAAAAAAAATACACATATACGAAAGTTTGTGTGTGTGTGTGTATTTTTTTTGTAAAATTGTTTCCTTTTAGTGTTTGTTTTACATTTTAAAAAATATTTTTATAAAAATTGTAGTAAAAAAGTGCGAATTGCTTAAATAAAAAGGCCATGTTTACTCTGTGACTGATTGAATATAATATCTTAAAGGATTTATTAGTGCATGTACCCCTTATTTAAGATTTAACGTAATATAAACAAAATGGCTACCCTCTTCTTCCGGCGTTATCACACATATTGTATCAGCGTTAATCTTACCTAGTACCTACATTAGGCAAATTTTTATCAAAACAAACGTCAAAATCAATGTGAATATACACACGGTAACCTTAGTTAAACAGCTTATTATTATTTTGGTTGTTACAGTTGTCAAACTGCATATATAAAAAACAATAATGAATACGCCATATTGTTGTTTTTGTGGAACTGATGCCATCTTCCACAAATTCGCGTTGAGTTCGAAGTTTGTCTTGATAAAAAAAAATCTTTAATGTAGACACTATGTTAGTTGTAGACCTGAGGTTAGATGGACTGTAACAGCGTCATGCAATTAATCTAAGTGTCTAATCTGAGACGGGCTGTAATGCCGTCTAGACGTAACATAATATGGTAAGATTTTTCTGTCAGGGAGAATAATAACCGATTAACAATTTCCGGAAGTTCCAAACATCAAGTTTTTAAACTCGTGATGAATAAGTCCTTCAGAAGTGCTCCAAAAAAGCACAAAAGGGATCTAAATATTAGACATATATAAACAGCATAAATTAACTAATTTATGAATAACTAATATGATTTATGCTTATTTTTGGACAAATTAGAACATTTGTTAATATTTTATAGATATATTTGAAATTATTGTTTAAAATTGTTATAATTACTTCAAATTATTATAATTATTTTAAAGTATTATACTGGTTCAAAATTATTTGAAAAATATGTATTAGTTTTAATTTTAATTAATTCTATTATGTCACTACTACAAATCTTTTTGGTTTTTAAAATTTTGTTTTTTTTTTTTTAATATATTATAAATATTTTTTTTTTTTTTTTTCTTATTTCATTAATTATTTATGTTTTATTACAAGGGTAATTATTTTCATTTGTATTTTATTTTATTTACTTATTTTTTTTTTTTTTTAATATGACAAACATTATTAATTAGAACATTTTTAATTTTGTTGCAATTTTTCCGCATATGTTATAAGTAAAATGATTTTTATTTATACATTTATAATGATTATTTTTGTTAATATTTTATAGATATATTTTAAATTATTGTTTAAAATTGTTATAATTACTTCAAATATATATAATTATTTTAACGTATTATACTTATTCAAAATTATTTGAAAAATATGTCTTAATAATTAAAGTTATTTTTATTATTATGTCACTACAAATCTTTTTGCTTTTTAAAATTTAGCTTTTTTTTTTTAATATATTATAAATATATTTTTCTTTTATTAATTATTTTTGTTTTATTACAAGGGTAATTATTTTCATTTATATTTTATTTTATTTACTTATTTTTTTTTTTTAATATGCCATAAACATTAGCTGATGATCTAACACGTGTATTATACGGTTTCGATGGAGATGACACTTCACGTATACGTTTGGTTGGAGTAGTAAGTTTGTATCCTTTAGACGAAGATGGAACTATAAAATTATATTTGAGTTTATATGACTATTTTTTATTTGATTATATTCAGGCATGTAATGAAAATCAAACGATTTAAAAACTCATATATCTTTTAAATTCGGTTTTTAAAACGATTTATGGTTTGCAATACATAACCTGTGAATTGTTTTTAATAATTATCATTTTATTATAACTTAATGTATTACTTTTTAATTAGAGGTTTTCTGTTTAATATTTTTATGATTATTATGCAATAGGGGATTTCATCCAATCATACATTTATTTGACTTGTAAAGCTAATAAACAATAAAAATACAAGCTCATAAAATATTTGTCAAACTTTTTTTTGAAAACTTTACACAATTTTTAAATATGCTGTATTTTTAAATATTTAAATTTGAAAGAAAAGAAATTATTTTTTAGTATTCAAATTGAAAAAAAAAAAAAATTGAATTCTTCAGTGAATTTTTATTGATATTTTTAATGTTTGTAAAATTTTAAATATTTGGTGAAATTTCGAATTTTTGGTGAAATTTCGAATTTTTGGTGAAATTTTTTTTTTTTTTTTTTTTTTTTTTTTTTTTTTTATAAAATTTCAAATTTCTGGTGAAATTTTCATAATTTGGTGAAACAATAATTTCAAAGTACCCTAAGTTTAATTTAAGGGTAAAATAAGTAAGATATTTTTAAAAATTTATTAGAAAATATCATGTCACATTTACACAAGTACAGCACTCTTCAGTGTATCTATTTAACTTGATATTACTAATTCTATAAAAAAAAAATTGTCATTTGCCGTATGCAGTTATACAAACTAGTCTTTAAATTAAACCCTCTTTTTTTTTTTTTGATTCCTATAAAAACGTGCTACTTTTATTAACAGCCGAATTCTAAAATATACCTTTTATTTACAACAGAATTTTAAGAACTTACCTTTTATATATTCATAAGAAGTTGATGATGAAAGGCGTTTTGGCGGAGGTGGTTGAGGAACGGTTTCATATTCATAATCGTCTTCTAATTCTTCGCGTCTAAATTGAGTAAAAAAAAAAATTAATGATTAAAATACGATATACCGTCAGGTCACAGACATGTAAAATTATTAAACTGTTCAAATCTCTAATAAAAAAAAAAAAAAAATAGTTTAGTTCTGAGACATGGCGGATATGCTAAATTATAAAAATGTCAAGTTAAAGTTTTCCTTAGTGATTTTTTTTTGCTTAATATCTTTGTTTTAATATACTTACTCTGCATATGCGGTATTCTTTAAAATGTCCAAATATTTATGGCTTCCCTTTGAACCAACAGGTTTGTCAAAAACAGATCTGCATACAAAAAAAAAAAAAAAAAAAAAAAAAAATAATAATAATAATAATTAAGAATAATAATAACAATTAAGAATAATAATAATAATAATTAAGAATAATAAAAATAATAATAATTAAGAATAACAATAGTAATAATAATTAAGAATAACAATAGTAATAATAATTAAGAATAACAATAGTAATAATAATTAAGAATAACAATAGTAATAATAATTAAGAATAACAATAGTAATAATAAAGAATACTAAATAAAATAGCAAACAATCTTACTTGTACAGTTCGGGATTACCACCATAACCAGCTTTAGCCAATTCTGGATCAATTTCCATTATTTCACGTAATTGTTCGTGTGAAACTTCATCATTTTTGTCCGGTATTAAATACTTACGTATTTCGGCCAAAGCATAGGCAATACGAGCATAGCATTCGGCCGGTGTAGCCACAGTGCTTATTTCCAAAAATAAATCTTTATTTAAGTGGCTAAAACGTGGATCATCCGATTTACGCATTTCCTCTTCTTTGGTCTTGTCACGCATGGAGTTGCGTCCTTTGATGGTAATTTTACACTGCGTTTCATCTTGTAGGCGTATAAGAGAATTTCCTTTGGGTCCCAAAATTTTTCCCGTAAAATTAAATTTGGGATATTGTTTGACGGGAATAAATACCTTTTGGGTAAGCTTCATGGGTTTTTGCTTTAGCACATCGGCGTAAAATTCACGACCCGGCAAACGGCCAGTTGAATAAATACGATCGAAAGCTTTAAGAATAAATCAAATACTCAATATAGTATAAAATAAATTTGTGAAAAGTATTATACACATATTTATTTGCAAACTGTACCTTCATCTATTAAAAGGGCACACAATGGAAAATCTTCGGTTAAACGTGCGCGCTCCTTTTGCAAATCTTCCAAGAAATTTTGGGCAACATCATTAATTTTCGGTTGATATCCTGCGGGACCTTGTCTTGATTCAACATTATCGTTTTCATTTGACATTTTTTATAATTGTTTAAGCGTTTCAGTTAAATATATAAATTTCCCTTCCGCAATATAAACCTTCACAAGCTGCTTCAAAATGGCTTCTACCAAAATAAAATTTTATGTACACCAATTTCAAAAACCGGCGCCGAAAAAATTTTAACGGCAGCGTATTTTTTTAAAATCGCAAGGCGGCGGCTTAAAATCGGCTGTTAGCCGGCGGAAGATTAAACATAACAGCTACTCTACACGTAACAGGATATTTACGATTTTTCTGTCAGAGAGAGAGTTAAAAATACTCATACAAAAGTTTATGTGTGTGTGCATGTGTATTTTGGAAATTATTACAAAAATTTGTTTTCTTTTAATGATTTTCTTACATTTCAAAAAACATTTTTATAAAAATTGTGCTAAAAAGTGCGAATTTGTTAAATTAAAAGGAAATGTTTACTCTGTGATATCTTACAGGAGTTATTAAAGACTTGTACCCCTCTACAACTGATATTAAACTAGTGTCTTATTAGGCAAATTTCTGTCAAAACCAGTGCGAATATATACAAGGTAACTTTAGTTAAACAGCTGATTATTTTGGTTGCTACAGTTGTCAAACTGCATATATAAAAAGTAATAATGAACACGCCATATTGTTGTTTTTGTGCAACTGTTGCCACCTTCCACAAATTCGCGTTAAGTTTAACTTTTGTCTTGATAAAAAAATTGTGTAATGGAGACACTATGTAACGCTGATATATTATGTAAGATAACGCCGGCAGAAGAAAGTAACCATTTTGTTTATATTATTTTAAATCTTAATAACATAGTGTCTACATTAGGCAAATATTTATCAAAACAAACGTCAAAATCAGTGCGAATATATATAAGGTAACCTTAGTTTTAAACAACTGATTATTATTTTGGTTGTTACAGTTGTCAAACTTCATATATAAAAACAATAATGAATTCGCCATATTGTTTTTGTGCAACTGTTGCCACCTTCCACAAATTTGCGTTAAGTTTGACGTTTGCCTTAATAAAAAATCTCTAGACACTATGCAAAGGGGTACACGTATTCCAATAAATCCTATAAGATATCATTATTTTCAATTAGTGACGGAGTAAACATGTTCTCTTTATTTAATTAATTCACACTTTTTTAGCACAATTTTTATGCTATTAAAAGAAAATATATTTACCAAAAAAATAGTTTTTTTTAGTAATATCCAAAATACACATGCACATACACAAACAAATTTTCGTATATGTTTTTCGTATATTTTTTTGACAGTTCATCTTATAAGATGGTTGTGTAGAGAAATCTCATCACAACAGTCTCATAATACATCTTATAATACTAATATTTGAATCTACAAGTGAAATAATTCCCTCAGAGCGAATTTGACACTCTCTGACAGAAAAATCTTACATATTCTGTTACGTTTACAGCGTGTCTAGACGTAACATAACATGTAAGATTTTTGTGTCAGAGTGTCAAATTCACTCTGAGAGAATTATTTTACGTGTAGATTCAAATATTAATATTATAAGATGTATTATGAGACTGTTGTGATTTCTCTACACAACCATCTTATAAGATCAACTGTAAAAAAAAAAAAAAAAAAAATACACATATACGAAAGTTTGTGTGTGTGTGTGTATTTTTTTTGTAAAATTGTTTCCTTTTAGTGTTTGTTTTACATTTTAAAAAATATTTTTATAAAAATTGTAGTAAAAAAGTGCGAATTGCTTAAATAAAAAGGCCATGTTTACTCTGTGACTGATTGAATATAATATCTTAAAGGATTTATTAGTGCATGTACCCCTTATTTAAGATTTAACGTAATATAAACAAAATGGCTACCCTCTTCTTCCGGCGTTATCACACATATTGTATCAGCGTTAATCTTACCTAGTACCTACATTAGGCAAATTTTTATCAAAACAAACGTCAAAATCAATGTGAATATACACACGGTAACCTTAGTTAAACAGCTTATTATTATTTTGGTTGTTACAGTTGTCAAACTGCATATATAAAAAACAATAATGAATACGCCATATTGTTGTTTTTGTGGAACTGATGCCATCTTCCACAAATTCGCGTTGAGTTCGAAGTTTGTCTTGATAAAAAAAAATCTTTAATGTAGACACTATGTTAGTTGTAGACCTGAGGTTAGATGGACTGTAACAGCGTCATGCAATTAATCTAAGTGTCTAATCTGAGACGGGCTGTAATGCCGTCTAGACGTAACATAATATGGTAAGATTTTTCTGTCAGGGAGAATAATAACCGATTAACAATTTCCGGAAGTTCCAAACATCAAGTTTTTAAACTCGTGATGAATAAGTCCTTCAGAAGTGCTCCAAAAAAGCACAAAAGGGATCTAAATATTAGACATATATAAACAGCATAAATTAACTAATTTATGAATAACTAATATGATTTATGCTTATTTTTGGACAAATTAGAACATTTGTTAATATTTTATAGATATATTTGAAATTATTGTTTAAAATTGTTATAATTACTTCAAATTATTATAATTATTTTAAAGTATTATACTGGTTCAAAATTATTTGAAAAATATGTATTAGTTTTAATTTTAATTAATTCTATTATGTCACTACTACAAATCTTTTTGGTTTTTAAAATTTTGTTTTTTTTTTTTTAATATATTATAAATATTTTTTTTTTTTTTTTTCTTATTTCATTAATTATTTATGTTTTATTACAAGGGTAATTATTTTCATTTGTATTTTATTTTATTTACTTATTTTTTTTTTTTTTAATATGACAAACATTATTAATTAGAACATTTTTAATTTTGTTGCAATTTTTCCGCATATGTTATAAGTAAAATGATTTTTATTTATACATTTATAATGATTATTTTTGTTAATATTTTATAGATATATTTTAAATTATTGTTTAAAATTGTTATAATTACTTCAAATATATATAATTATTTTAACGTATTATACTTATTCAAAATTATTTGAAAAATATGTCTTAATAATTAAAGTTATTTTTATTATTATGTCACTACAAATCTTTTTGCTTTTTAAAATTTAGCTTTTTTTTTTTAATATATTATAAATATATTTTTCTTTTATTAATTATTTTTGTTTTATTACAAGGGTAATTATTTTCATTTATATTTTATTTTATTTACTTATTTTTTTTTTTTAATATGCCATAAACATTAGCTGATGATCTAACACGTGTATTATACGGTTTCGATGGAGATGACACTTCACGTATACGTTTGGTTGGAGTAGTAAGTTTGTATCCTTTAGACGAAGATGGAACTATAAAATTATATTTGAGTTTATATGACTATTTTTTATTTGATTATATTCAGGCATGTAATGAAAATCAAACGATTTAAAAACTCATATATCTTTTAAATTCGGTTTTTAAAACGATTTATGGTTTGCAATACATAACCTGTGAATTGTTTTTAATAATTATCATTTTATTATAACTTAATGTATTACTTTTTAATTAGAGGTTTTCTGTTTAATATTTTTATGATTATTATGCAATAGGGGATTTCATCCAATCATACATTTATTTGACTTGTAAAGCTAATAAACAATAAAAATACAAGCTCATAAAATATTTGTCAAACTTTTTTTTGAAAACTTTACACAATTTTTAAATATGCTGTATTTTTAAATATTTAAATTTGAAAGAAAAGAAATTATTTTTTAGTATTCAAATTGAAAAAAAAAAAAAATTGAATTCTTCAGTGAATTTTTATTGATATTTTTAATGTTTGTAAAATTTTAAATATTTGGTGAAATTTCGAATTTTTGGTGAAATTTCGAATTTTTGGTGAAATTTGTTTTTTTTTTTTTTTTTTTTTTTTTTTTTTTTATAAAATTTCAAATTTCTGGTGAAATTTTCATAATTTGGTGAAACAATAATTTCAAAGTACCCTAAGTTTAATTTAAGGGTAAAATAAGTAAGATATTTTTAAAAATTTATTAGAAAATATCATGTCACATTTACACAAGTACAGCACTCTTCAGTGTATCTATTTAACTTGATATTACTAATTCTATAAAAAAAAAATTGTCATTTGCCGTATGCAGTTATACAAACTAGTCTTTAAATTAAACCCTCTTTTTTTTTTTTTTGATTCCTATAAAAACGTGCTACTTTTATTAACAGCCGAATTCTAAAATATACCTTTTATTTACAACAGAATTTTAAGAACTTACCTTTTATATATTCATAAGAAGTTGATGATGAAAGGCGTTTTGGCGGAGGTGGTTGAGGAACGGTTTCATATTCATAATCGTCTTCTAATTCTTCGCGTCTAAATTGAGTAAAAAAAAAATTAATGATTAAAATACGATATACCGTCAGGTCACAGACATGTAAAATTATTAAACTGTTCAAATCTCTAATAAAAAAAAAAAAAATAGTTTAGTTCTGAGACATGGCGGATATGCTAAATTATAAAAATGTCAAGTTAAAGTTTTCCTTAGTGATTTTTTTTTGCTTAATATCTTTGTTTTAATATACTTACTCTGCATATGCGGTATTCTTTAAAATGTCCAAATATTTATGGCTTCCCTTTGAACCAACAGGTTTGTCAAAAACAGATCTGCATACAAAAAAAAAAAAAAAAAAAAAAAAAAAAAAAAAAAATAATAATAATTAAGAATAATAATAACAATTAAGAATAATAATAATAATAATTAAGAATAATAAAAATAATAATAATTAAGAATAACAATAGTAATAATAATTAAGAATAACAATAGTAATAATAATTAAGAATAACAATAGTAATAATAAAGAATACTAAATAAAATAGCAAACAATCTTACTTGTACAGTTCGGGATTACCACCATAACCAGCTTTAGCCAATTCTGGATCAATTTCCATTATTTCACGTAATTGTTCGTGTGAAACTTCATCATTTTTGTCCGGTATTAAATACTTACGTATTTCGGCCAAAGCATAGGCAATACGAGCATAGCATTCGGCCGGTGTAGCCACAGTGCTTATTTCCAAAAATAAATCTTTATTTAAGTGGCTAAAACGTGGATCATCCGATTTACGCATTTCCTCTTCTTTGGTCTTGTCACGCATGGAGTTGCGTCCTTTGATGGTAATTTTACACTGCGTTTCATCTTGTAGGCGTATAAGAGAATTTCCTTTGGGTCCCAAAATTTTTCCCGTAAAATTAAATTTGGGATATTGTTTGACGGGAATAAATACCTTTTGGGTAAGCTTCATGGGTTTTTGCTTTAGCACATCGGCGTAAAATTCACGACCCGGCAAACGGCCAGTTGAATAAATACGATCGAAAGCTTTAAGAATAAATCAAATACTCAATATAGTATAAAATAAATTTGTGAAAAGTATTATACACATATTTATTTGCAAACTGTACCTTCATCTATTAAAAGGGCACACAATGGAAAATCTTCGGTTAAACGTGCGCGCTCCTTTTGCAAATCTTCCAAGAAATTTTGGGCAACATCATTAATTTTCGGTTGATATCCTGCGGGACCTTGTCTTGATTCAACATTATCGTTTTCATTTGACATTTTTTATAATTGTTTAAGCGTTTCAGTTAAATATATAAATTTCCCTTCCGCAATATAAACCTTCACAAGCTGCTTCAAAATGGCTTCTACCAAAATAAAATTTTATGTACACCAATTTCAAAAACCGGCGCCGAAAAAATTTTAACGGCAGCGTATTTTTTTAAAATCGCAAGGCGGCGGCTTAAAATCGGCTGTTAGCCGGCGGAAGATTAAACATAACAGCTACTCTACACGTAACAGGATATTTAAGATTTTTCTGTCAGAGAGAGAGTTAAAAATACTCATATACAAAAGTTTATGTGTGTGTGCATGTGTATTTTGGAAATTATTACAAAAATTTGTTTTCTTTTAATGATTGTCTTACATTTCAAAAAACATTTTTATAAAAATTGTGCTAAAAAGTGCGAATTTGTTAAATTAAAAGGAAATGTTTACTCTGTGATATCTTACAGGAGTTATTAAAGACTTGTACCCCTCTACAACTGATATTAAACTAGTGTCTTATTAGGCAAATTTCTGTCAAAACCAGTGCGAATATATACAAGGTAACTTTAGTTAAACAGCTGATTATTTTGGTTGCTACAGTTGTCAAACTGCATATATAAAAAGTAATAATGAACACGCCATATTGTTGTTTTTGTGCAACTGTTGCCACCTTCCACAAATTCGCGTTAAGTTTAACTTTTGTCTTGATAAAAAAATTGTGTAATGGAGACACTATGTAACGCTGATATATTATGTAAGATAACGCCGGCAGAAGAAAGTAACCATTTTGTTTATATTATTTTAAATCTTAATAACATAGTGTCTACATTAGGCAAATATTTATCAAAACAAACGTCAAAATCAGTGCGAATATATATAAGGTAACCTTAGTTTTAAACAACTGATTATTATTTTGGTTGTTACAGTTGTCAAACTTCATATATAAAAACAATAATGAATTCGCCATATTGTTGTTTTTGTGCAACTGTTGCCACCTTCCACAAATTTGCGTTAAGTTTGACGTTTGCCTTAATAAAAAATCTCTAGACACTATGCAAAGGGGTACACGTATTCTAATAAATCCTATAAGATATCATTATTTTCAATTAGTGACGGAGTAAACATGTTCTCTTTATTTAATTAATTCACACTTTTTTAGCACAATTTTTATGCTATTAAAAGAAAATATATTTACCAAAAAAATAGTTTTTTTTAGTAATATCCAAAATACACATGCACATACACAAACAAATTTTCGTATATGTTTTTCGTATATTTTTTTGACAGTTCATCTTATAAGATGGTTGTGTAGAGAAATCTCATCACAACAGTCTCATAATACATCTTATAATACTAATATTTGAATCTACAAGTGAAATAATTCCCTCAGAGCGAATTTGACACTCTCTGACAGAAAAATCTTACATATTCTGTTACGTTTACAGCGTGTCTAGACGTAACATAACATGTAAGATTTTTGTGTCAGAGTGTCAAATTCACTCTGAGAGAATTATTTTACGTGTAGATTCAAATATTAATATTATAAGATGTATTATGAGACTGTTGTGATTTCTCTACACAACCATCTTATAAGATCAACTGTCAAAAAAAAAAAAAAAAAAAATACACATATACGAAAGTTTGTGTGTGTGTGTGTATTTTTTTTGTAAAATTGTTTCCTTTTAGTGTTTGTTTTACATTTTAAAAAATATTTTTATAAAAATTGTAGTAAAAAAGTGCGAATTGCTTAAATAAAAAGGCCATGTTTACTCTGTGACTGATTGAATATAATATCTTAAAGGATTTATTAGAGTGCATGTACCCCTTATTTAAGATTTAACGTAATATAAACAAAATGGCTACCCTCTTCTTCCGGCGTTATCTCACATATTGTATCAGCGTTAATCTTACCTAGTACCTACATTAGGCAAATTTTTATCAAAACAAACGTCAAAATCAATGTGAATATACACACGGTAACCTTAGTTAAACAGCTTATTATTATTTTGGTTGTTACAGTTGTCAAACTGCATATATAAAAAACAATAATGAATACGCCATATTGTTGTTTTTGTGGAACTGATGCCATCTTCCACAAATTGAGTTCGAAGTTTGTCTTGATAAAAAAAATCTTTAATGTAGACACTATGTTAGTTGTAGACCTGAGGTTAGATGGACTGTAACAGCGTCATGCAATTAATCTAAGTGTCTAATCTAAGACGGGCTGTAATGCCGTCTAGACGTAACATAATATGGTAAGATTTTTCTGTCAGGGAGAATAATAACCGATTAACAATTTCCGGAAGTTCCAAACATCAAGTTTTTAAACTCGTGATGAATAAGTCCTTCAGAAGTGCTCCAAAAAAGCAAAAAAAGGGTTCTAAATATTAGACATATATAAACAGCATAAATTAACTAATTTATGAATAACTAATATGATTTATGCTTATTTTTGGACAAATTAGAACATTTGTTAATATTTTTGTTAATATTTTATAGATATATTTGAAATTATTGTTTAAAATTGTTATAATTACTTCAAATTATTATAATTATTTTAAAGTATTATACTGGTTCAAAATTATTTGAAAAATATGTATTAGTTTTAATTTTAATTAATTCTATTATGTCACTACTACAAATCTTTTTGGTTTTTAAAATTTTGTTTTTTTTTAATATATTATAAATACTTTTTTTTTTTTTTTTCTTATTTCATTAATTATTTATGTTTTATTACAAGGGTAATTATTTTCATTTGTATTTTATTTTATTTACTTATTTTTTTTTTTTTTTTTTAATATGACATAAACATTATTAATTAGAACATTTTTAATTTTGTTGCAATTTTTCCGCATATGTTATAAGTAAAATGATTTTTATTTATACATTTATAATGATTATTTTTGTTAATATTTTATAGATATATTTTAAATTATTGTTTAAAATTGTTATAATTACTTCAAATATATATAATTATTTTAACGTATTATACTTATTCAAAATTATTTGAAAAATATGTCTTAATAATTAAAGTTATTTTTATTATTATGTCACTACAAATCTTTTTGCTTTTTAAAATTTAGCTTTTTTTTTTAATATATTATAAATATATTTTTCTTTTATTAATTATTTTTGTTTTATTACAAGGGTAATTATTTTCATTTATATTTTATTTTATTTACTTATTTTTTTTTTTTTTAATATGCCATAAACATTAGCTGATGATCTAACACGTGTATTATACGGTTTCGATGGAGATGACACTTCACGTATACGTTTGGTTGGAGTAGTAAGTTTGTATCCTTTAGACGAAGATGGAACTATAAAATTATATTTGAGTTTATATGACTATTTTTTATTTGATTATATTCAGGCATGTAATGAAAATCAAACGATTTAAAAACTCATATATCTTTTAAATTCGGTTTTTAAAACGATTTATGGTTTGCAATACATAACCTGTGAATTGTTTTTAATAATTATCATTTTATTATAACTTAATGTATTACTTTTTAATTAGAGGTTTTCTGTTTAATATTTTTATGATTATTATGCAATAGGGGATTTCATCCAATCATACATTTATTTGACTTGTAAAGCTAATAAACAATAAAAATACAAGCTCATAAAATATTTGTCAAACTTTTTTTTGAAAACTTTACACAATTTTTAAATATGCTGTATTTTTAAATATTTAAATTTGAAAGAAAAGAAATTATTTTTTAGTATTCAAATTGAAAAAAAAAAAAAAAAAAAAAAATTGAATTCTTCAGTGAATTTTTATTGATATTTTTAATGTTTGTAAAATTTTAAATATTTGGTGAAATTTCGAATTTTTGGTGAAATTTCGAATTTTTGGTGAAATTTGAATTTTTTTTTTTTTTTTTTGTAAAATTTCAAATTTCTGGTGAAATTTTCATAATTTGGTGAAACAATAATTTCAAAGTACCCTAAGTTTAATTTAAGGGTAAAATAAGTAAGATATTTTTAAAAATTTATTAGAAAATATCATGTCACATTTACACAAGTACAGCACTCTTCAGTGTATCTATTTAACTTGATATTACTAATTCTGTAAAAAAAAAAAAATTGTCATTTGCCGTATGCAGTTATACAAACTAGTCTTTAAATTAAACCCTCTTTTTTTTTGATTCCTATAAAAACGTGCTACTTTTATTAACAGCCGAATTCTAAAATATACCTTTTATTTACAACAGAATTTTAAGAACTTACCTTTTATATATTCATAAGAAGTTGATGATGAAAGGCGTTTTGGCGGAGGTGGTTGAGGAACGGTTTCATATTCATAATCGTCTTCTAATTCTTCGCGTCTAAATTGAGTAAAAAAAAAAAATAATGATTAAAATACGATATACCGTCAGGTCACAGACATGTAAAATTATTAAACTGTTCAAATCTCTAATAAAAAAAAAAAAAAAAAAAAAAAAATAGTTTAGTTCTGAGACATGGCGGATATGCTAAATTATAAAAATGTCAAGTTAGTTTTCCTTAATGATTTTTTTTGCTTAATATCTTTGTTTTTACTTACTCTGCATATGCGGTATTCTTTAAAATGTCCAAATATTTATGGCTTCCCTTTGAACCAACAGGTTTGTCAAAAACAGATCTGCATACAAAAAAAAAAAAAAAAAAAAAAAATAATAATAATAATAATAAGAATAATAATAATAATTAAGAATAATAATAATAATTAAGAATAATAATAATAATTAAGAATAATAAAAGTAATAATAATTAAGAATAACAATAGTAATAATAATTAAGAACAATAGTAATAATAATTAAGAATACTAAATAAAATAGCAAACAATCTTACTTGTACAGTTCGGGATTACCACCATAACCAGCTTTAGCCAATTCTGGATCAATTTCCATTATTTCACGTAATTGTTCGTGTGAAACTTCATCATTTTTGTCCGGTATTAAATACTTACGTATTTCAGCCAAAGCATAGGCAATACGAGCATAGCATTCAGCCGGTGTAGCCACAGTGCTTATTTCCAAAAATAAATCTTTATTTAAGTGGCTAAAACGTGGATCATCCGATTTACGCATTTCCTCTTCTTTGGTCTTGTCACGCATGGAGTTGCGTCCTTTGATGGTAATTTTACACTGCGTTTCATCTTGTAGGCGTATAAGAGAATTTCCTTTGGGTCCCAAAATTTTTCCCGTAAAATTAAATTTGGGATATTGTTTGACGGGAATAAATACCTTTTGGGTAAGCTTCATGGGTTTTTGCTTTAGCACATCGGCGTAAAATTCACGACCCGGCAAACGGCCAGTCGAATAAATACGATCGAAAGCTTTAAGAATAAATCAAATACACTCAATATAGTATAAAATAAATTTGTGAAAAGTATTATACATATTTATTTGCAAACTGTACCTTCATCTATTAAAAGGGCACACAACGGAAAATCTTCAGTTAAACGTGCGCGCTCCTTTTGCAAATCTTCCAAGAAATTTTTGGCAACATCATTAATTTTCGGTTGATATCCTGCGGGACCTTGTCTTGATTCAACATTATCGTTTTCATTTGACATTTTTATAACTGTTTAAGCGTTTCCGTTAAATATATAAATTCCTCTTCCGCAATATAAACCTTCAAAATGGCTTCTACCAAAGTAAAATTTTATGTACACCAATTTCAAAAACCGGCGCCGAACAAATTTAACGGCGACATATTTTTTAAATCGTAGGCGGCGGCTTAAAATCGGCTGTTAGCCGGCTGAAGATTAAACATAACAGCTCATCTACACGTAACAGGTTATATTTCTGTTAGAGAGAGTCAAATTTACTCTGAGAAATTATTTCACATGTAAATTCAAATATTAGTATTATAAGTATTATGAGACTGTTGTGATGATATTTCTCCACACAACTATCTTACAAGATGAATTGTCAAAAAATACTTATATACAAAAGTTTTATATGTGTGTATGCATGTGTATTTTGGAAATTACTAAAAAAATTGTTTTATTTTAATGATTGTTTTACATTTTTAAAAACATTTTTATAAAAATCGTTCTAAAAAGTGCTAATTTGTTAAATAAAAAGGAAATGATTACTCTGTGATATCTTACAAGATTTATTAAAGACGTGTACCCCTCTACAACTGATACTAACCTAGTGTCTACATTAGGCAAATTTATATCAAAACAAACGTCAAAATCAGTGCGAATATATATAAGGTAACCTTAGTTAAACAGTTGATTATTATTGTGGTTGTTACAGTTGTCAAACTGTAACAATAATGAATATGCCATATTGTAGTTGTTGTGCAATTGGTGCCACCTTTCACAAATTCGCGTTTAGTCTTGATAAAAAAAATCTCTAATGTAGACACTATGTAACTTTGTCTTGATAAAAAATTGTGTAATGTCGACACTACGTAACGCTGATATAATATGTGAGATAATGCCGGCAGAAGAAAGTAACCGTTTTGTTTATATTATTTTAAATCTTCCAATAAATCCTATAAGATATCATTATTTTCAATTAGTGACAGAGTAAACTTTTTCTTTTTATTTAAGAAATTCACACTTTTAGCACAATTTTTATAAGTCAGTAAAAGAAAATATATTTAAAAAAAATATTGTTAATTTTATCCAAAATACACATGCACATACACAAACAAATTTTCGTATACGTTTTTCGTATATTTTTTTGACAGTTCATCTTATAAGATTTACAAAAAAACATTGTTTTTAAGTAATTTCCAAAATACACAAACAAAATTTCGTATGTGTATTTTTTTGACAGTTCATGTTATAAGATGATTGTATAGAGAAATCTCATCACAACAGTCTCATAATACATCTTATAATACTAATATTTGAATCTACACGTGAAATACTTCTCTCAGAGAGCGAATTTGACACTCTCTGACACAAAAATCTTACATATTATGTTACGTCTAGACGGGCTGTTATTACCTCAGGTTATACTTAGTGTCTACATTAGGCAATTTTTTATCAAAACAAATGTCAAAATCAGTGCGAATATATACAAGGTAACCTTAGTTAGACAGTTGATTATTATTTTGGTTGTTAGAGTTGTCAAACTGCATATATAAAAAACAATAATGAATACGCCATATTGTTGTTTTTGTGCAACTGTTGCACCTTCCACAAATTCGTGCTAGCTCTGCGGCACATAATCTCTGGAATATATGTATACGTATAAGTTGTTTTTTGTTTTTTTTTTTTTAAGCAAACGTTGCTTGTGGAGCAAATGTACATATTATTTTTTAAGTATAAATACGAAAATATTAAGACATACTATTTATATTTATTTGTTGGTAAACTGGTGACCCTAGTTCTACAACTGAGGTTAAACTAGTGTCTACATTAGGCATATTTTTATCAAAACAAACGTCAAAACCTTAGTTAAACAGCAGATTATTATTTTTGTTGTTACAGTTGTCAAACTGCATATATAAAAAAACAATAAGGAATACCTCATATTGTTGTTTTGGTGCAACTGTTGTCACCTTCCATAAATTCGAATTGTCTTCGTATATGAAAATATTGTAAAAACAATAAATATTAAATACATTTTATCAAATATATGCTAGGATGATAATTGCGTTGTATGAACGTAGAAGCGTACTACGTAGGTACTTTGTCAAATTAGAACTTATACATGTTTATTGAAAAGCACACAACAGCCGGCGTATACGTTGAACCGTATGTACGTCGTGCATTCAAATAGAATTAATGTCATTTTTTTTCGAAAACTACGGCCGTATTTGTCATTTGAAAAACAATTAAAATATTTTTGAAATTAAATTTTTTATTTGAAAAAAAAAAAATAAATAAAAAATAAAGTTTTAGTTTTTACAGTATTTATTTCAGACAAAAAGGTACGGCTACGTCCCAATTGTGGTTAAAATGGGCACGACGTAACTGTGTTCCTAGCAATACACATACGTTTTATACACAAAAATGTTTTCTCATTTTATTTCTGTTTCAAAAGTTCAGTAAAAAATTAATTCATTGAATGATCATCATCGATTTTCATTTCTTGTTTAACATTTCTTGCTTTCATTATTTTATCGCTAGAACAACTCGCATCTATTAATATATTTGTTTCTCTTTCATCGACTGCTTGACGACTTGACTTATATTTGCTAATTCTTCTACTGACATAGCTAATACCGAATTTGGATGCTCATTTAGATCGACTAATTTCTAATCTTGTTAAGTATGCAAGTTATGTTTGCAATGATAGTGACGTTTAAGACTTTGTGATTAAATTCTATATTACAAATTCTACATGAAGTCTTCTGAACATCTGGGTGTTTTAGTTTGTTGTTTGAGCGTCTTTAAGCGATTAAAGTTTATTTTACAGATTTTGCAGACGTAACTTTTCGTGAGATTTTCTACGTTGGGTCATTCGGTTTGGATTTATATACTTTTTATAATGATAACATCCCGCGCTAAATATGCTTTTAATGGTGCCTTCAGTTGCCACATGAACTAGACGCAAATGACGAGATAAACAACTTTTTCTTAGTATTAAATTACAAGTAATTTTAGCATCCGTATGAGTATACATGTGCTGGTTGATATAGCACTGCCAGATAAAGCCCTTTCCACATACTTCACATATAAAATCCAGCTCCTTATGGCTTTTCAAATGCAGCTTTACGGTGGATTACAAGAAATACTATTTTGGACACAAATGACATTTAAAGACTTTCGTCGGTTCATGATAAAAACCTTTACACTGCTTGCCACTTGAATAAGGAATCACATTTTTTAACTTTAATTAAGTATATTTCCTAAACTAAAGTTCAGAAAAAAATATTTTTTTGCGCAACCAAATTTCAAAGTGTTGGCTTTAGTTTCCTGAAGAAATAAAAATATACATATTTTGTTATACTAAAATTATGCATTTATTTAAAGATTGCATGCATTTAAAGTACTTCTGTGGTACTATTTCGTTTGTCACTTGAATAAGGAATTCTGTTAATATTAATCAGGAAGGCTATGATTTGAATTGCTTTCAATATAAACGGCTAGAGAATTTTTAATTTGATAGTTATATAGTTTTTATTCAAAATGGGACGTGGTAAGGCTCTTAATAACTGAAAAAGAAAAAATTCTGATTTTGAAATCTTAGGGTCAGAATCCGGTCCAAATAGCTAAAAACATTAATAGAGGAAAGACAGTTGTGTACAATTATTTAAATAACTTGGAAAGATATGGAAAAAACATGAAAGAGCGAAAGAAAATGGCAACAACTCCAAAAGAAAGACTAATAATTCTTAGAATTGCATCAAATTCTCCCATTTCGGTATCAAAAATACGTGAAAAAAAGTGGAGTCACTGCCAGTCTAAGAACAGTGCACCGTATTTTTAAGTCGTGCCCATACATAGTCCGACGAAAACTGCAAAAAAAAACACCACTTATGAAAACCGCAAATCACAACGTCTACAGTTTGCCAAAAATACAATGACATGGTCTGATAAATGGTTTAAAGTTGTATTTTCCGACGAAAAAAAGTTTAATGTTGATGGTCCCGACCGGTTATAACTATTACTTCCATGACCTAATAAGGAGGAATTATTTTTGAGCCGCAGACAGCAGAGAGAGCGGAATAATGGTATGGGGTGCCATTTCGTATTATGGTACCATAGAATTGGGTTTTTGTTTCCAACAAAATGACTGCAACGACTTACAAAAACATTTTTGAGGAAGCATTTCCAAAATTGAATGATTTTTTTGGACCCATACCTTGGACGTACCAACACGATAACTCTCCGGTTCATACCGCCAGAGCAGTGAAACAATGGATTAATCAACAAGGTGTTCAACTTTTGGATTGGCCCCCATATTCACCAGACCTGAATCCAATGGAAAATGTCTGGGGTTGGCTTGCAAGAAAAGTTTATGAAGGAGGAAGTCATTATACAAAACACAACCAATAATATACACAACGTACACGAGGAATTTCCTTTGCATGAGCGGGTAGAAAGAGAGTACATTTATCAAAATAATCACTAAACTGGTCAACACTTTCCATTAATGCTGCGTCTCATTTTTAGGGGAGCTATATTCAGCGACCATTTTTCGTTAACGCTGCGACACAAATTTGCCACAGCTTTGGCACAGTCTGTATTAAAGGGTTCCTCGTGAAATTCCCATAAAACTGGAAACAATTTCATATTCTCTAGCAGTGAAACTATAATGTCTTTTGGAGTATATTTAAAAACAAACAATGTCTTTTGGAGTATATTTATGTACCTAGGTAATATGAAAAAGTCTCTAGTGGTATCTCTGTTGAATTTTGTTAGCATATCAGACCTTTTAAGACAACGACTTAAAGGAGTTTGCTAAAAGTTAAGTTAAATTTATTCCTACCTCTGATGTTACTTTGTTGCTATTAAGATCAGGTTTCAATTCGACTACTTTTGGAGTCCTAGTTTTCACTGTTTTATAGATCTTTTCAAAAATATTTATGCTCTTTAAGGTCTGCTGGAAAATTTTTTGGACTTTTTGTTTTTAGGTAATAACGGTACAAAGTCACGCATTTTAAATGGTATATTCCGTTGACCATATATTTTTTATAATAACAAAGTATTGTTATTATAAAAAATCAATCATCCAACAACATTGAAACTAGCAGTGTTTTAACAAATCTTACAGCATCTGCCATTAATCCAAATAACACATCTTCAATATCCTACAAAAATACTCTTTCAAATAGCATAACTTCTTCAAGATCCTCCAAAAATACCCGTTCAGTTTATATTTTAAATTATGGTCAACGGGATATACCACTTAAAATGCGTGACTTTGCCTTTTTCGGTAGGTAAGAAATTTGGATTTAGAATTGTTTCATTCAAAAGCTTAATAAGTTTATCATCTAAGCTAATATTAAATAATTTATCTGCAGACAAATGCTGAGGTTTAGGTAGCATTGGCGGTGGATTTATATTAAGGCAGGGATTTTCAGCATATTTTTGAGGTTTGCCTATTAAGGGTGGTAATATAATGGATTGTTGCACTTGTATTATTGGATTTGGTAGTATATCTAATTTTGTTCTGACTTTTCTTGGCGATGACGTTGTTGGAGTTCTTATTGCTGTATAGTCATGATCATATGAAGGATATTTAGACATTTTAAATGCAGCTTTTTGTTCAAAATGTTTGAGTTTTAAATGTATAGAAATAATGTCATTGTGGTCACACCTAGAGATCCAGAATTTACAATTTATCGTCATGAGACCGGGGTCTTTCCTCATTTCATAAATTGACCATTTCTCTAGGGGAAATATTTCACTACAATAGAAACAATTAAGACGATGTCGGATATTTCTACGCTACCACAAAGATGTTTATTAGTTTGGGTGGTCAAGGAACACGATACTGATTCGATAATGGGAGTTTAAATTTCAGGGGAAACTGAGTTGAAATGAATTTTGAGGAAAGACCCCTGTCTCATGACGATAAATTGCAAATTCTGGATCTCTAGGTGTGACCACAATGACATTATTTCTATAAATAAAAAATATATAATTTTAATACATGTTGTTTTGATTTCCAACCTCCAATTTTTAGGCTTTCTTTTAAAAGGAACATTTACTCACTCCATCACATATTACGTTACAATGGAAATTTATTTTACACTTTAAGTATTAATTTGCCTAAGTGAGCATATAAAAACTTACGATATATCTGGCACTGAATTGGCTCGTATGGCATCCCCAGTCAAATGATGGGGGGAAAAGTGTCTTTTACATGCATAAATATTGTTAGTATTTGGTTCCTCCAAATCAAAAAAGTCCAGCCAATATTTTCTTCTGCAATATTTTGTGTTTTTTTTTTTTTTTTTTTTATCAAAAAAATTAAAAATAATATATTTTTAAGTTATTCTATCAACTTTTTACATCATCTTTTTTATTAGGAAATATATAAAGAGTCTAGCCAGGTGCACAACCTACAGCACCAAATGCGTTTTTAATTTTATTTATAATTAGTAACTATTATTTTTTCAACAATATCTAATAGTAATCATAAAAGATTTTTTTGTTTTTATATTGTTAGTATGTCTATTATTCTTCTACGTTTTCTAAAAAATTATAGCAAAAACAGTTGAAAAAGGGGATGCCAGATGAATTTGAATAGAAAATGTTAATCGAAAATCGACTCTGGTTCAAGAAATCGACTTTCTTGCTGATGAATAATCGAATAAAGTAGGAAAAAGTTTTAAATAGTCGGAAAATGTTGAACAAATTTATTTTATTTAGACGGAAAAGATTCTTATATACAATTTATATCTGCATAATTAAATTAGTTATATTCAAAAAAATAACTTAGGAAAACCTTATCGTTTACATTCGCACTTTATTGTTTTTTTTTAATATTTTATAATTGAATAATTATTATTTTGTTCACAAAATACACTTAATATAAAATTTTTATATTTTGCAAGTATGTTTTCGTATTTTAAAATAATTGTTGTTGCCACTGATGTTTACAAATCAGAGTTGTGTAGAACAAAAAACCAATAAAATTACTGCTTTTTTTAATTTAACTAGTTAATTTTTTGTATGAAAAACAAGTTAAAAATCAAAAAAATAACTAGTTAGTGAAAAACTCATTTTTCGTAGTGGTAAACGGGGTATTAGTTTCTATATCAACATCTTCTGCTTCTATCTATCTATATTTCATTGCGTTGTTTATATTTCTTAAGTTAGGTTAAAAAGGGACGGCGTCTTCACGCCTCCACCCAGAGAGCATCCGGTCGATTGTGATACCTTTATAAATACCAGAGAAAGGCTAACAGAAAAAGAAAGACCTTAGTAGAATAAGGCACTAGAATAGAAAGATAACAGAAAGAAAAGTTTGGAACCTAAGACCCATCAATCAAACCTGATTACTTCTAAACCACTTTATCCTCCTCTAGTTCGTGTAGAATATGGCTTCCAATCCACTTCAGTCTACTATGCTGAAATCCTACACAATGACGTCTCTAGCTCCTCCACATCATCACATGTCCTACAAAAGTCTGACGTGCCAGTGTCCCACTTACTAGACATATTCTTATTGCAAAGTGAGAAATCATACTAACAATGAATCTTAGTTTCCCACGTCTCATGCCTAGAAGATGCTTCGAAACCGCTGGTTTAAGACTAGGCCATAACGCTCTAGATACCTTGCATTCCGTTCTACTCCTCCAAGCATGATTCGTCCTTTCAGAAGTCTATTCTCTCAAGTTTTTAAAAGAATAATAAAGAATAGTCAATATAGTTGAAAATTCTCGGAAATATGGTATAAAAGTCGACTATTTAAAAAAAAAAAAAAAAAATGGAAATGTCGATTTTTTTCACCAACTATAGAATTCTAGTGTTTTGTACCAAATCCAATGACATATGTCTTGCAATTTAACTACAGTTAAGGAAGGCCGCTATAAAACGTTATAAAAAATAATTCTTTAAATTTTAATTAAGCAAAAGATGATTTATTCATTCAATTATATAATTAATCTCATAAATAATTTGCTGTTACATTATTCTTTTCAAAAATTTTATTTTTTCAATCAAATAAAATTAAATTTGCAAATGAGTACCTACATCTTTTTAAAAATATCTTTTAGACAAATACTTACTCTTTTTCGAAACTCAGCGAAAATGTTTGTTATATTTTATATTAAAATTATTAATTAATTATTGATTTCATGCTAAAGCTATATTATCAAGATAATTTGTTACCGTTTTATTTAGTTAACTCCAACATAGCTTCATCTGATGTCATTGCTAATACCGTATTTACATCCATATCCTTTTCGACAAAGGCGAAAATTTGATATTCAGGTAACTTGTGTTTATTACGATAATGTCTCTTTAGATTGCCTATCTGTGATACTATTGAATCGCACATTTTACATGGTAGTTTTTGAACAAGATCAGAATGTAATTCCTTGTTATGATCTTTAAGCACCTTAAGACGATCGAATTGAATATTACAGACTTTACATTCATATTGACGCGGCTTGTCTGCAGGTCGTCGTTTACGTTTGATATTGTCAGGATTAAAGACTCGCGTTCCCTGTCCCCTTTTATAATTATAACTTCTTGCTCTAAATGTACTTTCAATGGTGCCCTCACATGGCACATGAACAGTACGCAGATGTCGATTTAAATTATATTTTCTAACCTTTAAATTGCAGATATTACAAGTGACCTTAAATCCGGTATGCATCTCCATATGCTCCTGAAGATGTTTTAATTGCACATAAGCCTTGCCGCATACATCACATATATAATTCAGTTCCTTACGATGTTTCCTCAAATGCATTGTTAAATTTGAACTACTATAATACGTACACGGACACAGATGACATTTATATTTCTTTTCTCCATGATAGCTTTTGTGTTTGGTTAAATCTCTTCTAGTTCTAAAAGCTTTTTGGCAAACATCACATACATGATTACGTGGTACGTCGGATTTTTCATAGTGTGCATGTCTTTTGTACGCTTTATGTTCATTAAATTTCTTGTTGCATTCCGGACAGGTAAAAGCTTCCAAATAATGTGGCAGACGTTTATGAAACTCATATTCATCGGTAGTGCGAAAACTTTCACGGCAATGTTGACATTTGTAGGGCCATTTTAAGGAGTCATGTTCGGCTAAAAGATGAGATTTCAACTCTTTATCTCTTTTGAAACATCGATTACAATGAGAGCAACGGGCATGAGGAATTTCAATTACAGCCGAAGGCAGGAAGACTGCACATTTTTCAAAATACTCCGTATATTTTTCAATATTATCGAATGGAAATAAAAAACGATAAAATCTTAAGACTCTTGTAATGCTGCGACGCATTTGTAGTGGTTCAGTATTTAGCAACCATTTATCTTTCATTATTTCGCACAAATATTCAATAGCTTTGCTATAGTCCTCATTGTAGGATTCATCATGAAATTCCCATAAAACTGGATACGCTTTTATACTCTCTAGCAGGGTAATTATTATCTCGCGTGGTGTGAATTCAAAGACCAGCTAAAAATAATACAAATTTAACTTGTAGAAAAGTTTAATGTGAAAGTTATAAATATTACCTCAGTAGGATTTTGCTGTAAATATTCGATGGTAAAAGGTTTATATTCATCATCATCAATATCCTGTTGATCTGGCTTTAATGTTTCAGCATTCGATCTCTTAAGACAGTGACTTAAACTAGATTTATTTGAAATTTTCTAAAAATGTTTTAATTAATTTATTACAAAATCGTTCAAGGTTATATAAATTCATAATTTATTCTTACACGTATAACAATTTTATCTGTTTCAGTATCCTTCATATAAAATATTCCCGGATATTTAATCTAAAAATATATAAAAAATTAAAAAGAAAAATGTTATAAATAATTTATTTTGTAGAAATATTAACTCTAATGCATAACTAAAGTCAGTTAGTTACCACGATGATTAGATATTTTATGGGGTCGAAATAACAGTAAACTAATCCATATCAGAATCGAGCTAAAGGGTAACTCTGGCAAAGAAAATTTTGTAAAAATCAAAAATAGTCTAAAAAAATAGTCTGAAAAAGCCCAAAAAGAGTTGAAAATAGTCAGAAATGGTCGAAAAGAGTCAACAAATCAAAAATAGTCAAAGAGTCGGAAAAAGCCCGGAAATAGTCGGAAAAAATTTACTTTATTTAAAAGGAATAGTTTGTTAGCATTTTTTTCCACAACTTCATCTAACTGTTGAAAAAATCGTAAAAACATATTTTTGTGTGTAACCCGAACTTTTATTGCATAGATTGTCCTTTAATTTATATTGTCCATTAATATTTTCATATTTATACTTAAAAAACTAATACATATTTGCTTAAACAAAAAAAAAAAAAAAAAACAACGCATACGCATACATAAAATTATATATTTTTGTATGTATATACAAACAAACTGACTGCATATATACAAAACAGCAACACTAATAGCCTTTATAATACTGCTATTGTTAACTAAACTTATTGCTTATACAAAAAACAACACTAACAACAACAACACTAATAGTCATTGCAATGCTTAATATAAATGTTTGAGTGTGCAGTTTATTAACATTATTAACAGACTCTCAGTTTTTAGCCCATATCTCGGTTGTTTACTAACCAATTTTGTAAAAATATTTAGGACTGATCTATATAAAAATGAAATTCGTAGCTTAAACAAAGGCTTCAAAAGTCAAAAATGCCTTTTTCCCGGTAGCTCGGTCATTATTAGACCGATTTGGTTCATTTCTTCAGCATAAAAATTCTGAAAAAATTCAGATTTTTTGACATACTCCGCAATTTTTGACCCGATCTTGCTAAATTACAAACGGACGTACAGACAACGTCCTATCGACATCATTTCTTAAAAGGATCCAGAAAAATTAACTTTTTTGCTCTCCCACGAAAATTGTTCAAATTTCAAATGGAATAACAAACTTATATATACCCTTTACACCTGTGGTGAAGGGTATAAAAATGCGAAAATTTTCGAAAATATCGTATAAAATCGAAAAGTTGAATAAAGTTTAAAATAGTAAAAAAAATCAGAAAAAGTAAAAAAAAAAAAAATGAAAACATGTAGTCGAAAAGTTTAAAAAAGTCTAAATGTCGGAAAAGTCAAAAAGTAGTTGAAAAGGAATAGTTTCTAATAGGGTTCTCTAAACCGACTTTCAAATAATCAAAAAGGTAAAAAAGCGGAACAGTTGAAATCGAATTTTTTGTTCGAAAATTGTCGAGAAATCGACTTTCTTGCTGACAGATAGTCGGAAATAGTCGAAAAAAAAAATATAAAATAGTCGAAAAGTCAATAATAGTTGAATATCGACCATTTCAGAATTTAAAAAGTTGAAAAATCGGTTATTTATAAATTGAAAAAAAATCGAGAATTGACAAGCATGTTTTTAAAGGGTTTATAGAGAGCTTTAAGCAGATGTAAAAAATATTTTAAATCAGATAAAAAAAAAATAAAAATTTGGCAGGCGGTTAAACATGTTCTATGCCATACCTGTCCTATTTTGAACTATAACAGCTCCGCTCATGAGGAATCTGTGGGGCCCCCTCCAAATTAAAAATTATACACTCCTCTGCTATGCTTATGTGAAGTTTTAGGTAAATCCAACTAGAAGATTAGAAGTTATAAATTTTGGAAGTACCAATTGTCAAAAAAAAAAAAAAGAAAAGAAACAGAACTTTTGTTAGTCCTATTCCAACAAAGTATGTTTTTCAGAAAAAGTAACAGATTAAATTATGGTTACGTTTCACCATGATTTGACACTAAATTGTTTTAATGCATTTTTTGTTAAAAAAAAGTACCTCTTTTTTAGAAAAAATAACACTCTTTTGGTATTTGAAAAATAAAATTATTATTAATTTATTAATTTAGCCAAAGAAATTTTAAGGTTTAAATCATAGAAAACAACTAGAAGTCTAACTTCCTCTAAAAAAACGTAAATCAGCTATCAAAAAACCGAACTCTTTGCATATGTTAGAATTTTTTTCAGAGCTAATTTATACGTGTGAAGAGAGTATTTTTTTTTCTTGCAGAGCGAATTAAATTGTTTTCTATGGTTTAAAAATATTTACATATTATACACAAATAAAATAAATGAATCTGTATTTTCTTCATCCTTTACTTTTTTAATTTTGCTTTTCGCTTGCATTTTCCCCTGTTATTTCATTCAAGGCCTCCGGCGATGTTATTGTTAAGGCAGTTTCTATGTCCACGTTCCTCACGACTATGGCATAAACTTGAAATTCAGGTAACTTGTGTTTATTACGATAATGTCGCTTCAGATTGCCAAGTTGTGATAATATTGAATCACACATTTTACATGGCAGCTTTTGAACAACATCAAAATGCAATTCTTTGTTATGATCTTTAAGCACCTTAAGGCGATCGAATTGAATTTTACAGATTTTACATTCGTATTGGCGTGGTCCATTATCACATTTTCTTGTACGCTGGTAATCAAGTTTAAAAGCTGCTACCGCTCGATTTTCCAAATGTAATAATTTTTTGTAATTATATCCTTTTGCTCTAAAAGTAGTCTCTAAGGTGCCCTCGCAAGCCACATGTACAGTACGCAAATGTCGATACAAATTACCTTTTCTCACCTGTAAATTGCATATGTTACAAGTGACTTTGAATCCCGTATGTACATCCATATGGTCATTTAAATTTTTCTGCTGAACGAATCCCTGGCCACAAACATCACAAATATAATTTAATTCTTTACGATGTTTTTTCAAATGCATCGTTAAGCTGGTCCTAGAAAAATACGCCTTCGGGCATAAATGACATTTAAATCGCTTTTCTTGATGATGGACTTTGTGCATGTCTAATACTCTTTTGCTTGTAAACACTTTCTGGCAAATATCACAGACATAATTTCGCGGCAACTCCGGTTTTTGGTGTGGGAAATGTTTTGCATATGCGTAATAATTACTAAATTTTTTGTTACATTCTCGGCAAATAAAAACTTCTAAATAGTGTGGAAGTCGTTTGTGAAACTCATATTCATCGGTAGAACGAAAGCTTTCACGACAATGTGGGCATTTGTAAGGCCATTTTAATGAGTTGTGTTCTGCTAAAAGGTGAGCTATTAAATCTTTGTCTCGTTTGAAGCATCGATAACAATGAGAGCAACGGGCATTAGGAATTTCCATGACAGCCGCAGGCAAAAAGTATGCACATTTATCAAAATACTCTGTAAATCTGTCGATACTATCGAATGGAAATAGAAAACGGTAAAATCTTAACACTCGTGAAATGCTGCGATGCATTTGTAATGGTTCAACATTTATTAACCATTTGTCGTTCATTATTTCACACAAATATTCAATAGCTTTGCTATAGTTCTCATTGTAGGGTTCATCATGAAATTCCCATAAAACCGGATAAGCTTTCATACTGTCTAGTAGAGTGATAATTATATCGTGTGGTGTTAATTCAAAAACAAGCTAAAAATTTCATCAATTTTATAATATAAACCTTTTATTACAAAAGTATTACAAAAATTACCTCAGTAGGATTTTGTTGTAAATATTCAATGGTAAAAGGTTTATATTCATCATCATCAATATCCTGTTGTTCTGGCTCATTTGTTTCGACCGCATTCGATCTCTTAAGACAATGACTTAAACTAGATTTATTTGAAATTTTCTAGAAGTGTTTTAAAGAATTTATTACAAAATCGCTACTAAATTATGTCATTTAAATTTTTTTTCTTACACGTTTTACAATTTTATCTGTTTCTGTATCCTTCGTATAAAATATGCCCGGATATTTTTGCTAAAAATATACATATATTAAATAATTTTTATATCACTAATAATGGGAAAATATTAAGTCACTAAAATAATTCGAGTTATTATAAAAATATCCATTTTTTATATTTATTT
The DNA here is from genome assembly GCA_932274085.1 of Protocalliphora azurea. Lineage (NCBI taxonomy): Eukaryota > Metazoa > Arthropoda > Insecta > Diptera > Calliphoridae > Protocalliphora > Protocalliphora azurea. The sequence goes on along the minus strand of OW026521.1, from coordinate 10,240,831 downwards.
TAATTGGTTCTTTTTCAAATTTGGTACTTTTTTCTATATTTATAACTTTTTGTTTGAAAATTTTTACTTTATTTAAAAAAAGTACCTACAAACAGACATTATTGATTTGAATTCCCTACCTATAAGGGATGACAATTAGGGTCCTATAGTTGGAAAAAAGTTGAATTCGAATTTTTCAATTTTCAAATAATCGATTTTTCGACTTTTTCTATAAAAACTTAAAAAAATATGAAATAATTACGCCAAACATATTGATACAGATAATCTATGTAATGGAAGTGCTGGTTACACAAAAAATATATTTTTACGATACTATTTAAAACTATTAGATGTTGTTGAAATAAAAACTGCTAAGAAACTATAAAATAAATTTTTTCGATTTTTTCCGAATACTTTCAACCTTATTCGACTTTTGCCATTTTTCGAATTCAATTTCTCCATATTTTTTAAATCAAAAAGTGAATTTGGACTTTTCGACTTTTTTCAACTATTAAATAATAGATTTTTCAACTTTTAGACTTTTTTTTTAAATAGTAGAAATAAGAAATAAAAGCTGATTTCGATATTTTCAACACAAAGTCGATCGTTCGATTATTGAAAATAGATTTAGAGAACCCTAATGAATATATATATATATATATATATATATATATATATGTAGCTGGATGAATAACTTTTATATCATGTACCAAAAACAGATATATATATATATATATATATATATATATATATATATATATATATATACATGATATAAAAATTATTCGTCCAGCTTTTTAGAAAATGTTTAAAGTCTACATTAAACTATTTAATTACCTTTTTTATTTTTAAAACATTTTCCATTTTTCTCTTTTTAATAGCTTTCAGCTTGTCCATTTTAATTTTAATACTCTTAGATTTAACCGAGTCCTTGCTTATTTTTCTTTTTACAATTCGTTTCGATGTCACTCCCAATGTTTCACTTTTGCTATTCTTTATACTCAATTTGTTCACAGTAGAGGAAGAACAAGCGGAAGAAGTTGTTGGAGTTATATTTATTAAATTATTCTCCAAACTAGTTTTATTGGTGTTTTCAAGTAGCACAGGCTTTGCGGAAGTTTTCGATATCATAAAACTAGTTAAAACTTCAATATGATTTGATACAATTTTTGTCTCATTTTCTGAGTATTGAAAATTTGGATTTAAAACTGTTTCATCCAACAGTTTAATAAGTTTATCAGCTAAACTTATAGATAATGGATTGTTACTATCAGGCGCTTCGGTCTTGGCTACAAAAGGTGGTGGTGCTTCTAGGTGAGACTCTTTTAAGTCAATATCTAGAGGAGGTTCCTCGAACTGTTCAATTCTATTTTTTTTTTATTATTAATTCTATTGTTACTCTAAAATTTAAAATGAACTTACTTGATTTGCTCCTCTGAATTATTAACTGCATCTGGTAGGATTTCATTAATTTGATCATTTGTTTCAGGCAATAAATATTTACGTATTTCAGCTAAAGCGTAGGCAATACGTGTATAACATTCTATAGGTGTAGCTTCAGTAATAATTTCTAAAAACAAGTCCTTCTTAAGGTGCACGTAACGGGGATCTTTTAGTAATCGTAATTTTTCTTCCTTGACTTGATCAGTCATGGAATTACGTCCCTTGATTAAAATTTGACATTGTGTTTCGCCTTCGAGATTTTTTAGAAATTCTCCTTTTAATTTCAGAACTTTATTAGTTAAATTTAATTCTGGATAATCTTGTGCGGGTACAAAAACTCTTTGTATAAGTTTCATTGGTTTCAACGTCATTACATCGGCATATGAATCATGACCGGGCACAAGTCCAATGGAATAAATGCGATCATAAGCTAAAATTAAAAATATTACGAATCCTATATATATATATATATATATATATATATATATATATATAAGTGTCTTATACCTTCATCTATTAACAGATTACAAATTGGAAATTCCTCTTTCAAACGTGTTTGTTCCTTTTGTAAATCTTCCAAAAAATTTTTTGCAACTTGGTCTATTTTTAATTCATAAGCTTCTGTTTTTGAATACTTTTCTGTAATAACGTCTTCACAAGACATTTTTGTGATAAAATATTCTTCAGAAAGTGTAATTTATTCCTTCGATGTATAAATAAATAACTTTTTCCGCAATACAAAATAAACAAAAAATATTCTGGTCTCCACAAAAGAAAAGTACTTTTTTGAGTACTTGTTAGATGATGGTTACTATTGTATTATTTGGTTACTATCAAGGCAGATTAATAAGGCAACGACATTAAAACAGCTGATAATTTTTTTTTTCATTGGCAGCAATATGGAGGCTTGTGTTCTAAAATCTGTAGTGTCAAAATGTTTATGTTTACAATATATGTTTATATTTTTTGTTTACTTTTATATTATTGCGTCTTGTTTCTTTTTTATTACGTTAAATGTTAAATGTGTTTTTGTTTTTTGTAAATAAATATATGAAATGTCAAAATTAAAGTTGACATAAGAGATTCAATGCAAAAACAAAAATACGTGGAATTTTTTGGTGTTGTAGAGTTGTCGTTACCTTTCTTACATAGTGTCTACATTAGACAATTTTTTATCAAGACAAACGTCAAACTTAACACGAATTTGAAAGTATTTTTGTTGAGGAATTCATAAAAAATCAAGAGTACATAATAATTAAAAAAAATATTCTTCGACTAACAGCGACGCGTTAACAAGTGTTTTTGATCATTTACTCTACTCTTTTTTTTACTTTATTAACTTTATTGAAACCTTTATAAAATAATTACATTGTTATGAGAATTTACTTAAAAGTATTACAACAATTAAAATCTAAATAATTAAATAAGGAAACTACTAATATCACAGTGTTAAGGAAAAGTTGTCAAAAAAAAAAAAAACCTTGTACATACTTAAACGTTATAAGAAATTTTAAAAATAACCATCAATTATAACTCTTTAGGTAAAAAAGAGTCTTAGTGATTGTTTAGCAAATTTCTTATTATTTCATATGTAGACGTTCTGCATTTTTCATTAAATGACAGAGTCAGTTCCCTTGCAAATGAATTAAACATTGTATACTCAAAGTTTCTATGCAGTAGATCAGTAGAATATCTGGGGTGTAGGTTATGAATTATTTTCCGATTTTTATTTTGTATTATCTGTAATTTTCTTGTGTAAGTTTTAGCAGCTTTATTAAACCAGACTTGGCATCCGTAGGTCATAATTAGTCGAATACACATTTTGTAAATAAGGATCTTATTTTTTGAATTAAGTTTAGATCTTCTGTTAAGTAAGGGGTAAAGTGCACGGCCACATTTGATTGCTTTATCACAAATATACTGTATGTGTTGTTTAAATGATAGTTTTTTATTTAAGATAATACCTAGATATTTGATACTATCCTGCAGAGGAATAAAAACTCCCCTAAAATATAAATGTTTTGTAGGAATACGTTTCTGTGATCTATTATATGGAAATATAATAGCTTGTGTTTTACTAACATTAACTTTTATCTTCCATTTATCAAAGTATTTATTGGTAGATTTTAAACTATCTTCCATTTTTTTGATTATTGCGTTTGACACCTTACCGCAGCAAATACTTCTTGATTCTTGCGAATAGTAAAATCGGAAATATATATTGAATAAAGAGTAGGTGATAATACCGATCCTTGCGGCAGACCCGCAGGGATTTGTCTATCACTAGCTAGCGTGTTATCTATAGATACAGAAAATGAGCGCTGATCTAAAAAACTCTTTATTATCTTTTGCAAGTACGTTGGATAATTGAAGGAATTTAGTTTAAAAACCAGGCCTTCATGTCATATTGAATCGAAGGTTTTTTCAATGTCAAGAAAAATAACTCCAGTGCTCTTACGATTTCTTTTGTTTGTTTCAATAAAATTAACGACTCTTTTTAGTTGATGTACTGTGGAGTGCTCCTTGCGGAATCCAAACTGTTGAGGGTTAATAATATTATTTTGGTTGGAAAAATTTAAAATTCTCTTATTAATTATTTTTTCAAATACTTTATCCAATAGGCTTAGAATGCTTATTGGTCTATAGCTAGACGGTAATTTAGGATCCTTTCCTGGCTTAGAAATTGGGATAACTTTTGCTTTCTTAAAAATAGTTGGAAAATAGCCTTCTATTAAACAAGAGTTGAAAAGTTTACATAGAGTTTCAAAAAAGCAATCGGGCATCTTTTTAAGGATAATGCTATTAATGCCATCTAAACCGGGGGCTTTATTATTTTTCAATAAAAGTACAAATGATTTAACTTCATCTAAATTGGTAAGCTCTACGCTAGATCTGTCAAGAATTGTGTCGTTAAGATCATGAATGAATCTTGAGACGGCTGTGTCCATAGGTGAATAATTGTTTAAAGTAATGGTGTGTGAATTACCAAATACATCTGCTATTAAATTAGCTTTTTCATTGCCATATTTTAAAACTTCACCGTTTACATGAAGATCAGTAAAAGGCATTTTGTTTACTTTAAGTGCTTTTTTTACTTTCCAAAACTTTTTAGAGCCCGAGGGCAAATTCGAAATAAATTTTGACCAGGATTTATTGCGGTCTTTATTAAGGTGAAAATCAATAAGTTTATTTAATAGCTTCAAAATGCTTTTCAATTGATTTTTATAATTAAAATCGTTACATCTTTGAAATTTACGATTGTATTTATTTCTCTGACTAATTAACATTTTACTAATTTCAGAGATTTCTCGTTGCCACGAATTTTTATGACCGACAGGTATTTTATTGAACGCTTCTTTAACTATAAATATTAATTTGTTAAAATAAAAATCTAGATTACCTGAATTAGTAACGGGTTGATCAATGTTCTGACACCTAGTTTCATTTTCAACCTAGTTTCTGATTGCTGACCAGTCTGCGCGGTAATACAAGGGAACTGAATATGTCATGTTTTGAACTTGGCCATAAATAACGCAAGATATAGGTACATGGTCCGACTGTAAAACATTTGGATGTGTCTCAAGGTATGAAAAATGGAGACACGAGTTAGATAAAAGAATGTCTACTGTGGACGGTTGAACGGGGTTGATATTTTGTCCAAAGCGAGTGTGTCCATTTGGGTAATAAATGAAGTAGCTGGATTGAAGACAGTGGCAGTAGAGATCATTACCAGCCGAATTATTTGACATACAATTCCAATGTGTATGTTGGGCATTCAGATCACCGAAAATAAAATAGTCTTTTGAAAATAAAGTTAATTTATCCAAATCAGCTTTAAAATTGGTAGTTGAAATAAATATAAATGGCCTTCTATTAACCATAACTTGTACTGAAATTCTTTCAGGAGTACTTGTTTTTATTTTTGATAACAACGTATGCTTAATGTTACCTTTGATTGCAATTAGAATTCCTCCGCCATGAGTAGATCGATCCTCTCTATAAATTTTATAACCACCAAGTTGAAATTAGTGGTACGGTTTGAAAAAAAGTCTCATTTAAAAGGAGAATATCGATTTTCCTTTTGTATAAAAAGTATTCCAGCTGGGCAGCTGCTGACTCAGTTGTTATGCCTTGGGTATTCCAATGCATAACATGAACATTGTGTCTACCGGTTGAATTATGTGGCATGTTTAAGCATCATATCCAAAACTCGTAGCTTGTCGTACTTAATTTGACATCTTTGCAAAGCATCGACAGCATCAACAAATATTTCCAGAAGTCTTTCATTGGAAATGTCATCATCAGAATACAAATTACCAAAATCGCGGGAATTACATGTATTATTATGGGGTTCTTGCCTTGGAAATTGGGGAAAATCATGATCGTCTTCTTTAAAATATGTTACGTTAGTTCTTCTGCTGGTCGCCCTAGATTTAGATGTTACTCGATGACGGATTTCTAAATATTCTTGACGACTTGGGCACTTTGGGTCATCAGCTCTATGGTTAACATTTTTTAAGATCTTCTTTATGCAATTGTAGCACTTATAAATTATACTATCATCACTATTACCTTTATTGAGTGAACAAACTGCATACTCATGGTTTCCGGCGCAGGCTGAACACACTACGATGCGATTATAATTTTTAGCACCATGTCCATATATAGCGCACTTGGTGTATTGTGTGGGACCTTTATTGCCCTTTAGAGGTTTTCTCCAATATACAGATATATTACGAAAATATCTTATTTTCATAACCTCTCTTTTTGAAACATGTTGACGATCAAACTCAATGAGATAGAGTGCGCCATCTACACTGGATCTTTTTGTTACTAGTTCCTTACTGCTTACTGGGTTTATCTTGAGCGAGCTTACAAATTCTTCGCCAATTATCTTTGTGTCCAGTTGTGGCAGGCCAAATAAAACCAATTTAAAAGTTTTTGCATCCCTCAATTCATGCGTATAATATTGGAATTTTTTGTCTTTGAGAACACTCAAAGCTTCATTGTACAGCGATAACGAGTTTGATACAACTTTTGTACAAATAGACATCCGTTTGTAAGTATACTTATCCCCAATTAATCTGATCACAGTTGAAAAACTGTGGGTAGAGTCCACAATTATTGGTGGAATCTTTTCTTTGATAGCAACTGCTTATTCTTCTTCATCTTCAGACAGAAGCTGAAACCTGTTGGAACTAGTGCTGGGACCGTCTATAGTTTTTGGCACCTTGAATTTAGGGCTAATGCCCCAATGCTTTCTTCTTTTTTGAGCAAACATTGGCAAACAAAAGAAAGTTAAAGCAAATTTAATTCAATTAATTTTTCAAGCAAAAATTAACACGATGTTTTTATCTTGAAGCAGAGATGCCAGCTTATCATTTACTCTCACGTTTCTATATACTGTTACTTTCTCAAAAACTGTGATTTATTTCCTTTTAAATAAACCGGATACTTTTGATTGCAAATAAAAGCAGTTTAGTAGTTTAAAAGTTCTAAAAACTCTTTATTTTATTTAAAATGTACAACAACAACTGTTTAAAGAGTCACTATGTATTCTAATACACGCATACACTTAAATTTAATAATGTACAAGAATATACAGCCAACTTCAAGGCAGTTAATTTGTCTTTACTTAACGATGCTTTAAATTAGACTCCCTCAATGGTGTTCTCACGGCCAATTTATATACTCTGCATTAACATTTAGATGCTTCTCCAAAGCTCTATTTCTACAATGATCTTAACGGACAAACTAGTATATTCGAATTTTAGAGCTTGTTAAAGTTAGCAGCTTAAACATTTAGTGTTGCCATTATTACAAACATTTTTTTTCAATGTTGTATGTTTACAGCTACGTTCATAATTTCCACAGATATGTTACCACAGGTCTACAACTGAGATTAACGCTGATATAATATGTGAGATAACGCCGGCAGAGGAGAGTAACCATTTTGTTTATATTATGTTAAATCTTAAATAAGGGGTACACGTATTCTAATAAATCCTATACGATATCATTATTTTCAATCAATCACAGAATAAACATGTACTTTTTATTTAAAAAATCGCACGTTTTTAACACAATTTTTATAAAAATATGATTCTAAATGTAAAACAATCATTAAAAGAAAATAGTTTTACAAAAAAACATTGTTTTTTTAGTAATTTCCAAAATATATAAGCACACACACATACAAACTTCAGTGTGTGTGTATTTTTTGACAGTTCATCTTATAAGATTGTTGTGTAGAGAAATCTCATCACAACAGTCTCATAATACATCTTATAATACTAATATTTGAATCTACACGTGAAATAATTCTCTCAGAGAGCGAATTTGACACTCTCTGACAGAAAAATCTTACATATTATGTTACGTCTAGACGGGCTGTTAACTGCTGTTAGCATAAATAGAAAGGTTGAGAAGCATTATTTAACTTTAAACCAGCCGTTAAAACCATTACATTTGAATTCAAGTACAATTTTGTAACAATACTGTTATCTTAGAGAAAAAAACTTCTTAACACAAAAAAAAAATATTTTTTTATTATTTACAGCCCATCTACACGTGACAGAATATATAAAATTTTTCTGTCAGATAGTGTCAGATTTACTCTCCGAGAGAATTATATCACGTGTAGATTAAAATATTAGTATTATAAGAATTATTATGAGACTGTTGTAATGGGATTTCTCTACACAACTATCTTATAAGATGAAGTGTCAAAAAATACACATATACGAAAATTTGTTTGTCTGTATATATATAAATAAATTGGTATAAATAAATTGGTATTGCCGTCTGAAGTAGTTAGGTTAGGTTAGATGGGGCAGCTGCAAATGTAACTATACAGCTCACTTGCGTCTTATTGGTCCCGCCGTGGTACCCTAATGGATCATGTGATACAACCTGATGCACGAACAAAAGATCTGATTCGTCTAACATCAATTGCAGATAGTTCGTGCATATACGGACTGCCAAATTCAGCAGACCTTATATTCGCAAGAGCAGGACATTGACAGAGAAAATGTTCTACTGTCTCTTCCTCCTTCTCGTTAAAGCAACTTCTACAATATTCGCTAAAAGGGAATCCTAGTCTCCTAGCGTGTGCACCAGCAAACCAGTGCTCTGGATTCTGATCGTACTGGGGCCATATCTGTCTCGAGATAGAACATGTGTACTCGTTTGTCTATCTTTGTTGAGCTATTTTCGACAAGTACTGCAGTATCATTAATCTGCAAGATGACAGCGGTATGCCCACTAACTGTTCCTTTTCTTCACTTTGAAGAAGGGAACCAGTTCTGGATAATTCATCCGCAATAATATTACCCGGAGTACTTGAATGACCCCTTACCCAGACCAATTCTAGGTTTGAATGTATCACCATCTCATTTAAAGATGTCCGGCATTCATATACCAACCTGTATGTCGAATAGACACCCGAAAGAATCGCGGGTTGACTATCGGTACTAATTTGAATATCCACTCCGCCGCTCTCCTAACGGCTGAGATTTCCACTTAAAGAGCAGTGCAGTGATCCAGCAATTTAAAGGAGATGAAAACACCTCCCCCAAACCCTTCAGAAAATTTGGATCCATCATAGTGAACCTCATTCGATCCGTCTCTTATAGAGGGAGATTGAAACTGAGAAGACTCTGTCCAGAAAGGGTTTGGGAATAGAATAATCAATATGGTCAGGGATGCCATCCGAGATTCCCTCTAGTACTTAGCCTAGTCGTCGTCATGATGGCGATTTGCTCGGACATTAGTTCTGGCATCCAGTTCATCAGAACAAATAATGCCTTGGATGACGTAGCGCACCTGTAATTAGTAGCGCTTAACTACGGAGTTTTTCGAAGATTCCGCAAAAAATTGGACTTTTCCATCGCTTTCCATCATACTATCGCTTCATACATAAGTATAGGCTTGATCACCATGTCGAAGAGCTATTTTGTATTCTTAGGATTTAATCCCCAAGATTTCCCTATGGTCTTCCTACACATATAAAGGACAATATTTGCCTTTGAAGCCTGGGTGTTCTGGAGCCAGGACAATTTGGAGTGCAGTATTATATCCAGATACTTTATACTGTCTGACAATTTTAATTCAACTCTATTTAGGCAGGGAGTGGGAAAGATGATATTTTGTATCTCTTTGAAAATAGAACTAGTTCTGTCTTTCCATATACTGAGTAAGTCTAGCGCATTTTGAAGGCGGTGAGATATGGTATCAAAACATTTTCCAGATATGGCCACCGCTGAAGCAGTTAAGAAAACAATAAAATAGATAATATTTTATTTTTGAAGAATGTCACTATTTTGTGTGCTCTTCTAGAAACTCCATTAAAAGAATTTAGGACAACACCCATAAAAAATCTGCTTGTTTAAGAAGGAATACAAACTTTAGAAGAAAGAATTAAAATTTTAAAATGCAATTCAGAACCAGAACAAGAGTTTGCTTCATCACGCAATTAACAATTTAAAGAAACGGAAAACTGAATTAAAAATTAAATCAACTCAATCCGTGTGGAGCCTTTTGCTGCATTTACTCCTATCGGACGTGTCGCCAGGTGGCGGATAATATAAATGTAGTGCACTTTAAGGTCAAGGTGGTTGGCAGCAGTGCCGAGGACCTGAATAGTGAGTTAGTGCTTAAATAAACTAACAGCTCCTTTAGCCTAGTCCGCGTACGCCGTCACTGCACGAGATGGTCCTCCTTTTACTAGCATACTCGTGAGACGTAATAGATTCTTCTAATTTAAATTCAATTCGGACAGATGACGACGATTTAGTGATGATAGGGTTCAAACGGGACATTCTAGCTCAGGAAAGTCAGTTGTTGGGCTTACTATCAGAGACGGATGAGATTCTGGGAAACTCGAGATATTCCTTTGCTGGGACCAGTGCCACACAGAAGCTCGGAGATCTTTCTCTTGTACCTGAAGATGAGTCCGAGATAACTGTGATCTAAACTCGCACTCAGAGTCAGGAGAGGAACCGGAGCGTCGAGGCGGGGTCTGAACGAGGGTATATTTCGACTATCTCTGGACAGGTCTGCGGGCCTGTCTGTGACTCTCTGGGAATGTATTATCCTGAAGTATTGGGTGAGAATGTTGACAACACTCCAGAGGTGTCTCATGAGAGCACAGGAAGAAAGTCAACATCCTCAACGATCCGCGTCGGAGCGGAAGATAAGGGTAGTGGCGAACCAGCCAAACCTGCAACCATTCTGGACCAGCAGATAAGTACTGGCAAGCCAAAGACTATCGATTGTGTGGTGTGGCTAGGCCTGGATATGATCAGCTATCAACAAGCAAGAAGGCAGTAGGTCAGAGGCCGACCGGCTCTACCAGTGGGGTGGCTAAGATCTCTGGCATGCGGCCTTCTTCTTCGGGCACTGTTGGTCAAATCCCGCACGGCTCTTCTAAGGATTCCCAATAGTGACGGCATGGTTTAGGAGTCAACTCTGAAAAGACTGAACTAGTTCTGTTTACCAGGAGATATAAGGTTGAGACATTTAGTCTACCAGTTTTGAATATGACGGAACTCAGTTTGACAAGGGAGAACAAGTACCTGGGCATTCACTTGGACAGCAAATTGTCTTGAAGGAGAAATACTCAGGAAATGAATCAACATTAAAATCAGTTTATAAACAAATGATATTGCAAACCAATATTCAACAGAAAATTGGAAGATATTTTACACAAACGGGTTTAGAACTATACATGGAATAGCATTTGCAGTTGTTGATGAAAATGGATCAATTATAACTCACGACTCCGCAACATATAACTAACTGACCCCGCAACATATAAATATGAAAAATAATCGTAGCTACTGACAATCCCAATCCCTTAAAATTTCACCTTGATATGAACAATTTGTTTTGGAATGCGTTAGTATTTAGTGAGAGTAATAGTGAGTGAGAGTAATAGGGGAATATATATATATATATATATATATATATATATATATATATATTTGGACACATAAAAAAATCAGTATTGAGAAAAAAATAAAATATAATTTTTCTTGACGTTTGCCTTAACAAATCGTTGAAAATATATATATATATATATATATATATATATATAAAACGGTGAATAGTTCAAAATTATATTTGAATTAAAATTTTAGTATATTTTGACACATAAAAAATGTTGTACATCTGTATTGAGAAAAAATAAATATAATTTTTCTTTATGTTTGCCTTAACAAATCGTTGAAAAAATCATTCATTGAAGGATCATCATCATCGACTTTAATATCATCTGTCGAAATATTATCAACTGCTTTCATTGTTTCATCCGATATCGTAGGACTGTGTATTCTTTCTTCATCGAAATCCATTTCACCCGGTGTTGGATCTGTTTTTATAATAGCAGTTGCTTCGTTAGTTTGTTGACCTATTTCCTTTTTGCCACAGCTTGGTTCAGTCAATGAATATGATAGAGTAGATGTCATTTCCTCCAATTCTTCCGATTTGATTGCCAAAACCTCATTAACATCCTCATTTTGATCGACCAATTTGTATACTTGATACACATGTAATTTATGCGTTACGCGACAGTGACGTTTGAGATTATGTTTTCTTCGAAATTCCGAACCACATATTTTGCAGGGCCACTTCTCGACATCGGAATGTAGTTCTATGTTGTGGTCTTTAAGGAATTTGAGCCGATCAAAGGATATATCACAGAGTTTGCAAATGTATTGGCGGCTTACTTTTTCTTCTGGTTTCTTAGGACGTCTAAGATTAGTTATTAAGATAGGCCTTAATAGTCTTTTGTAATTATGACTTTTTGCTCTAAATGTTGATTCAATGGTACCCTCACATGCCACATGTACTGTGCGCAGATGACGAACTAAACTACCATGTCTTAGCTTTAAATTACATATATTACAAGTCACAGTAGCGTCAGTGTGTTTTGCCATATGTGTGTTGAGATAGGCTTGGTGTATAAAGCCCTTACCACATACTTCACATATAACATCAAGTTCTTTGCGATGACGTTTCAAATGAAACTTTAGAGCTGTGTTTTTGAAAAACCTTTTCGTACACATGGGACATTTAAATTTTCTTTCTCCATGATAGACTTGGTGAGAATGTAATTCACCGCTCGACTTGAATTCCTTGTTGCATATGCTACATGGATATTTTCCCGATTCGTTTATTTGAATACTTTTGTGTAATTCCAAATGTTTTTGGTATAAATAATAACGTGAGAACTTCTTGTTGCAAAGATGACACGCGAAAAATTCTTCATAATGTGGCAGATGTTTGTGCAATTCATATTCATCGCTTTCTTTGAAGCGTTCCTTGCAATCACGACACTTAAAAGGCCATTGTAAAGCGTCGTGAGTTTCAATTAAATGTTGTCTCAAATCGATATCATTTTTATAGCAAACAAAACATAAGTAACAACGAGCCTGTGGTACGTCATTCCCACTTAAAGGCAGGAATTGGCAACATCTTTCAAAATATTGTGAAAATTTATTAATTCTTGTCCCAAATCGTATACAACGATAAAATTTCAATATTCGATTTATACTGCGACACATTTTTTTTGTATCTATATTTATTAACCATTTCACTTGGATTATTTGACACAGTTGCTCTATGGCTTTGCTGTAGTCTTGATTGAATGGTTCAACATGAAATTCCCATAAAACTGGATATATTTTCATACTTTCTAGGAATAAATCCATTATGGCTCTGGGTGTATATTCGAAAACAAGCTGAGGGGAAGAAAAATTGTTTTCAAACGATTTTAAACAAATGTTTTTTTTTTGCAGCATTATCTTTTTAAATTACCTCTGTGGGTTTTAGTTGCAAACTCTGAATGGTAAAGGGTTTATAGTCTTCTTCATCTTCTAGTGATATTATTTCCGTATTTGTTCTTTTTAGACAGCGACTTAAGGCAGTTTTAGTTGATGTTTGCTTTAAAGTAGTTTTGCAAGGAAATTATTATTATTATTATAATTATAATTATTATTATTATTAAAATTAAGGCAATTAAGAAATTTATTCTTACCCGTTTTGTTAGTTTATCGTCCACTATATCTTTTAAGTAAAAGATACCCGATGATATCACCTGAAAAATTAATGTAAAATTTAAATAGTAAATAGTTTTTAAGCACCGCAATGATTACGAGTTTTAAAATAAAACTCAACAAATAATGATTATTAGATAATACCTGGTGTGTTCTGCTACCCCTAGTCTTATTATTGAAATAAAAAAGTTTAGTGTAAATAAAATTAATTTTTGGTATGCAATATTTTTCATAAAAATTATTAACAATGTAATAAAAAATGTATTAGTAATCCGTGTGGAGTCTTTACTTGTTTACTCCCATCGGACGCGTCCCCAGGTGGCGGATAGGGGGAACTGGGCGAGCGGCACTGGATGCACTAATGTTAGGTGCTGGAGCCCTCTCCCTTCGCCGACATTAATGCATCCTTAGTATCACACCCGGTCCTGGAAACGGATAGGCTTGCTGGACTGGATGCGGTGCAACTGATGTATTCTAATTGGTGATTCTGCTAAAATGAATGCATTTCTGGCACTGGGTACGGTCTTGGTGTCATACGTTTTCCGTGGACCAAATAAACAGGTATCATACACTTTTAAGATCAAGGTGGTAGGTAGCAGTGCCGAGGATCCGAATGATTAGTTAGTGCGAAAAGAAACTAATGGGGAACAGCTCCCCTCTGATGCTGATGGCAAGGGTCAGTTGTATTACAGCCTAGTCCGCGTACGCCGTCACTGCGCGAGATGGTCTATATTTTAAGTGCTTACTCGTGGGACAAAATTGAACATAATATATGGAAACAAATAGGTTAAGGGGGAAAAAAGACGAAGGGATAATGGACAGAGGGGATTTGGATAGGGAAGAAGTAATTACGGACGTTGACATAGGAGGGATAGGGTCAGGGTAGACAAAAATAATGACAACGTTAGAAAATGGGGGAAGCATAAGGATGAGGACGATGACATTGACTTGCTAAGACTACATAAGGACATCCTCATGCAACACGGACAATTACTGACCCAACTGACGGAGGAGGACAGCCTGCTGGACTCGGCGAAGGATCCAGTGCGACGGAGGGACTGGAGGACCTGTCTCTTGGGTCCGGGGCAAGGAGAGTGAAACTGCAATCACTGTGACATCACTGGGTATGAAGCAGGAAAGTTCGACGGGGGCATTAGGCATGTCCAGGCCTATGGCCAAAACAATTGTTCGGCAGGAAGCGGTAGCAAATCCAATGGATGAGCAGGCCGCAACCGACAGTCGAACGAGATTTGAAAAGTCGAAGAACGGCGTTAGGGCCTCCATAGCTGCACTAAATAAGTTGGCTAAGAAGTACCCATCGCTGTTAGACGGACGGGATAGACATGTTCGCAGGAAACACCGAAAAAGCATATACAGGTTTGAACGGACCTATGGCTCCTTCGGTGATATCTTGGGAATGTCTTATCCCGATGGTTTTAAAGTGAAGGTAGAGGAAGGTAAAGAGGGTAAAGAGTCCATCTCTACCAGCACGTTGGAACCACAAGTCGGCGCTGGCAATCAAGGAGTTGCTCACAAGCCATCCAGCAGGCCGGTATGTTCTCGCAGAGGAAAGGACAAGTCAGCTAGGACTGGTAGTGGGACAAACCATACTACGAAGGGAGTAGAGAGGGTAAACCAAACACTTGCGAGCCCCGTTAAGGACTCTCAGATGAGGTCCATTAGGGGAGCTCTGCCTGGAGATGAGATACCCTCTACTTCCAAGAAAGCTGGTCATGTTCCACAAGACTCTTTTAAGGGTCCTCATAAGGGGACCATAAAAAGAGTGAGGTCTGGGGATGACCAGCAGATTCCATCAGCGAAGAAGGTTGGTAAGGCACTAAGTGGCCCGCTAAAAACTCTCATATGGGAGTAGCTAAGCGGGTAGTATCTGGTGACGATCAACCTTCATCGTCAAAAAAGGGGAAGGATTCGTCCAAGTCGGAAATTCTTCAAGCAGTAGTCATTGACCATGCTGATTCAGATGGGAGCATCAGTACGGAAATGTGGCGGCTGATTGAAGATAGACTTATGGACGAAATCTTCCAGGCAAGGCACAGGCCGGATGAAATAGCCTTCATGGGTGCAGACTGGACAAGGGGAGTCAAGACTGTTGGTTGCGGTAATAAAGGAACCTTTGAGTTCTTGAAAGCCGCGATTAGCAGATGTGGTAACCTTTGTCCAGATGCGCAACTAGAGGTTATACCAGCGTCGGAATCGCCTTTGCGGCCAATAGTCACGGTGTGGATTCCACCACTCATTAAGCCGGTGGAAGTCATACTGGGAATATTGGAAGGACAGAATAGGGGGATCAATACAAGTCAATGGAAACTTGTCTCTTCATTGACTTGTAAAGAGAACCAGGGAAAAGATTTCCGATTCGCAGTAGATCGGGAATCCATTAAGAAATTGGACTCATTGGGGGGGTTGTTACGTTCGGGCTTGGCTATGTCAAATTTCGTTACATGAAAAATGACAAAGCCAAATGGGGTAGCAGGGATACTACTAAGAGAGGTGAGTCAACATTTGATTTCATTATTACAAATGATCTTTTAATCTGTAATAGGGGTAATACCCCTATGTTCAGGACGAAGGATAGGAACTCGGTAATAGATATCACACTGACTAACTCTAGGGACCTAGTTGAGGATTGGAGGGTGGCTACGGGATGCACTTTTTCTGACCATGGCAGGATAACCCTTAATCTGAATCTTCTGGGTTCTGAAGGGAAACCTTCCAGGAATCCTAGAAGGACGGATTGGGACGCTTTCGGGCGGGATCTGGAGTCAAGATTGACTGGAACTCCGAGGGAGTTCATGTTGAGGAATAATCTTGACGAAGTCGTAGAAAAGGTAACGGGGTCTATTTACAGAAGCTATGAGCTCAACTGCCCGGTGAGTTATCCGGACAGAAGGAAACAGCCAGTCTGGTGGTCAGAGGAATTGAGAGTTGAACGGATCACAGTTGGCAGGTTGTATAACATAGCCCATAGAACTGGTAAGGACGAAGATTGGAGCACCTATAGAGTTTGTTTTAATAAGTACAAAAAGGACATTAGAAGAGCTAAAAGAGCCTCGTGGATTAAGTACAGCGAGGCCATTGACTCTGTCAATGAACTATCCAGATTCAGGAAGATACTGTCAAAGGACCCTAGTGTTCCTGGGAGTATCCAGAGATCAGATGGTTCATGGACAGAGTCTAGCTCTGAGTCACTTAATGTCTCTGGATGTCATACTTCATCTTCGTTTGGCTTTTTAATAGTTCTGTTTCAGCATTAGTCTGAATTAGTTTTTTTTTTTTTTCAGAAATGTACTTAAAATTTTATTTATATTTTGTTGTTTGACAAATTTTGATTAAATTCTGTAAATCTGACTTGTACTGGAACAGAATAATATATTAATTGAATTTTGTCTTTTATTGATTTATAAAATAAATGATTCTAAAATTGACATATTATAAAAATTTCACAAAAAAAAAAAAAAAAAAAAAAAAAAAAATCATAAATTATAGAAAAAAAATCGTCAAATCGTCATTTTGCAATTTTTGAGGCAAAAAATCGTCAAATCTGGCAGCCGTGGCTTATACATGTATATGTGATTTTTTTTTTAATACTGAACGGATATTAACATATATTCGATATTATATTCTGCACATCTATGAGAAAATACATTTCTAATGGTATATTTTTTTACTAAAATTTAAATTTTCAGATCAGATTTTGTTAAAAGATTTGTTTTTTTTTAATTGATTTTTTGTCAAAAATTTTATTTAGTTTTTAATTGTGTTTTTATACAAAAAATGATTTTTTGTAAAAGAAATTTATTAAAAAAGTTGAAATAAAAAAAGTAAATTTTGAAACTAGTTTTATTTTGTGAGTAAAAAAAAAATAAAACACAAAATAATCATTCAAAATGACTTTTTTAACAAAAATCCTGATTTTTATGCATAAAATTTCAAGAATAATGATTAATTTTTGTACTTGCTAATTTTCGATAAAAGGGCAATTTTTTTTATAACAATTTAGAAAAATAAACATACGTATTTGTCTTACCTTTGGTTTACTCTTTAATGTTTTATAAACACTCTCAAATGCCTTAACATTTTTCGCAGATTGTTGAGCAGTTCTCTTTTTAATCGGTTTTGTTTTTTCTTTATTGGAACTTTGTGCTGAAGTTGTTGGTTCATTATTATCGTCTTTAACTAAATCTCTAGTTGTAGATTCAGTTTTTCTTATAGTAATTTTTCTTTTTTTATTTACATTAACAAATGAATTTCTACGGGTTGCTATATTTTGTTGACCTCCACTCAGGGAATAGACTGGTCGCGTAGATTTTATTGATGTACGTTTTAATTTTCGTGGCGGTGCTGTTGAAAAGGCTGCGTTTTTAATTTCTATAAAATTTGTCAAATTTTCTATGTTATTAGAAACCACGTTCAAGTTTTGTTTTTCAGTATTATGAAAATTTGGATTTAAAAGTGTTTCATCCAAGAGCTTGATAAGTTTATCAGCTAAGGCTATGCTAAATGGCTGCTTATCTGTTGTATCTGCAGGATTTAATATGGGTGCTACTTGTTGAAGTGGTTCAGAGTCTAAAACTATGGTTTCAATTGCAGGAATTTCTTTAAAAGAATCGATTATAACATTCATTTGCGTTTGCGCTGAAGCTTGAAGTGGTTCAACTGATATTTGTTTTAAGTTACAAAAAGTTTTAGGTGTTGACGTAGGTGATGGTTTTTTCATAAGATCAGTTTTTACATAAATTTTCGGTTTTTTCACCTCTTTAGAAGAAGGAAATCCTATGGGCGTATAATCATGTTCATCCGAGAGATATTTACATTTTTTAAAAGCTACCTCTTCTGTAGAGTGTTTTACTTTTAAATGTTCCACAAAATACGTCCATTTTTCTAAGGGAAATATATCCGAACAATAGAAACAGTTAAGACGATACATATCAACAAATTCTGAAATTTGTACCAAGCCACAAAGACGTGTATTAGTTTGGGTTGTTGTTGAACAGGATACTGATTTGATTAAAGGCATTTGTAATGTTTGATGATTAGGCTGCAGCAAGTTTGCAGGTTTAACATTGCTGATAATATTTTGATTTTGGGCAAAAATACCAGTTTGTTTGCGATAAATAATATATTCTGGGTCTCTAGGAGTTACTACAGTAACATTTGATCTACAATTATATGGAACGTATTAAAAATAAAATATTATTAAAAATTTTTTTCAAACCTCAAATTTTTGGGTTTTCTTCTAAATGGTGGGGAAGGTGTGTTAAATATTACGCTGAAATTATAGTAGAAAATCTCTATTTTACTTCAAAATAGGATAGAAATTAACTTCTCGGTCACTAATGCAGTTTTTAAAGTTAAAACTTACGGCACATCAGGGACGGCATCCCTTCGAATGCCTTTTGGTGTGGCTTGGAAGTGAGAAAAATGTCGTTCACAGGCAAAGACCTCGTTTAAATTTGGTTCCTCCATATCGAAATAGTCTAACCATAGTTTTCTTCTACAAAATTTAAGGAAAATAAAAATTGATCAATTTTCATAAGTGGGTCCCAATAACTTTACCTTTCCTCATCTTTTTCTCGACTAGGGAATCTAAAAAGATTATTCCCCGGTGGACAACCTACAGCACAAATCTTTTTAGACATTTGGTTTGGCTTTTGGGCTAAAAATTAATTTTTAAATTTTTTTTAATTTTCTTTTCAAATTGAAGTTGATTTTATTTACGTACAATTTATTATGTGACATTCACCGCAAACTGTTAGTTCAAAGATACAGCTGTTTGGTAAGCAGTGTTGCCATTTTCGCATTTTTTCTGCTAGATTTAAGAGAATAGCCTGGAAAATTGCATATTTATTTCGAAAAAATTCTACTAAAGGCAATTTAGCATATTCGACATAACGTCGAGTCCATAGTAGAAAAATTTTTATCCAAACATCAAATATTTGCCTTAATTTGCAGATAATTTTTTATCTCATCAATTGTAGGGGAAAACGTATATCATAATAAACCATGTGAAAATACCAACAAAAAACAAAATAGTATCTTTTCTCAAATTTTCCTATAACCAAAAATTTTTAGTAACAAATTCATTAGATAACTTACTGAAAATGTAGATCAGAGAAAGAAGTTTCGTCAACTAAATAACACCACATACAGTGGACATGGATTTTTTAAACTGGGTTTTTTGACGTATAACTTTTAAGATAAAAATTCTATTTTTTTTAATATAGTGAAATTTTTATTTCTTTTATATTAAGTTTTTGAACAAAAGTTAATTTTTAAGTAAAAATTTGATTGCCACTTTTTTGAATTAATTTAGATAGATCTTAAAAACTGATCTTGCAAAAAATTGTTGTAGCTCACTGGTAAATTTAGTCATACGAGTCAAATGTCTAAAAAAATCTGTAATAAAAATTTTGACCTTAAAAAACATACATATTAATGTATAAAGTGTTCAAAATTATTGTGATACCTATAACCACAGTATAAGGAACTAGTAAAGAAACTCTCTTATTTGGTACTTAATATAGGTATATATAATCACGCGAATTTATGCAAGGTGGAAACAGTTGGACAAAAACAACAAAATTCAGTAATGTTTTTTATAAATGCAGTTTGACAGCTGTAACCATAGATTAACATGTAACAACTAAAAATAGTAATCAGCTGTTGAACTGAGGTTACCTTGTATAGATTCACACTGATTTTGACGTTTGTCTTGATAAAAATTTCTCTAATATAGACACTACGTAACGCAGCTATCAAAAGTACGTAACGCTAACACCAGGTCTACAACTGAGATTAACGCTGATATAATATGTGAGATATTATGTTAAATCTTAAATAAGGGGTATACGTATTTTAATAAATCCTATAAGATTTCATTATTTTCAATCAGTCACAGAGTAAACATGTCCTTTTTATTTAAGCAATTCACACTTTTTTAACACAATTTTTATAAAAATATTTTTTAACAAACGCTAAAAGGAAATAATTTTACAAAAAACATTGTTTTTCAGTAATTTCCAAAATACACATGCACACACAAAAACAAACTTTCGTATGTGTATTTTTTGACAGTTCATCTCATAAGATGGTTGTGTAGAGAAATCTCATCACAACAGTCTCATAATACATCTTATAATACTAATATTTGAATCTACACGTGATATAATTCTCTCAGAGAGCGAATTTGACACTATCTGACACAAAAATCTTACATATTATGTTACGTCTAGACGGGCTGTAATACTTCGAGTCCATGCTAGAGAATTTTTTATCAAGACAAATGTCAAATTTTTGCCTGAATTTTTTATCTCTATCAATTATAGGTGAAAGTCATGTAAAAAGTACAAATAAAAATCAAATTGGCTTTTTTTATTTTAATTTTTCATGTTATTTGAAAGGATAATTTTCGTATTTTTTTAAATCTCTCTCAGGTGTGTTGATTTCACACAAGATATGTTCCTTATACCATAGAAAACAACTAGTCCAACTTGCTCTAAAAAAAGCTGTAAAAAAAAACCGAAATCTTTGTACGTGTTAGTAGAATTTTCTTCAGAACTAAGAGAGAGAGAGAGAGAGAGTAGAGAGAACACATAATAATTTTAAATTGCCTTTTTTACCAAAGATTTTAATTTTTTCCCCATTTTTATTTTTTATTTGTCTTTTTAAAACAACGAACGATGTTATTTTGTTTCTTTATGTCATTCCTATAACCGTTTCGAAAAATGATTTATTTATTGAATAATTATAATACAATTACAAATTATATTCAATTAGGGATATTTGCAAAACACCAATTGTTTAGGAAAGCATAAAAAATGTTTCTCTCACTCATTTTTCAACATTTTGCACTCCGGTCTTCCACGATTTATAAATAATACGTTTACTAAATCTCACACATAAAAATAAATATTTTAAGACCATTATTAGCGAAGTTTGTTATGGTATGTGTTACAAAATGTTCAGATAGCCTTTTTTGTTTATTGAAAATTATTTACGCCTTTAATTTTCGATTTTTAATTTTTGGTAAAAATTAAACAATAGGTATATCAAAACTTAAGATACCTTAAAAATCAAAATGGAAATGTTTTTATAATTTTATTATAAAAAAGTGTTACGTCAAAAAAAATCGGGAAGTCTGCAGATAGCCCTTATTAAATGTAAGTAAGCCCTCGATATTTTAATTTTCACCGAGCGGAGTAACAAAGACTATTGTCCGTTATAATGGATCAGTGTCCCTTTAGGGAATCGAACCCACAATTAATTTTTTCGCCGATAGTTTAGGAATAATTTCCTTATGTAAAATGCCATTGATTAGCAGCTTTTGTTTCACAGGGCTCTTAGTCCAATAATACTGGATAATTCCTATTTTGAACCGAAATCTTCAATATTTTTGTAATAGTGTCATTCTCCTGCTGGAAAAAGTAGTATTGGAGCTATTGATTTTAAAAATTATTTTTTGGGATTTCATATTTTCGTCATATCTGTTTGTAAATTAGTATTCTTGGTCACTAATTAAAAAAAATCATTTGATTTAAGAATTTAATTACAATAGAAACTACAAACGACAAACTGCAAGATACATAGAAATAAGCGGTTTTTGTATATACGGCTATGTGATAAGAATCGCATATATTACGATTTGAAAACACATAATAGGTGTGATGTGGTTCACAATCGCAAAAAGTTAAGCGATTTCAAATCACATGCTTATATCAAAGTGAAATCTATTTTGCTTAAACCAGGTTTCAAAAACAAATAATATGGAGTACAAGTAATATGTATTGTTTTCTTTTAATTTTGATAAAAACCATTTTTCTTTTAATTTTGATAAAAACCAGTAACATTTTCAAACAATTTTAAGTAAAAAGATGTAGTCGGTCAAGACCCTACACCATTGTGTACGAGCATAAAAATTCGGGAAGGAGTCTTATACCTGTGGCCAATTTTACTAAATGTAAAATAAATTATGCAAATAATTTTATGCATTTTAGGACGAATCCTGGATGTCGGTTTATATGGGAGCTATGATAAATAAATTATCGATACTCATAAAATTTGGCATTGTATATATATATTAATTCCTTTAGTCTTTATAAGGTTTCGGTAATCAATTTATCCTAGAACCTGGGGCTGCCAGCAAAGCCTGCAGGCTGGCCTTACATCACGTTTATATAGCGAGCCGTTTGTTAAAAGATCCGACGCCCGCTTCCAACCGCCCCTAACATGAGGAACAGTTGCTAGTAGTTGTTGGCTATTGGTTATTTGAAGGCGCCAATCACTCGCCTTGACGTTCCGTGTATCGTAGGCACTCAGAATTTGTTAGGAGTCCAGTGCCATCCGGAAACCCTTTGAGATCCTTCAATCGCAACCGCTGATTGTCCGCGACTGCCATGGCAGCTGCTCCGCATATCTACGAAACTTTCCACTATCCGCAACCTGTGGACGCGCCCGGTAGCATTCAGATATGCTTATTTAGGTCGTGTAATGAAACTTGAACAAGACCATAAATCTCATTTTCGTGTATTTCTCAATCCACTCCCGACGGCGGGATAAAACTTGTTTCTACACAAAACTTATTTGAGTCGAATATTAACTTGATTCAAACATTCGTATCTTCATAAAATTTAGTATAAAGATTGATACTTGTACAGAACTTCTTTGCACCGAATTTCATTAAAATATTATTTTTAAGTAATTTTTGAGTATTTAAACTCTATTTCGGGGGACATTTGTAGGGGGGCTAGGTGAAATAATGGACCGATTACAACCAATTTCAATAGGCTTCGTCCTTGTATCATAAGAGTCCTACGTGCCAAATTTCATTGAATTATCTTTAAAATTGCGAACTTTACATTGTGTACAAGGTTTACAAGGACAGCTAGCCAGTCAGACATAGTTGATTGATTTAAAAAGTGATTCTGAGTCGATAGGTATACTTTAAGGTGGGTGCTGGATAACTTTTTTATGCGTTACAAACATCAGCAAAAACGCATAAAATATGAAACTTAAAATTTTATCCATTATTCTCTCTCATATTTCTTTTCTCACACAGTGATTTAATAGAATCAGCTGATCAAATTGAGAGTAACCGAAGAAGTAGAACGCGTGAACTGCTGAAATCAATTTGGCGACTTTCAAACCTCATGTGAAATGACAATCGCGTGATTTCCACCACCTAGGCGACAATTTTTTATTCTCGCCAAATAAAAATGCAACATTAAAAAAATGTTTTTTTTTTTTATTTATTATTAAGAAAAACTAAGAGAATTTAACAAAAATGCAATTTCATCATATCTAATATACATAATAACTAAATTAGAATGAATTTTATTATTTTTTTTTAAATAACTTTAACTTTTTTGAATTTCAAATTTTAAAACATTTTTAATAGATCATTCATATAATGATCATCATCTATTTTAATATCATCCGTGGCCACGATATTATCCGTAGCCTTCATTATTTCATCTTGTATCGTATCGCTGTGCATACGTTCCTCTTCAAAACTCATCTCATCTCTTGCGGGATCTTCTTTTATGATTAGGGTTTGTTGGTTGTCATTTGTTGATTTTGTTGGCGGATTTAAAGAGTAGGCTGCAGTTTCAGCTAATCTGTCTAATTCATCCTGTTTAATCGACAACACCGTATCTAAATCCTCATTTCTATCGACTAATTTAAAGACTTGATAGACATGTAAGGAATGCTTACGTCGATAGTGACGTTTTAAATTAATTTTGAGGCCGAATTCTGAGGTACATAACTGACATGGGTACCTGGGTCCATCATTGTGAAATTCTTTATTGTGTTCTACTCTGGATTTGTAACCATCAAAATGTATATTACAAATTTTGCACTGATAATTCTTTTCCTTTCGGTATGCTCCTCGTTTGTAGGGGGTTTGTCTTGGCCTTAATAGACGTCTGTAATAGAAATTTCTCGATCTATAGGTTGTTTCAATGGTGCCCTCACAGGCTACATGTACAGTGCGCAGATGACGCATTAGACTGGATTTTCTTAGTTTCAAATTACAAATGTTACAGGTTACCTTAGCACCAGTGTGTTTTTTCATGTGTTCTCGGAGATTATTATGGAAGAGGAAACCCTTGCCACATACTTCACACATTAAATCATATTCGTTACGATGGCTTTTCAAGTGACGTAATAGTAAAGAATTGCCATAAAAACTTTTTGGACATAAATGACACTTGTGTTTCTTTTCACCATGATATTTTCTGTGACCCCGTAAACTTGAACTGGTTGGAAAATCTTTGCCGCATATATCACATACATGTTTACCAGGTATGTTGCTTTGCTGCCATTTGTGTAGGGATACATGATGATTGTATTTGTTACGACGAGTAAACTTCCGGTGGCACTGTTTGCATCGAAAGATTTCCTCGTAGTGCTTTAGACGTTTGTGAAATTCATAATCATCGTTATCGTTATAGCATTCTTTGCACTGTACACACTTGTAAGGCCAGCCTAAATTGCGGTTTTGTTCATCCAACAGATGAGCTTTTAAATCGAAATCATTTTCAAAACATTTGTAGCAATGGGAACAGCGAGCATATGCTATATCATGTACTGATGCTGGTAAAAAAGACGCACATTTATCATAATAACACGTGTATTCATTAATGTTTTCCACATTTTCTAGCGGATACAAAGAACAGTAAAATCTCAAAATACGATTTATGCTCCGACGCATTTTCAAATTGTCAATTTTCAAAGACCATTTATTGTTGATTATTTTGCAAATATCTTCAACGGCCTCATAGTAGTCTTCATTAAAGGGTTGATCATCGAATTCCCATAAAACGGGATAGTCTTTCATACTATCAAGTAGTAAGTTCATAATGTCTTTGGGTGCATATTCGAAAACGAGCTGCTTAATGAAAAAAAAAAAAAATATATAAACTAATTTTCAAAATTGAAATCTCTATACGTCATATAAAACTTTACCTCTGTAGGTTTTGGTTCAAGACTTTCAACGACAGGTGGATCAAGTTCAGTATCCTCTTTACGTTCATCTTGTGACGCTAAGGATTCTATTGTATTAGATCTTTTAAGGCAGCGACTTAAAGGAGTTATATTTGAGTTTTGCTAAAAAAAAAAACATTTGTAAGTAAATTCAACATAAAGTACGTTTAAGTTTAATTATACCTTTTTATTGTTTAAATAAAGAACACCAGAGGAAATAACCTAAAATAAAAAAATAAATTATGATTATTTATAAAAATGTAGATAATATTGAAATGATTTAAGTATACCTTTGATTTATTTTTAGTAGAACTCGAAGTATTTGAAGATTTCTTTTTATTACGTTTGCTCTTTCCCTTTTTAGCAGAAGAGGAAGAAGATATGTTAAGACTTATTTCTGGTGCTGGCATTAGTAGTCTGTCAGAATATTCTACATTCTCTTTTTCGGCTTTATACAAATTTGGACTTAAATTAACACGGTCGAAAGAGATTTCCGGAGGTTTCACCAAAAGTGGCAGCAATGCACTAGGCTCAATAACAACAGTTGCAAATGAGGGTGTTTGTACAAGAGGACTGTTTTCTTTTTCTATGGGCGATTCTATTTCCAAATTAATAGCAGTATAGTCATGATCATCGGAAACATATTTTTTGATTTTAAATGCTTCTTCATAATTGTGTCTCCTCTTCAAATGAGATAAAAATCTTTTCCATTTCTCCAAAGGAAATACTTCACAACAATAGAAACAATTGAGGCGATATGCATCAGCAAAATCTGAAACTTCTACTAAGCCACAGAGTCGGGTATTAGTTTGAGCAGACTTTGAACATTGAACCGGTTGAATAAGAGGTATTTGTAATATAGATTGCTCTTGCAATTGCAGAGTTTGAACATTGTTGTCGATTTTTAAGGGATCTTCTTTAAGTGTATGAGCTTTTTTAAATTTTCTTACATACACACAAGTTGGTGAAATGCTTTCCGGACTGGAATTATTGAAGTTTAAAAAAGACAATAGAAAAAACAAATATATATATTGTAAGTTTATTTTATAATTACTGCTTATCAGGAACTCCGTCTAAACGTATGCCTTTTTCAAGTGTTTGTTTACTGGAAAAGTGTCGTTCACATGCATAGACCTCATCAAAATTGGGATCTAACATACCAAAAAAATTCAACCAATATTTTCTTCTGTATAAACAAGCATTATAAATTAAAAAAAAGAAAAAGAAACAATTTTTAATCTATGATATATTTTACCTTTTTTCATCATATGATCGGCTGGGGAATTTAAATAACTTATGACCGGGTGGACAACCCAATGCACAAAAAAAGTTAATGGCTTTACTGCAAAATATAATATTTTAATTAGTTATTTAATTACTTTCCTCGATTTTTCACATAAAATTAAATTTTTCACAAACAATTTGATTTTTTACCAAAAATTCTAATTTTCATTAAAATTTCAAATATTCACAAAAAATTTAAATTTCACTAAAAGTTAGACTTTTCACCAATAATTCGGGTTTTCAACAAAAATCTGAGTTTTTACCAAAATTTCAAAAGACAAAATTTTTTTCATTTAAAATTAAATTTTTCACCAAAAATTAGTCACTAAAAATCGAAAATTTCTAATTTTTAACAATTGAATTTTTGTTTTCACGATAAATTTAAATTTTCACCAAAAATTCATTTTTTTTTTACTAAAAATTCAAATATTTATTAAAAATCTATTTGTTTTTACCAAAAGTGTTGATTTTCAATTAAAAAAAAAAAAAAAAAATTTCTAAAAAACTAATTTTCACCAATAACTGATATTTTCACTAAAAATTCAAATTTTCACAAAAAATCGGGTTTTCACGAAAACATAATAATTTTCACCAAAAATTTAAATATTCACTAAAAATTCAATTTTTCACTCTTAGTACAATTAAAAAAAAAAAAAAAAAAAATCGTTGAACTCGATTTTTTTTCTACTAAAACGCCAATTTTTCAAAAAAAAAAAAAAGGTTTATCAATGACATAGTTTAAAAAAATAAAAATTTATATTTTTACATTTTTAAATTAAAAATAATATCCTTTAATATTTTCATATAATACTTTAACAAATACGTTTTACTCCAAGTCTACAATTGAGATAATTGCTGATATGTGAGATAACACCGGCAGAAGAGAGTAACCATTTTGTTTACGTTTAATCTTAAATAAAGGGTACACGTATTCTAATAAATTCTGTAAGATGATATTATTTGAATCAGTCACAGAGTAACATGTCCTATTTATTTAATAAATTCGCACTTTTTTTTAGCACAATTTTCATAAAAATATTTTTAAAATTTAAAACAATCATTAAAAGAAATCAATTTTATATATAAAAAAAAGTTTTTTCTAGTAATTACCAAAATACACATGCACACACACAAACAAACTTTCGTATATATGTATTTTTTTTTGACATTCATCTTATAAGATAGTTGTGTAGAGAAATCTCATTACACAGTCTCATAATACTTCTTATAATACTAATATTTGAATATGACAGAAAAATCTTATGTTCTGTTACGTGTAGTTGGACTGTAAATTTCCATATAGTAACAGAAATAATGTCCTGTTTATAAGGAAAAAGGTATCAATGTTCCCAGCTTAAATGAAAATTTACTTCATTCTAAAATACCGTTTCTCAAAATTTTTTGGATATTTCATTTAAACTTAATTTCTTTCATTAGAAAATATTTCATGTTCCGTTGTCAGAAATATGAAAAAAAATAAAAAAAAGCTCTTTTTCATGTTTATCCATGGGGGTTATTGCGTAATTCGAAATAAAACATTTTTGAAAATGAATTTTAGAATGACTTTCTCTTCGAATCGGAATACATAAATAACCCACCTGCCCGGATGCCGGGAAGAAAACTTTGAGAAACGGCATCTTAAAATAAAGTAAATTTTCATTTGAGCTGGGAACACTGAAAATTTTCATTTCTGCGCCACCCTAATGTACATACATAAGGCTTTTAAAAAAAAAAAAAAAATTGAAAAAACAAATTTCATTCCAGTTTTCTTTTGATTTTTCAATTTCTATAATGCTTATTTACTTGATGCATTTCTTTGAAACTGCTTACTTTCTGTATTCTTGTGCGGACTGAACAACAGGCAACGCATTAGGCATTAAAATTGATCGGCGCCCCGCTCTTATAATGTCAGATGACAAAAAGTGATTAATGCATATGCGGGAGCTAGGTGATAATTCCATTCCACAGGCTTCAAACCATTTTTGTCGCTTGTCTAAGTCTTTTGGAACTTTGAAAAAAGATCCACTGGCTCTTTCTTCTTTTTTTTTACACAAGGGACAAGTGTGCATTTTAATTACGATTTATTCTTTTCATTTGACTAAAAAAATAGTTTAAATTTCACTAATTTCACAAAATTTCTATAAAATTCACATTTAATGACAGGAAAGAAAATAAAAAAGAACATATAAAATTTTTGACAGTTGTGGTGACGTTGTGTTTCTATTGAAACGATGGTTGCCAGATGTATTTGGTGAAAAATTGTAAAATTTGATGAAAAAATCGTCATCTAAAATTCGGTTTTTTTTTAAGGTTAATGAACATTTTCTTGGTGAAAAATTGCTTTATGATAAAATTTTAGGTAAAAAAAAAAGTTAATAAAAGTTATATCTGGTACAACAATTTAACAAGGCATATGCATAAGGGCTACAATACAACATGCAATAATAGGAGTAATTTTTTTCGTCTTAACATAGTGTCTACATTAGAGATTTTTTTAATCAAGACAAACGTCAAACTTAACGCGAATTTGTGGAAGGTTGCGACAGTTGCACAAAAGCAACAATATGGCGTATTCATTACTGTTTTTTATATATGCAGTTTGACAAGTGTAACAACTAAACTAATAATCAACTGTTTAACTAAGGTTACCTTGTATATATTCGCACTGATTTTGACGTTTGTTTTGATATAAATTTGCCTAATGTAGACACTAGGTAAATAGGACTGAAACGTCAAAAAACCACGTGCAAATTGTAAATAAAGATTGGGAAATTTAAAAACAATAAGAATAAATTGTAAGAAATTTGTTTTTAATGTTTTTATAACTTTAAATAATATAAATTTTACTACCGAAAAAATTTAATTTTGCTTGTAAACAAACCAATACATGCAAACATAAAAAATTGACATTTCAGTCTTACACTAAAAAATTAAGAAAAAAATAAATAATCAGTTGAGCTTATAATGACACTTTGTACTGGTTACACCATTTTATATTGTCAGCATTTTACCCAGGTTTACAACTCAGATTAACGCTGATATATGTGAGATAATGCCGGCAGAAGACAGTAACCATCTTTAAGATATTATTTTCAATCAGTCACAGAGTAAACATGTGTTTTATATTTACGAAATTTGCTCTTTATTAGCACAATTTTTATAAAAATATATTTTTAAATGTAAAATAACCGAAACTCATTTTAATTAATTTCCGAAATACACATGTACGCACACATACAAACTTTCGTACAAGTGTATTTTTCTGACAGTTCATCTTATAAGATTGTTGTATAGAGAAATCTCATTACAACAGTCTCATAAACATCTTATAATACTAATATTTGAATCTATACGTGAGACGATTCCCTCAGTGAACGAATTTGACACTGACGGAAAATCTTACATATTCTGTTATGTGTAGATGGGCTGAAAGTCATGTATTAATTCTGATGATATATCCATAAAGATGATGAAAATGTATGTAGTTTGGTATGACTTTCAAACAAAAATTAAGTTTTAAAGAGTTATAAAAAACACAGGACTTTTTGTATAGGATATATGAATAAATTCATCAAAAATGTCTTAGAACTTAGTTAAGTAGTATTAATGCCTTGATTGTAAAATTAAAATTTTTATAAATTTTTTTCACCATTTCATAATAAAATCGAATAAAATTGAATCGAATATGAATGGACCATTTGCATTGACAAATTTAAATAATTTGTACTTAAATAAAAATTAAAGTTGTTAATATTTATATACCAACTAATTTAATATACATATATATATATAATGTTGAAAATAGTTTTGAGTATCCTTTTATATAAATCTTCAACAGGCCATTTTTAGAACCAAAAATCGTCAAATCTGGCAACAGTGGTTGACACCCTAAACAAAAGAACAAAGTCGATGTTCTGCAAATGGCGGCCGGTGACTTGTTTTGAATTTTAAATGACGCCGCTGACTTTACTACTTATTTCTATTGTTTTTAAAATGGCTTAAGTCCATCCACAAAAATAGTGAAGTTAGATATGAAAATATTGAAATTTCTACGTAACTTTTGATTCTTATTAAATTTTTCTTTTATATTAAAACTTCATAAGATGTCGAAATAAATAAAAAAATTAGGATAAAACTATTACGTCAAAATTTAACCATTTCTACGAATACCTACTTTTTCGGTGAAGGGACTTAGGCCACTTTCAAAATAAATGGTTCACATATAAAAGTACATTTAACCTAATTTTATTCCCTTGACATAAAATGAAGAGTATATAAGTTGGGCCTCAAATTGAAAAATATTCGTGATTGTTATGATTAAAAATACCTTTTGAGAATATATGTCTGCTCTGTATGTTTAAATTGATTTTTTTAAGCCCATAGTCCAATAAATACATTTCTCTTTCAGCACATATGTGGCATATAGTGTCGAAAATCTTGGTATTGAAGTTCAGCTAAATCCGTTTAGGATTGGTGGAGTTATAAATAATTTTCTATAACAGCCTCAAAAATGTTTCCAATTTTCTTTGCCCAAATTTAATATTTTCTATTGCATACACAATAATATATAAATATTTTTCTATTGGAAAGTTGTGAGATTGATAGTGTTCTAGGCTACAAACCGTTATGCCTGATTTCGTATCCTTATAAATTTCT
Organism: Protocalliphora azurea; assembly: GCA_932274085.1. Classification (NCBI taxonomy): domain Eukaryota; kingdom Metazoa; phylum Arthropoda; class Insecta; order Diptera; family Calliphoridae; genus Protocalliphora; species Protocalliphora azurea. The sequence goes on along the minus strand of OW026521.1, from coordinate 10,209,410 downwards.
ATTTTTCCTAAAAAATATATAAAAATGTTCATTATTAAAACAAAAAAATTAATTTGATAAGTATTTCTAAGCACGTTCTGATGTGTTTTTAAAAAAAAAAAGTATTATTAAGATTTGAGTTGCGTTTTAAGTTTTTTATGTAAGCAATATATATATAATAAATTTCAACATATCGATTTGGTATATCGCTTGGATTTGTGACTGTAAAACTTTACGTCCTCAGTTCGATCCTTGGCAAAAACTTCGAAATTGTTTTATAATTTATCTTCAAACAAAAAATTAAAACTTTGAAACGTCAAGTTAACGAACTGTCAAATATATTTTAGATTAATTAAAAATGCTTCTTAGAAATTTATTAAATAATAATTACATTTATATTCGCCAAGATTCGAACACTTTAAAACTCCTAGCTTTAAATTCTTTCCCCCTAGGCCACATGGCATTTTGAAATTCTGATTTCAAAAAATGGTTTTTCGACATTGTTAAATTTTAAATATATTCAATATATAGGCTTGTAAATTGATTTTCATACTGTTCACATATATGAGGAGTATATATAATTGTTAAAAAAAAAAGAAAAATTATATGGATATAGATAGTATAGTGCAAGTGTTCTAGATTACAAATCTTCAAGCAATGTTTCATATCCACGCAGAATCCATTTGATTTTTTTTTTTTTTTTTAATAAGTTTGATAACTAAATCTGAGTATGATATTTTTTCTTAAAATATTTTCACTAAATGTAATTGTGTTTTAGGTTTTTAAATGTAGATAATATAATGGCATATCATGTTTTGTGAACTTGTGCCTTAGAGCCCAAAAATTAAAAATTCTAATTCGAAGGTATCTTTTTCGAAAAAAAAAAAAAAAAAAAAAAAAAAAAAAATGGTAAAAAACTAAAAAAGGAATTTACAATTTTGCGTATCTCTTCTTTATTCAGCCCTTCAACATAGATGGTCTGAGCGATCTTCCTAAGTCATATGCCCAAGGAGTTTCAAGGACTCTATGTTACAAATTTATCGATGTCAGTTTACAAATATTAAGTATATTTCCAGATTAAAGCAAAAATTTTGATAAGAGATAACAACAATATGTTTATATATACATTTTTTGAAGGGATTAAAAGATTCGACCCAGCCGAATATAACACTTCTACTTGTTTTATTGTTTTTTTTTTTAATATTTTGCAATTTTTCCTGTATAATAAAATTTTTGCTCCTCAGTCTTCGGCCGTGCGAAAGAAGTTTTACTAACATAATTTTTTCTTTTTACCCAATTTGTTAATAACAAAAAATTTTTCGTATGAGTTTTCTTAGAAATACGTTTTTCAAAAGCCTATAACTTCCAAACTATTCATTTTCACTGAATATTTTCAGCGTTAAAAGTACCATCATTGATGAAATTATAAAAATCGCAAGATCTCATGTTATCTCATATTTTTCATAGAAAAAATCTTAAAAAATGTTTATGAAAATAAAAATAAACTGAAAATTTTTGTGGAGAAATATTTTTTGTTATGTATTATTAATATATTCTAATATACACTGCCTGCCAATTGAATAAGGAACCACATTTTTTTAACTTTAATTAAGTATATCTCCTAAACTAAAGTTCAGAAAAAATAATTTTTTGCGCAACCAAATTTCAAAGTGTTGGCTTTAGTTTCCTGAAAAATAAAAAATATACATATTTTGTTATACTAAAATTATGCATTTATTTAAAGACATGTATTTCTGTGGTACTTTTTCGTGTGTCACTTGAATAAGGAATATTTTAAAACTAAGCAAACTGTACAGTCGCAAAGTAGCTCTGGGTTGGAGAACAACTCTCGCGTCACCGTAATTATTTCTTAAGTACAGTCAGGCGGGTTTTTGTTGTTTGGCCTTCGAGAATTTTGCGTCTCACTCCCGCATTGATAAAGTGTTTGTAGACGTCTAACTGTATCGTGGACAGTTTTTCGTGGCTTACATTTGTCACATGCATTCGATTTTGTTATACTAACTTGTTTTTTGGATTTGGTAGAGTACCACACAAAACTGAAATTGATATTGGTGGAGACCATTAAACTCAGGGAGCTGAACTAGGGAACTCTAGCTTTCTACACGAAGGTGTAGATCGAGTGGATGTTTTGCGAATGAGGCTTCTTTTGGATGTACACCCTGGCAATATGTTAGGGAAAGGCTACGCCAATTAAATTTTTAAAATTCAAAAAAAAAAACAAACTGTAATTTATTTTTAAATTTTAGGTTATAAAAATGAAAGTTGTTATCTTCTAGCATTCAATTAGTAATGAGTACTGCCACCATTTTTAGAAATAACCTCAAAAATTCGATTTGGCATCGACTTGTATTATGACTCTACGTAATTTAGCGAAATTGAACTCCATACTTCGGTTATTGCATCCTTTAAGGATTCTATCGCCTCGAATTGTTTTTCTCCTTCATAAACTTTTGTTTCAAGCCAACCCCAGACATTTTCCATTGGATTCAGGCCCGGTGAATATGGGGGCTAATCCAAAAGTTGAACATCTTGTTGATTAATGCATTGTTTCACTGCTCTGGCGGTATGAACCGGAGAGTTATCGTGTTGGTACGTCCAAAGTATGGGTCCAAAAAAATCATTCTATTTTGGAAATGCTTCTGCAAAAATGTTTTTGTAAGTCGTTGCAGTCATTTTGTTGGAAACAAAAACCCAATTCTATGGTACCATAATACGAAATGGCACCCCATACCATTATTCCGCCCTCTCGGCTGTTTCTGCGGCTCAAAAATAATTCCTCCTTATTTAGGTCATGGAAGTAATAGTTATACCCGTGGGAACCATTAATATTAAATTTTTTTTCATCGGAAAATACAACTTTAAACCATTTGTCGGACCATGTCATTGTATTTTTGGCAAACTGTAGACGTTGTGATTTGAGTTTTTCATTAAGTGGTGGTTTTTTTTTTGTAGTTTTCGTCGGACTATGTATGGGCACGCCTTTAAAATGCGGTGCGCTGTTCTTAGACTGGCACTGACTCCACTTTATTCACTTATTTTTGATACCGACATGGCAGAATTTGATGCAATTCTAAGAATTTTTCTTTTTCTTTTGGCGTTGTTGCCATTTTCTTCCACCCTTTCATGTTTTTTCCATATCTTTCCACGTTATTTAAATAATTGTACATAACTGTCTCTCCTCTATTAATGTTTTTGGCTATTTGGACCAGATTTCAAAATCAGAATTTTTTATTTTTCAGAGTTATTAAGAGCATTACCACTTCCCATTTTGAATAAAAACTATTTAAAAACTATCAAATTAAAAATTCTCTAGCCGTTTATATTGAAAGAAATTCAAATCATACCCTTCCTGATTAATATTAAAAGAATTCCTTATTCATAATTTTATTTATTTTTAATTCAACAATTAATACAAAAAGCCACTTTTGGCCAATTAAATGTATTAAAAAGAAATATACATTTTATAAAAATAACTATGGCATTTAAGTTAATACTTAGATTTACATGTTTTTACTTATTCAATTTATTAAACAATCGTTCAAATACAAAGTTCTCCACAAACAAACAATATCTCTCTAACAGAAAAAAAAATATAATATGTGAGACTAATGAGAAAAATATGTAGGTAGTCGCGGCTAAAGATTTAGGAAAAGAAGTTTTTTTTTTTTTTTTTTTTTTTTTTTTTTTTATAATTAGCAACAGAACAGGAAAAACATTTAAGCTCTAAAGGTTTGATAACGAATGAGCGGTATACAAATTTGTAGACTCCGTGATGAATGAAGAAAACTAAATTCTCTAAATAATTCCATGGGGACACCATATTTTAAGATCTTAAAAAAACAACATTAAAGTTCGCAACACGACGTATTTATCATAGGTACATCCTAGGAAGTCAATAGCAAAATTAGTAACATGATCACAAATTTTCAAGTTATACACAAATCTCAAGATTCTATTAAATATTCTCTCAAGTCTAGTCAGGGTATTATTGTTAGAACCCGCAATAATTTAAATAAAATAATTGATATGGTATATAAGAACTAATTAAATATAACCTTCTCAAGATGATGAAAACTTTACTAGAAATATGACTAACATGGCGATCAAAATTCAGTTTTTGATCTAAATGTAATCCAAGGCACTTCAAATGATCAACGTATTGAATAGATACACCAGAAATTGAATAGATACACCAGAAATATAAATATTAGGGTGTGATACTACATGGTTACCCAAGAAAAATTGTATAGCCTTAGTTTTAGTAGGATTAATGGAAAGATTATTAGCTAACATCCAATCTGATATTTCACATAAATGATCATTAATAGAGGTCTCAAATGATCTAAAAAGATTTCCACCAGAAAACAATAAATGTACATCATCTGCAAATACAAATGACTTGCAGAATTGATTACACATTAATTCAATACAATCATTGAAGAAAATAATAAAAAGCAAGGGACTCAGGACTGAGCCTTGGGGCACACCTGAATTAACAGACCCAATATTAGATTTTTATAATTTTAGTATAACAAAATATGTATACTTTTTATTTCTTCAGGAAACTAAAGTCAACACTTTGAAATTTGGTTGCGCAAAAAATTATTTTTTTCTGAACTTTAGTTTAGGAGATATACTTAATTAAAGTAAAAAAAAATGTGATTCCATATTCAAGTGGCAGGCAGTGTACGACAATTATATTTTTACAGCAAAATTTAGAGAAATTGCAAAAATTAGAATATCAGCTTGAATTTTATTAAGGAGAACTGGTTTCAGTTTATTGCAATTTCTTATTAGATATGAAATTATTTGGAGCAAAATGAATTTTAGTTAATTATTAATATATCGTTGTAATTTTTCATAACATAATTTAGAATATTATTTATTCTTACAATCTTGATATGAATATACATTTTTTTTGGGATGTAGTACGAAATTATCATGTCGCTTATGTTTTTCGATATCATTACTAATATTGATATTTGTAAAAATTATGATGTCGTATCATTTTAGAATTATAAAGGATATAATTCTCGGGTTTCTGTCACCGAAATGATATCATTTGGTTTGTTGGGTTACTACGTTTATACGCACCTCTTACTTATAATTAAAAATGCAGTATTAAAATTTTGTCGCATAAATAGTGAGTAAACATTTTATTTGCAAAAAATTAACTCAAGAAAACAAATCATGATTAGTGAAAATAATTGCAAATAAACGCTGCCGTTTCTTTTGTGTTCATAGGATTTTCGATTATAATATGTATTCGACCCGACAAATATTTTTATTAAATTATAAAATTATTGAGTAATAAGTGTAGACAACCAACCCAAATCAGTGGTTAGTAGCCGCCATTTTATTTTTTGTCATCAACGTCGACAGATATTCAAGTATCTGCCATCAGTGAATAGAGCTAATTTGTATTAAAATGCAATTTTATTATCTCGAAGTCTCCGAAGTTTGAATAGAAGGTATTGCAGTGGGTACATTAAATTTATATTTCATCCCGCAGTAATTATATCAGACGACATAAAATGACATATACGCATTTCTACCAAAATCTCAAAAATTAAATAATCCACTTTATATATATATATATATATATATATATATATATATATATTTACTTATTTATTTGTTTATTAGTAGTTTGTGACGCAATCTTACATAAACTGCTGGAAAGATTTTAGTGAAAATTACAGAAAAAAAGGTTTTGGCTTGACTCAAATTTTCGAAAGACTTAATAATTTAATTCTTCAAAATCGAATGAAATTTTATGTTTTAATCATTAATTATATAAAGTATTAATTCCGTAAAAAACTACAATTAATTAAACAATTCAAGCTTAACATATATTCAATCATTTAATTTTTTAATTCAAACAGATTACAAATTTGCTTTAGAAATTATTTCTTAATTTATTCTGCAAAAGATTAAAAATTAAAACTAAAAAATAAAATATAACTGTTTTTTATTTATTTACGAATTAGGTTTTTAAGAAATATTATTGTAATCTTAAATTTTAATTTCTAAAATATTGCTATTATTTATGTTTTCGATCATTGCTTTTTAATGAAAACTTGAGATTTTATATGTCCGATTTTTTTGACGATTTTTAAAAACTAAATTTAATGAATTTTATCTGGCAGCCCTGCATATACGGGCTGATACAGAGAGCATCGTCACAAAACAAATTTCACGACACTTTTTTGTCTTTCATCATCTTTGGGCATGTTAAAAGTGCGCCCTCTCCAAGTTTCCTTTTCTTTCTATAGATAGCGCAAGTGGCCATATTGTAAATTATAATTCAATACAATATTTTCACTAAAATTTATTTGATATTTGCTTTGTTCCCGTACTACACGGGATCCCAATGCTACCGAAAAGCGTTCCTCTACTCGAAAATTGGGCAAATGAGAGCTATTTTGAGAGAATAATGTTCTTCTTCTCTTTGCACGAAACAGCCCAAAATTTTATTCAGGTAGATTATCTAAATTGTCAAATAATTAAAAAATAATTTTTTTTTGTTACTAACAGGAAAGTTTCATAAAAATAAATAAAAAAATAAATAAATAAGAAATGAAATAAAATAAAAAAATAAAAACATTCTGCTGAAAAATTACATTAACATACGAATTTATAACAGTTTGATATTTTATTTTTGGGTAAACAATTTGGATTTTTGTGTTCACGTACTTTTGTACGTTGTTGTATTTTTGTGGAAGAAAAATTTGCGTTTTTTCATTTTACCGCACTTTACCCAAAAAATACGGAAACAAACTTGTTAAAAATAATTTTTGGATAGCAGATTTTTTTTTATTAAACTTTGTTTTTATTGTTCAATTACATACAAAATATTTGAGAACACACTAGGAATATATAAAGAAGGTTGATATGATACTCTTATTGTATCACGCCTTCACCCAGAGACCAAGGTGTGTAAGATGTTATCGTAAGTTCGTTCAAACCTGTATATACTCTTCCGGTGCTTCCTACGAACATGCTTATCCCGTCCGTCTAACAGCGATGTGTCCTTCTTAGTCAACTTGTTAAGGACGGCTATGGAGACTCTAACGCCGTTTTTAGGTTTTTCAAGCTATGTTATCCTCCCTTTCTCCCTACACCTTAACATACTATCCTCAATAAATACACTAGGGATGGAAGATACCAATTATGGAATGGTATTAAAATCAAGTCGAAATGGTATCAAGGCATATTAAAAATGAGATGATTAACTAAGGTCACCTTTTTGAATTCGCCTTGGTGACAGCATTTCTACAAAAATAACAATAAGGCGTATTCACAGTAGGTCCGCTCTTGTACTCGAGTAAAATAACACTCGTAAAATAATTTCTTTTTCACCTAACATAGTGTCTATTAGACAATTTTTTATCAAGACACGCGTCAAAATTAACCCGAATTTATAGGTGGTAACAGTTACACAAAAGCAACAAGGCGAATTCATTAATGTTTTTTAAGCAGTTTGACAGCTGTAGCAACCAAAAATGGTAATCAGCTTAACTAAAGTTATCTTGTATAGATTCGCAATGTTAATTTTTTTACTGGATTATAACGTGCTGACTACATCTATACAAAAAATTTCATACTAATATCTTCAAACAAAAGTCAAAAAGTCGTAACCCCAACTTCATAAACGAAATAGCAATAAAATTTGTTACATTTAAGAAAAATTTGATATGTAGAATGTTTTATACCTAATCTATTTTTTGGTTAAAATTTTACTTAATTGCTGAATTTTAAAGCAAATAATTAAAAATTGTGGTTACGACCTTTTTCATTTTAGGTGACGACATAACTCTGCACACTTTTGGTTATCTTGTTTTTAACCCCCTAATGGTCAATGCTGCCTCAGGGAATCGTTTCTTATTTATATTTTTTTGAGAATAATTTATTTTAGTCATTTGGTTAATTTGTTGACATAACTTCTCTTAGTAGCGGGGACTTTACAGCTGTCCAATGGGAAGCCACTGGGGGCAGTAGGCTTATACTTGCATCCGATGATTGGAACAGCTATAGGGAAAGCTTCATTAAGTATAAGAGGAACATAAGACGAGCGAAACGGATATCATGGGTGAATTTCTGTGAATCCGTGGACTCTGTTAACGAGTTGTCTAGATTTAGGCGAGTATTATCCAAGGACGCTGTGACACTTGGATACATACAACGTGCGGACAACTCGTGGACAGAGTCTGGCTTCGAGTTCCTCAGCTTACTGATGGAGACTCACTTCCCTGGCTGTAAGGATCTGATGGGAGGGCAGATAGTGTCAGTGATAACCTACTGTCCACTGGAGACAAGCTAAGATGGGCGGAAAACTTATTTGTGCCATACAAGTCTCCGGGCAAGGATTACATTTTTACGGCCATGTTACAGAATGTTAATGATAGAGCCATCTCACTACTCGTGGATGTATTTAGGGAATGCCAGGAGTGGAGAGAGGTAAGAGTTATTTTCATACCTAAAGCGTGTAAGACGTCTCACTCGAAGCCCAAGGACTATAGACCGATTAGCCTATCGTCTTTTCTACTTAAGGCAATAGAAAGACTGATCGATCTATATCTAAGGAGGAGTATGGGAACTCAGGTCACCAGCGACGCTCAACACGCCTAACTTAAGGGTAAGTTGAGAGTGCTCTGCATGATGGAATACACCTTGGCAGTTTTTCTCGATATAGAAGTAGCCTTTAACAACATTAGGATAGAAGCGTTAGGTATTAGTGAATGCCTAATTGAGTGGATTACCCTGATGCTAAGCAGTAGGGTTATCAATCGAATATGGGAGACATTTGCATAGGAACAAGGGGCACACTGAAAAGGGGGGGGGGGTTCTCTCTCAATTATTGTGGCTCTTGATAGATAGTGAATGCTATATTGAGACACTTCGATGCCATAGGAAAGAAGATTGTAGCCTACGCTGACCATGTCGTTGTTCTCGGGTAAATTTTTACCCGAGGGCTGCGAGAACTGTTCCTTTGGACCATCCGTAATGGATTGGGGGTCAACCCTGAAAAGACTGAACTAGTTCTGTTTACCAGGAGATATAAGCTTGAGACATTTGGTCTACCAGTATTGAATGGGATCTAGACTTTTGTAAGACGTGCGATAATGTGGAGGAGCTGGAGACAATAGAGCATACACTCTGTCAGTGTGTAGGGTTTCAGCGTAATAGACTGAATTAGTTTGGAAGTCACATGCTACACGAACTAGAGGAATTTACGGGCAAAAAAATTAGTAATCTTATAGGGTTCATAATGGGGATAAAGTGGCTTAGGGGTAGTCGTTTTTGATTTATAGGTTATAGTTCCACATTTTTCTTTTTATTCTATTGCCTTATCTTACAAAGGTCTCTCTTTTTCTCTTAGCCTTTCTTTGGCCTTTATAAAGGACCACAATGGACCGAATGGTCTCTGGGTGGAGACGTGAAGACCCCGCATTTTTCAACCTAACTTAACCTGACATAACTCTACGTCCACACGAACACATTTTTATTTCTTAACATTATAAATAACGTCGACAGTATAATGAGAAAACAATTTTATTTCCAAATTTATATGATAAATTGTCTTTTTAATTTTTTTCGAATTTTTATTCTTTATTTATCTTTTCAAAACAAAATTAATTATTTTTCACTTTTCTTTTTGTTAAAAAGGACAAAATTGTAAAAGAAAACAATATGTTGATTAAGTGACCACATTTAATCAGCACTTAGAAGTGTCAAAGTTCAGATGAGCACAATTTTTGTTTTTGGTCAAAGTTATTCCATTGATGCTGATTGAATCAATACAACTCACTGTGGTAGTATACGACCTGATCATAAATGTATTTTTCCACTCAAATATTGCATTTCGCTTAAAACTCCTGGCACATTTTTTGAATGCTAACTAACTAATTTTATTTTTAAACACTTTTTTTCTTCCACTAACATTGATAGTGGAAATTATTTACCAATCATAATTTTTGTAAGCTGTGTCTATGAAACGAAATTTTATTTTTTGACATTTTTTCTAACACTTAAAATTAAATGGAAGCTTCCTTCGAAAACTGTCGCCGATCTATACCTTCGTATAGAAAGTAAGAATTCTCGAATTCCTGAGTTTTATGATCTCCTACAATATCAATTTTGAGTTTTATATGGTACTCCACATAAAAGTTTGGTTAAATCTGAATGCATGTGACAAATGAAAAGCCTCGAAAAAAGTTAGGCGACAGCCAAATACTTAGCCAAAGACTAAACAACAAAAACCCGCCTGCCTGCACTTACAACGACGTGAGAGTTGCTCTCCATCCCAGAGCTATTTTTCGACTCTTGGTCAGCAATGTATCTTGTATTATAGCTGAGGAGCCAAATAGTTGAGAAATACATTTTATATACTTTTTTATTTCTTAAGTTATAAATTTTTTTTTTATAATATTTTTTATATTTCGTATTTATGCATATGTATTTATTCAGGAATTAGCTTTTGTAATATATATTTATTGGCCTAGAAAGACTTTTTATATTACTTGAATTATAAAAAAATATTTTTTAAAACTTGATATAATTTTTATTTAGTGCAAATTTTGAAAAATTTCTAAATTAAGTATATAAATGTATGATGATCTACATATCCCAAACCGCATTCCTACTTATAATATTATACATTTTTAAGATTCTTAATATGATAACCTAAAATATCAAATTCAATAAAAGATAATAGAGAATATTCTCAAGACTGTTGGTGTGAAATGATGTTTATTTATAGTTAAAGGTTAAAAAGTTACAAACTTATGATCAGAAAAACTACATTTAAAGATAATTTTTATCTTACCACTATCTTGGTTAAGAGTAAACCAGTATTTTAAATTTCTATGAAAAAATAAAATTTAAAACAATTAAGAAATATATATAGACCGACCATATGGAAGTATTATAAATTTCTACGAAAAAGACGTTTGCATTATATTATGTTATTTATGCACTTTAGGGTGATTCCCGGAAGTGGTGACTATATGGGAGCTATAGTCAATTATGGGGCGATCCTTATAAAATTTTACATTGCGGTTTCTATATATATATATATATATATATATTTGTATGGGATTTATGCGATTACAAAGATTTTCCTATTTAATTGAAAGCTCGTGAAAAGGTATTTGTAAAAACTCAAATCATTTCCTATAAAAGTTACGCCCGGCCGAAGACAGGGAAAGGTTTTTAACTCAGCGGTATGTCCAACAGCGGCTTCACTAAAATATTTTTTCTTTTTACTCAATATTTTAATAACAAACAAATTTCATACGAGTTTCTTAGGAAATTACATTTTTCAAAAGCGTTTGACTTCCAAACTATTCAATTGCAGTCAAACATTTTTGCATCAATATTTTCACCGTTAAAAGTATTGTCATTGAAGAAAAAAAAAAAAAAAAAAAGATAATAATAATAAAATAAAGTGAATTTAATTGTATTTAAGGCCTCTAATTATATAAAAGTTATCAATGGTGCTGTTCCACTGTATTAAATATGTACATATATTATAATTTATACGTAACACTTACATTGGTGGGTCAGCTACCAACAAGTTATTTGTCATTCGACGTCTGACTTCTGCATCAAGTTCCATGGAAACTTGCTGATTCCAAGGTATATTTTCCATGAGAAGTGCGTATTGAGGTTTATTATCATTATGAACATCTTTGGACCAAAGCATTCTAAGAAATATATATACAAATTTACTTCACTGTTTGTATAACAAATATTAAAACTTTATACTTACAGCGGTGTAGCATTAGGAATCAACAATATTTTCCGTGCCGTTTTTCCATACGGCATATTCGCAGCCACTTATTGCGCTTATCTTCATCTTTAGGCACCTTGAAGAAAGTGACACTTCCTGCATGTTGCTTTTTCTTGCACAAGCAACAATATTTCATTTTCAAAATAAATGCTTTTATTTAATCAGTTTTTAATTTCACCACCTTAATTAATTTGTTTTCGTTTTATTTTAAATTAAACAATTTTGCTTTTTTCGCAAAACGTATTTTTAACCACTTTATTATACTATTATTTTCATAAACAAAAATGTAAACAAACACACAAATATTGACAGCTTTTACTGACAAAGGAGATATTCGCCTTGTTTCTGACCATTAAAAGAAAATTCAAAGGCTAATTTATTACAAGGTGTTACTACTTAAAATGACTAAATAAATATTTGAAACCCATTTTTAAATAATTTTAATACAATTTAGTTCAAAGAAAAGTACTATGGAATCATTATTTATTTAAAGATCAATAGTTTAGGCCACAGGCTACAGTTTAGGTATTCTTTATTAATTCCATAGGTATGTACTTACCTTGAATCTACTATGCATTCCTGCACACTGCATGACTGAATAACAGGTAAAGCATTGGGCAGTAAAAGCAATCGCCGTCCCGCTGTTACGATATCAGATGTCAAGAAATGATCCAAACATATGCGGGTGGTTTGTGATAACTTTACTCGGCATATTTCGCTCCATTTATTTCTTCTTTCAATTTCTTTTGGAACTACGAAAGAAGTTATACCATCAACTTCAATATATTTTTTACACAATACACATTTACGCATTTTTTAAACTTTCCACAAAAATTTATACCAAAGTAGCATTTACTTTGTAAATATATAACATAGTGTCTACATTAGAGATTTTTTTTATCAAGACAAACTTAACGCGAATTTGTGGAAGGTGGCAACAGTTGCACAAAAACATCAATATGGCGTATTCATTATTGTTTTTTTATATATGCAGTTTGACAACTGTGACAACCAAAATAATAATCAACTGTTTCACTAAGGTTACCTTGTATATATTCGCACTGATTTTGACGTTTGTTTTGATATAAATTTGCCTAATGTAGACACTAGGTAAAGGAAAACCAAGACACATTAAACAAGCTAATAGCAGTTCGGAGAGGATTTTACTCAAATTTTTTGTATATGGAGTTTGACGTTATTATGAATTGTTAAGAGAGAGAAATTAACTTTTTTTTACATAAAATGTGACAGTCTTAATCAGCGAAAAAATAATCAGCTGTTTATTTAACTTTACCTTAAATAATTATGCCATGGGGTACCAATTTTGACAAGATGCTCTTAGAAACAAAACTGAAAATAAAAAGTAACATAGTGTCTACATTAGAGATTTTTTTATCAAGACAAACGTCAAACTTAACGCAAATTTGTGGAAGGTGGAAATAGTTGCACAAAAACAACAATATAGCGTACTCATTATTGTTTTTTATATATGCAGTTTGACAACTGTAACAACCAAAATAATAATCAACTGTTTAACTAAGATTACCTTATATATATTCGCACTGATTTTGACGTTTGTTTTGATATAAATTTGCCTAATGTAGACACTAGGTAAGGCGAATTTACAATAGACCCGTTCGTTTACTTTTACAAAATCGAGTAAAATGAGAAACAAATAAACATGAAATGAAAGGTACTATAACTAAATTTGAAAAAAAATTATTTTGTCTTAAATTATGATCACCGACCCACTTGATTTTTAAACAATTCAGTAGTACTTTTACTTGTGTTATGGGCCTCTAAAGTTTTAATATATTTTCTAAATATTTTTATTAATACACATGCGATGTAAATTATATTGATATCTTTAAAATTCATTTTAGTTAAACATTTTTTTGATATTCAAAAAGGTTTATTCAGTCAAGCCAGTCTCCGCTATGGCGGTAATAATGATTTTTTCCCACACCTATTATTTACACAATGTAAAAAAAAAACTGACTCAATAGCAAATGACAATGAGGCGAATTCAATAGCTCTGTTCCAGTACTTATCAACTTTACAGGTTTTAGTCAGAATTCGTCGGATATTGTCAGATCGTCTGTAAATTCCGACTAATACTTGCAAATTGGACAAGTACTGGAACAGAGCAAATATACCTATTTATTTTATATTTTGTTAAACTCCTACAACAAAATTTCTTTATTGAAACATTTATAAAATAATTAGATACAATGTTATGAGGATTTACTTAAAAGTATTACAACATTTAATCTAAATAATTAAATAGACTCTAATACAACAGCAATAAGGAAAAGTTGTCGAACAAACCTTGTACCTATTTTAAACGTTATACAAAAAATTTAAAAGCCACTAAATATTACTTTTTAAGTACAAAAGATTCTTAGTGGTTATTTTGAAAATTCCTTATTATTTCATTTGTAGAAGTTCTACATTTTTCATTAAATGGCAGAGTCATTCCCTTGCAAATGAATTAAACATTATATGGTTAAAGTTCCTATGTAGAAGATCAGTCAAATATCTAGGGTGTAGATTATGAATTATTATTATAGGATCCTTTCCTTGCTTAGGAATTGGAATAAATCTTGCTTGCTTAAAAATTGTTGAAAATATCCTTCTATTAAATAAGAGTTGAAAAGTTTACTTAAAGTTTCAAAAAAGCAATCGGTCATATTTTTTAAGGATAATGCTATTAACGCCATCTAAACTAGGAGCTTTATCATTTTTCAACAAAAGTACAAACGATTTAACTTCAGCTAAATTGGTAAATTCCACTTTAGAACTGTCAAGAATTGTATCGTTAAGATCATGAATGAATCTTGAGACCTCACCATCCACATGAAGATTAGTAAATGATTTATTTATGATTTTAGGGGCTTTTGTTACTTTGTAACAATAGTTTAGAGCCCGGAAACAAATTTGAAATAAATTTTGACCAGGATTTATTTCGGTCTTGAGACCTTACCATTCACATGAAGATCAGTAAATGATTTATTGCTGTTTTTAGTTGATGCTTCAAACTACATTTTAAATGATTTTTATAATTTAAATCCCTACATCTTTGAAATTTACGTTTGTGTTTATCTCTGTCTAATTAACATTTTATGAACATTGATGCCAAGAATTTTTACGACTGACAGGTATTTTCATAAAAGTTTCTTTAACTATAGATATTAATTTATTAAAATAAAAATCTAGATTAGCAGTGGCTGTTGAACTCCTTTTCGGCCGAATTACTTGACACACAATTATGTTGAGTATTCATATCATCGAAGATAAAAAATCGTTCGAAAATGAAGTTAGTTTATCCAAATCAGCTTTGAAATTGGAAGTATGAACTGTACCGTAAGCTGAATTAAATATGACTGGTCTTCTATTAATCATAACCTGTACTGAAACGCTCTCTGCAGGACTCGTTTTGATCTTCGATAATAACATATGCTTAATAGCACGTTTTATTTCAATTAGAACTCTTCCGCTATGCGTAGATCGATCCTCTCTATTAATTTTATAGCCACCAAGTTGAAATTTGGGGTACGGTTTCAGAAAAGCTTCATTTAAAACGAGAATATCGATTCTGCTTTTGTGCAAAACATATTTCATCTAAGCAACTGCAAGGCGTAACAACTGAGTCAGTTATGCCTTGGTTATTCCAGCGCATAACATGAACATTGTGAATACAATTTGAATTATTTGGTATGTTGAAGCATCATACCCAAAACTCGTAGCTTGTCGTACTTATTCTGAAATCTTTTCAAAGCATCAACAGAATCAAAAAACATTTCTTTTATTTCAAATGATATCGTTATTATTCCTTTCGTAGCTTTAGTTTTTAGCTACCTCAGAACACAAATTTCCATGAGCGCGGGAATAACGTGCATTATTTTGAGGTTCTTGTATTGGCATTAGAAAATAATGCTCGTCTTGGTTAAAATACGGTACACTAGTTCTTCCGTTAATCGCTCTAGATCTAGATGTTACTCGATGTCGCAATTCTAATATTTTCGACGGCTTGGGTATTTTGGGTCTTTAAAAAATTGAATATAAATATACTTGACCCTATTTTTTGTCCGTAACTTTACATACCCAAATGGAAATTTATTCAAAAGTCACGACTACTTGATGACGTCATTGTTCATATTAAAAACATCATGACACCTTATGACATTTTCATATGTTTTGTCAAATCAGGTTGTCCATAGAACTGTAGAAATTATGACTTTTCTTTAATATATTTTTAAAGAAGAATTGACTTTATGATGTGACAAAATTTCCAGCTGTGATATTTAAATATTAATGGTTGTTAAATGCAGTTAAAAAAAACTTCTTGAAAACTAAAATTTAGTTAAATTTAACACACTTACTCTGCCAGAAACAATTCACTCTGTTCCTCCAATGAAGATATAATTGGCACCGCAATAGGCATTAACGTAGGTCTTGTACCGCTTTTTATTATGTGGGAATCATCAAAGTGGTCGGCACAAACGCGGGCGTTTGAAGTAAATTGCATTTGGCAAATTGCACTCCACATTGCCCTCCTTTTTTCATCTTTGGGCACATAAAAAAATGGCCCATTTCCCTGTATTATTTTCTTTTTACATAAGCAGCAATATCTCATTTTTTTAACCAACTGTATAAAAATATTTGGTTTTTTTCGGCACAATAGAATTAATAAAATTTAAAAATTCCGTAAAATCCACAATAATACACTTTTTTCATGAAAAAGAAAACAAACACATCAGGGATGGAAAATTAATATATATTTCGTTATAAAAAACATATATATATATTAAATCAAGGCGAATTCAAACAGGTGACCAAAGCATATTAAACAAGATAATTGTAGTGTTACCTTGGGAGCTTTTAAGGTCCAAAAAAGGGAATTTCAAAAATAAAAACGCCAAAAAAGGATATTTTTTAAAATATTGCTTTTTAAGAAAAAATACTAAATTAAATTTTATTAATAACAAAATGATTTATTTATAATAATTTTTATTATTGCGATATATATATATATATATATATATATATATATATATATATATATATATATATATATATATTATTTTAATTTTCTTAGAAATAATAAACCTTTTATCCAGCAACAAACACATTTGTTTTCACTTTTTTGGAAGATATTATTAATAACTTGCAAAAATCTCAAAAATTTACTTTTTTGGAAGAACTCGATGCCCCATCAATTTGATTGCCTCAAACTCCGATCAGTTAAAATGTATTGGGCCTTATTCAACAAATATATAAAGGATACTAAAAGCTTAGAAGTACACACATTACAGCAAAAAAGTTACCGAATAGACAGTAGAAGTTTTGCAGAAAAGGTTACAAGTTTTATTAAAACTAATAAGACATTTATTTAGAACTCTCTTTCATAGAAAAACATAAAAGTAGATGGTTCTATTGGAATAATTTTTATAACTAGAATTTTATGCACTAGTTTCTTCGTGTTCACTTATAAGTATCTCAATCACAAAATATATTTTATTTTGGAAAGGCATATTTTCAAATATTAGAATTAGGATTAAAATATAAAAAAATATTAAATAAATAAGAACAATTTGAAATTAAAAATAATAATTTCTCTAAAATTATAACTTGAATAAAAAACTTTAATTTTGAAATTATGCACATCAAAATTTATTATTTTTGCAGAACAAAATTTAGGCCTTAGTTGAAAAAAAAAAGAATATTTTATTGCTAAAAAATTTAAATGACTGAAAACCGGTTAAACTGAAAACCGGGTTTCTAAGTCTGTTTTTTGGATACTCTAATGCTGAAGTAAGACACATTGAATATGTATACTCATCCGCCCTGGAACTGTAAAATTTTATACATAAAAAATGTAATAT
The DNA here is from genome assembly GCA_932274085.1 of Protocalliphora azurea. Classification (NCBI taxonomy): domain Eukaryota; kingdom Metazoa; phylum Arthropoda; class Insecta; order Diptera; family Calliphoridae; genus Protocalliphora; species Protocalliphora azurea. Next base: position 10,191,731 of record OW026521.1, on the reverse strand, counting down.
ACACCTCGCTCCGGTAAGAATATGCCTCGGGTACCTTTTAGCGCTCCCACGACACTTACGGAACGACCCGAGTTCAACTCGGCTAAAAAATGTAAACTCAGCATGAAGAAACTTTCGACCACAACACCATGGCAATTATTTTTGGTAAAGGTAACGATATTTTTTAAATTTCCTAATTGAGGTCTAAATACAAATAATTATTTTATATTCTTTAATACTTAACAATTTTTTAGAGGATTTATTTTATAAAAATTCATACGTATTCCTTAAAATTTTAAATAAAATTATTATTATTATTATTATTATTATTAATATTTTCAATGAAAAACATATAAAATTATGTTTGTCTAATAGTACTCTCCATCTTCCTCTACGATATCATCTATACATTCCTCTTCCACGACAATACACTCTTCCACCAGATCGCCGTCTGTCAATTGATTCTCGACAAAATCATCAACAATACCTTGTAAATATTCTTGATCATCTTGCTGCTGTTCTTCCGGCGATATATCTTCTTCACTACATTCAATGTGATAGGCCAAATGACCGTCCGTTTCATTGGTATTTTGATGATCATAAGTTTGTTCATTTTCCTGATAATGAGTGTGATTAATTTCATCGATTTCTAATTGCTCCTCGCTGTAGTTATGTTCATCATTTCGGTATACCTCTTCATTATTATAGTCATGATCTATAATGCCATCAACAAATACATTTTGATCTTGTTCCGCATGCTGTGGAGTATATTCCACGTCTACTTTATAATTTGCCTCCTCCTCATCCTCCTCCTTTTTGTGTATTTCTTGTATATTGGATAAATTTTGTATAGCCTTTAAGGCTTCTACTGCTTCTTCTTGGATTTCCACCTTTTGAAGCTTTGGCTCGATTTCTCTGTCTTTTAGTAATTCTTCCAATAGTTCTTTATAGTTATCACTGGCATTTAATAGCTCAATTTCTTCTTTGCTTAGAATATTAAATATAGGTTTGGTACGTTTGACCAAAGCATCAATTTCATCCCAGGGTACTTTATGAATCTCGGTATAATGACGACGCGCTCCGTTAGAATTCGAAAGCAGCAATTTAGTGGGGAGGCAGAGAAGGCATACAACGGTGGTTTCTTTAATAGGATGCTCCATTTTATTGTGCAACACTTTTTCTTTGCGTGAATTGAAAATAATCCGGCATTTACAGCAGCCATAGAAAATTTCACCCGGTTTTAGTTTTGCGCGCATTTCACGTCGCCAATCGAATTCCTGGCGGGCTTCTACGGAAAAACGGGTTTTGGTATCCATGCGTGCCCGACTCTTCTTGGCCACTTCTTCTACAGTGCCTGGTTCGACAATATGACGTTTTTTCTGATGCTGTACTATACGATAATTGGTGAGAGCTGTAAAATTACAAACTATACACTTGAGTCTTTGATTCAAGTGTTTGTCGCGTTTGTGAGAATTTAAGGAGCCTATGGATCTATAGGAGGCACCACAAATTTCACAAATCATTTTAAATCTAAAGATTTTTTTGGGCCATATACGCTTCGGCCTAGGGCTACCATCTCGTAAAACAGTCGCATACTTTTTTTTAATCCTTGGTACTACAGAAGGTGAGGGAGGACAATCAGCTACTATTTTTTCTGGTCCAAGCTTTAATTGCTTCTTCTTTAGGTGATTACATCTTTCGGCCCAACATTTGAAGTAAAATTTTTGTCCACAAACACCACATTCATATTGTGGCGGATAATGATGGAGTTTATGACGTTTTAAATCACATATACGACCGCAAACCTTCTGACATATATCACATTCATAATGTCCTATATGGCTTCTTCTGTGCTGCTTTGGTTTAGGTTCGCTTCCGACTTTATCGAGTTCTTCATTAGACATTTTAGTTTCGTCAAATTCCTTTAAAATCTCCTCATCGCTACTTTCAAATTCGTACATAGTATCAGCATCAAATTCTATAAGATTGTCAATATTTTCCTGTGTTGTAGTATCGGTCGCTGGTAAGGACGTGTTAACAGGATGCGGAGTAGTTGGGACGTTAATAGTTGGCGTTAAAGTCTGCTGAGTGGCACTATCCACCGTAGGTAAGGGCTTGCTAACAGAAGGCGTAGTAGTTGAGGCGTTAATAGCTGGCGTTGAAGTCTGCTTAGCGGTACGGCTTACTGTGTTATATACCTTGTATTTCTCATATTTGTTATTAGTAGCAGACTTTAATATTGATTTTGTATGATTTTTGTTACAGTTCACATCGGACGTTAAGAATTGATTAAGTATTTTAAAATACAAAGGAAATATATGTTGGTACGGCTCCGAATTGTTACATTTTTTATTGTGCTCATGGATATTATTAAGCATGCGACAATACCAATCCCTGACACGTTGTATACTTAAACGCATTTCAAATTCTTGTATATTCAATTCAAAACGATGGTTGAGATGTTCGCACATTTTCTTAACGCTTTGATCGTAATCCTGCATAGAAGCATTTTTAGCTTGAGGACGCCAAAGTACTGGAAAGCCTTTTAGTTTCAAAAGAAACTCTACAACCACCATGCGATTGGTTCTACCGAATAGAATCTTAAAGAAAAAGAGTATTAGATGATATTTAATTTAATAATTAGCTTAATTTTATATAATTATTATTTACCCCGGAACCATTTGTTGGTTTTGGTATATCATCTTCATTTTCATCATTTAAAGGCATATCTTCATCCAGATTAATTGTACAACTATCGTTTGGTGATTCTGACATCTTTGTAAGAATCATACCTTTAGATATGTTAATATTTGGTTTCTTTAAAAGAAAATCATAAACAAAAATTACATATACGAAAATCTTTTTAACATTCTTTCTTAAACTCACTCACCTTGTCTGTAGTGGCTGGTTTTAATATTTTTTTCACCACAAAATATCTTGGCTTGTTTACTCCAGTAGCGTTTAATTGTTCAGTTGAAGATTTGGGTATAGTTTTTATAACTTTTTGTATATTTATATTAGATGGTATCTTTATAAAGGACTCTTTCAAGGATATTTCTTCGTTAGCTGGTGGTTTGGTGGTCTACAATTTTAAAAATTATTTTTATTAAAATTTTATGGAATTTACATTCCAATTTAAAAATCACTTACATTTGTTGTTGCATTAGATTGAGGTGTTACAATTTTTTTTATTGTTATGTGGGACAAAGAGGGAGGTAATAGTTTGGTTACATCATCTACTCTAGATTTACTGTTAGTCTGAAAATATAAAAAGTGGTTACCTGTTTCATGTTTGGAAAAAAATTATTTATTTTAATGTACAACACTAAATTGTAATTTTGATTCTCCGCTAAGCATATCGTACTGAAATAAAAAAAATTAGTGTAAATACAACTTTCTACAAAAACTGAAAAAAAATCGTTCAAATTCCTTAAGAACAAATTAACCAACATAAAAATAACAAAACCAAAATACTTGCGAGTTTAAACAATTTTTCTCTGCTGAGTAACCGTAATAACTCTCTTCTTTTTGGCGATTTCTTTCGTTTTGGGCATTTTTTTGTTTTGCGTTTTTTTGGATTTGGCGATTTTCTTTCGTTTTGTTGATTTTTTCCTTTTGTCTTTTTTCGTTTCACCAGTTTTTTATTTCAGCATTTTTTGGTTATTGATTTTTTTGATTTTCGTCAAAACTATGTTTTTTTCGTTTTACGATTTTTTTTCATTTTGGTGATTTTTTATTTTTAGCGTTTTTTCCGTTTTTGTGAGTTTTTTTGTTTTAGCGTATTTCTTTGTTTTTTTATTATGGCGTTCTTTCGTTTAGGCAATTTTTTTTCTATTTTTTATTTTTCGCTGCTAAAGAGTAATTGTAATAACTTTTCCGTTTGGATGATTTTTTTATGTTGATTTTTTTGTTAGATGTTGACAATTTTCTTTGTTTTACCGTTTTTCTTTTGACAATTTCTTTCGCTTAAGGATTTTTTAATTTAGTTTTTTTCTGTTTTTGCGATTTTTTGTTTTGGGATTTTGTCGACCTTTTCCGTTTAGCTTTTTTTCTTGTTTTCCCTTAGGCTATTTTTTTAGTTTAAGTTTTTTCGTTTTGATTTTTTTTGTTTTTGCGATATTTTATTATAGCGTTTTTGAGATTTTTTCATTCTGGCGATTTTTATTTTGGTTTTTATTCCATTTAGACAACCTTATATTAATATTACTCAGAGAAAAAAAAAAAAAAAAACATAAAATAACTGCTATTGTTACTACAAAAAAGTGAACAAAATCTTCTTTGTTCTATTTCTTTTCGTTTTGGCGATTTTCTTTGTTTTGCCTCTTTTTTCTTTTTATCAGTTTTTTTCGTTTTGGAAATTTTTTTCCGTTTAGATTTTTTTTGTTTAGCGATTTTTCAGTTTTTTTTTGTATTGTCGATTTTTCTGTTTTGTCGCTTTTTTCCAATCAATCGATTTTTTATTTTTGGTGATTTCTTTTTTGATTTGCCGACTTTTTTATTTTGTCATAACAGTTACGGTCCCTGATTTTAAATATCCAAAATAGATAGATAGAGAACGTTGACGTGATACCAAAGGTACCACATCTCCACCAGAGACCGATCTGGGTCCATTGTGAGACCCTTCATTGAAAAACTATAGGATATAAAATACAAAATACAGACAATAGGAAAGTAGGAATAGAAGAGAAAAAGGATAGAAATAAAAAGAATCACATTCTACAAAAATCGGAATTGCTAGCGTCCCATCTAGACCTCATCTTCCCTATCAAGCAGTGACCCGTTATGGCCCCTATCATGATTCTTAAGCTCCTCCTACTCAAGCCCAGAAGAGTGCCTGTGTCTGCCTTGTCGAGTGTCGGCCATATCGTCCTCGACACTTTATAGTCCTCTCTACTCTCCCAAGCCGAATTGGTTCTGACCAAGATCCAATCATTGATCTTCCCAAAGAAGAAACTTAGTGGTGGTTTCACATAGCTTTGCCTTGCCAGTTCATCAGGCAGTTCATTGCCTGATATATTGCAGTGGCCAGGCACCCAGCAGTCTCACCATATAGTTTTCAATCAGCCCTCTCAGTGACTTCTTACTGGCAGCAACTAGCCTGGATTTCACCAGATGTGTCCCCAAGGCCTTCAGAGCCGCCTGAGTGTCCACATAGAGAGTAACCTCGGTACACTTCACAACGTTCTGCCTGATTAATTCTGCGGCCTTCAAGATGCCGAGAATCTTAGCCTGAAAAACGCTGCACTCATTCGGGAGTCTAAAAGAGCCTTACAAAATAAATTAATAATAAAATGAGCTTTTCTTGATAATGCAAGTAGAACACAGTGGAACACAACGAACACCGTGTATAACGAACATGGCTATAGCGGACACTTTTCTTCGGATTCATTGATTTCACCAAAATTTTCTATACAAATATCTACGTTTATAACGAATATGATTATAGCGAACATTCTTTTTTATAACGAACACATTTTTATGATCACAAGAAAAATATTTCATACAAAAAACTACGTTTATAAGGAACTCTCGCAAATACATGTACAAACTAACAGCAAGAACTTTTATTCATTTCAATTTAAATTATTGGACAAATAGAAGTATATTTCATTATTTTCAATTGGAATCATCATGACAAATGAAAGAGAATTTTTATATTTATAATTGTTAACCTTTTTAACATAACGCATAGACGTTTATCGAAAATAGCTAAAAATAAAACTGAAATTATAAGAGTATTAAAAAATATTATCCTCAAAGAGTAAAGATCTCAAAACATGCCAATTTGAAAACATGGGTATTAAATGAAAACATTGAATTAGTATAAAAAATATAATTAATCTCAATTTGCTACATGTCAAATTTCTGATGAATGCAAAAAAAAAAAAAAAAATCTTGCAGATATATTAAAATCGTTAATACATATTTAAAAATCATAAATGAAGCTCATTTTTAAGGAAAGAAATACGCTTCAATTACAAATATTAGTATCGTACAATAAGTATGTATGTTTTGTTAACAAATAAAATTTGTTGGTATTTGTTTGTAACAAACTACGTTTATAACGAACTAAATTTGTCTGTTCCTTCGGTTTTGTCGGTTCGACTGTAATAAATTTTACATAACAACTTTTACCGCTAATAAATTCTAAACTACTGAACGGATTTTAATATAATTTATATTCTGCACATTCTAAGAAAATAATTTTCTTTATTGTTTTATTAAAATCGTATAATGTGGGTTTAAAAGGAATTGAAGGAAATGTGTTTGCCTCTTATTTATATAGATAGATACTAAAAGAATTTATAATTTCTCAAAAAAAATGTTGGATTTATTAGCAACAAATATTGTATTAATTTTTATATAATTATCATAAATTATTGTATTTTATTTTGCATTAATTGTACTCCGGAAATGATCTTTTTAGTATATGATTATTGACCTTGGAAGGCTTCTTTATATTACTTTCATATGAAATAAATAATGTTTTTGAGAATTCATATTTTTTTTTAAACTATGCATTTATTTTTGCAGGAAATATAATTTTGTTTCCGAATAAATTTTATATTTTAAAACTCTTGCTTTTAAATATTATTTAACAAAAAGTTTACTTACCGTATTACTATTAAAATTTACAGACTTCTTAACTTTTTCCCCATCTTTCTTAACATGTTCTGCTAAATCTATATCTTCATTTAGATTATCAATTTCTTCATTGATATCTATGAAATCATCATCACTATCAAGACTGTTCAAACTTACGACGTCACCAAAGCTATGCCTTGATTGATTTGAGTTTTGTGATAAGTTTAGATTTTTGTTGTTATTCTCATTACTAAGCTTTAGCCCAGATTTCCCAGGACGTTCGGATGCAAGTCTAGATTCTAGAGGTAGCTTTTTAGAGACTTCTACTGGGGCTGCTGGTGTTGTTTCGTTAATTATCAAAGTATTTTTATTCCCAGACAAATCTGCTAAATTTAAATCCATTGTCTGTGTGTTTTTATCCTGTAAACTTTTTCTTACTGAGGGATAATTTTGTGATTCGTCATCAGAGGTTTCTTCGGAGTCTGATTGTATGGCTTTTTCCTCTACATGATGTATTTTTTTAATGTGTTGCTTAAATTCCAACCATTTATTCAAGGGGAATATATCATAGCAATAAAAACAATTCAAATTAAATTCATCGGAATCGATTAATCCACAAATATTACTAGGGCATGTGAATCTTAGGTATTAAAAAATAAATAAGTTAAATAAATTCCTTAAGCTATATATTTTAAACTCTTATTACTTACTTGGTTTGTACAGATTTAGTGTGATAGAATATCCTTTTTATAACTTCCGGTTCCGGACGTTTTTCTTCATTCGTTAGCTCAATATCTGTTTCAGATCCATTAAAGCTTTCTGTATCACTATCATTTTCCAGATTTTCTTTATTTTTTGCTGGTGTTTTATTTGTTTTATTTCCAGTCATATTTAAGGGATCATTTCTTAAAGTCGGTTGTTTGATAACCACTTTCTTTGAAGAATCCACCATAACGTGAACGCTTTTTTTGCTTGGTATTATTGGTGGTATGGTGATAGTTTGTACAGATGATGTTAAGTGTTTGATCTTTTTTGTTTGCTGTTGTAGCAGATTTTGTCTTGTGATATTTATGGCTGCATTTTTAGTCGGAGGTTGATAGGGAGCTTCGTTAAGACGGTTCATAGATGAAATAATAACGGGAAATGCATTTGATCTCAGGTTACTTGAAATAGGTGAGAAATTTGGTTGCAGAGCTACATTATGAGATGATCGGGTATTTTGTACGCCTGAGGGTGTAAGAAGTGAGGGTACAACTGAAGGTGAAGATGAAGCAAACGTATATGATGATTTTGATAAAGGAACACTAGTAGGATTGTTAGAATTTAGTGTGTTATTATTGAGTGGTAAATCATATCTAGTTATTATAACATCTGGACAATTTGGTAAAGCCATGGACGCTACAGGTTGATTCGGTAAAGTCATGGATGCTACAGGTTGATTAAGCTGCAAATTTGGGCTAATTTTTCTGGTGTTGACGATTTTTTCATATAATCTGCTGCTAAGAAGCCTTGGATTTTTCGCGATAGTAGCAGCAGCTGATAAATTAGCCACTATATTGGTTTTTATGTTGTTGTAACAGCTCAGCTGTGATGGGAAGTTCCTCCCTGGGGAAAAAACTTCCGGTTGATACAACTTTTGCTGTGTTGACAATCTTTTGCCGAGTTGAACTAGGGACTTTCCAGAGCGTTCCGACAATTGAATGGTTTTTCTATTAGAATCGTTACTTTCATTTAAATTGTTTAACTTGACTCTAGATTCCAACTTAGTATTACCATCTAATACTCTTGTTGAGTTTTTATTTTGAGGTTTATTGCGGAAAGAATTTTGTCTTATATTTAAATATCTTTTATCTTTGAAAAAAGGTTTACGCCTGTATTTCTTATTATTCACTTCATTTAAAGGTTTATTTACATGCAAAGACAGGTAACGCCCTGGTACTGATTTGCCTCCTAAACGTTTCGATACTCTGGAAGGTTTTGTTGAAGAACTAATGAAAAAAAAAAAAACAATTCTTAGTATTTAATTTTTTTCTATGATTATACAAAAACAAACCTTACTGAAGACTTCTTCATTTTTAAATTATATTTTTCCAAAACGTGGGCAGGTAATTTTTTAATCCGTACACGAGCTTTCCTAAGTTTGCACAGCAAAGCTGGTGTTGGACTACTTGCTTCACTGGCTGATATGGTGGTATCACTTTCAATATCCTCGATTTCAAAAACTGTTGACTGAGGTTTTTTCTCCTCGGCTTTAAAATCCATAATACAAACCTCCGGATCCAACATTTAAAAAAACCAAAATCCAAATTGGAAATTAAATGATTGAGAAAAAACACTTTCCAAAAAAAAATGTAAACAATAACACGTGTTATTACTTCAAAGTGAATGTTATAGCAAACGAGAAGCAGTTAACAAAACACTTATAGTTTACACAATTTTATTTTCAATATTAATTTGTTTTTGTCACTATTTTTAATGGTGTTCTAAACGTATAAATCAATTTATTTGTTTATATGAAAATATTATTTTTTATTTTCCCCTACGTAAAACTTACGATGCTGACTTGAGAAAAAATTTGACAAAATTGAAATGTCAAAACATGTATTCCATAATATTTATGTTTATTTTTTACTGACAGTTGGGTGGAACAAATGGAAAACGAAAACATAATAGGATGAAACCAATAAACATGAAATTAGTATTTTGTTATCGATATAAATTTTATAATTAATAATGATATTTTCCAAACTTGCTGAATGAGTTTTTTTCTTGACTCGTTTTTTAGTAAATTTTATGATTTTGTGTAAAAATTGCAAATTTTATTATTATCACTTAACACAATTTTATTTATTAACACAATTTGATTTAATTATTAGTATAATTTTTTAGTTTCTTTTTAACAAGCGATTATTGTCAAATGATGCTTTTTTTGAACTTTTGATTTTTTGCAAATTTCTTTTTTATTTAAACTTTTTTATTGATTTATGTTTAATTTGATAATATATTTTATTTATTCGTTGTTTATTTTCATTTAAAAAATATCTATTTATGTTCAAATGTCATTTTTATTTAGTATAATATTGTATTTCACTAACAGCCTGTCTAGACGTAACATAATATGTAAGATTTTTGTGTCAGGGAGTGTCAAATTCGCTTTCTGAGAGAATTATTTCATGTGTAGATTCAAATCTTAGTATTATAAGATGTATTATGAGACTGTTGTGATGAGATTTCTCTATGCAACCATCTTATAAGATGAACTGTCAAAAAATACACATATACGAAAGTTTGTTTGTGTGTGTGTGCATGTGTATTTTGGAAGTTACTAAAAAACAAGGTTTTTTGTAAAATTGTTTATTTTTAGTGTTTGTTTTACATGTTAAAAAATATTTTTATAAAAATTGCGAATTGCTTAAATAGAAAGGACATGTTTACTCTGTGAAAGTATTTCAGACACAAACCCAAGCTTAAAACTCAACTCAAATCTAAATAATATATTTTATTTTTTAAAAACACAAGAAATGTATTATAATTTTTTTAATAATGAAAATTTTTATATATTTTTTTTTAGGAAAAACAGAAATTTAAAAGGTGTCCCGGGGATACGAACTCAGGCTTAACGGTTTGTAGTCTAGAACATTTTCTCCATAGTATTCAATCTCACAGCCTTCCAATAGAAAAACATTTATATATTATTGTATGTGAAATAGAAAATATTATTCGATTTGGGCAGTTTTATTCAATTTAGAGCAGTTCAACCTCTTTGTTTTTGAGATTCGAAAGATCGACAAGATTATTGTTGACTTAAACTCCAAAAAGGAGCCTGGCATTAACGAAATCAATAACAAGATTCTTTGGGAGCTACCCCGGATAGCAATTAGAATAATACTTTTTATTCTTAATGCTATATTACGCCTTGAATATTATCCACCAGAATGGAAGGTCTCATTGGTTACAATGATACCTAAGCCCGGAAAAGATCACACTAAAGTAGAATTGTATAGGTGGTCTATTAGTCTGTTGTCTAATATATCAAAGCTGTTTGAGAAGCTATTAATGAAAAAGTTGAAATCAATAGCGAATCGTTTCGATTGCATTCCAACACATCAATTTGGTTTTAGAGAAAAATATAGCACCATAGAACAAACTCATAGACTGATAAATTTTATATCTAAGACTTTTGAAGAAAAGAAATATTGTTCTGCTCTTTTCATTGACGTTTCTCAAGCCTTCGATAAAGTATGGCACGAAGGATTATTATTTAAGGATTATATTAAACAACATTTAACCACAAATACGCATAAGCTGTTGGAAGGCTATATAACTCATCGAAAGTTTGTTCTTCAAAAGGGAGACTTTATAAGCTAACCGCAGTCCATTGAAGCTGGTGTACCCCAAGGCAGTATACTGGGTCCCTTTTTATATTTAATATACACTTTTGATATGCCAACTAATAGTCGAACCCATATATCAACATTTGCTTCGCAGGTGACACAGCTATTCTAGGCGTTCATGAAAAACCCCACGAGAGACATCTAAAATCTTGCAAGATCATATATTCTATCTAGAAAAATGGTTGAAGCAATGGAGAATAAAAGTGAATGAATAGAAATGTATATATATTACTTTCATGTTGCGGAGAGATTCGTGCCCCCCATTCCTGATAAATAATCCGATTATAGCCCAAAAAACGGAAGTAAAATATCTTGGTAGATACAAATTTAACCCAAATGAAGTTAAAATCACTTCAACTGGCTTATTGGTAGAAATTCAAAATTAAATCCAGACTGTAAACTGTTGATCTATAACTCAATTATAAAGCCAATATGTTGCTATGGTATCCAACTATGGGGCACGACCTCAGCTTCAAATGTTGAAAAAATTCAAAGACTCCAAAATAAAATACTACGAATGATAACTGCACCTCCTTGGTATGTGAATAATGAAAGGACAAGGACCTTAATTTTCCTCTTGTCAAAGATGAAATAAGAAAACATGCAGAATCGTATTTGAGGAAGCTTGAAGTACACTCTAATCCACTTACTCGAAACATAATGAGAAGCAATGGCTACAACCGTTTAGGAAGAAGTAACACAACAGACCTCCGTCTGAGCTAAACCCTTTGATTACGAGTACATATAGTTTTCCGACAGTGGTTGGACTTAATATAAATTAAGATTTAGAATTAAGATTTGAATACTTATTTTTAGTTCACTTAATTTTGTGAAGATTCAGTAAGTAAATTTTGATGAAAAACAAAAAAAAAAAAAAAAAAAAAAAAATTGGGCGAAGAATATTGGAAAAATTTTTGAGGCTGTTCTGGAAAATCGATTATAACTTCGTTATTCCTAAACGAATTTCGCTGAATTTTATTTCAACATACAGACGGACATACATCCAGATTGACAGACAGACAGGCACATATTCTCAAAAGATATTTTTAATTTTTAATAACAATTACGAATATTTTTTAATTTGTGTCCTTGATATATATTTAAAGTCTTTCGTATAAAATAATAAACTTATATATAATCTTTATTTCATGTGAAGGGTATAAAAAATTACAAAATTAAAATTTTTAAAACAACTATTTTTTCGAAACAATAATTTTTTCTTTAAAAAATATTTAGTATTTTTTTAAATACATTCAAGTTTTAAGAACAGCTTTAGGTTTGAAATAATTAAATATGGTTTTATTTTATTATATATATTGATAAAATTAAAATTGAAAAAAATTGAAAATTAATTTTATATGTGTATAAGTTAGGGTATCCAATCGATTAAAAGTCATTCGGTTATCCAATTAATTTTCGTCGATTAACTGTTGGAATAATTTAAATTTATCTATTTTCGAACAAAGAATAAATCGAATAATTTGTGTCAAACAATCGATTAACCGAAATGTCAGTTATATTCCAGCAAAAATAAATAAAAGTCATTTTTAGAGAAGTACTTTTTCATTACTTCCAAAGTATCAATAAGTGATAAGAAAATTAATTTTATATGCGTATAAGTTAGGGTATCCAATCGATTAACCGTTATTCGGTTATCCAATTAATTTTCGTCGATTAACTGTTTGAATAATTTAAATTTATCGAACAAAGAATAAATCGAATAATTTGTGTCAAACAATCGATTAACCGAAATTTAGTTTTCTGGTGTTAAAAATCTAGAACATTTTATTTTTTTAAGATAAATTTATATCAACTACATCTTTTTTAAAATGTCAGTTATATTCCAGCAAAAATAAATGAAAGTCATTTTTAGAGAAGTACTTTTTCATTACTTCCAAAGTAACAATAATTGAACGTTTTTTTGTGATTAAATAGTAATATAAACAACATTAAAATATATTATTAAAAAGAGATTCAAATGAATTGTTCTGCTATAAAATGTTGAGATTCGGTTGTTAATTTTGCAAATACTTGTTGTTAAAAATAACTGTTAAACAAATGAGAAAAAGTTATGCATTTTTATATATTTTTTTTAAATTATATAAAAATTAAAATAATTTTGAATAAAATCATGAATATGACATCTTTCTTATTAAATAGGAATTAAAAAAAAAAGAGACCATCTTCCAATGTTAAATTCTTTGGAAATTTTCCAAATTTGCACTACTTCTGCATTGCAAATTCTGGATCTTATTGACTTTTTGATTGTTCTTTTGTTGTTGGGATAGTATATACGAGGGCGGATCAATAAGTCCGTGGCTTTTTGAATGAAACACAGTTTTTTTCTTGCAAAACAAAAATTTATTTTTCAACATAATCTCCTCAATACACTTAGTCCAACGTTTCTCCAGTTTTTGTATCCCTTCCAAAAAATAAGGTTTTTCGAGGTCCTTAATATAGGTATTTGTTTGGTCAATAATTTCACCGTTGGAGTTGAATCTCTTTCCACCGATCCATTTCTTTAGGTTTTGAAATAGGAAGTAGTCACTAGGGGCTAAATCCAGAGAATATGGCGGGTGAGGTACCAATTCGTAGCCCAATTCAGAGAGTTTTGTCATTGAGACTGCACATGTGTGCACCCGTGCATTATCTTGATGAAAAATAATTTTTTTCTTGGCCATATGGAGTCGTTTTCATTTTAAATCCTCATTAAATCGGTCTAATAAGTTGGCATAATATTCGCCGTTTATTGTTTTTCCCTTTTGAAGGTAATCGATGTGGATTATACCGCGTGTATCCCAAAAAACTGTTGCCATCACCTTATTGGCCGACAAACTTACCTTGGCTTTTTCGGAGCAGGTTCACCCGGAGAAACCCATTTTTCAGACTGCTGCTTGGTCTCCGGAGTACAGTAATGGATCCAAGTTTCTTCCACAGCTAAAAAACGCACCAAAAAAAACTCACTCAAACAATCCTTTGAATTTGTCACACGTTTACGTTTATGGTCAATTGAGAGCAAACGCGGCGCCCATCTTGCAGACAACTTTCTTAAACCCAGCTGATCATTTAAAATCGAAACGACATTGCCATATGTAATGCCTATGGCATCAACAATCTCAAGCACTTTTACACTTCGGTCGGCCAACACCATATCGTGAGTTTTTTCGACATTTTCCGGTGTACTGGGCTCAATTGGCCGTCCAAAACGTTCAGCGTCATTTGTACTTGTGCGACCACAATGAAAGTCAGTAAACCATTTTTTTACCATTGAAATCGATGGTGCAGAGTCCCCATAGTATTTATCGGGCTTATCCTTGGTTTGATTGACGGTTTTTTTACGCAAAAAATAATGCTTAATGAGCACTTGAAATTCACTTTTTTCCATTTTTAGAAAAATACACTAGGTTGTATGTTTTGAACAGCTGTTAAACGCAAAGTGACGACACTTGCTCAAAATGTGGCAGTAGTCTATTAACAGGTGGCACTTGATGGGAATAGTGTTTCATTTCATATAACTATGAGAGAAGTTCGTAAAGTCACGGAAATATTGATCCGCTCTCGTGTAATAAAAATAGATTATAATATAAATTCATAAACACTTAAACTTGCGGCAATATAAATTCTGAAAACATAAGCAGTTTTGAGTTATAGTATATTCAGACTGAGCATTTTAAAAAGTTTTTGAAAAAGCAAACTCATATGAAAACATGACTGTTCACTCTTTTCACTAGATGTTTTTAATGTTTTCGAAATTACACGTAAAGAAAATAATAATAATCTTATAATTTGCAATAAACACTATTAAAATATGTATTAAAACTATAAAATTTATTGCGTAATTCCTTTCTTATAATAAATATTTGTTTTTTTTATTATTTTTTTATTTTTTTTTTTTACTTTTTCTTTATTTCTTTTTGGTAATGGTTGTAAATGGTTTTCAATATGTTTTCAATAATGTTTTGGGACGAAAGCTCATTAAACAAGTTTTCATACTCAGTCTGAATGTACTATTAAGTAAATTTAAAGTTTTAATTTCTATTAAAATTTTCATTTCTATCAACAAAAAATGTACTTAAAAATACTAATATTAGTTTTGATCTTTATGAAAAAAAAATTATTCTCAAACAGAAAATAAAGAGAGTTGCATTAAAAATAATGATTTTTAAATAAAATTGAGAAAATATTTTGTAGTATTAAGTCAAAAAAAATTAATTTTTTCATACAAATGGGCTAAAGAACTGATATGAAAAAAATTGTGTTACATTATGTCTCTAAATAACTATTACAATAGATTAAATACTATAATTATTTATATTATTATTTATTATTATTATTATTATTTATATGTTTTTACATGTATTACTATGACTATACGGTTAATCGATTTATTTGCCATTAATCGGTTATTAACCGATCAACTTTTAACCTCGAATAATTATTTGTCGAATTAACCGATTAATATGAAAATTTGAATAATTGTATACCCTACTAGGGTATGTATGAGTGATATTTGTTTTTGTTTTTGTCTACTTTATATATTCAATTAACTAAAACAACTTAATTTACATACAATATCCCTCCCAGCATTTGAAAGAGAGGCTTTTCATCCATCCAATAAAAAGTCTCCTTTTTGACACTCTTGGATGTTCAAAAGTAGAAAATACACAAATTTGCAATAACAAAACACATTAGTATCGAATTTCGATCTAATAAACTTTACTTGGGCGATTGTTTACATTCCAGAGCAAAGAAAAATAATTGTCGTGCTAATTTCGCTCAGTAAATAGTTTACATTTTTAAGTCTTAAATGTTATTGTTTAAGTGTTGAATAAAAAATGTATTAATAAAAAAAAATTGTTAATTTCTTACTAGTGACTTGCCTTTAAATATTTCATCTTTAATTTAAAGTTATTGCGCTTGAATATAAGATAAGCATTTAGCTCAATTATAATTAAAAATATTTACTAGAAATATTCCAATTGCATTAAAAATATGCGATTATATTTCGATACTTACTTGTTGTACTTTTTTACACTTCTAATTGATAATATTTTGACACCCAAAGAATGCACTACAGAGTTTGGTGTCTGTGAATCGTTGTTTGTTGAGGTTATGGAAGCGGTTGGTTTTCCGTTATTGGTTGGAGTTGTGTATTTGCCTGGTGGTTGCATTGATGCATTTAAACATTTACATAGTGATTTATTCGATAAATACACTAAAGCCTTGTTCAGACCGGCGCGAAATTACGAAATTTCATGCCGAAAATACGAATGAAATCTAGAGTGTTCGTACTGGCTAGATGAGATTTGATGTAATTTCGTAGCAGCTGATACTTATTGTTTACATTTTAAATTGTTATAGGGGTAAATAAAGTATTTTGAAATGGAAACAATTACTTACTAAATTGGAAATTATTAATTTGCAACAATTAAAAATGTAAAAAGGATAGGTTTCATTTTGCAAAATCCCTTTAATAATTAATTTTAAGATTTGTGTTTAAATTTAAGATCAGCTGTCAATTCTTTTTTTCTTCTCACGATTGAAACATACAGTACATAGTTGAAAAAAAAGTAGTTTTTCCTAGCATTTACAGAGTTGCACGGAAATGGGCATTGTAATTTCAATATAATTTCGCCGAAATTACATAAAATTATGTAATTCCGCATGTGTCGAAATGTATGGGAAATTACGTAATTTCAACTTGATTTCGGCCGAAATCATGCAAGTACGTAATTTCGCGTTGGTCTGAATGCCCCATAATATAATTATTATGGGAGATTTCAACTGCAATCTCTTTAATGAATCTTTAGGTATTTTCATCTCATGTGTCTTAGAGTTGTTTTGAGTTCAGTTCTTAACTCAGCCTCCATTAATTTGGACATAGCACCTAGTAGTACCTCACTTATTGACTATTTTCTTGTAAACAACATATCTTTGGTTACTTATTCTGGTCATTTTATTTGTCCCTTTACTAATTCCTATCACAGTTTTATATATATATTTCTTATAACATGATAGCAGATTGCATTCCTGATATGGTTGAGTTTTAAGACTATAATAAAATTTATTATGACAGATGCTTTTCTTATGTATGCCAGTTTGATATATCTAATATCTATGGTACAAATGATATTGCAAGATACCCTTTCTTTATTGCTGAATAAACTCCATGATATGATTCCAATGTCCAGAATTAATAGAAGACGTGATGCTTTTAACTTTATGAGGTTACACAAGCAAGTTCCTTAAGAGACTTAGCTTTTCAGGGTTAACGGGAAAATCCAAATGACATAAATTGGAAAATATATTGCAAATATAGGAACAGAGCTAAGGCAATCATAAGAAAAGAAAGGATACGTTTTTTTGCTAATGTTGATAGTAAACTTATTTGGAAAAGATTAAGAACACTTGGATGTTCTGGTGGTCATAACTCTTTAGATGAAATGGATGTCGATTCTTTGAATAACAAATTATTAGATAATTTTGGACATAACAGAGTAAATAGTTTTAATTTCTTAGAATTTCGTACAAAATTTAAATTCCTTTTCTTTTCGAAATGTCACTGGAAATTAATTGATTCTTGCTATGCAGCAAATTAAGTCAAATGCTCTTGGTCATGATATGATTCCTATGAAATTTATTAAACTTAATTATACCTTAATATCGTATATATTGTTGTATGTTGTTGATACTATTTTTACTGTTCAATTTTTCCTAAATTGTAGAAATTAGCAAGAATTGTGCGTATTCCAATTGTATTGACAGTTTGAGACCAATTTGTCAAAAAGTGTTTAAAATCTAATGAAAACACATCTAGGCTTTTACTTCAGGTTAATTAGGGAGTGGTTTCGGGATAGAACCAATCATGCATGGAATCGTAGAACGGACTGCAGATTATTAAGGGTCCTATGGCCTAAACTTGATACAGCAGATACAAACCTACTATTGGTCATTGAAAGGGGAAACCTGAAGACTATGATAGGTATTCTGACAGGTCATTGTCCCATAGGGGGAATGACAGGGTATTGGGATATAGATTCATCCGGTCTTTGCAGGATGTGCGAAGATAATGAGTAGCTAGAGTCGGTAGAGCATATTATATGCCACTGTCCATGTCTACAACTAAGTAGGAAGAAATGGTTAGGCAGTCGATTTGTGAACGAATTGGACAGTATATCGAGGATCGATCTCGATAGATTGATAGGATTCGTCATGGGAATAGGCTGACTAAGAGGGGGTCGTTGGCTTAGAGCGAACGATATAGGGCGGTAGCACTTTTCCTTTCCAGGTCTCTTCTATTATTTTCTATACTTTTCTTGGTCTCAACTTTTTCTATTATTTTCCTTTCCTGGTCTTTTCTATAAATTTCTCTATAAATTCTCTCCATATATTCTACGAAGGGACTCACAATCTACCTCTAGGTCTCCCAGTGGATGCACAGGTACTCTTCTGTGCAACCCTTCTTTACCTACATACTTACCTAATGAAAATACAGATTTTATTACTTTTGGATCAGACATCTTTACTACATCAAAATCATTTTGCGTTTCGTAAGAACCATAATACTACCACACTATTGATCTCTATGACTCTATAAGACAAAATTTAAATGAACATAAGCAATGCGTAATGGTTTCTCTGGACTTAAGTAAAGCGTTTGATTGTATTGATCACTATCTTTTATTATGTAAGTTCCGTATTTGTTCCTAAATTTCTGATCGATTTCAATATACTACACTTAATAAGGTTAATTCTAATATTGGGTCTGTTACTTTAGGTGTGCCCTAAGGCTCAGTCCTGGGTCCCTTGCTTTTTATAATTTTTTTCAATGATTGTCTCGAATTAATGTGTAATCAATACTGCAAGTCATTTGTATTTGCAGATGATGTACATTTATTGTTTTCTGGTGGAAATCTTTTTAGCTCATTTGAGACTTCTATTAATGATCATTTATGTAAAATAGCAGATTGGATGTTAGCTATTAATCTTTCCATTAATCTTACTTAGACTAAGGCTATACAATTTTTCTTGGGTAACCATATGGTATCACACCCTAATATTTATATTTCTGGTGTATCTATTCAATATGTTGATCATTTGAAGTGCCTTAGATTATATTTAGATGATAAACTGAATTTTAATCGCCATGTCAGATATATTTATAGTAAACTTTTCATCATATTGAGAAGGTTATATTCAATTAGTTCTTATATACCTCGAATATCGAATATCAATTATTGTATTGAAATTATTGCGGGTTCTAACAATAATAACCTGACTAGACTTGAGAGAATATTTAATAGAATCTTGAGATTTGTGTTTAATTTGAAAATTCGTGATCATGTTACTAATTCTGCTATTGATTTGCTAGGATGTACCTACGATAAATACTTTGTGTTACGAACTTTGTGGTGTTTTTTTTTAAGATCTTTTTGTTGGTGTCCCCATTTAGAGAATTTAGTTTTCTTCGTTCATGACGGAGTCTACAAATTGACATTCGTTATAAAATTTTTTCGTTTTCATTTTTAGTCAGAGTTGTTAGGATATGGAATAATCTGTCTTTAGAGCTTAAATATTCTTCCTGTTCTATTGCTAATTATGAGAAAAAACTTCTACTTTTTCTACTTTTCGGGACTACATTTTTTGGTCATTAGTCACACATATTATATTTTTTCTGTTAAAGAGATATTGCTTGTTTGTGGAGAACTTTGTATTTGTACGTTTGTTTAACATAGTGTCTACATTAGACAATTTTTTTTTATCAAAACAAGCGTCAAACTTAACGCGAATTTGTGGAAGGTGACAACAGTTGCACAAAAACAACAATTTTTTATATATGCAGTTTGGCAACTGTAACAGCCAAAATAATAATCAGCTGTTTAACTAAGGTTACCTTGTACATATTCGCACTGATTTTGACGTTTGTTTTAATAAAAATTTGTCTAATATAGACACTAGGTAATAAATTGAATATGTAAAAATATGTCATAGTTATTTGATAAAATGTATATTTCTTTTTAATACATTCAATTGGCCAAAAGTGGCTTTTTGTATTAACCATTGAATTAAAAATAAAAAAAATAAAATAAGTAGTGTCATTTAAAAAGTATTAGAACTGTGTCACATTTCTTCCCGAACAGTGACTCTTTTTCGGTAAGAAAATGATATCCTATTCTACTGTTATTAACTACGTGAGAAGTCGCTTTAGTTTAGATTTCGATAGAAAATGTTGGCAGGGATTTCACATTAAACTTAATGTCTGAAAAACATATTTGTAACAATTTAATTTAATCTAC
Source organism: Protocalliphora azurea (assembly GCA_932274085.1). Taxonomy (NCBI): domain Eukaryota; kingdom Metazoa; phylum Arthropoda; class Insecta; order Diptera; family Calliphoridae; genus Protocalliphora; species Protocalliphora azurea. Next base: position 10,171,477 of record OW026521.1, on the reverse strand, counting down.
TTAATTTTTGGTCATGCAATATAAGAGTGTAGGTATATATGTATGAGAGAAAGAGACAGTAAGAGCTTAATTGTTTGCATGTGTATGTAAAGAAATGTTTAGTTGTGTATGAGGTAAATTACCTTAAAGCAATTAGGTATCAGGAAATTATTTCATTATTCTTATATGTTGTCCATAAACTAACATTAAAAATCATTTTCTTAATTTGAAGGTGTGGGAGGGTTGGGGGTGGGTTCAGCATTCCTCTAAAGTAGTAAGAGGAGGAATGAGTATTATTAAAGAGAGGTAATTAGGATACATGAGATTATTAATAAGAATAAAATTTAATTGTTTGTTTTACAAATGAAATATTTTTTTTAAACAAATTGCAATTAATTATAAATACCTAATTAATAAAATTAGTGAAAAAACCTTATTTAAAATATTTCTCTCTCATTTAAATGGTTTATGTCATTAAGTATTTTCTTTTTATTTATCATTTTGAAGGATGGTGATTTTATCATTATGTATTTTTGGCTGTAAACTTCATTGTGTATTATTTAACTTAAATTATTTTCTTCATTATTATTTTGTAAATTTTTGATCTTATGTAAGAATCAACTTTGCAGCAACAATATTTATTTGTTACAAAAAAAAATGCACATTTATTTACTTATTCCCTTGAATGAATGGAATGCATTTTGTTTTATTTTTCAGCCATTTATATAAAATAATCTTTATTTTTTTTACCATATTTTTGCATTTTATTAATGCCAGGATATATGTAAAGTCCGCTGCGAATGTAGGAAAGATTTTGTACATATACATACATGTGTATAAATAAATTTATAGAAAATGTGCATTTAGTGCTTGCTGTCTACGAGTAAACATGTTTAATAGGTTAGTCTCTAAAAAAAAGAAAAAAGCGGTGAAAAGGACCTTCTTATTTCTTGATCTGACTCACTAGACGATAAAGTGATGGCAAATATTTTTTGAAATGTTTTTTAAAATGAAGTAAGAATTATTTTTGCCAGAAATATATGCTCCTCTTGAATTTCTGGTCCGATCAAAAAGTAATGCATAGGAGAGAAGAAGAGAATTTAGAAGCTAGTAACTTTTACAAAAATTCCACGCTTAAAATATTGAAATAAATTTTAGAACATAGAAACGCTTTCATCTTGTTAATATATTGCATAAAAAATAAATTACTAGAAAAAATTGTAAATATAAAGCTCTTTTCAAAAAAATGCACTTTTTCATATTTATTTAAAGTGTTGGTTTTGACTTTATCATTACTAAATTAAATCAGATAATAAAAGCTTTATCCATTTCAGCAAAATAAAGTCAATACAAAATAAACAAATAAATAAATAAAAATAAATCTGACTTTGTGTTATTAACGAACTTTACAAAATTTTTCATTGTTTAGATTAAAGAATACAAAGAATAAAAGGTTTGTCAAAAAACTTAATTCTGTTGCCAAAAAAAAACCTGAATAAAGCCTTGTTCAGACCGGCGCGAAATTACGAAATTTCATGCCGAAATTACGAATGAAATCTAGAGTGTTCATACTGGCTAGATGACATTTGATGTAATTTCGTGAGCTGATACTTATTGTTTACATTTTAAATTGTTATAGATGTAAATAAAGTGTTTTGAAATAGAAACAAATAAAAAACAATTACTTACTAAATTGAAAATTATTTATTTGTAACAATTAAAAATGTAAAAAGCATAGGGTTTTTTTATTTTGCAAAATCACTACTAATTAATTTTAAGATTTGTGTTTAAATTTAAGATCAGCTGTCAATTCTTTTTTTTCTTCTCACGATTGAAACATACAGTACATAGTTGAAAAAAAGTATCTTTTCCAACCATGTACAGATTTCCACGGAAATTGACATCGTAATTTCAATGTAATTTCGCCGAAATTACACAAAATTCTGTAATTTCGCAGGTGTCAAAATGTATGGGAAATTACGTAATTTCAACTTAATTTCGGCCGAAATCCCGAAAGTATATAATTTCGCGTCGGTCTGAATGCCCTATAAGAATGTGTTAGTCAACCACTTTCTCCATATATCATAAGCATACATAGCTGCTCAAAATATTATTAAAAAATTATTAAATATAATTCATCACAATTATATTCGCAGATTTTCATAAATTTTCAGCTTTTGATGGGGATTACATCCACAAATATAAATATAAAATTACATTTTTTGGCTTCTTCTTGATGAATATGAAAATAATTATTTTAAATTATTTTAAATTATGTGTTCTTTTTAATACCAAAAACTGCAACTTTGTTCATTCAATTTAAATTTCAACTTAGAAAAAAAAGAATATCGGTTTGTGGACAGGGCTGCCAGATCAGCCTATTTTTCGCCAAACAAGGCGATTTTTAATTACTTTTTGCTACAGAATTTTGCCTTTGGCGACATGGCGAATTTTTTGGCGATTATAAAAAAGTTGGCAATTTTTTTTTGCTAATTTTAAAAGTTTATTAAAATATATAAAAATAACTACTAAAATAAAATAACTACTATGTATATAATCGATATCTAACAAAATTTTTACAAAATGATCTAAGCGGCGTATAAGTAATCATATGACGATTTGTTGAGGAAATTCATTACGTTTCCTTACCAGCAATAGATTTTTTTGTTTTTTTTTTATTATTTGCCTAGCTAACAAAATTAACTTTTAACTTAGCTTTAACTTCCCAGCAAAAACTTTTTGCTTCTCGGTAATGGCAACTACTTATTAAAGTATTTTCTTGGTAATGAGATGTGATTATTATTTGCCTTCTCTATATTATATAAATAAGTACTCAATAGTAAAATAGCATAGTAATATTGCAATCACGTTTATCAGTTGGCTAGAACGCTGGATTCACAACCAGAAAGTTGTTTGTTCAACCTCATTCTGACGCTGTTAGTTATTTTTTATGAAAAGTTAGGTATTTTATATGAAAAAAGTTTTTGTCACTTAGAAAATTAAGTGTGGGCTGGTGTACTGAGTAAGACATTAGTCATTAAAAATGAATGGCAAAATGTTTTTGTTTTTTCCTTTTATTTTCGTTTAGAATCTAAAAATATCTACGTGAATTTGTGGACAACTCGCACAAAAATAACTAGTTATTCAGGCAAGAAATAAGTAGTTTATTATTGTTTCCAATTACACCTGCTAGCTTACCAGAAAAGCAAAGCTTTTGCTGGGTTAGTTTCAGAAATTTTACCCACAAAAAAATATCTAATAAATTTAAATACATTTTTTTAAATTGTTGATTCAAAATGAAGCTAATGTCAAAAAGCCGTATTGGATGATTCCATATCAAAACAGGCAGAAACCGCCTTTCTCGGATATGTTGCCATTTTCTTCCTCTCTTTCATGTTTTTTCCATATCTTTCCACGTTATTTAAATAATTGTAATTGTAATAATTGTCTTTCCTCTATTAATGTTTTTGGCTATTTGGACCGGATTCTAACCCTGAGATTTCAAAATCAGAATTTTTTCTTTTTCAGAGTTATTAAGAGCCTTACCACGTCCCATCTATATATATAAAAGAAAGTGATGTTAGTTACTATTGTTATAACTCAAGAACGACTAGACCGATTTTGATGATTCTCACCAATTCGGACCGGTCACCGGCCAGAAAAGGATAATACGAAAAAAAATTCGCGAAAAATCCGCGATAAAAAAAAAACTCTTTTTTGTCATAATTTCTTTGCCTTAATAATCATTAAAAATATTTTTTTTAATACAAATTATAACAATTACTGTTTCTGTTTCTATCGAAACGCTTACTTTTTTGTGCAATTTGTTTTCTGGTGGTGGTGTAGAATTCTATTTCCAAACGGTAAGTTCCAAGTAAAGCTCATCATTTAGTGAGGTTGTGATATTTAAAACCATTTGTTGTATTTTTGGCATTCGTTATTAAGTGTTATTCACAATGCCGCGACCCCGGAGATCTAATATTTCGCGTCGAACACGTAATGCAAGTACTTATCGTAATATCGTCAATCAATTGAATATATATGAACGAGAAATCGCAAGAGAACAACCCCGTATTAGTTTGGCCCGACTTCGTACATCACAAACGCAGGAAGAAAGGCAGGCGAGAAATGAAACGGCTCGGTTAGCAATGAGAAATCGTCGAGCAAATGTAGCAATTCAACAACTTTAAAATTTTTAATCAACGCATAAGAAGAATTGCTTCAAGTTCTGATTTGAATCAAGCAGCGTTCCATTACAACTGCAATTTCGACTACAGCTCTCATCATTCCGTTCAAAAAAAAGACTGTGTCTATCCGCTAACCTTAAGATGAAGTAATAAATAAATATAAATTCAAATTTGCCTTAAATACATGCGTATATTTTTTGATTGAGCCCACATCTACATCATATTTAAATTCTTCTGTAAAAAACACTTTATAATAGGTATTCCTTAGATTTTTATTTAAAGGTCGTAAATTTCGTTAAAATATCAATTTAAATCGTTCAGTAATACAACACTAATGTTTGCTTAGGGCCAGCAACGCGGCTCGGGTCAGCTAGTTTTGAATAAAAACTATTTAAAAACTAACAAATTAAAAATTCTCTAGCTGTTTATATTGAAAGAAATTCAAATCATAGCCTTTAAAGAACCAAATAAATTTGAAATTTGTCGATTTTTGGCGATTTCTGTTTAACGATTTTGTGACAGAGGCTTAAAAAAAATCTGACAACCCTGCTTGTGGAAAATATTCGTGTTACGGGAGTTAAAATGCAATAAATGTGCGTGAAAAAACAATAAATGAAAAAGTGTTTCGTGACTGTAATTTCCCTTAAATTTTAAAGGAGAGGTTTGTTTATTTTGTGTTGTTTTTCTCTCTCACAACCCAGCTAGCATTTTGTGAAGACTTTTTCGAAATAGCTCACTTCTTCGCCACTCTTAGAAGTTTAATAGAAGATTTCTCTCAATTTTCCAACAACAAAATATATTAGTATACGAATTGAATCTTCTAAACGTAACTTCTTTAATCACTATTAGAAGTTGTTTGGATAACAGTTACAGTTATCCAAAAACGAAAACACTATTTTTCAACACCTTTGTTAGCATTTGGAAGATAGTTTTTTTTTATCAATCCACATAATTTAAGATGAAATTTTATTATAAAATCATGATTGTTTCATAATGGGGAAAGGAACAAGTAGAAACAATACAATTTTGCTTAGTAAAAATATAAATTTTGAAGTGATTAGAATGAACAAATATTGATATTAACTAAAATTATTTATGTTAACTGATAGTGAAATAAAAAATTCATAAGTTTTACTTATGAAAAGAAAATTAAGAAAATAAGGTAAACGTTTATCATAATTTAAAAGAAATTATTAATACTTCAACCAGTGGGCTTTATATATGGGTTTATATATGACACGCTCGCAGCCAAAGTCGCTAATTTTCAAAATAATTTTCTATAGAACAAAAAATTTAAGAATATATTAAAAATTCGATTTTACAAGTCTATACTGTGAAAGATTAAAATTTGTATATACAGCAATCAAAATTTTGGGAATGCATCGCATTAGAGTATCCAAAAATATTTTACCAGAGCTGAATTTTTGTATTTTAAATTTAAAAAGGAATTTCTAATTTTAAAAATTTTATTTATATTTTTAAAAATTTTAAATTAAATTTTCTTTTAAAAGTTTGAAAAGAATTCGAATATTGTTATTGTTATTAAATATTTTGAAGAAATTGTTTTGTCTTAAATATTGGCAAAAATGACTGAAAAAACTTTCAGGGCCAAGATGAGATTTAAATAATGATTTAAAAAGGTACATCATCATAAAATTTGTAATAGAGTATGGAAATGGTTAAATGACCATGTAATCTTTAATAAAGGGAATTCCCTTTATAAAACTAGAAACATTTGAAAGAGAAATTATATAAAATTTGTTATAAATATTGTTTCAAATATCCCCAAAATTCTTAATAGTCAGCTATTTGTTCAGCGAGAAAGTATGATTTTAAGGAAGTATAATTACACTTTTTATAATGTGAACTTCATAACCTTTCTAAAAATCATACATTGTCGCCGAACATGGTAATAATTGCAAACATTTTGCAAATATTCTAATAGTTCATTCAGACCGACGCGAAATTACGTACTTTTTTGATTTCGGCCGAAATCAAATTGAAATTACGTAATTTCCCATACATTTTGACACTTGCGAAATTACATAATTTTGTGTAATTTCGGCGAAATTACATTGAGAATAAGATGCCCATTTCCGTGCAACTCTGTACATGGTTGGAAAAAATACTTTTTTTCAACTATGTACTGCATGTTTCAATCGTGAGAAGAGAAAAAAAAAAAAAAAACAATTGACAGCTGATCTTAAATTTAAACACAAATCTTAGAATTAATTATTAAAGTTTATCTATAATAAGTTTAATAAAAATGGCAAAGTAAGTAAAAAGTTACTCAAATATATTTCCCATCTATGTTTTTACATTGTTTTCTTAAAACGCCTTCATACAATTTTCGATTTAAACCTGATTTCTGGAAAATTGACGTGTCATTGCAGCGGCCCGGACTTTCAACATTGATATACAAAAATTTATATGTATCTAAAAAAAAAAACTAAAAACAAAACGAAAACAAAAGTTTATTTGTTTATGTAATTTACTTTAAATTAAGATTGTACCTGTAATCAACCACGGCGAGAAGAACTATTGAATGCCACCCTTTATAATTATAGTAATCACAAGCTTCCTCTACGGGTGGATATATTTTTATATGACATCCATCTAAAATGCATGAATTACATTTTCATGTTTTATTTTTGAATAATGCATTCGGCAATGTTTTCATCTGATAAAAAGTTAAGTGACAAATACTTGGACCGCATTTCATCTCAAACAGTATTACAAAACTCACTTAAAATAACACATACCGTTGATTTTCCAACACCAAAAAGTTGACTAATTATTAAATATTCAGGTGATGACTTTAGTGCAACTAACGTTATTGCCACACGTTTTGGTAGAGGTATACTTTTCCGAAAATTGTTATTCATTTTTGCCATGGAAGTCAACATTTCATATAGAGAGCCGAATGACTACCGGGTCATCCTAAATGTGTCCTTAAAGGCTTCTTCACTTAATTTGGGAACATCTTGTTCCTAAAACAACTCTTCCAAGGCCGTCAAAGAAAATATTAATATAAAATATTAATATAAATATTTGTAGTCTAGTATTGTGGTATTCTGGACAGTAGGATAAAAGGTGGGCTGGAGAAGCTGGTTGGGAAATATTACACCTGCAAGTAGGAATACTTGGTAAATTTAGTAAAGAGCCATGAGTCAATCTGGTGTGTCCGAGCCTAAGTCTTACAAATTTTACTATTTCGGTTCGGTTTAATTTGCTTCCCTTTTTTATTAATATATATAGATAAATTTGTTTTTTTCTCGTTAATAGTCTTGTACCAGTTTGATGTCTTTAAGTATGTGTCGTCTTGTTCAATGAAATACTTTTGTATATATTGTTACGTTTTTACCTTTTAAAAACGGTTGTTTATTTCCTTTAAATAAACCTGTACTTTGATTGCAAATAACAGCAGTTTAGTAGTTTAAAAGTTGTAACGACTCTTTATTTTATTTAAAAATGTACAACAATAACAGTTTAAATAGTCACTTTCGTAATATAAACACACACTTAAATTACACACTTTGTACAACACACTTTAATAATGTACAAGATTATACAGCCAAGGCAGTTAATTTGTCTTTACTTAACGACGCTTCCAATTAGACTCACTCAATGGTGTTCTCACGGACAATTTATATACACTGTATTACCTACTAGATGTTTCTTGAAAGCTCTATTTCTTTCTACAATCTTCTTAACGGACAAACTAGAGCTTTCGATGTTAATGTTAGCAGCTTAAACATTTAGTGTTGCCATACTTAAAAATAATGGTGAAAGCTTTTTATTCAATGTTGTATGTTTAGAACTATGTTAATAATTTTTACAGATATGTTAACTGCTGTTAACATAAACGGAAATGCCTAGAAGCATTGAGAAATCTTTAAACCAGCCGTTAAAACCGTTATATTTGAGTTCAAGTACAATTTCGTAAGAATATGTTGAAATGTCTTGCTGATTGTAGTTTTCTGTTGTTATAAGGGGTGCCATGAGCGCATCTTTGGCAATATTACAATGTCCAAGAGACCTTATTAGTACTATACGATCACATTATCGAATTAGGATATTTCTTATGTGTGATACATATTGGTTAGAGTTACTTATGTTCTTAATCATTTTTAGCGCCGACAAAGATTCCGAACATATAGCATATTTCTCTCGTTTGTAGCTAACGTATTTAATTGCCTCATAGATACCAATTAATTTCGCCGAAAGTATAGAGCTGTATGGGGCTAAGATTGTAGATTTTATTACTTCCCGTTCAGTTGTTATACCGAAGCTTACTAAATTGTCTTACTTTGATCCGTCCGTAAATATAAATCGGTGTTGGGCCATATTTTGTTGAAGGTTTTGGAACAAGGATCGAAACTGTACAGGGTTGTGTTGATTCTTATTGAATTTATAAAGACCGATATTAATGTTATTAGCACTTAGTAACCAAGGTGGGTAATCTTTACATTTAAATTTGAAAGGCTTTAAATCAAGTTGTAAACTGTCACATTTTCCTTTTATTCTACCAATAACTGAAAGCATTCTAGGAGTCGTCCTTGATTTTTTTATTTTCGACATGATAGAGTGTAGTAACATGTTGGGGTTAACCCGGAAGATACTTATCATATTAGTAAGAGCGATATTAAGTTGAGTTTCGAGAGATGGTATGTTTGCCTCACTCATCATCATGTTCCAAGCGCACTTCTAACTGCCGAATTTAATATTGAGGTAATTTTTCTAACTTTTGATTTAGGAGAGAATCCGTAAAAGGACAAAGAATGTCTTTTGTTTATATACAGACTATCGCTTAGTGGCACAGTTCTTCCCGAACGGTGTTACTAAGTAGATCAGAATTCGATAGTAAAAGCGACGCATATCAACTTCCCGGTGTATCGATATAGTTACGCTTTCGATAGAAAATGCTTGCAGGGAATTGTGTTGAATTCATATAGAACTTGTATGTGAGGAAAGAGAAATGTTGTTGTAGGAAATTGAGCCAGTTTCTTTTCTTTGTATTCTTTGGTTTAGATGATCAACTTTGTTATACCAAAGCTTATTCCATATTATAAGAGGGTGATTATAAAGTAATTTTTCGGAAAGTTTAGAACCTCCTCTACAACTTTCCTATACATTTAAATTCGATCTGACTTATAGTTTAAAATATGAAGATTTATTGCCAATTTTTTGTCATTTTTTTTTAAGAGAACTATGGAATAAAATGTATTTGTTTTTTTAATTTGAGAAATGCGTTTTTAAAATGCTTTCTTTTTGGTCCACCCTAATGTATATGCATTTTGTTTCTTTGAAAATGTTGCTAGTATCCTGCGGGTGAATATGAGTAAAATTCTTGTATTTGTATTCATTCTCTTATGGGAACAAAATTGAATTAAAATTAAATTGAATTTTTTGGAAAAAATTTATACTTATGTTTAATATACAAAAAGGATAATGATTCCCATAATATACATTTTTTATTATATAGTTTTTTTATATTTATTTATGTAGTATATTTAAAATTTTTTTAATTAATACTTTAAATTTTTAATTCCAAAAATATTAATAAACAAGTGTTATACTCGTCTCGTTCGAATCTTTTATACTCTTCATAAAATCTATATTTCTTAAATATATAAACATATCGGAATTATCTCTTATCATAATTTTTGCTTTAATCTGGAAATATACTTAATATTTTTAAACTGGTGTTAACCATGACATTGGAAATTTGTAACATAAAAATTTTGTTAAAGTAGCTGATTTTACTATTCAGCGAGAGTTATACATTGTTGGAAAGAACACTGTAAGAGCTTTCAATCAAGCTATAAACGGTTTTACGGTTTACTTCAGAATTAAAAACCTTTACATAAATTTGAGATAAAATAAAAATAATTAAATTGTAAATATTCATTCAAGAGCATTCAAAAGATATTAATCTTTACAATCAGACAAATAGTATTTTATGTACTATTTGTGATTTTAAATGTGACAGTGAGCTCAATAATTTTAAGTAAAATGTTGGAGAATAAGTTAAAGTAAGTATATACTTTCTTGATTTTTGCATAAAAACAAATCAACTCTAAAATAAATTCGATATAATGATTCGATTAATCGATTTTTAAAATCGAAATAAACCATTTCCTATAAGACACAATTTCACCAAACATGATATGCCACCTTATTATCTACTCTTATCTTATTATCCACATATTTTTTTCACAAAAAATATGCTTATTAGGGTTATAATTTTTTTTGACCTCAAAATACGATAGCGCCATCTCATAGCCAATATTGTTCTGACAAAAAAAAACCGAACTTTTTAGTCGATTTGGGAAAAAAACTTCACGCACCGAACGCGATTTCTAAAATACATATTGTTACGAAATTGAACTTGAATTCGAATATAACGGTTTTAACGGCTGGTCTAAAGTTAAATAATGCTTCTCAACCTTTCTATTTATGTTAACAGCAGTTAACATAGCTGTGGAATATACAACATTGAATAAACAATCTTACACCATTGTTTGTAAGAGTGGAAACACTAAATGTTTAAGCTGCTAATATTAACATCGAAAGCTCTAAAATTCGAATATACTAGTTTGTTCGTTAAGATCATTGTAGAAATAGAGCTTTCAAGAAGCATCTAGATGGTAATGCAGTGTATATAAATGGGCCGTGAGAACACCATTGAGTGAGTCTAATTGGAAGCAAAGACAAATTAACTGCCTTGGCTATATATTCTTGTACCTTATTAAAGTGTGCTGCATAAAGTGTGCAATTTAAGTGTGTGTGTGTGTATGTATTAGAACACATAGTGACTATTTAAACTCTTATTGTTGTACATTTTTAAATAAAATAAAGAGTCGTTACAACTTTTAAACTACTAAACTGCTTTTATTTGCAATCAAAGTATCCAGTTTATTTAAAAGAAAATAAACCAAGTGTTTAAAACGTAAAAACGTAACAATATATTATTCGAATAATTTATTGCAATTTTAAGAAATGCCAAAACTATTATTTCTTAAATCAACTTTTAGTTTTATTATCATAAAACTAATCTAATCATAGAACAAAAACAATATACAAAAATTGAGGCCATATTCAAATTACAGACAAATTATATAATGAAATTAAATTTCTTTTAAAACAATCATTCATATTTTTCTTCTATATAAATAAAAATCAAATGTCGTTCGTTGGTAATTGAATCAGTTGAGAACGGCTGGACCGATTTGTACTATTTTTTTAAATGTCCGTCATAGTCTATAGTTAGGTTTTTACAGAAAGAAAAATTGACCAAGCCCACTTTTATGTCTACTTTTTTCGATTTATCTAGAAAAATTGTTCACGCCCACTAATACACCCACTTTTATTAAATCGTCGGAAAATTTTGTGTACAAGTTTAACTGTATACGGTTACGAATAAGGTTTTTAGGGAAAGAAAAATAGTTATAAATAGTTATATTTTAATTTGAACAGTTTGCAAAAATATTAATTATTATGCGTTTGTGCTGATATTTGTAACGCACAGAAAAAATCATCCAACACACACTTTAAAGTATACCAATCGACTCAGAATCACTTTTTGAGTCGATCTAACGATGTCCGCCCGTCCGTCCGTCGTTTGGCTAGCTGAACGGCTGGCTGTCCATGTAAACCTTGTGCACAAAGTACAGGTTTCAATTTTGAAGATAATTCAAAAAAATTTTGCACGTAGGACTTTCATGACACAAGGGCGAAGCCTATTGAAATTGGTTATGATCGGACTATTATTTTACCTAGCCCACATACAAATGTCCTACTGGAATAAGGATGTAACGATCATAAATGCTTTAAATATAGCAATATTTTAATGAAATTCGGTGTAGAAAGTTCTGTATAATTGTCAATCTTTGTGCCAAATTTCATGAATATTGGTCCATAATTTACCATAGCTCCCATATAAGCCCACTTTCGGGAATCACCCTAAAGTACATAAATTCATAAAAATGTTAGTATTAACGTAATATTCTGTATTAAATGTATCGATCCACAATTGTCCACATGTCTAATATAAGACCCATCTACGAATTTTGACGGACATGCACAGTGGTTTGGGGTATCATATGCTCGGGCTTGACGATATGTTTCTTACCTGTTTTTGTATGCACTTTTGATTCTTGATTCTATTTTGTTCCGTTCAATATACTCTCTGGTTGTAAACAACTCATTACAACCCACACCACCATAGGTGGTTGGGATATTATGCGTTTGTGCTGATGTTTGTAACGCACAGAAAAAATCATCCAACTCCCACCTTAAAGTATACCAATCGACTCAGAATCACTTATTGAGTCGATCAAACGATGTCCGTCCGTCCGTCTGGCTGTCCATGTAAACCTTGTGCACTTAGTAAAAGTATCAGTCCACAAAAGTCCACATGTCGAATATAAGACCTATCCACGTATTTTAATGGGCACGCACAATGGTGTGGGGTATCATATGGTCAGGCTTGACTGACTATAACTTTCTTACTTGTTTGTTATTACTTTTGTATTGTTGAGGAAAAATAAAATAAGTGTAATTGTTAATTGTGAAATAAATAAAAAAGTTAACTAACAGTGATAAGTTTTTTTTTATACAAGATTCCATTGCAAGTACATTGCAATCGATTCACGAATTGAAATAAGTTTAATCGTTTTATCTCAAATAAATTTATGGATTAACCTACAATAGACTGTGGTTTTTAAAGTTATAAACGGTTAAACGATAAGATCAAAGTGAAAAAAATCTCTTGCATTGTAATGCCGCCAACAAGAAAAAGCAATTTAGGTCGAAAAACTCGCAATTCTACAAACCAAGTGAATTTTCGATCAAATCAAACTGCGGAGCAACTCGAAGAGCGAAATGAAATTGAACGGAATCTATTATCACAAACATGTTCAGTACGTTCACAAGAAGGAAGGGAATATGCAGACGAAATAGATATGCATCGAATGAGATACAATCGTTCAGTAAAATCCATCCGAGTGATAATAAATTCATATTTTTGTGCAAGAAGAGAAACAAATGTAGCGTTAAATACAACAGGACAATTGATTACAGAGCAGACTATTCTGTTGATATTGGTTCGTTGAGCGTTGTGTGCCCACATTGTAAGGCATTGAAATATAGAAATGAAACTACTGGCTTCTGTTGCGCAAATGGCAAAGTGAAATTTACTCCGTTGATTCCACCACCAGAGCCATTGCGCGCATTAGTTTCTGGAACAGGAGAAAATATAGTTTTTTGTTCCTTTTAGATTTTTCAAAATAAAACCAATGATCATCAATATTGCTAAAATCTTTTTTAAATTAATAATATTATTTATGGATTTATTGAGTTCAGTTAAAAAGCCATCGTCATATATTTCAGAATCTTCGGTTATTTCCACTTGAATTATTAAAATAGTTTTTGAAATAAATAATAAATGAAAAAATCTCAAAAATAAAGTATTTGCATATACTTTTGTTTCGCTTTTTGCTGAATATTTAAAAAACTTAATATGCACTGGAAAATTTCCAGAATTTAATAGGCTTTAACCCGAAACCTATTAACGCGTGGTTTACAAATTTATATATTCTAATGTTTTCCAACTAAACAAAATTTTTTACACTTATAATTTTAAAAATTCATTTGTGTACAACATAATTTAAAAAAAACTCTTTTTGAAAAATTATTCGATTAATCGTTAAAAATTTATCGAATAATTTTTTATACTAAATTGAAAAATTGTGTTCGTTCGAAAGAATAAAAAAAAATTGTTCCTCGAATAATCGAATAATTTCTAATGTTATAACTCTAATGTCCATATTAAATGAATTCTACGAGAATACGAACCATGGCCTGAAGATTTGTAAACTAGAACACTTCCGCTAGACTACCCATACCCATACAAATTTTGCTGAAAAGCAATTATATAAACTCCTCATATATGTGAACAGTATAAATATCAATTTACAACCACTATTTTTTGAATTTAGTATTTCATAATGCCATGCCGCCTAGGAGGTAAGAATTCAAAGCTAGAAGTTTTAAAGCTATGAAATGGGTTCGAATGTTGATGAAGAGATATGTAATTTTTATTTAATAAATTTGAAAGAAACATTTTTAATTAATTAAGAATATATTTAACAGTTCCCTAATCTAACATTTCAAAATTTAAATTTTTCTTTGAAGTTAAATTATAAAACAATTTTTAGAAGTCTTGGACAAGGATCGAACTCAGGTCCTAAGTCTTTCAGTCACAAATCCACACGAGATATCACATCGATATATTGAAATTCAAATCTAAATAATACTTTTTTATAAAAATCACATCAAACGTGCCTAGGAAATTTTTGTCAAATTATTTTTTTTAATAATGAATTTTTTTTTAATTTTTTTGGAAAAACAGAAATTTACAAGGAGTCTCGGGGATACGAACTCAGACTTAACGGTTTGTAGTCTAGAACACTTTCTCTAGACTATTCAGTCTCACAAATTTCCAATAGAAAAGCATTCATATATTATTGTATGTGAAATAGAAGATATTATTAAATTTGGGCAAAGAAAATTGGAAAAGTTTTTAACGGTGTTTTAGAAAAACCTTTATAACTCCATAATTCCTAAAGGGATTTCACTGAATTTCAATACCAAGATTTTCGAGACTATATTGGACTATGGGCTCAAAAAATCCATTTCAACATACAGAGAGATAGACATCCAGACGAGCATACATACGAGGGCGGATCAATAAGTCCTTGACTTTTCGAACTTCCCTCGTAGTTATATGAAATGCAACAGTATTCCCATCAAGTACCACCTGTTAATACTGTCAACAACCTCGAGTATTTTTCTAAAAATGGAAAAAAGTGAATTTCGAGTGCTCATTAAACCTTATTTTTTGCGAAAAAAAAACCGTCAATCAAACCAAGGAAAAGCTCGATAAATACTATGGGGACTCTGCACCATCGATTTCAATGGCAAAAAAGTGGTTTACTGACTTTCGTTGTGGTCGCACAAGTACAAATGACGGCCAATTGAGTTCAGTACACCCGAAAATGTCGAAAAAATCCACGATATGATGTTGGCCGACCGAATTGTAAAAGTGCGTGAGATTGTTGATTTTAAATGATTAGCTGGGTTTAAGAAAATTGTCTGCAAGATGGGTGCCGCGTTTGCTCTCAATTGACCATAAACGTAAATGTGTGACAACTTCAAAGGATTGTTTGGAGTTGTTTAACCGCAATCCGAATGAGCTTTTGCGGCTGTGGATGAAACATGGATCCATTACTGTACTCCGGAGACCAAGCAGCAGTCTAAACAATGGGTTTCTCTGGGTCAAACTGCTCTGAAGAAGGCCAAGGTAAAATTGTCGGCCAATAAGGTGATGGCAACAGTTTTTTGAGATGATTACCCCCAAAAGGGAAAAACAATAAACGGCGAATATTATGCCAACTTATTAGACCGATTTAATGAGGATTTAAAAAGAAAAAGACCCCATATGGCCAAGAAAAAAGTTATTTTTCATCAAAATAATGCACGGGTGCAAACGTATGCAGTCTCAATGGCAAAACTCTATGAAGTGGGCTACGAATTGGTATCTCATCCGCCATGTTCTCCGGATTTAGCCCCTAGTGACTACTTCCTATTTCCGAACCTAGAGAAATGCCTCGCTGGATAGAGATTCAGCTCCAACGATGAAATTGGAATTGGCCAAACAAATGTCTATTTTAAGGACCTCGAAAAATCCTATTTTTTACGCAAAGTTATTGACGACACTTGCTCAAAATTTGACAGTAGTCTATTAACAGATGGTACTTGATGGGAATAATGTTGCATTTCATATAACTACGAGGGAAGTTCGAAAAGTCACGGACTTATTGATCCGCCCTCGTATATTCTCGAAAGTTATTTTTAATCATAACAATGACGAATATTTTTCAAAAATATATTATATTCGTATGAAATGACAAACTTGTAAACAATTCATTTTATGTGAAGGATATAAAAATCGCAAATTTCTCAAAAAGAAAAAAATGCAAACATTTCAATACAATTAAAAAGCTATTTGTACTTAAACTCTTATAATGTTAAATTCTTAAAATCCTATTAATTTAGCGCACACAATTAAAATTTTGTCCATACCGCCATATAACTCCTAGACCACTTAAACTCTTTAAACATAGAAATGTTTAAAGAGTTTAAGTGGTCTTGCAACCAAAATGATTATTAGACATGTCATTCACCTCTTTCCAAGCATTCAAGCCTAAAATGTGAAGAATAGGGAAACACAGAACAAAAACATTCATTGTTGTAAGAAAAACAAAAATAGAAGATTTACGTAAATAGTGTCTACGCACATGTTGATGACAACACTTTACATTCCTGTAAACAATGCCTCCTGAAAACAACAATAGAGTTACAATATAACCGGAAAGATATAAAACAGAAAAGTTCATACAAAATGAAATGAGAAAAAAAAAAAAAAAAATAAATAAAAACTGCATGCCTAACAGCAGGAGAAAAAAAATGGTCTTGCTTTTATTGTTTTCCAAGATTTCTATGGCCAGAGAAAGACAAAAACTACCACTGAAGAAAAACTGTTGAAAATATTGTTTAGAAACTACTCAGGAAATTGTTAATCTTTTTTAGACAATAAACAAGACAAGAAAGACTTTACATGCAAACAATACAAAAGAGCATATGTAAATTGTTTTAAGGCTTATTGTTTTTAAATAAAAACAGAGGGAAAAATCACAAAGACAAAAAGAGAGATAGTTAAAAAGAAATAACAAGCAACCACCTAACAGTTATAAAAAATAAAGCAAAGAATTAAAAAATTTATAAAAAACTTAAGTTTTATACAAAAATAGTTATTCACTAAATGTTCACTAAAGTTTAAATTTCTAGAAAAATATAAAAAGTAATAAAAAATTAATGATTTTTATGATAATAAACCTTAAAGTTTGTAAAGTTGCTAAAAAGTGATGTTACTTTTACGCCTAGATAATCAGGGCTGCCAGATAATTTTTTTGGCCAACCCAAAATTAAAAAAAATTCCGCCAAAAATTCCCCACAACAAAAAAAGACTTTTTGTTGTTCAAAATAATAATAATGATAATAATAATTATTATTATTATTTTCTTTTCGTTATAGAGGTAGGTTTGGTTCTTAGGGAAGTTGTCTAGTCAATAAGAGACATCTCACTTGCGTCCAATTTGGTCCCGTTGTGATACCCTGGGGGATCATGTGTTGCTAACTCACATGTTCATAACTGCATACGAAACGAACTAACCAGACGCATGCATGAAAGAATTGATCCATCTGATGTCAATATCAGAGAGATGTGATAATACATGCACAAACGGAATTCCAATATTAGCAGTTTTGATCTCGGCAAGAGTGAGACAGTGGCATAAAAGATGCTTCACCGTTTCCTCCTCTTCCTCATCCCGGCAACTTCTACAAAAGTCGTTAAAAGGAAGCCCTAGTCTCCTAGCATGCACACCACCAATCCATTTCCCTGTGATAACGGCTACCAGAATTCTTAGCCGATAACTCGATAGTCCCATGAAAAAGTTAGATCGATATTCATCATAATGGGGCCATATTTGCCTTGAGGTTGAACATGTGTCTGCAACTATCTTGTGCAATTCTCGATAAGTTCCGCAGAATTATTGATCTGCAGGCCGAAAACGGTACTCCAACCAGTTGGTCGGTATCTTCACCTCGAAGAAGGGATTCATCTCTGGCTATTGCGTCCGCAATAAAATTACCCTGGGTGCTTGAATGACCCCTAACCCAGACCAGGTTTGAATGTCTCGCCGTTCTTATTCAGAGATGTCAGGCATTCATGTACCAATCTGGATATCGAAAAGACACCTGAGAGCGATTTGATCGCGGCTTGACTGTCCGTACAGACTTCATGCATATTATCACATATTATCGATATCCGCTCCGAATACCCTATAGTACATTAACCAGTTCACCGCCCTCTTTATGGCCGAGATCTCTGCTCGAAGAAGAATGCTACAGTGATCTGGCAATTTAAAGGAAATGTTTTTCTTATAAACGGGAATATAGTCACCCCTCCCCAACCCCTTCAGCAGGTTTGGACCCATCAGTATAAAACTCAACTTAACCAGCTCTTAATTCTGGATTAGTTGAGATTGAAACTGAGAAGTCTCTGTCAAGAAAGGGTATGGGAATGCAATAATCGATATTGCTAGGAATGCTATTAAGGAATCCCAGAATGGTCGCATGTCCGAATCCACTATCATTCCAAGCACCTATAGTCCTGAGCCTTGTCGCCGTCATAATGGCCATAAGACCCATCTGTAACCAGTTCATTGGAACAAATAAGGCTTTCGATGGAGTTGTACAAAGCGCTCCTGTTATGAGTAGCGCTGAACTACGCAGATTCCATCAAAGATTCAGATATAGGTGGATTTCTCCATAGCCTTCCACCATATTATCGCTCCGTACATAAGTGTGGGCTTAATCACAGTGTCGGAGAGCCATTTTGTATTCCTGCGATTTATTACCCAGGATTTACCTTGGCCTTCCTACACATATATAGGGCTATGGCCTGTGTATTCTGGAGCCAAGATAGTTTGAACTCCAGTATAATCCCAAGGTACTTCACACTATCTGACACTTTTAATTCAACACCATTTAGGCTGGGAAGTGGGAAAGATGGAATCTTATATCTTCTAGAAAAGAGGACAAGTTCCGTTTTTCCTGGATTTACGCTAAGGCCACTATTTGTACTCCATGTACTAATTAGACCCATAGTTAATATAGAAAAGGCATATCTCAAATTTTTTTTAAATCAAATAGTGTTTGAAAAAGAAAAAATATTGCAAACAAAGTCGAATTAAGGCAAAATGAAAATAAAAAAGAGCAGGAATGTGAGCAATATGCGAGTATTTCTAAAATTGGTCTTTGTAACAAGCCTTCTAGGCAACTAGGGAAGCCATGTTCATCCTTCATCGAAAACGTTATCTCAAAATTCAGGAAGGAGCACTGAAGATGCAATAGTGAACATGCTTCGAACCTTGAGATATGAGTCATCAGAAATAATTTATTTCAAAACTAATATAACTAATGGATACTACTTTCTCCCCAAAGGTAGAAATCTACTATTGATTGTATTTCTCCTGATAGCCTTATCTAAAAAAATGGGACGATTTGCAAGATGTAAAAAAATCCTACTATCTTAGATTGTTACCATTTTTATGAAAATTTTCCTTATAAAATATAATTTTCATAGCTTTTTGCAGTAGCCTATTGATACATTAATTTGTGTTAATTGAAACTTCCATTAAAGCGTTAGTTTATTTCAATTTTAAATTACAGAAAAAAGCCCTAACTTTAAATTTATGTTCAAGAGTTTCAGTAACAAAAAGTCCTATCTAAGAGAAATTTATAAAGAGTAGAAAAATCCAAAAATTAAAGTCAGCATTAATTTCGCTTCTTGGTTTTAATTTAAACTGCATACTATTTTTTGTATCCAATTTTTTTTAGGTTTTATTCAGCTTTTTCCTTCTCCTTTAAAATTACGAAAGGGCGAGATACGTCTTTTCTATATTTGGCCATCGATATGTATTTCAAAAATAAATACATGATATAGATATTAAACTTCTGATTCGTCATAAAAAAACAATTGATCCTTGTGGTATTCCATATTCATTATTAATTGTCTCTGATTTTTTATAATTCACTTTAGTTATTTGCTTTCTATTTGTTAGATATGATACAAATCAATTTAATTCTTTATTTTGTATTCCGTAGAAGTATAATTTCTGTAATAATATTTTTCTGTCTATTGCTCTTTTAAAATCGAGAAAAATTTCCATTATTTTTTTTATTTCTGCCATTACTTTTCCATCTATTTAAGACGTAATTTACTGCCGTTTTACATGAAAATTTTTTCCGAAATCCAGATAAATATTTCGATAAAATATTGTTTTAATTCTAGATAATTTTCAAGTTGTATTTTAATCTTTTTTTTAAAGAATTTTTTTTACATAATTTTAGTGAGTTTATTGGCCTAAATTCTTCATATTTATTTGTTTTATTAACCTTTTCAATTGACGTCACTATTGAAGTTTTCCAATTTTCAGGAAATATACTCGTTTTTAATGATTTAGTACTGCCACCATTTTTAGAAATAAACTCAAAAATGCGATTTGGCATCGACTTGTATAATGACTGTAAGTAATTTAGCGAAATTGAACTCCATGCTTTCGTTATTGCATCCTTTAAGGATTCTATCGTCTCAAATTATTTTCCTCCTTCATAAACTTTTCTTGCAAGCCAACCCCAAACATTTTCCATTGGATTCAGGTCTGGTGAATATTGGGGCCAATCCAAAAGTTGAACACTTTGTTGATTAATCCATTGTTTTACTGCTCTGGCGGTATGAATCGGAGCGTTATCGTGTTGGTACGTCTAAGGTATGGGTCCAAAGAAATCATTAAATTTTGGAAATGCTTCCTACAGGATACAAAAACCAAGTCTATGGTACCATAATACGAAATGTCACCCCATACCATTATTCCGCCCTCTCGGCTGTGTCTGCGGCTTAAAAATAATTCCTCTTTATTTAGGTCATAGAAGTAATAGTTATACCCGTCGGGTCTATCAATATTAAACTTTTTTTCATCGGAAAATACAACTTTAAACCATTTGTCGGACCATGTTATTGTATTTTTAGCAAAATGTAGACTTTGTGATTTGTGTTTTTCATTAAGTAGTGGTTTTTTTTCAGTTTTCTTCGGACTATGTATGGGCACTACTTTAAAATACGGTGCACTGATCTTAGACTGATACTGACTGCTCTGACTTTCATGCATTTTTGATACCGACATGGCAAAATTTGATGTAATTCTAAGAATTTTTCCTCTTTCTTTTGGAGTTGTTGTTATTTTCTTCCGCCCTTTCATGTTTTTTCTATATCTTTTCACTTTAGTTAAATAATTGTACACAACTGTCTTTCCTCTATTAATGTTTCTGGCTATTTGGACCGGATTCTGACCCTGAGATTTCAAAATCAGAATTTTTTTCTTTTTCAGAGTTATTAAGAGCCTTACCGCGTACCATTTTGAATAAAAACTTTTTAAAAACTAACAAATTAAAAAATATCTAGCCGTTTATATTGAAAGAAATTCAAATCATAGCCTTCCTGATTAATATTAAAAGAATTCCTTATTTAAGTGACAC
Organism: Protocalliphora azurea; assembly: GCA_932274085.1. Lineage (NCBI taxonomy): Eukaryota > Metazoa > Arthropoda > Insecta > Diptera > Calliphoridae > Protocalliphora > Protocalliphora azurea. The sequence goes on along the minus strand of OW026521.1, from coordinate 10,150,085 downwards.
ACGAAATAGTACCACAGAAATACATGTCTCTAAATAAGTGCATAATAATTTTAGTGTAACGAATTATGTATATTTTTTATTTCTTCAGGAAACTAAATCCAACACTTTGAAATTTGGTGGCGCAAAAAATTATTTTTTTTCTGAACTTTAGTTTAGGAGATATACTTAATTAAAGTTAAAAAAATGTTATTCCTTATTCAAGTGTCAGGCAGTGTATATTAACATTGTTATAGTCCGTTGTTGTTGTTCATGTTCTTGCATATATTTTTAAGTTCTATTTTGGTTATATCTCGGAATTTAAATCTAAAGTTTATCATATTTATTTGATTTATATATTATTTATAATTTCTTTTATACTAATAACAAAATATTTATTAAATTTATTTGCTATTTCATTACTATCCTTATATTCTATACTTGTAAATATCACAGATTTTATCACATTTTTTTGTTTTTTTTTTTAGTACTAAGTCTTTGATGCTATTCCACAGTTGCCTTTGATCTTTGGTAATTTAGCATTATTTTTTTTTAGCATTTTTAAATAATTTTTAGCATTTTTTAGCTTTATTTTAAACTTCATTTAGTTGAATAATTTTTTCACATCTGGTAACACTGATCATGAGGTAAATATTGTAAGTAAATAAAACTTCATGGCTACTTTTAAACTACCCCCCCCCCCCCTCCCCCACTTGTTTATCAACTACTTTAAAAAGAAAATAAAAAGAAAAAACTTAAATAAAAATAAAATAATTTTATTAAATATTATAACATTTGTATTATTAATTACAATCTGTTTTATTAATTAGTGTTATTTAATATTTTAAAGTTAAAAAAGAACAAAAACAAGCCAAATAAGAACAAAGAACTTCTAAAGTTAAATTTACAAATCCTTTAAATTTTTTTTCTGCAGCTTTTACAAAAGCAGAAAGAAATAGCCACCATTAATAAATGAACAACTTGTTGTAGAAGGAGCAGGTCTGAAGTGAGAGTTGGGAGTTAGGGCGGGGGTAGGTTCAAAAGCTAGGAATAAACATTTTCTATACGACACAAATGTAAGTAAAACTTTTCTTAGCCGCAAAACTTTATTATAAAAGTTTCGACAAGTATTAACAAAAAAAAAAAAAAAAAAAAAAAAAAGTGAGGCAACAAGGGAGAAAAAATTTGTACGCTACTTCTTGCGGGTAATGAATTGGATATAACCTTCACTATAATTTCATCTTTATTAAGAAATATATATCGTTACTGAAAATCCCAAAGTACATAACATCAATTTTTATAATTTTACAGGAGAAGCAAAAAAAAAAAGTTATAAAATAAAAAAATATTTCACATATAAAAACAATTGGGGGAATATCTAATTAAAACAGAACAATTAAACTAATTCAAGAGAAAAAAAACTATATTTTTCGAAATGTTTTTTAAGTTATATTTGTTAAGTTCTTTTGTACATGTGTTTTTCTGAAACAAAAGTACATATCATCATAAATATATTTTTTTTTTAAACAAAAGTGAAAAAGTTAAAAATATGAAATAATTGTTTAATTCCTTTTATTAACGCTTAAGTGTAATGATTTTTTAAGTGATTTGAAGATCTTATTATTATCGTAGGAAATTAAAAATATCGAAACGAAAACCCTACTTTCAATACTATTGACTTTTTTTTATATCATGATAGATATTTTTTTTATAATAATTGTTTAATTCCTTTTATTAACCCTTAAGTGCAATGATTTTTTAAGTGATTTGAAAATCTTATTATTATCGTAGGAAATTACAAATATCGAAACGAAAACCTTACTTTCAATACTATTGATTTTATTTTATATCATAATAGATATTTTTTTTTACAATAATTGTTTAATTCCTTTTATTAACGCTTAAGTGTAATGATTTTTTTTAAGTGATTTGAAAATCTTATTATTATCGTAGGAAATTACAAATATCGAAACGAAAACCCTACTTTCAATACTTTTTTTTATATCATGATAGATATTTTTTTTACAATAATTGTTTAATTCCTTTTATTAACCCTTAATTGTAATGATTTTTTTAAGTGATTTGAAAATCTTATTATTACCATAGGAAATTAAAAATATCGAAACGAAAACCTTACTTTTAATACTATTGACTTTTTTTTATATCATGATAGATATTTTTTTTACAATAATTGTTTAATTCCTTTTATTAACGCTTAAGTGTAATGATTTTTTTAAGTGATTTGAAAATCTTATTATTATCGTAGGAAATTACAAATATCGAAACGAAAACCCTACTTTCAATACTATTGATTTTTTTTTATATCATGATAGATATTTTTTTTTACAATAATTGTTTAATTCCTTTTATTAACCCTTAAGTGTAATGATTTTTTTAAGTGATTTGAAAATCTTATTATTATCGTAGGAAATTAAAAATATCGAAACGAAAGCCCTACTTTCAATACTATTGATTTTATTTTATATCATAATAGATATTTTTTTTTACAATAATTGTTTAATTCCTTTTATTAACCCTTAAGTGTAATGATTTTTTAAGTGATTTGAAAGTCTTATTGTTATCGTAGGAAATTAAAAATATCGAAACGAAAACCCTACTTTCAATACTTTTTTTATATCATAATAGATATTTTTTTTAACAATAATTGTTTAATTCCTTTTATTAACGCTTAAGTGTAATGATTTTTTTAAGTGATTTGAAAATCTTATTATTATCGTAGGAAATTACAAATATCGAAACGAAAACCCTACTTTCAATACTATTGATTTTTTTTTATATCATGATAGATATTTATTTTACAATAATTGTTTAATTCCTTTTATTAACGCTTAAGTGTAATGATTTTTTTAAGTTTTTTGAAAATTTTATTATTATTGTAGGAAATTAAAAATATCGAAACGAAAACCCTACTTTCAATACTATTGATTTTATTTTGTATCATGATAGATATTTTTTTACAATAATTGTTTAATTCCTTTTATTAACGCTTAAGTGTAATGATTTTTTTAAGTTTTTTGAAAATCTTATTATTATTGTAGGAAATTAAAAATATCGAAACGAAAACCCGACTTTCAATACTATTGATTTTATTTTGTATCATGATAGATATTTTTTTACAATAATTGTTTAATTCCTTTTATTAACGCTTAAGTGTAATGATTTTTTTAAGTTTTTTGAAAATTTTATTATTATTGTAGGAAATTAAAAATATCGAAACGAAAACCCTACTTTCAATACTTTTTTTTATATCATGATAGATATTTTTTTTTACAATAATTGTTTAATTCCTTTTATTAACGCTTAAGTGTAATGATTTTTTTAAGTTTTTTGAAAATCTTATTATTATTGTAGGAAATTAAAAATATCGAAACGAAAACCCTACTTTTAATACTATTGATTTTTTTTTTATATCATGATAGATATATTTTTTTTTTACATACTCTTGATCATATTATCCTAATTACGCATTTAATTGCCTACTGAGTGTCCTGTGATAGAATAAGTATAAGTGGCAACGCGAGCTAGTAAAAGGGACAGAAGTATAGATATTTTAAGAAAAGATTTTTAACGAAGGTAGCAAGAAGAAGAATAAGAAGTAGCAAAAGTAAACAAATAAATTGCTGAAAACTTTAGGCAGGAAAATGGACATGTTTTCGGAAAATAGGCTTCGTGGGAGAAAATTTGCGAAAAGTCTTTCCTTTTTCCTTTGATTTCCGATGAAGGTGAGACCTGTGGCTACGGAGCGATAACAAAGCCACAGAAATCAACATATTGAGTGGCAAAAATTTTCACAGCTATATTTATTGCAAGCTACAAGTTATTAAATTTGCAATTTTTTATTTTTTTGGTAAAAAAAGGAAGTAAACTACATTAAAGAAAAGTTAAACTAAATTAAAAGTAAAAACAAAATATATATAAACCACCAACCACAAAGACCTCCGCCAGTCCTGCTGCCAACTTCCTCAACCAACGTTAGGGGAGCTGTTCAGCACCTCAATGCCCGTGGTGCTTTGGTAATAAAGTTTTTGTACTCTACCCATAAGTTTGAACGCGGACAACTAGACGGACTGAACAGGGTGGAAAATACCTTTTCTGAAAAAAAAAATAATAATAAATAAGAAAAGAATTGATAAAAGCAAAAAAAAAAAAAAAAAAAACATAGAAATATTTTTAATTACCATAATTCAGGTTAGGAAAAACATTTTTTTTACGCGATACTCCCTCGGTGTATAATTCCTTTCTTATTTAGGAAACTAGGGTTGAGCTCAGGCCCTCAGGTAACGAGACAAAAGGGAATGTTTTTCCTAAAATAAAAGGAAAAAAATTTTAATTAACAAAAAGAGAAAAAAAAAAAGAACAAAAGAAACTACAATAATAAAACCTAAAGAAATAATAAATAAAAAAAGGGTATTTTTCCTGAAAAGAAATTTTGAAATTAATACTTGTTGCAGAAATTTGGTATTCTAGCGATTTTGAGATTGGAATTTAACTGGACTGTATGCGGGGGTTTTCACTGAATTCTAAGGGAAACACCAAATTTCGCTTATTCGTATAATTTCTCATTAAGTAGAGAAATTATACGATGGTTGTTGATATAAGTTTGGATAAGAGTTAGAGTAAATTAAATAAGATTAGGTTAGAGATTCTTATATAGTGTAAGATTATGTACATAATGTATGTTTAGGAATATGAGCTCACCTTACAATGTGTGTATGTGTAATATTGTGTTAAATAAGAACTTAGCCTTGCAATTTCAATTTTAATTGGTAAAATTTTATTTAGTTCAATCCACAGTTTTTAATTTAGGGTGATAGAATAATTATAATTTTCTTTAGTTTTTAAAATAAACGATAGATGCGTTGAAGCTGATGATAACAAGAAGAATGAATCTAAACCTCTTTTTTAAAGATTATAAATACTTGTTATTTAATATGAATTCATGTTGCTAAACATTCGAATTTTCATTTAATTTACCACAAGCAAAAATAATTAGTCGTTACTAACCCTTAACTAGTGCTAAGTATGCGAATACAAATATAGTCTATTACATTTCAATCTATTACAATTCAGTTAATGATTATTTTAAATTCAAATGTTAAAAAAAAGTAAATTAATAAAAATTTTATTAAATAATTTTTAGTATAAAACGTTAGATTTTATACACTCGTACTCACCAGAACCCAGAACCTTCACGGATGAGGAAAACCTCCTTCACAAGAAATTTCTCCAACCGGCGATATAACTCAGTCACCTGTGAAATAAATCTACAAAGGCGTATAAAGGAGTTAGTATTTTTGTCATACGTTTAATTATTAGCTTCGAGATTTGAAAACTGAAAATAGAACAAGAAAATAAAACAAAAAAATATTATTAGATTAAATTTCACATTCAATTTCACAGATATTTTTCTTTATATATATATATATATATATCTTTTTTTTTTTAATTAGTAATAAACCATAAGTTGTAACAAAGTTAATAGTAACAGCTATTTAAACTTTGTTACATACCTATAATATTTATATTTATTATTATGTTCTTTTATATATCTGTACCCCATTAACATTTCACTCCTTTGCTCGTCTGTAACTACATTTGTTTACACCAATACATTAAGGTATTTACCTTAGCTAGCAACCATGATATGTTATAGAGAGTTAATAATTCTCATTTAGTTTGTGGAATTTTTCACATAAGTATTCTAAGGTTGGTTGAAGTAGTTGCGATTCGAGCGCTCTAGAATTTGCCAAAAACTAAGACAGCTGATCTTACAATATAATCTGTCTTGTGCCCAAGACATCTGATATTGTGAAATCAGCCACTGTTTCTCTGGTATTCGGTACAATTCCGAGCGTCAGGGCGATACCTTGCACAGCGACTTCAGTTGACTGTTTCGGATACAGCGGCTTCGGCTGACTGTTTTGGCACAGCGATTTCGGTTGTCGGGTTCGGCACAGCAACTTCGGTTAACTGTTTCGGCACGGCAACCTCGGTTGACTGTTTTGGCACAGCGACTACGGTTGACTGTTTTGGCATAGCGGCTTCGGCTGACTATTTGGCACAGCGGCTTCGGCTGACTGTTTTGGCACAGCGACTTCGGTTGACTGTTTTGGCACAGCGGCTTCGGCTGACTGTTTTGGCACAGCGGCTTCCAGTAATAGAACCCGATTCACCTGAGAAGTACCCGACTGAATCCCTGCATATCATCAGGCTGCTAGTAATTTATCTAACACAAAATATTTATAAATACTAACGATAACTAAAACATTGAATTATTAAATAAAGATATACTGTATATTTGAACCCCGGAAAGGGTAAACAAATTGTGTTCTCACTTAAGGCTCGTGGATCCCGTAAGTCGACCATGGATACAACTGAGCTACCTCAGCCGACGAAAAAACCACGTTACAAAGTTTTATAATCTTGAAATGAAATTTTATAAAGTTTTCTCATTAAAATGAGTGAATAGATAAAATTAGTAGCGGTGAGTAATAAGGTGAGAGTTTGAGGGTAAGGTGAAAGACGTTATCGGGGACATTTTACAAAGTTTACGAAAATGTTAAGGAGAGATGATTATCTCTATTGGGAGGGCAACAATTTGGCAAAAAAGCAGCCAAATCATTGAATACTTTTTTGTGTGTGTGTACTATAGGGAGTTGATTTAGATATATTCACTTCGGGCCCCAAAATAACATTACTTACATAAATTATTCCAAAGCTGGTATGATTTTTTTTTGTAGGTGGATAAATACCCAGACCTGGCGGTAAGAACCACCCCATCCGGCCAGCTCCAGCCCGGCATAAGCGAGCATACCAGCGCCGCCGTCAGTCTGGCTACACTACTTGCTGGTAAACAACCAGCTGTTCATTTTTTTTATCCTGACCACGCTACATGAGTTTGAATGTAAGAAAGAGATGATTAAAAAGAAATACCGTTTATTTCTTTATATACTTGAAATCATATCATCATACCATTGCTTTTTTTAGCCTAATGCGTTATTCAAGTTATTTCAAGAAATCATTCAAAGTCAACTTTTAAAGTGTTAAAGTTCTTAAAAATAAGTGCTAATACTGAGGAAAGAAAAAATATAATAAAATTTTGTATAGAATTTAAACTTAAACTTATAGAATTTAAACTTAATAAATAGTTCCAATAGTTTTGAGGAGTTTAAAACCTTGTGCTAAAATATTTAAAGGTAAAAAAAATTAAGTTTTGAAAAAAAGGTCTTTCATTTTCCTAATAAAATTCATAAATTTAGATTCAAATTTATATGAAGAGACAACAAGGTCACGAGATCCTTGGGACATATTGCTCAATCGGGAAACTTGAAACAAAGGCTCAATTAAACTCACAAAGTCTTTACACCTTGGCAAGATGTATTACGGGAGCTACAACACTTTTATATGCATTCCCATGGTCACATTTTCGCTAGAGTTTGCTTTCTGTCATATTTGATGAAAGATCTGGAAGGACACATGCTAACTGCCACATTACTAGCACCTTACATAAAATTCTAAAATAATGTCATAAGTATTTACTAAATAGAATAAAATTATCAAAAATATTAACACTTTAAAATTAAATTAAACTAGTTTTCTATATATATATATATATATATATATATATATATATATATATATATAAATACATACTCATTTTATAAAATGTTTGTATTTACCTAACAAAATAACTAAAGAAAATTAAAAACAATAAAATTAATTTAATATATTAATTAAACATTTACTACATTATTTAAAACTACTTAAAATTACTTAATAAATATTATCTAAATTAAAAACTACATTCTATATTAAATGATCAACATGATTATTAAATTAACCTAAACATGCAGTAACAAAAATAACTAAATTTAATAACAAACTAATTTTCTTATATAATATATAATGGGTGATCCATTTCGAGGTTCCCTAATTTTTTAAAGAAGAAAAAAAAAAAAAACAAAGAAAATTCAAATTTAATGGGGAGTGTTTATTATCATTTGAAAGAACATTCTTTGGCATTTATTTTTTGAAAATTATGTCTATCAAATGTTGGCCGTTGCTACGTCGCAGATGGTTCATCTGTTGAGTCCAATTTTCGATGACTCGTTCGAGCATTTCGACTGGTAACTGGCGAATGACAGGCGTGATGTTTTCCTCCAAGGCCTGAATCGAAGCGGGTTTGTGCGCATAAACTGTAGACTTTACATATCCCCACAGGAAAAAGTCAAACGGTGTGATATCACACGATCTTGGTGGCCAATCGACCGGCCCAAAACGTGAAATTATGTGCTCACCGAAGTGTTCTCTCAATAAATCCATTGATTGATGCTGAAACCAAATGTCGCCGAAATAACGAGCTTCAATTTCAGGCATTAAATAGTCGGTTATCATGGCACGATAACGGTAGCCATTGACGGTTACGTTCGCACCGGCATCATTTTTAAAGAAATATGGACCGATGATTTCACCGGCCCACAAACCACACCAAACCGTTGTTTTTTCTGGATGAAGTGGCAGTTCTTGAATCCTTTTAGGTTGCTCTTCGTCTCAAATGCGGCAATTTTGTTTGTTTACATACACATTGAGCCAGAAATGGGCCTCATCGCTGAACAAAATTTGCCTCGAAAACGTGGGATCTTTTTGGAACTTTTCAAGAGCCCATAGAGCGAAGCGATGACGCTTGGGAAGGTCGAGCCACTTTAATTGTTGCACAAGCTGTATTTTGTACGTTTTCAATTTAAGATCTCGACGTAAAATGCGCCAAGTCATTCCATACGTCAGTCCAAGTTGCTGCGAACGGCGCCGAATCGACTCTCAACGGTCTTCATGTACACTCTCAGCTACGGCCGCTATATTTTCTACATAGCGTGCTGGACATGGTCTATTCGGTCGAATATTATCCAATAATGAATGCTGGGTCTCAAAATGGCTGATAGTGTTGCGAATAGTACGCTTAGTAGGCCGATTATGTTGACCATAAATTGAGCGTAGTGCACGAAACACATTCCTCACAGAACGTGAATTTTTGTAATAAAGTTGAACGATTTGTAAACATTGTTCAGGCGTAAGTCTTTCCATTATGAAATGCCAAACAATACTAAACAAAAATGACATGACAGCATAACACGACTCACACGTGATCTGTCAAAAAAGGCTATTGGAAAAAGTATCTCTACTTAAATCACCCATTATTAGTTGTTACTAAAATATTAAATTTTTTATGGAATACCATAAAGGTTTATTGTGTTTTCGGTTACTTTTTCGTTGGAATGGGTCGACTTTTTTTAAACTCTATTTTATTTCTGACTCAGCTTTAAGCGTTCTTTAAATAAATGTTTACTATATCCCAATACATTTCAAATGGACTGAGTTTTGGACAGTTTAGTTGTACATAGAAGCAACATTTGTTTGATACCACTTAGCTACTTGTTTGTTGTAATGATAAGATGTGATATCAGGCCAGAAAAATTAAAATTCGTTGTGTTTTCTGAAGATAAAAAGGAATTGCATTCATTTCTTTTTCACGTAAAAATGGCTTGCGTGACCAAAAATATTTTTTTTTCTTTAAAAATAGTGAACCTTGTTGTTCCAAAACAATTTATCTTGGAAGTTTTAATAAAGGTTAGACATATTTCAAAAATGCATCCTAAAATTGCATTTGCATTATGAGTGCACTTTTGAGTGATAATATTATTTTTAAATACTTATGTAGTTTTGTATAAAGAAAACATATTCATTTATTATATAAAATATAAAGCATTACAACCCGTTTAACAGCTTGTTGTTTAAAGTTATACACTTTTTAAATTTATAAAAATTAAAAAAAAAATTAAAATCCTGAATGGAACCATGCGTTTTTTGAAAGCGAAAAAAATAAAAAATAAAAAATAAAAATAAAGATATTCAAATGGCTCGATTGGGTATATGTATGCCGATTGTTAAAATGAAATAATAATATGATAATATTGAATAAATATATGGGATGACAAGAATTTTTTGTTATTGAGTAATTCCATTTTAAATTTAAAAAATTTTAAATTTTATAATTTGGTGCATGTGTAGAGGAGGATACAGAGGCCTGTAAAATTTATTTTTTTCATTTTTATTTTGAGAACTATGGCAACTCCATAGCTTTGAAAGTGATTAACATATTTATTTAAATGGCCATAACTTTTGTAATATAAAATATATTAAAATATTTTTATGCAGTGGATTTATCAAAGCTTGTATTTTAAGAGGCCATATAAAAATTTTGAAAATATTTTTATTAACATATTTCTTTTTGTAGGAATTTTCTTTAATTTTTCATCTTTAATTTTTTTACAGAGATAATTTCAGGGAGAATTACTGTATTAATTAAGTTTCAAACTACTACTTCAGTAATAAAAAAAATACGACCGCAAAAGGGCTGAAATACATATTAAATTTTCAAACAGTTCTGCTATCAAAAAGACACTTTTTAACTTCACTCTAAAACATTGTTCGCTTTTAGACTTTATATGAGTTACTTTTTCATTTGTTTTTAAAATTTTTAAGAAAGAGTTTCTAATCTTTTGGACTTATGTCTATTATTTTTGTTTCTTCTGTTCATCGCAATTTGAAATCAAGTACTCCTAAATGGTCTGCCCAATATTGTGAACCGTGGAGCTGGGAAACTCTTCTAACTATTTTTTATATTTGAGACTGAGATCATGACAACTCCTAATAGTTTTAAATGAAACATCTTTAGGGAAACCTTATGAAATACTATTAAAGAAAAATACTTAGACTGTAATTATTTTTGATATAAATATTTCAAAAGTTTAATCTCTCAAATTTGACCTTGAAAATATTGAATTGAAATACATCTACTATTTTTGTATGTGGTACACTTTTATATATCTATATATATATATAAAAGTGTACCACATACAAAAATAGTAGATGTATTTACCTATCCACTGACGTACATAATATAAATATAGCCTGTTAAGCAAAGTATATATAGCGGCCTCAAAATATACATCTGGTAAAATTCTTTGTTTTTTTATACTCGAGTTGGTGAATTTTAACACCCTGCAGCTTATCCTGTATTATAACAGAATGATTATAGGATATTTTTTCTGAATATTAGGTCCTTCTTTATAACTACCTATACATTTAAATTCGATACGATTGGTAGTTTAAGTGATATAGATTAATTACCTATTTTTGGCAAACGGCCCTATTGTCTATATTTTTGCAAAAAAATTTTTTTTGTAAAAGGTCTTAATATTAATTTTTTTGGAAAAATAGTATTTTTATTTTTAAATTTTGTGCTTTTTTCAATTTTGGTACTTTGGTACTTTAAAAAAAACATTTTTTTTTTCTTGAAAATAGTTATTTTTTTTTTTTTTTGAAAAAAAAAAAATTAATTTATTTTCAACTCTAAATATTCTGTCTGTACCTTCATTATCTTGTTGTAAGGTGTTAAACAAATTTAAAACTCCATACTTTTTTCTATTTGTTCTCTTATTTCCTTCTCCAACAACTCTAGGTTTCTCTATTTGTTATTTTCCTTAAAACTTCCTTTTCCATGCTGTTTCACTGGTTGAATGGTTATAGAAAAACAAAAAGAAAAAAATATATATCTCATGGAGTAATAGAGAGAAAAACAAAAAGTAACGAAAAACCTAAAAGTTTTGTTGAGTTGAACAGCTAAAAATAAAGTTGTTAATTAGCGTGCTATTGGCATTTTATGTCTACTAACACTTAATGAAGAAATTTTCTTATATATTCAAGTTTCAAGTTTGAAATATTTTCATTAAGCTTACTTTTGGTTTTTTTCCTGCTAATTTTTTTTTTCTGTTTCACCAAAGAACACATGATTAATTACATGAAAAATTTTACATCTTTATAAAATGAAATAAAGATTTTCAAGTAAGTTTTTATTTAACTAGTAACTAAATACTTTATTTGTAAATACGTGAAAAATAAGCTAAAAACAACCTGAATTTTTGAGCAATGCAATTAACATTAAACGTATTACTTTTTACTATTTGATTTCTGTTTGCGTGATTTTTAATAAATAGAAAAGTTTTACAATTTATTTGATTTTTTTGTACACTATTTAGAGATACATAAATAAGTCTGTCATAACGTTTGTTTACTTTTTAAGATTTTGCAATAATTCTGAAATATTTTGTCATATTTGTAATATTTGTCATATTTTGTTTATTTTTAAAGGTTTTATGAGAACTCAAAATAAAAGAAATTAGAGAGTAAATTTGATATTTTTAAATTAAATTTTAAATTTTAATTAATTTTATAGTAAATTAAAAAAAAAACTATTTAAAATTTCTTATTTCTTTATTTAGCAATAGACAAATTATCTTACAAAGCGTATGAGTATTTTCAATAATAATTAATATTAATTATACGCACCATAAACTACATTTATGAAGTTTACTCTTTAAAATAGAGAAGCCAAAGAGTATGAAAAAACTAAGAGTGTAATGTATGTTTTTTGTATTTTGTTTTTTGTATTTAAATTGTACGCCTTAAGGTATGCAAAGACAAAATCTTTATTTTTTTTTAATTCAAGATTTTTTAATAGATCCGAAATTGTTCGATTTAACAACAAATATTATTGACAACAACAAAAAAATATTTCATAAAAGTAATGTTTTTTCTAAAAGTTTTTTTTATTCTCACTGGAAGCGTAATTAAGTTTCAGTTTAGCCCTATCTATTACTCACTCTAACCTTTTTTTTTATTTTATATTTTTTGATAAATGAATTTGTTCGCTTGTTGGCTGCTTGAAAATCCTCTTGTGCAAATTGATTTTAACCCTTTTTCTCTTTTGGCGTTTTAGTTCAAATGCTGATGGCTTAAATTTCTGCTTGGTAAACTCTAGCTATCGAATGTTTTATTTAACTTGTTTTCTTTTTTATTTATTTATTATTATTATTATTTTTTTTTTTGGTATTTTAAGATCAAAAGTTCTTTACTTAACATCATTTATTTTATGTAAACTTTCACTTTGTGCCATTTGTGTTGCTGATGTTGCTACAGCAAACCAATCAAAAACAAGGACGTTAAAAATTATCAAAATAAAAAAAGCATGAAAAATATAGAAAAAAAAAAATTTGGGGTGAAAAAAGACGTTGAAAAGTATTTGTTTACTAAAGTAAAACAGAGGGTTAAATTTGTAAAAGTGTTCATTGATAGGTTTGGATTTGTAGCTGTTTAAGTTAGTAGAAAAATAAGAAAAAAAGAAAAAAAAAAAATTGGTAAAAAGGTTGAGTAGTAGTTAGTTTTTGAACAAACTTTTTCACTCTACGATTTTTTATTATATTGCTATATTGAATTTCTAAAAAGGTTTCTATGTTCAAATTGTGGTTTGTTGATTTTTTTTTTCAACTGAAGTTGGGTTTGAATTTCGTAAAATAAATAAAAAAATAAAAAATAAATAACTAAATAAAATACGTGACATAGAAAAAAATTTATTTGGCTTTAAAATATTTGAAATTTGAGTACATCATTTTTTTAAGGAGAAAAGGTCGTATTGGTTACAACATGTCATCATTTAATCATAATAAATCATTATTCCTTCAAGGTATTTGTGGTTACTATAGTTTATGGAAATTATATTGATATTGTAATTTTAATATTTTATAAGACAATCCTTTTTTTTACTAGCGATGGTTATTTTTGTGTGAAACGAAAGGATAAAAACTGAATGAAATAGTGATTGGAAGACACCTTTTTAATAAAAAATAGTCAAAACAAACCATTATTGCAAAGAAAAAGAAATTCCGAGAAATTTTTTTAGGATATAACAAAAATTTAAGACCAGATCAAAGTTTACACTACAGACTAGTCTATAATGTAGATTACAGTATAGCCTAGACTGCAGTCGAGACTATAGTCAAATTTATAGTCCAGATTATAGTCGAGACTATAGTCGAGATTATAGTCGAAACTATAGTTGAAACTATAGTCGAGACTACAGTAGAGACTATAGTCGAATTTATAGTCGAGACTATAGTCTAGAACATAGTTGAAACTATTGTCGAGGTTATAGTCGAGAATATAGTCTAGATTATAGTCGAGATTATAGTTGAGATAATAGTCGATTTTATAGTCGAGATTATAGTCGAGATTAATGTCCAGATTATAGTCGAGACTATAGTGGAAATTAAAGTCGAGACCATAGTTGAAACTATAGTCGAGACTATAGTCGTGACTATAATCGTGACTATAGACAAGACTATACTCGTGACTATAGACAAGACTATACTCGTGACTATAGACAAGACTATACTCGTGACTATAGTCGAGGTAATAGTTGATATTATACACATAGTCTCGAGATTACGATAGTCGAGACTATAGTCGATATTATAGTCCAGCTAATAGTCAAGATTATAGTCGAGACTATATTCGATATTATAGCCGAAACTGTGGTTGAAATAATAATCAAGACTGTAGTTGAGGTTATAATCGAGTCTATAATCGAGACTGTAGTTGGGATTAAAATCGAGACTATAGTCGAGATTATAGTCGAGGCTATAGTCGAGACTATGATCGAGATTGTAGTCGAGATTATAGTCGAGATATTAGTCGAGTCAAGACTATAGTCGATGTTACATTCGAGACTATAGTCGAAATAATAGTAAAGATTATAGTCCAGACTATAGTCAAGATTATAGTCGAGATGACAGTCGGGATTATAGTCTAGATTATATTCAATATTATAGTCGAAACTATAGTCGATATTATAGTGGACCTATAGTTGAGAATATACTCGAGATTGTAGTCTAGATTATAATCGAGATTATATTCGATATAATAGTCGAGATAATAGTCATGTTTATATTGGAGATTATGGTCGAGATTACAGTCGAGTTTATAGTCGAGATTATAGTGGTTGCAATAGTCAAGATAATAATTGAGACTATAGTAGAGGCTATAGTCGTGTTACTTTTGAAGACTACAGTGGAGACAATAGTATAGATTGCAGTCGAGATTATAGTTGAAATTGTAGTCTAGACTATAGAATAGAATGTAGACTTAACTAGATTATAGATTTGAATATAGACTATAGACTAAGCTATAGACTAAACTATAGATTAGGCCACAGACTAGGGTATAGACTAGGCTACAGACTAGACTATAGAATAGGCTATAGACTAGGCCATAGACTAGGCTATAGACTGGACTATAAAATCGGCTGTGGACTAGGCTATGGACTAGACTATAGACTAGGCTATAGACTAGGCTATAGACTAGGCTATAGACTAGGCTGTAGACTGGAATATAGAATAGGCTATGGACTGGGCTATAGACTAGACTATAGACTAGGCTGTAGACTGGAATATAGAATAGGCTATGGACTGGGCTATAGACTAGACTATAGACTAGGCTATAGACTAGGCTATAGACTGGGCTATAGACTACGCTGTATAAGAGAATATAGATTAGGCTATAGAGTGGGCAATAGAATAGGCTATAGACGAAGCTATAGACTAGTTTATACAATAGGCTTTAGATTATACTATAGACTAGGCTATAGACTAGGCTATAGACTAGACTATAGACTAGACTATAGACTAGGCTATAGACTAGGCTATAGACTGGACTATAGAATCGGCTATGGACTAGACTATGGACTAGACAATAGACTAGGCTATAGAGTGGGCAATAGAATAGGCTATAGACGAAGCTATAGACTAGTTTATACAATAGGCTTTAGATTAGACTATATACTAGGCTATAGACTAGGCTATAGACTAGACTATAGACTAGGCTATAGACTAAGCTATAGACTGGACTATAGAATAGGCTATGGACTGGGCTATAGACTAGACTATAGACTAGGCTATAGCCTAGGCTATAGACTACGCTGTATAAGAGACTATAGATTAGGCTATATATGATACTATAGACTTGGCTGTAGACTATGCTATAGACTAGGTTATAGACTGTGGGCAAGGCTATATGCTAGATTATAGACTATACTATAAACTTGACTTTAGGCTAGACTATTTTAAATATATTTCAAAAAATTATTTTTTTACTTCAAATTTAAATGAAAAAAGAATGCTGTAGTTTTGCATATTGTTATATACAAAAATAAAACTCATTGCCAACATGTAGCAGCATCAACAAAAACAAATAAATATGTGTTTACATTTTTTCTTAATAAAAAATAAAATAAAAAACTTGTAGAGTAACTAATAAGAAGCGGTTCTCTTCTCTCTTTTGTTAGTTTCTTTTTAAGCTTTTGAATGTTTACCGTTAACTCTTTATTTTTTACTTTTTTGTTTTTTCTCAGGTTTAATGTTAGTGGTTTCTTTATTAGTTTTGTTGCTGTTTATGCTTTAATTTTTTATCTGTTTTTGTAAACGTGTATATGTTTTCCTTCTTGTTTTTAAAAGAAAAGAAAACTTATTCTTTCTTGCTTTTAAGTTTTTCTGTTTTATTTAAACATTAAAAAAAAAAAAATGGAAAAAAAGAAGTAAGAATATGCTGTTAGCTGGTGGCTTTTTTAAAAGAGTTGAGTGTAAACAACTGCAGAATTTAGCACCTGTTGCCTACCTTTTTAACGGAAAAGAATTTTGTATAAAATAAACAATCTTGTGTTTTAATTAAAAAAAAAAACAACTTCTTGAGCAGTATTTTTTCTCCTAAGTGTTTGTCTAAGTTTAGGAAGAAAAAAGTAGATAAACAAAATATAATAATGGTAATTTACTGTTATGACGACAAGAAAAATAAGAGTTTTTTTAATTTAAAATTAAAATAAGAAAAATTGTCTTTTATAAGTGATTGATGATGAAAAAGAAAAAATCTAGATGATTTCCCTTTTAATAAACAGAAAATCAAAATAAATAGAAATATATTTATTTCAAAGTGATGACAGCTAACAATTTTTCTTTTGCTGACAAATTCTAACCTTAAATTTTCGACCGAATACAAAAAATCATGCAACATTTACAAATGAGTCTTTAGAAATCCTAAACGAAGTAACGTACGTACGTTAAAGCTTTTTGTTTTAATTTAATTAACATGCGTGAGTGCCAGAGACAAATTACAACTTAAATCCTTGTATTCTCACAGTTGACATATTACCTTTTTTTAGATTTGCCCTACCAACCAGCTCTGCTTTGATCTGTCTTGACTCGTGTTGAAATTTTACAAAGTTATTTATAAGAAATTTGAGAATACGGTATTTTAATTTGAACAAAATAAGTAAACCCTTAAGGTTTATAATTTCATTGTAAGTTTTATGGTATTCAACAACTCACCTATTCGAACATTTTATATTATTTGCAATCATGTGTTAGATTGTATACGAAGTTTTAGACAGTTACGCTTGTTACACTTAATGTATGTAAATTTTCTATTGTGAAACATTTAAACAATGTCCTTTGATTTGATTTCATTTGATTTAGAAGCTTCGGTAGTATTAATATTTTATATGTAAGACATGTGCGTTTTACTGATGGTGGTAGGTTTCCTTTTATTTCCGCTGTTGTTAAAACTCATGTAAACTGTTGTAGTATATTATTAATTTGAAACGGAAATTTGATATAAATCATGAAATTTTAGAGAAAAGAAATAAATGAGTTAAGGAACAAACAGCTAAGCAACGAAGAAAAAAATAATAAAAAATTTTAGAAAATATTTATTTAACAAAAAATGTTCATATTTTTATTAAATAAAGGATAAATTTTCATATTTTCCTGTTTAACTTCCGGTTTTTAAGGGAAATATAAAAAATGGTAACATTTTATTAAATTTGAAATTTATGATTTTTTTGTAGCTATTTTTTTTTTTTTTTAGAAAAAGATAAATTTGAATTGATTTAAAATTTTGAATTTAAAAATATTCTTAATGCTTTACAAAATATTTCAAATTTATTATTCACATATTTTTTTATTAAACAATAAAAATTGGCAAACTTTACGTATGAGTAACATTTAAAATAAATAATATTAATCATACGCTACAACTGTTCATAAAAAGCGTACCCTTTAATGAAAAAAATCGGCTAAACGAATAAAACAGCAACAAAAATAAGAAAGCGCAAAAATGAAATAGAAAAATCGTCAAAATAAAAAAAAAAAAAAAAACGAAAAGAGGCGCAAAAACGACAAAATTTAAAAAAAATAATCAAAATGAAAAGAATCGTCAAATATATAAAATAAAAACCGCCAAAACGAAATAAGGTCGCAAAAAATGTGTTAAAATAAAAAAGTAAAAATGAAAAAAAAAAAACGGCTAAACGAATAAAACAGCAAAAAAAAAAAAAAAAATAAGAAGGCGCAAAAATAGAATAGAAAAATCGTCAAAATAAAAAAGTAAAAACGACAAAATGTTAAAAAAATAATCAAAGTGAAAAAAATCGTCAAATAGATAAAAAAAACCGCCAAAACGAAATGTAATCACAAAAAAACATGCTTTAAAACAAAAAAGTGAAAACGAAAAAAAAAAAAAAATCGGCAAAACGAATACAACAAAAATAAGAAAGCGCCAAAATGAAAAAAATTGTTAAAACGGAAAATATCCTTAAAAAAAAGTTTCAAAAAAAAATCGCTATAGTAAAAAAAAGTCACAAAAACGAAAAAAAGTCAAAACAAAAATTCACCAGAATGAAAATATAAAAATAAAAAAATATCACAACGAAAAAAATGCGCAAAAGGCGTTAAGACGTTAAAATGAGAAAAATTGTCAAATTAAAAAAAATCTCCTAAAAAAAGTAAGAAATGAAAAACAAGATCGCAAAAATAAATGGTCAAAATGATATTTTTTGTCAGCCCGTCTTTAGCCAACACAAATAAGCTCGATGTCCACTTATAATTGTCCGTGTGCAAAACACGTCGTGACCAAATCTAAGCCGCAAACAGACATCGTTTGGCGTCTTATTGATTGTCATTGCAAATGCCAATCTAATAGGAAATTGAACTTAATTGGAAATTGAATTCAATTGGGACGTCTTTGGAGTTCGTGGAAGCAACGCATTTTCGTCTCGGAATTTACCATTAAAAATGGTAGCCTCGTAAATAAACTTTCATAAATTTTCAAATAACCAATCGTTTGCCATTAAACAGCCGTGATGGGTTTAAATTCCGAAGTAGAATAACCAGAGATCCAATTTTCAGTCGTAGAAGGTTTGTGTGGCATTCCTGGCAAATCTAGAGAGCTCTAAAACTCTGTTGGTTAACTTACAGTTTCGTTAACATCGCTAGCTGTATCGGTCGATTTATATGTTAATAAATTGCCTGGCAACGACTGCTATATCTTGAAGTTTAAATCGTCGGCGTTCACATTTTTCGCTGCTCTTCCTGCCAGCCACGAATGATTTATGTATTGTGTGCGTACCAGAACTGTAAATGAATCATGAATTTTTTAATTAATTCTCGAATCATTCATGCACTGAATTAGCAAATTTTGAATAATTCCTTTCAAAAAAAAAAAAAAAAATTAATTAAATGAAATTTGAAATTTGATTGATTCCAACTCATTTTTGATTTCATTCATTTGAATTGTAATTCATTGTTCTAATTCATTTGAATGAATTCAAAATCAATTCAATTCAAACGAATTGGAAATGAACTTCAACTTCGATAAATTAATTTGAATTGGAAACGAATTGAAATTCATTTCTGCATAATTCGTTTGAATTGATTCAAAGAATTGAATGAATTCATTTTAATTGTGAAAAGAATTAATTCAAAATTTAGCTAATTCATAACGAATTAAAATCAAAGAATGATTCATTTACAGCTCTGGTGCGTACATAGGGAAATATACCGTCAATGAGAGCATTTTGGGAATCACCGATAGTGCAAAAATCAGTATTTTTTCATCGCCGATATCTAACATTTGGTTTGAGAACGTATTAGCAGATGGACTTTTTCCACATTACGCCACAGTGGCGATGATTTCAATCAAGCGTTGATCTCATCAGCGTAAGTTGATCATTGAATGACGGGAAGTGTTTGTCTGAAATCACCTGAAAGAAGTAACAGAGTGTCCAGAGTGTCGCCGAATAGTTTGTTGTTTCTTTTTTAATATCTTTCAGTGTTCTGTTCAAGGCTTCAAAAGAATGTTTGTGAGCCATAGTGCATTCATCCCAGATGATAATGTTGATTGCTTCAGTAACGCAGCCATGCATGATTGTTTTTTTTATTTTGCACACTGCCTCTGGGTTAATTTGAATATTCAGTGGCAGCTTAAATGCTGAGTGAGCTGTTCTATAAAGTTGCTGCAACACTAGATGATGCAACGGCCAATGCGATGTTATTATTAGATCGTATTTCGGCAAGAATTAGCGATATGAGTAATGTTTTCCCAGTTCCGTCTAGTGCATCTAAAAAAACAAATCCACCTTGTGAAATTGACAGCACAATGTGGTTGAAAATAATTTTTTGTTCATTCGTCAGTAGTACGATATTGCGAATAACAATCGCTGCCATTTCTTCTGTATCGCACTGCTGTTAACGATCAATTTCGGTGTTCATTAAATCAGATGCACTTCAATTTGGTCAACTCACATCGAAATGACTGAGTGGTAAATTGGCAATGACAACGCAAACAACCTCTATAGAAATCAATGCTTCATTGAACACAGCATCACTGAATGCAATCGTAGGATTATTGTACCGTGTACGAATTCGATGCAATATATCCTCAGTTATTGAATCTTTTTGCTTATTCCACAAAGTTTGTGCTGGTTCCGGTAAACGAATTGTGTTGTTGCTGTACATACCAATGCTGCCTCAGTAAGCTTATTATACCTGTGATTATTGTCTTCGAGTAAGCCGAGTGCATGGCATACATCTTTATATGTTGGATACTATTGTCCATCCACTTTGCGTATATCTTGGAATGACAATTGGCCGATGACATTAACCAGCAACAGTCGCAGATAGAAGCACTCAGTCTGTTTTGGATTGACTGTATAGAATTACGAAGGGGGAGCTTTTACCCCTTTTTGCCCTTTTTAACACGCTCTAGCGATATGAAATATACTTTACGACCTATTCTCATACCTAACAAATACACATACAAAATTTTTTAAAAATCGGTCAAGCCGTTTCAAAGGAGTTCAATTACAAACAGCGTTATAAGAAAGTACTAATTTTTAAAAAGTACAAATTTTTCTAAAACAAAATATTTTCAAAAAAACAACTTTTTTAAAAAAAGTTTTGTAAAATTTTAAAAAGTACAAATTTTTAAAATAAAATACCCCTTTTTCAAAGAAGTACCAATTTTTAAAATAATATAATAACTTTAAAAGTTAATAAACTACTTATTTTGAAAGAAAAAAACTTTTTTTTTCAAAAAAATGACAATTTTGAAAAAAATACTAATTTTCAAATAAAGAACCAATTCTTAAAAAAATAAAAAAATAATGTTTTTTTTTTCAAAAGCACTCAAAAAATGTCCCGTATATTTTAAAATGGTACAACTTTTTTAAAAGAGATAAAATTTTTCAAAAAGTGCTATTTTTCAAAAAGTACCATTTTTCAAAAAATACCATTTTTCAAAAAGTACCATTTTTCAAAAAGTATTAATTTTTAAAAAAGTATTTTTTTTTAAATGCAAATTTTTTAAAAAATAACAGTTTTTGGAAAAAGGTACTAATTTTTAAATAAGTACGATTTTTCAAAAAGTAGCAATTTTTAGATAAGTACTGGTTTTCAAAAAAAATACTAAATTTGAAATAAAGTACCAATTTTTCAATAAAGTGCCAACTTTTAAAAAAGTAGCCAACGTATAATCGTATAAGTAATTTTAATTTTAATAATGTACCAATTTTCGAAGAAAATCCAATTTTCAAATAAATTACCGGTTTTTAAAAAATTAAAATTTTTCCAAAAGTAATATTATTCAAAGAAATAACTTATTTTTTTTAAAAAAGTACTAATTTTCAAAAAAGTATGAATACTAAAACAAAAAGAAAAAAATAAATAATAATAACAATAATAACAATAATAATAATAATAATAATAATAATAATAATAATAATAATAATAATAGCCTGTAACCTTACGGGCAATCAATTAGACTCGTTAGAATCCGTTTCGATGGGACCACACTACTCACCAGGTGAATGAGTTGTACTGAGTCTGAAATGAGATAGAAGTGTAGGGAAGAACAATGAGAACATAAATTAATTAGATCCAGCCTGTATCATTGAGATATTTAATAATGTCACTGAGTCTAGTGTCAGATATCTCACAGAGGTTGTGTAATTGGTAGCCTCCCAGAAATTTATGTCTGCTTGCGTTCAAGGCTGGGCATTCACATAGAAGATGAAATACTGTCTCCTCCTTCCCGCGATTGGCACAACTACGACAATATTCATTGTAAGGGAGACCATGTCTGTTTGCATGTTTCCCGATCGTCCAGTTACCTGTAAACAATGCTATTAGTCTCGAGATGTCTTTGCGTTTGTAGCCAATGAGTTGCATTGAGCGTTTTTCGTTGTAGGTAGGCCACGTTTCTTTCGCGACTCTATATTTGTCCATATTTCGCCATCTATTTTTTGCCTTTTCTAGAAAGTGTTTTTGGATTCTGCTTTTGACTGTTCCTAACGGGATTGCGACAGAAACCGATAAGGAGGCATTCATAGCAGAGCCTGCTCGGGCTAATTCGTCTGCCCGTTCATTACCATAGTAATCTCTATGCGCAGTAACCCAGACTATAGTAATGTCATACAGCCGACTTAGTCCTAGCAGTTCCTCTTTACACTGTCTGACTGGCGATAGTATTGCCGCTTGACTGTCGACAAATAAACCAATATTCCCTTGAAAATTTCTATCGCGAATTAGTTTACACGCTTCCCTGACCGCTAGTATTTCCGCTTGGAATACGAGTCTATATGAGGTCAGGGAGTCTATATGAGTGTCTAATTCCAAGATCGTTAGAGAAGACATCAGAGTCGACAGCGCAGTTCATCTTTGAGCCGTCAGTGTATATCCTCGTTCCATATTGTTCAAGAAGATTTCCCCTTTTCCATTCACTCCTGGTGGGGAATAGGACTTTTATAGTATTTCCGAAGTCCATCTGGGGAATCATATAGTCAGTAAATTGATTGAATTGCGGGGGTATTAAACTTAATATCCTCGTGTGCCCATACGTTCTTGATCTCCAGCTTTTCGTTGCAGATAATCATATCGCACTATAGGTGTTAGGTGCAATATAGTGTTCAGAGCTTCTGATGAACTAGTACGTAATGCACCTGCAATGTCAATTGAAGCGGATCTTTGTATCCTGTAGAGTTGATCCACCACGTATCTTTTACTAGTAGCGGTCCATCAAACAAGAGATCCATATACATCTTTCTACAGAAAGATTGCCAAAAGGAAAATAAACCATCAAAAAATAAATAAATATAAAAATAAAAACGTTAATTAAAAAAAAACTGTTATGAAATAAGGTGCCAAAAAAGCTTAAAAAATAAAGGCCAACTTTCACGTAATACTGTACTATACAGTATTTCATAGAGCATATAAAATTCGGCATAGCTCAATATAGCGCTTTAACTTTTTCTTGATAAAATTAAATAATTTCAAAAGTAATAAATACATATAAGTAATTTTTTTATTAACATTAATTATACCCTTTTATTTATGTAAAGGAGACTTTTTTATATTCTCATTTACTTAACCAACATTTTAATTTTTTTATGAACATACACAGAGAAAAAAATGCATATATTTGAAAATTTTGTTCATAAATATTATGAATCGAACATGATTTTTTTGCCCAAACTTTTTTCATATAAAATAAAACTTTGTTCATAGATATTATTAATTATTTTACGCATTTTGCAAAAAATTTTGTTAAAATTTTAATTTGATTCAAATGCTAAATAAAAATAGTTCTACATGAAAATATTAACAATAAATGCCTTTAAATGGCAACTTTACAATAAAAAGCTGTTAAAAAGTAACGTTTTGAAATTTGTATAAATTTGTTGCCGTTCTATAGCACAGGCATCATTTTAATAAAAATAAAAAAACGATTCTATTATATTCATTTTGTTCCCAATATGTATCTAAAAATTATTAAAAACTAAAAATTCTCCAAAGAAAATTTCAAATATACATTTACAAATTGAAAATATAAATGAAAATTTAAATAATTTATTTTAAGTCTACTTGACTTTTGATTCATTTCAAAAAATGTAAAAAAGTGCTAATATTTAATTCATTATTCTTAAATATTATGAACTAAAATCAATAAAAGTAAATTTTTGTATTTATGCCCAAATTTTTTTCTGTGTATTAAAATATTATCTAAATCATTAAAAACAATCACTATAATTTCTTTAATTGTTTTTACGTAAAAAAAAAAATCCTCTAAAAATAACTTCTTTTGTTTTACTTAGTACATTTTTATGAGAGTATTTTTTATTGTTTTCAGTTGTTGCTTTTTTATTCTCTTTCATATTCTTAGAGTTTAAGGAGAAAACAAATCATTTTTTTTATTTCATTCTTAATATTAACACGTCTCTTTTTAACATTTGTATATTTTCATCACCTTTGTTTAGAAATATTTATTATTACCTTGTGAAAGAGTAAAAGACATTGTACAGTTAGTGTTTGTTTTAGGGAAGCAGTTTTTGTTAAGGTTTTTTTGTTGTTGTTTATATTTTCATTTTTTTTGTACACGTTTTTAACATATTTTTATTTTATTATCATTTGCTATATATATATATATATATATATATATATATGTTTGTGTAAGTGTGTATAATTTCATTATGTTATGACAGACATATTGGCGTTGGTGAGATTTTGTTTATTTTTTGGTTGTGTTCTCTTAAGTTTAAGAATTTTCATATGATCTTTTCTTTTGTATAGTTTGTAAGTTTGAATGTAGATTTTGCCTGTTTTTATGTTTGTGTGTTGAGTGTTTTTATTTTTTGTTTTTTATTTATTCCTTTTAACAATACTTCATAAAATATTCTGTTATAAAAATGTATTTTATAAAAAGCATTACAATGCACATTTCATATAATGCCATTTTTTTCAACGTTTTTTTTTTTTTTATTTCACTTCGTGCCAACTTGTAAGGAATCTGAGTTTTTTTCCTGCTTGATGTTTGTTGCCATCTTTTATATTGTAGATATATTTTTAAGCTTCTTATGTGAAAAAGAAGGCGGTATATGGGTAATTTAATAAAAAAAACTTTGATTTGGAATCATATAAAAATTAATAGTTAATTTGAAAAAAAAACTTTGAATAAAAATTTTGAATTAAATAAAATTATTTTAAAAGTTTGTGAAATGTATTTTTTTATAAATGGAATGACACCTTGTGATAACAAAATTATGAGCAATCAGTAAAATTAATTTCACTTGTGTATAGCAAATTCCAAATTCGTTTTACTCTTATTTCTTTTGTTTTTTGAAAAGTGAACGCAAAAAAGAATAAAGAAAATTGAACGTGTTATAGCATAAATTTTTATTGCTTGTTATACGTACATAGAAGAATAATATATTTATTTGTGAAAATAACAATAAAAATGCCACTTTAATATTGTTGGGTGAAATGATAATGGTTTTAAACATAAAACTGAAACTTTAAATTTAAGCCTTTGAAGGGTAAGATAAAAATAATATATACAATTCACTTTGAAACAATAAAGAGAAGTTGGTTAGATTAAGTGGACTTTGCTAATAATTCAGATATTTTACAGACATCAACATATGAAACTAATCAATAAAAAAAAAAAAATTATAAGTTTAAAAAGATAATAACTTAAAAAAAGAAAAATAATAAATAAAAATTATAACCTAAATAATCGAGCAGTGTAACATGGACAGATCAGATTCTCAAACTGATAAACTACCTCACTACCAATGGGGTAAGAAAATAAAAGAGTATAAAATTCCAAAAATTTAAAAAAAATATTCAAATAATTTTCTAAAAATTTATAATTTTGAGAAGAAAGACCCATTTTTTATATTAAACATTTTTAAAGAAAAAAGTATCAAATTTTAAGAGATACTAATCCAATGTCCTAATTTTGAAAGAGAAATACTGATTTTTTTAATCAACAATTTTCAGAAAAAGTGTTTTCCTATAAGAAAACAATATTAAATATTAAAATTTTTTTTCAAAAATTTTAGTTCAAAATAGTACTATTTTTTTTAAGCTCAAGTTAAAAAAAAAAAAAAAAAAAAAAAAGAAAATAAAAAATGTATGAATTCTATGAAGTAATTTTTAAAAATTACAATAAAAAAATGTCAACTTAATAAAGTAATTTTCAAAACTTACAATAAAAAAATTTATTTTAAAAACTATAACAAATTTTAAAATATTATTTAAAAAACAAAAAACAAATTTTCGAAAAAAGTACTTATTTTTAAAGTTAAAAATAGTAACAATATTCAACAAAAAAGTTCACATGTTTCACAAAGTACTAATTCTCCAAAAAATGCAAATGTTGAAAACATTACTAGTTTTCACATTCCAGTTTTTGAAAAAAGTACTAATTTTTAAAAATTACAAATTTTCAATAAAAATTTTAATAAAAGAAACAATTAAAAAGTAATAATTAAAAAAATAGAAATTCTAAAAACAAAGAATTAACAATTATAAATTTTTTTTAATCTGAAGTACTAATTTCGAAATAAAGGACCAATTTTCAAAGAAGTACCAATTTTAATATATAATAATTTTAGACTACATAATAAATAACTACTAGTATTCAGAAAAAGTACCAATAAAAAAAAAAAAAAAGAAACACTAACAGTTTTCAAAAAGTGCAAATTTTTAGTACAAGTATTTGAAGAAAGTACCAATTAAATATATATATATATTAATATATATTGGTTCTTTATTTAAAAATTAATTGTGAAATTTAAATTAATATATATATATATATATATATATATATATATATATAAATTTTCAAAAAATGAAGAAAGTACTAATGTTTAAAATGTACAAATTTTTCAAAAACAAAATACTTTTCAAAAAACAAAAAAAAAAAAAATCACATTTTTTAAAATTTGAAAAATTAAAAAATTTTTAAATAAAATACCCCCTTTTCAAAGAAGTACCAATTTTCAAAATAATATAATAACTTTAGAAGTTAATAAACTACTTATTTTGAAAGAAAAAACATTTTTTTTTTTCAAAAAAGTGAAAATTTTGAAAAAGTACTAATTTTCAAATAAAGAACCATTTCTAAAAAAAAGAAAAAATAATGTTTTTTTTTCAAAAGCACTCAAAAAAGTCCCATATATTTTAAAATAGTACATTTTTTTCTAAAGGGTTAAAATTTTTCAAAAAGTGCTATTTTTCAAAAAGTATTAATTTTTCAAAAAGTACCATTTTTCAACAAGTACCATTTTTAAAAAAGTACCATTTTTCAAAAAGTATTAATTTTTAATGAAGAAAAAAATTTCCAAATATGCAAATTTTTAAAAAATAACAATTTTTGGAAAAAAGTACTAATTTTTAAATAAGTACGATTTTAAAAAAAATAGCATTTTTTGATAAGTACTGGTTTTCAAAAAAATACTAAATTTGAAATAATGTACCAATTTTTCAATAAATAAACTTTTAAAAAAGTAGCCAACGTATAAACGTATAAGTAATTTTAATTTTAATAATGTACCGATTTTCAAAGAATACCTTTTCATAGAAGTGTCAATTTTCAAATAAATTACCGGTTTGCAAAAATTAAAATTTTTCCAAAAGTAATATTATTCAAAGAAGTAACTTATTTTTTAAAAAAGTACTAATTTTCACAAAAAATATGATTACTGAAACAAGAAAAAAAATAAAATAATAAAAAATAAAAAATAATAATAACAATAATAACAATAAATAATAATAATAATAATAATAATAATAATAATACCAATTTTTCAAATTAGTACTAATTTTCAAAAAAGTACCTATTTTCAAAAAAAGCACAAATTTTCAATAAGACTAGCAATTTAAAAAAAACTATCTTCCAAATAGTACTAATTTTCTAAAAGTTACCATTTTTCAACTAAAATGTTCCAACTCTCAAAAAAGTACCAAATTCCTAAAAGTCACAATATAAAATTAACAAATTAAGGCAATTTTTAAAATATTTTAATTTTATAATAGCGATTTTTGATCAATTTTAAATCTTCTTCAATATCCTGAGATTTATTGTTGCAATTCTTTTAACATTTCCCTAATCTTAACTCAAGTTTTGTTGAAAATTGCAAAAATTATGTCTTCATCGTATATCATTTATTTCCAAAAGTTTGGTAGGGAAATAATTAAAATAATAGGTTGCTCTATTATTTCCTAGTTTTATTTGATTAATAAGAAAACTCACTCTCTATTTCTCTCTACAGACGCTATATTTAAATGCAAGCAAAACAGTAGAAGCAAAAAAAGATTACAAGAATAATTTAACGGAAACGGAAACAAAATAACTGCCTGGGGTAAAATTTGCATGTGATTTTGTTTTTATTTGTTTTGTTTTTGCGCTTTCTAACTCCTACTGCTACAATTATTACTTCAAACTCAAGCCACTAAGAGTCGTTTTTTTGTTATCAACATATTTGAAGAATTTTCTCATTTCTTTTGTTGCTGTGTGTGTATGTGTGTGATGTAATAGGAAATCAGGGTTTCCTTTAGAGGCCAATAAAAGTAAAGTAAATATAGTTCTTTTTCTTTTTTGATATTAATTAAATAAAGTTGTGGTAGGGCAAAGAATTTTTTTTTTTATAGTTTGTAGCTTAATTGTAGGGTGTAGGCTTGAAGCTTAAGTAAAAAGTTTTGATATTTTCTTAAGGCATTTTGTTTTCTTAATTAAAAATAAAAAATATAAAAACATTTTATGAATAACTTTATATATGTATAATTTTAAATGCTAATTTTTTATATTACTCATGCTAAGCTTTTTCAAAAACTAAAAAAAAAAAATTTAATCAATTAGTATTTTTCCCTTTTTCTTGCTAAAGTTATCAAAAATTACATGTGTTTGTTTAGTTTGTTGAATTGTTTGATTATTATTATTCGCTATCGTTATTGATGACCATGATTCCCTTTTGTCCAGCTAAAATATATAATTTGATGCCATCAATTAACTCCTTCATTAAATATTCCAACCTGTGGGTTTGTTCGTTCTCTGTTTTGTTTGCTTGTTTGCTTTTGCTAAGTATTATATTGTTGTTGTTATTGTTTGGCTACAAAATATTCATTTAGTATTATCGTCTATAACCCGTTGTAAAGTAAGTGTTTTCCAGGCATAAATCAATAATTAATTGACCGTCGCGACATATTGACTTATCATTCTATACTCTAGAAAAGTATGAGTTACAATTTTATGCTTGTATTGTTGTCTATAATAGCAATAATATGATTAACTAATAGATATTCAAATGTGGGAAGAGATCTATTATAAGGGGTATTCCTTGGAAAGAGAAAAAAATATTAAGAAAATTTTTTAATTTTCAATAATATTTTAAAGAAAATGTTTTTAAAACATTTTTGCTGTAAAAATATTTTTTCTATTTTTTTTAAGTTTTCCTGTGTTTTAGTATATAACTCTCCTTATATTTTGTATCTAAGGGACTCTCCTTTTACGTCATAATAATAAAAACACAATAATAATGCATTTTATATGAATTTCTGTATCCCCACCTCTTTGTACTGCTCTATATAAATTTATTAACGTTGAACATTGAGGTACAATGGGTCGAAAATGGCGTTTAATTCAGGGAAAGTGGATATAGGTAATTTAGTGTTTACATTTTGCATTTAAAAAAAAAAAAAATATTTTTTTAATTTTAAGATTTTTTATGAGGGATCTCTGATGTCCATCCGTCCGGCCGTCCGTCTCTTTGTTAATTTTAATTATATAAATGAATGGATAAGTGCGAAATATTGAATCTTAAAGTGGCATAGTTTTGGCTCTGTAAAAAGCTATTGAATTTGATATTTTTATATACGAGGGCGGATCAATAAGTCCGTGAAATTTTGAATGAAACACAAATTTTTTTGCAAAACAAAAATTTATTTTTCAACATAATCTCCTTTTAACTCAATACACTTAGTTCAAAGTTTCTCCAGTTTTTGTTTTCCTTCCAACAAATAGGATTTTTCGAGGTCCTTAAAATAGGCATTTGTTTGTTCAATAATTTCATCGTTGGAGCTGAATCTCTTTCCACCGAGCCATTTTTTTAGGTTTGGAAATAGGAAGTAGTCAGTAGGGGCTAAATCCGAAGAATATGGTGGATGAGGTACCAATTCGTAGCCCAATTCATAAAGTTTTGCCATTGAGACTACACACGTGTGCAACCGTACATTATCTTGATGAAGTTTTTTCTTGGCCATATGGGGTCGTTTTGTTTTTAAATAATCACTAAATCGGTCTAATAAGTTGGCATAATATTCGCCATTTATTGTTTTTCCCTTTTGAAGGTAATCGATGTGGATTATTCCGCGTGCATCCCAAAAAACTGTTGCCATAACCTTATTGGCCGACAAACTTACATTGGCCTTCTTCGGAGCTATATGAAATGCCTATGGCACCAACAATCTCACGCACTTTTACTCTTCGGTCGACCAACATCATACCGTGGATTTTTTCGACATTTTCGGTTGTAATGACCTCAACTGGCCGTCTAGAACTTCAGCGCCATTTGTACTTGTACTTTTTTACCATTGAAATCGATGGTGCAGAGTCCCCATAGTACTTATCGAGCTTTTCGTTGGTTTGATTGACGGTTTTTTTTCGCAAAAAATAATGCACTCGAAATTCACTTTTTTCCATTTTTAGAAAAATGCACGAGGTTGTATGTATATGGTTTCGATACAAAATTGGTAAAATTCGCCAGGATCTCCACTTAGCCCTATTGGGTTCAATTTTAATCTTGAAATTATTTGCGTGAAGGTACCTTTATATGAAAAAAGTTTTAAATCATTATATGTTATTAAAGAAATTTTTATTTTAGAGAGAAAAAAAGAGTGTACACACTTTTTCGACCAAAAAGAGCACGAAAAATCATAATTTTTGCAATTTTAAAAATAAAAATCTTTTATCTTTGGACTTAATAAAAATATTGACTTAAAGTTTCCTTTGTTCCATAGATAATTTTGTTCTTTAACTAATTATAAAAAAATCTAGCCAAACTGGTCGGAAATAATGGACTATATATGGAAAAAAACTGGACCAAGGTCTTGCAAAATTGAGACAGTTGAAATTCCAAATGCTAATAACTCGAAAACTATAAGAGATAAATAGAATATGCTAGCATTCTTTTAGAAGATCTTATATATATATATAAGACCTTTCATATTTGTTTTTCTTATAAAACTATGGATTTATAATTGCATATAATTTTCTTAAATATTATTTTCTTTTTATAATATTTATATTTGGATTAAATGGGCCTAGTCAGACTCCGAAACACATAAAATAGAAAAAACGTTCTGATGTAAATTAACAATAATTGCTAAAATGCTAAGTTATAGCATGAACTCCAAAAAAGCTTTTTAAATTCATGAAAATTCATAATTCTTTCGTTTCCTTTTTCGCAAAAAAGCAAAAAACCTTTTTAAATTCGTGAAAATTCATAATTCTTTCGTTTCCTTTTTCGGTTTAAACAAATTGATTTTTAACGCTTTCACTTTCCGATATTGAGTAAATAAGAATCAGCAGTTCCTGCACAATTTAATTCGGTATTTAGACATCGCTCAGCCGAAATTAGAAAGTATACTTGTAAGCTTTAAGACTATTGTGATAAAGGCATATTTTTTATAAATCAATTACACAGGTCAACAAAAGATCATAAGAAAATTATATTGCGAATAATTCTGCAAAATTCTTATTCCACAGATTAGATATATAATAGAAAGTTAAATGAAAAAATAAGCCATTGACGACCAAAGAAATTATGCTTCTCTGATGAGTTTTAAATTCATCAAGTCAAGTCTTCAATCAAGTCTCCAATTTGCCACACTATAAGGCTTTAAAGTTATCAAAATCTGAAATTTCTTAATTAATCTTCATTACACCATAGAAAAATCAGGGGTAAGGACTGGGTATAGAGGGAAAATTTTTATCTTAAATAAATAGTTCATTACCGTAGATCTCTTTATAGATGTTGAAAATACCACTTAATTTTTAAAAGAATTTTTATAAACGTAAAAATCATAATAGCAGATTTTTGTGAGGTTCACTTCTCAAAAATCAATAGGTCCATTATAAAGTGCATAAATTAGTAATAGTTAACACTATGTTTTTTATATATGCAGGATTATATAAAGTATAAATTGTAATTTTAAACTTTACAACAAAACTTGATTCACAATAAAGCAGAGGTTTCATATAGAAAACTATTCAAAAATCGGTCAGGCCAGATTATAACGCTTTTACAATGCGAAAGAATGTTGTCAGTAATGCACTGACCTACAATTGAGCACTGGCTCCATATAAGTTCCTTTATGAAAATCGTTCAAGCCCCTCTATAGCTATCTTACAATCCAAAATAATATTGTCAGTGATGGCATAGAGTCCTGTCAAATTTGGAGCTACAATATCGAAAGTTAATGTGACCTGGCACGCATATTTGAAATAATATCAATATCTTGAGCCTTTAGTTATATTTTAGAGTAAAAGTATTTTTACATGACAAAAAAAAAAAAAAAAAAAAAAAAAAAAAAACAAAAGAATTAATAAAAACCACAGACAATATTTATGGATGTACAAATGGCTAGAAGTGATAGTGAGAAATATTTGAAAATTGTCATATATTATCTTTACATTATCTTTATCTTATATATATATATAAATCTTTAAAATCGGGTAAGGAACAAATATTTGGCTATTGGTTAAACATTTTCTATTTATGTCGGAGGTACGCTAATTTTAGCCCCTCTAGCTCCGCTCCTGAGATATATGTAGGTTCCTCCTTCTAAACTTAAAATTGTACTCTCCTTTGCTACGATTATGTGCAATTTTATGTAAATCCAACCTGATGATTAGAAGTTATAGATTTAATTACAAAAATTTTTTATTTCTGCCGCACTGTGTAATGTTTGTTAAAGTAATGAAGAAAAAGTCTGCAGGTTTTTCACAAAAATTTTAATTTTTAAAATGGGGAATTATATGCGCACGAATATTTTCAGAATATTAAAAAAGACAATTTGTTCCTTTCATTTAAATTCAAAATTAGACTATTAGGACAATTTGAAAAAAAAAAAAATAATAAAATATATAAAATAAAATAAATAAATATATAAAAACATTAAATATATTTAAACATAAGAAATAAAATATATTTAAAAACAAACAAGTCGTTCATTCTTCCACTAGGTTTGTGAAAAGGATAAGTATTTTATTGTCATGGGAATAATAATATTAATATGGTTTAAAAATAGAATATGGTTTAAGAACAAGGAAAAATACTGCAAACATTTAATGGTTGTAGAAATAATGATATTTTTCATAATAATAAAATTTTGTTTCTGGTAAAAACATATAATTTTTGCAGTCAATCACCTTAAAAGTTTTTATTTAGTGTAAACATTAAATGATAAAATTTAAACAAAAACATTGGTTTCATGAACTTTGAGTTATTAAAATTCAAGAAAATTTATAATGAGAACATAATATTGTTGTAGTGATAATGCTGTAACTATTATTTTTTTTGCTTCTTTTTTGCTAAACATTAAAAGACAAAACGTTTATGATATTTTTCATAATAATAAAATTTTGTTTCTGGTAAAAATATTTTTAAAAACATATAATTTTTGCAGTCAATCATCTTAAAAGTTTTTATTTAGCGTAAAAATTAAATGACAAAATTTAAACAAAAACATTGTTTTCATGAACTTAGAGTTATTAAAATTCAAGAAAAGTTAATAGTGAGAACATAATATTGTTTTAGTGATAATGCTGTAACCATGTTTTTTTCTTCTTTTTTGCTAAACATTAAAAGACAAAATTTAAACAAAAGTATTGTTTTCATAAACATAGAGTTAT
This sequence comes from Protocalliphora azurea, assembly GCA_932274085.1. Taxonomy (NCBI): domain Eukaryota; kingdom Metazoa; phylum Arthropoda; class Insecta; order Diptera; family Calliphoridae; genus Protocalliphora; species Protocalliphora azurea. The sequence continues at coordinate 10,116,122 of OW026521.1, read as the reverse complement.
TAAAATTCAAGAAAATTTAATAATGAGAACATAATATTGTTGTAGTGATAATGTTGTAACTATGTTTTTTTCCTTCTTTTTTGCTAAACATTAAAAGATAAAATTATGATGCTGTAAACATCTATATATATATTATATATATATATATATATTCCGAAAAAAAACAAAAAAAATTAAATAACTGAGGAAAACACTTTAAAATACCTAAAGCTATTAAAAAAAAAAACTTTACTTTAAAAAAAACTTTTTATTAAAAAAAGGACACCTAAAGTTAAAAAAAATTTGATTTTTTGCTATTGATACATAAGTTTACCTATTTTTATTCCGTACCCAATTTTATTATCAAAAGTTTTTTTTTTCAAAATTCAATTAATCGCCAATTTCGACACATTTTACCCCAATATGCGTCGACTATTTAAAAGCGGTAAATTTATATGTTTATTCAGTGTTATATTTCAAATTGAATGAACGAATGAATGTTTGAATGATTAAACGTATGGCCATTAGTATAATTAGCCTGTCATTCAAATTATTTTATAGTTTGAACGTGAGTTTATATTCTACTCATTGGAAAATAATATTAATATGTATGTTTGTCTAGGTAAATACGAATTTTTCTTTAAAGCCCATTTAAATGATAAAACACAGGTGTGTTAGTTATTGCTTTCCTTTAGTTTTTTTTTTTGTTCACAATAAAACTGAAACTAATGACAGCTATTGAATTATATTTAGCCGGGTTTAAACCTTAATAAAAAAAGTCTATAATTTATAGTTTATAATTTAAAATATTGTTTTAATTGTTTAATATTTTATTGTATTTTAAAACTGTTTCCTTTTACAGTATTTAAATAAATATATATATATATATATATATATATATATATATAAATTATAGGTTTAATTGCAAGGAAATGAATATGAAATGATCAATTAAATAATATTTTTTATTACTTATACAGTTCATATGAAATTAATTGAAACTATTAAATAAAATTAACTCATACTATATTGATAAATAATATGTTTAATAAAAATTAATATTTCATTGTGAATATATTAAATGGAAATTATTAAATGAAGGGTTGGTAGCATATATCACACACTCTTATTTATTTATTTTTTTTATTTCTATGAATTTTAATTTAAAATAAAGAAATGGGTAATGTAAAGACGTAATTAATTTGCTTTTATAAAAAGTTAAGAGTTTTACTCTTAGGGAAAGAGAAAGTAATGATATGATATTTAAGATAATTGATATTACTCATCTGCAGTAGGGGTCATTTGAAGGGAATGCGAAGCTTGTGTGTTATTATTTGCTATAGATATGAAAATGTTTTTGGGAAAAATTGGAAAATATACTTTAAGTTATTTATTTATTAAAAAGAATTAAAAAGCTATTTATTTAAAAGCTTTAAGCTTATAAAAACGTTAAAAAAATTATTTTCATTAAAAAATCTAAAAAAAATCCCTTAAACAAACTTTGATGGAAAGGCTTTCAAGCATATTCTTATCAAAAAGCTTAAGAGTATATTTTTTTATTATACGGCTTTAAAATAACTTCTTTTTGGGAAACAAGTTTTTTGTAAAATATCCTCTAAAGTTCTAAAACTCTAAATAAACTTTTTCTCAAAAAATATTTTACACAGCTTCCTTCTAGCAACAAAAGATTTTAAAAAAGCTTTTAGTAAAAAATCTAAAATATTTTACAAAAAATGTTTAATGAGCTTTTAGATTATTTATTTACTTATTTGTTTATTTATTTATTTATTTAAAATTTTATTAAAAAAGCTTTTTAAAAAATCTAGCTTATTAAAAAATGTTATAATAGTTATTTGTTAAAAAACTTTATTATTTAAAATTAAAAAGCCGGAACATCTTTCAAATAAACATTTAAAAAAGCTTACATTTTTTCTATTAAAATGCTTAGAAGTGTTTTTATTTAAAAGCTTAACAAAGCATTTTTTATTATAAAGCTCAAAAAAGCTTCTTCATTATAATTTAATAACTCAATACAAAACTTTTTCATTAAAAAGCTCAACAAAGCTTTTTCATTAAAAAAACTCAGAAAAGCTTTTAAATTTTGCACAAAAATTATTTCTAATAAAAAGTTTTAAAAAGCTTTTATATATGTAATTAAAATTCTAAAAAAATTAAAATGTTCAGAAAGCTTTCTTTTTGTTTAACACTCCTCTCTTAAAAATTTCTCAATTATATATTATTACAACTTGTATAGTTTGTTCTTGTAATTTAATAATTAATTACAAAAACAAACTATTAAAAGCTCAAGAAAGCTTTTTAGTTAATATTTTATTTTGAACAACACTCGAAAAAGCTTTTTAATTTTTATCAAAAATTATTTCTATTAAGAAATTTAAAAAAGTCTATATATAAAAATTAAAATATTAAAAAAGGACTGTTATTAAAATGCTGAATTTTTTCTTATTTAAAAGCTAAATAAAGTATTTTTTATTTAAAAGCTCAATAAATCCTTTTTAATTAGAAAATAAAAAAAATCATTAATATTAAATGACTCAAAAAAGCTTTTTCATAAAAAACCCCAAAAAAAAGCTTTTTAATTTTTTACTAAAATTTTGTCTCTTAAGCTTTTTAATAAAAAAATTAAAATTACTTTTTAGTTTAAAAATTTAAAGAGGGTTTTCTTTAAAATTATCCTATTTATTCTTTTTTCTTTTAAAAGTCTTCTATAATCATTAAAAAAAAGTTAATAGAAAATATTTTAATTTAAGAAGTTTATTTAGTTATTGCAAAAAAAAAAAAAAAAAAAAAAAAAAATTAAATACGGGATCTGAGGAAAATATTAGAAATTTTTTAATTTATCATTTACCTGAAAAAAAATTTTAATTTTTAGCTAAAAGTTTTTAATTTTAAGGTGCTGGAAAATATTCTTCAACAGCTCCTTAAAATTTTGTTTAAGAATTGTTAATTTTTACAGTAAAAACAATTCGACTTTTTTTAAGAAAAAACGAACATAATATTGAATATTGAGTGTCTCATAAAAATATAATCTTCACTCTTGTTCTCTTATTATTTGTCTCTCTGTGTACATCTCTTTCACATAAATGCTCTTTTTTGGTATTTAATATTGAAAAACAAAAAGCTTAAAAGAATCCTTTTTAAAAGTGTCCTTTTCCACTTTTAGAAAGCTTATTCCTTTTTAATAAAGATAATGTTTAATACATTTTTTATTTTAAAATAATTTTAATATTCATCAATTCAATTCCATTTTTAAGGAAATTTACTTTACTTTTTATAAATTTAAAAATAAGACTAATATTTAAATATATTTAACATATTTTGGATTTTTTTCACAGCTTAAACTTTTTCGCATTTGTATAATATAAGAGAGAATATTATTAATTTTCTTTTATAAAATAGTGGTAAATTTTCTTTCGTATAAAGAGGAAATTCTAATAATTTTGAATTTAAAATAATTAATATTACTCATACGCAGTGTGAGTTAATTAAAAAGATGTTTAGTTTATATAGATTTTTTGCTACAAAATAAAGAAAGGGTACTCAAATTGTATATCATTTTAAAGGAAATTGTGTCTTCTTTCTAAACATTTAAAAATAATTGAAAAATTTTAATACATTTATTAATCAAATGTTAAAAAAGTAGAATCCCTTTTAATACTTGATTTTACTCGTATTTGTTTAATACTGAAAAACAAACAGTAGATATATTATATCATTTTAAAGGATATTTTTTATGTTATTCAGGAATTGAAAAATAATTTTGAAATTTTAATTAAATAGAATTCAAAATTAAGAACTGGTAAACCTAAAAAAATATTTTTTTCATACTGAACCTTAAGTATACTTTCATTTACCTAATGCAAAAGATGAAAGAGATAGACATATTATATATCATTAAAAAGGAAATTGTCTCTTCTTTTCGAACATGGTTTATTATTTTAATTTAGAAACATATTCTTGAAAAAAATCAGTTATTTAAAAGATTTTTTCATAAATTTTTATTTAAGAAATGTTTAATATTTTCAATAATCTTCAAAACTAAAATCGACTTGATTTATTATTTCTTTTTTTAACTTTAACTTTTCAACTTTTTACCTTACATTCTTTTTCTTTATCCTACTTTCAGCTTGTCAAGCACACTTTTCTTAGCATCATATTACAAGGAGATTTCTATGGCTTTCTAAAAAACCTATCCCTAGCAGATCTTATTCTTGTAAAAAAAAAAAAAATATATATATATTATAGCCATAACACCCAATTTACATAAGTGTCATTATTCTAAAAAAAAAAGAAAAATAATACTGAAGAAGAGAAATAACATTGCAAGGCGGAAAAAAAATTCATTATAAAAACTATTTTACAACCATATGTCAAAATGGTCAAATCTAAAAAAAGGAAGAAAAATAGAACGAATGCGAAATCATAAAGTCAAACCTGGAAAAATAATCATAAATTTTTGCAGTTTGTATTACAAATACTTGAATTGCTACTAACAGTAGAATACCAATTACAAAATTTTATTTCAAAATTTTTAGACACATTTTGCCTACAACAACAGTTATAATAACAAGAAGAAAAAAATTTAAACAACAATAATAAAAATAACAAAAACAAAACACTATGCGTATGAACATTCATACTCACCTCAATATAAATGCATAAAAATAATACACGGAGAAAAATACTGAGAGGAAGAGCAAGAGAGGGAGTATACCTAAGCCGTTAGTATGAGCAATAACTAAGTTAAAGAAAACAAAACACAAACTGCATGTACGAACTTACTAACATTTACATATAAATGTATGAGTGTAAATGAAGGTGAGTGTTGAGAAAAAAGAGAAAGGGGTGTGAGTGTGTGTTGTTCAAAATAAAATATGCAAGTTTATTGATTGTACATTTACATTTACATACCTCTACTTGCATACATGAATAAATGCATGCATGTAAATATTCTTTTGTTTCTTTTTTTCCGTAGATGATAAAGTGACATGTTTCAATTTTTGACATTTTGACAGCAGAAAGGCATAAGAGAGAAAGAAAACAAATCACATATAACAAAAACAGGCAAACATGAAAAAATGGTAGAGTAGAAAATGCGAAAGGAATCTATATAATTAATAGGCAAACACATTTCACATTTTTTATGCTCACAAATCCGATTTTAATAAAAAATATACCGTTAGAAATGTATTTTCTCATAGGTGTGTAAAATATGTGTTTTTTTAAAATTCGTATTTTTTTAAGTTATAAGCGGTTAATGTTAATAATAATACATATAAAAAAGTCACAAACATAAAGATATATATGTATAAGCCTTAAACAACAGAGCATCACAAATGATTAAACTTTTCTTTATTTAATTTCTCACGTCTTTCAGAAATTGTTGTTATTTCTTTACAAAAACAAACTATACAAGTTGTAATAATATAACAACAATGATCTAGAGTTTTTGCAGTTTTAATTGAGATATTTGTAAGATAAGTACTTTAAATAGATTTGTTTATTTTTTGCTTAAGTCTTATGCATAGTAATAATTGATAATAATAAACAATTTGAGTTGCTTTTTGGCAGATGATTATTTTACTTGAGTTATCAAGATAAGCTCATTTTATTGTTCTTTTATTTTTGGACATTTAAAATTAGAGACCGTAACTGTTATGATGTTTATAAAAGTCGTAGGATAATAAATATTTTTCCACTTTTATATTTTTTGAGCAATGATTTTATTATTTTTATCTACTCGAGCAGAAATAACTTATTTGGTGATTTTTATTTTCAAAATAAAAAAATTTCCTAATCGAAAAAAAATAGACAAAAACGAAAAAAAGTTAAAAGAAAAAAATCGCCAAAATGAAAAAACATTAAAAACAAAATAAAAATGGCCAAAATTAAAAAAGCAGTAAAATAAAAAAATTCTAAACGGGAAAAAAATCGATAAAAAAAATCACAGAAATGAAAAATAGCCAAAGTACAAAAAATTTCAGAAAAATCGGTAAAAAATGCTAAAACGATAAAAAAATCGCCAAAGCAAAAAAATCACCTAAACGAAAAAAATTACCAAAACGTAAAAAATTGTCAAAATGAGAAACCGCCGAAATAGAAAAATTTACAAAACGAAAAAAGTACCAAAACGAAAAAAACATTAAAATAAAAAAATTGCTAAAATGAAAAAATAATTTACGAATTTATAAGCGTTTAAAAAGTGAAAAAATAGGTAAAACAAAAAAAAAAAAAAAAGCCTAAAAAAATCCTCAAAAAAATAAATAAATAAATAATAAATAAATAAGGGAAATAAGAATTTCCGTTACTCAGAGTTTTATTAGCTTTCTCTACTTTAAAGAATTTAAGGAGAAAGAGATAAGAGTTAAGTAATTTAAACTATATTTATGTTAGTTATTTTATTTTTCAGGAATTTTCCCAAATGAAAAAAACCGCCGAAATAGAAAAAATTGACAAAACGAAAAAAAAGTAACAAAACGAAAAAAAAAAACGTTAAAATAAAAATAATTTACGAATTTATAAGCGTTTAAAAAATTTAAAAAATCACTAAAAAGGGAAAAACATTTAAAAAATCGGCAAAAATAAAAATAAAAAAATAAATTACGAATTTATATGCATTTAAAGTTTCTACTAATACATGCTCATAACTCATGTATGTATTTATTCATGTTTGTATTTGTCAAATTTGATGTTGGAGAGAAATATGAATTACCGTTAATCAGAGTTTTATTCGCTCTCTCTACTTTAAAGAATTTTAGGAGAAAGAAAAAAAAAAACAAAAAAAAAAAAAAACTACATTTCTGTGGGTTATTTTATTTTTCACGAATTTCGAATTTTCTCAGTTTTTTTTTTGTGTACAAAAACCTAGATCCTGGTTATTTAAATTAGTAAAAAAATACATTTAAAAAATTTAAAGGTATTTATTTGCTTTGCAGCCTTTAATACCAAGAATAATTTTTATTTAGACTAAACTTTTTTTATTTCAATACGATAGGGTCAGCGAAGCACCCCAGGTATAATCTAGTAATAATAAAATTTTGTTATTAAAAAAAATTGCTGTTCAAGTTAAATGTGTAAAACTAAATTTTTTTTAATAAAATTTTGAATAAATGAATTTTTAATTTTTTTTAGGAGTAGAAAAAAATATTTAAAGAAAGAAATACATAAAATTTTATTTTAATAATATTTTTTAAATTTTTTAATATTTATTTTAAATTATTTTTGTAATATAATATTTATTTACAAAAATAATTTACTAATATACATTTTTCAATATAATGAATCAATATTTTACATCATTGTAATGCATTTTAAAACCATAAAATAATTTTTTTATTATTTTTCTCTTAACAAAAATGTTGCGAATATTAGCTTTAACTCTAGCAGTTAAGGGATACATTTTCATATTTGAAAAAGAAAAAAAAAAAAAAAAACTCGACCACAACCAAAATTGTTCATATTTAAAGTTAAACAATGAAATTTAGCAGGTTGCATTTACAACAAAAATGGAGAATTATATAAAATACTCGCACATTATCATAATAAACATAAAAAGGGAAAAAAGGAAGGTAAAGCAAATAGTAGGAAATTATGTCCTGTAACCGGAAATTTTACAAAAATGTTGAAATGTTGTAAAGTTTTAGATAGGTTTCACTACCAAGAGAACATAAGAGTAAATGTTGTGGTGAAAAAAAGGCGACTATTGATGTAATCTATACGTTGGTGCTAAGTAAATTTTATGAAACTAATACAACAATGTAATATACATGTAACTATATATACTTACATATACACTACAATGCATTTATTTTAACACACTTTGAATGGAAATATAAATGATTTAAATAAATTAGTGAGTGTAGTATTTGGTTTCTCGTACAACGAGGCGTATCATTGTTATGTTGTGTACTTTGCATTATGCACTACAACAAAAACAAATATTTAAAGCAATAAACATATTCACATAGTAAAATTATACACTTAGTTACCAAAATTTATTATGAAATAGCTGACACTCAACCAAATAGCCTTACTCTCTACCTTCCATTATACATTTATTTACATAATCATTTATTCACTAGAATATAACTAAATAACTAGCTGTTGTAGTCGTTGTTTTAATTTACTCAAAAATTTTATAAAACCAAATATTTTATAATAAATGATTGATTTTTTTTTTTTAGGCAGGACATTGTTCATTTTGCTATTGTTTTTTGTTGTTGTTTATTTTGGAAATTGTTATTTCATTTAGTTGTTAGAAATGGCTTTCAACATGGCTTATTTTAAAATCTGCTAATTAATGGCAGAGATTAATTAACTTTAGTGAATTTTATGTAAAATAATGTAGCTAAAAGCATTACAGTATAGTACTCTACACCATGGTGATGTCTATAAAGGGAATGTAATTTTGTCGCTGAGTTATAAATAAAATCGGAAATTAAAACAAAAATAAAAATAAAAATAAAAAAGGAAACTTTTTCCACAAAAAAATATAAGTGTAACTTTATTTCGGTATTTTAAATTTTTTGGAAAAAAATATTTTTTTTTCAAAAAATATTATTTTTCATAGAAAAAAAAAAAAATATATATACATTTTTTTTCTTAGAAAAAATAATTTTTTTTAGAAAAAATAATAATTTTTTAGAAAAAAAAATTAAATAAATTTTTGATTATTTTAATGAATAATCGAATAATTTACTCGAATAATTAAGTCGAACAATTTAGTCGAATAATTTGGTCAGATAATTTATTAAAAGAATTCAGCCGAATAATTTATTAAAATAATTTAATCGAATAAAATATATTAAAACTAATATATTATATAATACTGTACATAATCGAATTATTCGCATATTATATTAATTGAATAAATTTATTCGAATAAAAAAAAAGAAAAAAAAAATAGAAGTGTTATATTATTTTGAAAAATTTTATTGTGCTATTGAATAGAATTTTTTTTCTAAAAAAATAATAATTGAAAGTAGAAAGTAAATTTTTGAAAATTTTAATCGACTAATTTAAATAATTAGTTTAATCGAATAATTAAGTCAAACAATTTACTCGAATAATTTATTGAAATAATTTAATCGAATAAAATATATTAAAACAAATATATATTATATAATTATGTACATAATGGATTTATTCGCATATTATATTAATTGATTAAATTTATTCGAATAAAAAAAAAGAAAATTGAAGTGTTATATTATTTTGAAAAATTTTATTGTGCTATTGAATAGAATTTTTTCGGATTTTTTTTTCTAAAAAAATAATAATTAAAAGTAGAAAGTAAATTTTTGAAAATTTTAATCGATTAATTAAAATGATTAATTTAAAATTTACTTGAATAATTTATTAAATTAATTTAATCGAATAAAATATATTAAAACAAATGTATATTATATAATTATGTACATAATCGAATTATTCGCGTATTATGTTAATTGAATAAATTTATTCGAATAAAAAAAAGGAAAGTGTTATATTATTTTGAAAAATTTTATTGTGCTATTGAATAGAATTTTTTCGGAAATTTTTTTGAAAAAAAAAAATTTTTTTTAAATAATAATTGAAAGTAGAAAGTAAATTTTTGAATATTTTAATCGATTAATTTAAATTATTCATTTAATCGAATAATTTACTCGAATAATTAAGTCGAGCAATTTACTCAAATAATTTATTAAAATAATTGAATCGAATAAAATATATTAAAACAAATATATATTATATAATTGTGTACATAATCAAATTATTCGCATATTATATTAATTGAATGAATTTATTTATTCGAATTAAAAAAAAAAAAAAAATGAAATGGAGGTGTTATATTATTTTGAAAAATTTTATTGTCCTGTTGAATAAAATTTTTTCGGTAATTTCTTTAAAAAAAATATTTTTTTTCTCAAAAAAATTATAAAAAATTTTAATTTTAATAAATATTTTTTTTTTCTGAAAAAAGTAAATTCTTTTTTTCTAAAAAAATAATGAAAACAATAATATAGAAAGTAAATTTTTGAATATTTTAATCGATTAATTTAAATGATTAACTTAATCGAATAATTCATTATTTAGTCAAATAATTTATTAAAAAAATTTAGTCGAATGAAATATATTAAAATAAATGTATATGTATTATATAATTATGTATATAACCAATTTATTAATTCAAATAAAAAAAAAAGACAAAATGAAAGTGTTGCTTTATTTTCAAAAATTTCATTATCCTATTGAATAGAATTCTTTTTGCGGTAATCTCTTTGAAAAAAATGTTTTTTTTTCTAAAAAAGAAAAATTGAAAGTAGAAAGTAAATTTTTGAATATTTTAATCGATTAATTTAATTGAATAATTTAATCGACTAATTTAGTCGAATAATTTATTCGGATAATTTAGTCGAATATTTAATTTGAATAATTTATTCCAATAATTTAGTTAAACAATTTATTGGAATAATTATTATTATAATTATGTATATAATCGAATTATTCGCATATTTTGATTATATTAATTAAATAAATTTATTTATTCCAATAAAATTTTCGAATACATAACTGAACATTATGTAATTTGATGAACGTTTTAGAAATTTAAATTTTTTGAATACAATTATTTTTAATTTGAATCGAAAGAATTATCCATAATTCAAAGTAATATTTTAATAACATGTTTTTAATAATCGAATAGTTACTCGAATAATTTAATCGATTAATAACACGAAAATCTCAACTTAATGATTTCATGGAATAAAATGTATTAAAATAAATATATATTTATTTATTTATATATATAATTATGTACATAATCCAATTATTCGCATATTGTATTAATTGAATAAATTTATTCATTCGAATAAAAAAAATAGAAGTGTTACATTATTGAGTAATTCCATTTTAAATTTAAAAAATTTTGACCCTTGGTTACCGATTTAGATAAAATTTTGTGCATGTGTAGAGTAGGATTCGATTAATTTAATCGACTAATTTAGTTGAACAATTTTTTCGGATAATTTAGTCGAATAATTAATTTGAATAATTTATTCGAATAATTTAGTTAAATAATTTATTCGAATAATAATTATTATAATTATATATATAATCGAATTATTCGCATATTTTGATTATATAAATTAAATAAATTTATTTATTCGAATAAAACATTATGTAATTTGATGAAAATTTTTGAATCCAATTATTTTTAATTTTAATCATAATAATTATACATACTTCAAACTAATTTTTTAATAATATGTTTTTAATAATCGAATAGTTACTCGAATAATTTAATCGATTAATTGCACGAATATCTCAACTGAATGATTTCATCGACTAAAATTATTTATTAGAATATTTTTAAACGAATGATGTTACGTATGTATTGGAATGTCATAATCGAACAATGTTATATATTCGAATAAAACTAATTAGTGCAATCATCCAATTATATTATCCGATTATTTCAATTGAACGCTTATTTCTTCAAATCTTGTGTAATCCTCGATAAGTTCCACAGAATTATTGGTCCGTATCTTCACCTCGAAGAAGGCATCCATCTCTGGCTAGTGCACACGCAATAAAATTACCCGGGGTGCTTGAATGACCTCTAACCCAAACCAGCTCCAGGTTTGAATGTCTCGCCATGTTATTCAAATATGTCCGGTATTCATGTACCAATCTGGATGTCGAAAAGCCACTCTAGGGCGATTTAATCGCAGCTTGACTATCTGTCCAGATTTGGATATCCGCTCCGAATACCCTATAGGATATTAACCAATTCACTGCCCGAGATCTCTGCTTGAAGAATGCTGCAGTGATTCGGCAATTTAAAGGAAATGTTTTTCCTATAAGAGGGAATATAGACACTCCCCCAACCCTTTCAGCAGATTTGGACCCTTCAGTTTAAACCTCAACTGAACCAGCTCTTAATACTGGAGTAGTTCAGATTGATACTGAGAAGATTGTATCAAGAAAGGGTATGGGGATGCAATAATCGATATTGCTAGGAATGGTATTAAATAATACTAGAATGGTAGCATGGCCGAATCCAGTAACCAGTTCATTAGAACAAATAAGGCTTTCAATGGAGTTGTACGCAGCGCTCTGTTGTGAGTAGCGCTGAACTATGCAGAATCCTATCAAAGATTCCGATATAGGTGGATTTCTCCATAGCCTTCCATCATACTATCGCTATGTGCATAAGTATGGGCTTAGTCAGCGAGTCGAGGAGCCATTTCGTATTTCTGGGATTTATTCCCCAGGATTTACCGATGGCCTTCCTACACATATATTGGGCAATACCGGCTCTGGCCCGTGTATTTTGGTGCCAGGATAGTTCATGGTCCAGTATAAAATAAATTTATTAAAAAATAAAAATAATAATAATAAAAAAAGTACCGAGTTTTTAAATAAATGTATTAAATCTTGGTACTTTCTTATTATTTTTTATTTTTTTTAAATTAGTATTTTTTTCAGAACTGGTACTTTTTCAGAAACTTGGAACTTCTTTATAAAATAGATCATTAAAGAAATAATAAAATAAATAAATAAAAAATATACCTGTCAATTATTTTTAATAACTTTTCTAAGTACTTTTTGTGAAAAATTTTACTTTTTTTATTTTTTTATAAAAAATAACTTTCCAAAATTTTAATTTATTTTATGATTGTACAATAAAGTGTTCCGTAGAAAAAAAAATTTATAGGAATACTTCTCAAGCAATGCATATTAATAAGCTGAATATGGAAAAAAATATAAAAAAATTTTTTAAATTCATCTTCAGTTCCCTACCAACGATTGAACGTAATGGGTCTAGAATATTTTGTCTCAAAATGGGTATAAAAAAAAACTTGTAATTTTGAGCCTGTTAAGAAAAAAATAGTATTAATTTTTTTCGCGTAAATTTTGGTCCATAAACTGTCATTTTAGTACTTCATGCGAAAAAGTTCGATTTTTTTTGTGAAAATTTTAAGTATGACCCATAATAAATTATTCTCAAAAAAAAAAAAATTGTACACTAAAATGAATTAAAAAATCCCCTAAATTTAGAAAAATATTTTTCCATAACAAGCTGAAAATTGCGATTTTTTAAGACCTATTTCGGGAAAAAAAATGGAAATTTTTTTGTAGGAAGCATCTTTAGCATCTTTTAACAAATTTTTTAAATATTTTTTTTTTTCGTATTCAACTCACCAATACGGATCGTTTGAAGGGTCTTTCTACATAGAAATCTCAAAGAGACGTTTCTGCGGGTTTTTTTTTTTAAATTGGTACTTATTTCTTCGTAACCATATGCCTTCTGAATTGATTTCAATGCAGCTGAATTAACAAATTTGTTAGCTGAATTGATGTCCTTATTTAAATCTTTAAGAATTTCATATCTTGATCGATTTTTATGTAGCTGAATTTAGAAATTTGTTTGCTGAATTTATGTTCATGTAGCTGAATAGACAGATTTATTAGCTATATTGATTTTATTGCAGCTGAATTTTGAATTTTGTTAGCTGAGTTAGGTTTTATTTTATTTAGTTGTAGTTTTTATATAATATTTTGAAAATTTATTAGCTTAATACATTTCTAAGCAGCTGAATTGCAAAATTTGTTAGATAAAGTGATTTTTATGCAGTTAAATATGATAATTAAATAGCTGAATTTGAATTCTACTTAGCTGAATTAATGTTTTTGTAGCTTCTTTATACATTTTTAAATTTCTAGAAATTAGTATTTAATTTTTAAAATTGTTTTGTTTTCTTAAAAAATCGTTTTTTCCAATTAAAAAGAAAAAAAAAACTAATATTAATTTTATTTCATGTTGAGATGTAGGGAAATTTAAGTTTCGTTATAGCCAAATAAATCTCTTCAAGTTGTTGGAATCAATAATTATCAAAATATATTTTTTTTTCCATTTTGCATTTACATTTATTTAAATTACAGTTAGACTAAATTAATTAAACTGTACAAATCAAAAGGATTTTGTACAAAATACATAAATAAATTTAAAATAAATAATTAAGCTTTTAATTAAAGAAATTTAACAAGTACAATTTATATTTAACAACTTCGAATACAATTAACTTTTCAAAAACAAATTTCACCTGAAACTACTCGTATTAACTAACTTATATATTATTTAAATATCTACTTCTTAAAGTCTTTTATTTTATTTCCTTTTCTCTTAAGTTATTCATATAGAATGATTTATAATAGTACAATTGCAAATAAAATTATTATAACTTAAATATCACAACAATTATGTTAATCCAAGTGATATCAATTTAATATGATTGATTTGTAACGAAGCAACAAAAGGAATATAAGATTTTTTGAAATAAAAGAATAAATAAGAAATATTATACAACTAAACACTTACAACCATCACAACGCCTGACAACCAAAAATAATTTATTCACAATCAAAGTAAAATATATGGTTGACAAAGAGATGGTGAGATAGAGGGACAGAAACCAATACTCCTGCTGTTCCTTATGATGAATTTGTGCAGAGATTTGTTATAGAATTCCTTATAGAACATTACAATTTCTATTTAAATATCCCTAAGGTCGATTGCAAAATAATCTTGAACTCGAACTAGGATTCACTGTTCTCCACTGATGATATAACTACAAATTGTATTAACATGCTTCAGTTGTTGTTCTTGGATAAATTGCAAATAACAAAGTTCTATGATTATATTATACAGTCGAATACAGTTATAACGAACACCGGTTATAACGAATTATGGCTATAGCGAACACTTTTTTTCGGTGCCATTTATTTTAAACAAAATTACCTTTATAACGAACACGGTTACAGTGAACTTAATTTTCCCCAAGGAAAATATTTCATACAAAAAACTACGTTTATAACGAACTCTCACAAATATTAGATTTAGATAATATTACGCGCTATGTACAGTTAAGGAAAAAACTCTACATACACCCTACTATTTTGAACTTCTAAAGAACTAATGATAATATTAAAAATAATTTTGATGTCAATGTTGGAAGAAAAAAAAAGTTTGAAAATATTGATAATTTATAAACTATTGGCGATAAACATAGAAATCGGTGGGAAAAAAGTCTACATACAGCATTGGCAACACTTAAAATTAATAAGAAAATGAAGAAGATAAAGGAGAAGAAACCGTTAGTTTTCTTGATTTCCTTTATTTCTCAAACATTCTAATCTTTTAAATTCAGAAAGCGATTTGTAAAACACGTTTTGCCTTTAAAAATGGTAAATAGAAGAGTAATACAACAATCAGTTCGAAATTTGGTGGTTAACCCTCGAAAAAAAAAAACAAATCTTACGGGGAAATTGCTAAAATACGAGTAGTAAAATTAAGTCGGTCTACAGTGCAAACTATTGGCAAAAACCATCAAAATACCAACAGTACCAAAAACAAGCCACGATCTGGAAGACCAAATAAACTTTCAAGACGCGATGTCAGTAGTGTCCTTAAAAAAATTCAAAAAGAACCAAAGCTATGTGCTCCAAAATTAGCCGAATACCTTGCTAGATGTTCGAATATTACTGTTTTGCATGATAGCGGCTTTAAAAGTAGAACAGCATACAAAAAGCCAGTTATTTCAGTCAAGAATCGTCAACTTCGCCTGGACTTTGCTAAGGCACATTTACAGAAAGGAATGAATTTTTGGAAGAAAGTTATATTTACCGATGAAAGTAAGTATAATATTTTTGGGAATGATGGTCGAAACAAGGTTTGTCGAAAACCCAACACTGCATTTGATCTCAAAAATATTATACCTACTGTGAAACATGGTGGGGGCAGTGTTATGGTGTGGGGAACTATTGCGGCATTTGGAGTTGGTCGATTGGTTTTTATTGACAGATATCAGTATAAGACAATATTGGAACAAAATCTGAAGCCATCTGTGGAAATGGATTTTCCAAAATGCACCAAGACAGCTCAATACACCTCCCAAGTCACCAAGACCTCAATCCAATTGAGCATATTTGGGACGTCTGCACGCATGGTCGTAAATTGAGCCCAATATTATGGAGAATTTCGTGATGTCTATGCCAAGTCGTCTTCAGGCGGTTATTGAAGTCCAAGGTGGTCCTACAAAATATTAAAAATATATTGTTTTCTTTAATTTATTTAAAAGAAATTAAATATTGTATTCGATTTTTAAGACTGTATATAGACTTTTTTCTCATGAATTTTTATTGTTTTTCTTGTTCTTAACCAGGCCTTCGAAGTGCATAACATATAATATACTCTCTACCCTTAAATATTTTAAAGAATATTAAATATAAAAGAGAAAATCAAAATATCTAGTAAATCTTATAAGGAGGCAAGATGGAGTGCCATGGGGTACATTGTTCCCACCTTAGTGACTAAATCCTGTTAGACTCTTTGATAGATTAGTACCCTATTTTCTAAAATCTGTCCCTCTAAATGACATTTTTATTCTATATACTTACATATATCTTTGTCATGTCTATCCTTCCCTTATTAACGGCCCATCTACACGTAACATAATATGTACAATTTTTCTGAGAGAGTTTTAAATTCGCTCTCTAAGAAAATTGTTTCACGTGTAAATCCAAATATTGGTATTATAAATCCAATAATTGGTAAATCCAAATATTGGTATTATAAGCAGGGTTGTCAGATTTTTTTCGCCATATTGTTAATCAAAAATCGCCAAAAATTTACTAATTAAGATTTTATTTGGGTTTTTAAAGAAATACTAAAAAATTAACTACAATTTTAAGTGTCGTATAATTTTTGGTACATAAAATTTCGTATACTTTGTAAATGTAAATTTAGCTAATTCAGCCAATGATAGTTGCAATAGCTAATAATAACACAGTGCTAGTTGCAAATTTTAATAAACTGGGCACCCTACCGGTAAAACTAATAATGGGTGATTCAAGTAGAGATATTTTTTTCAATAGCCTTTTTTTGACAGATCACGTGTGAATCGTGTCATGCTGTCATGTTATTTTTGTTTAGTATTGTTTTACATTTCATAATGGAAAGACTTACGCCTGAACAATGTTTACAAATCGTTCAACTTTATTACAAAAATTCACGTTCTGTGAGGAATGTGTTTCGTGCACTTCGCTCAACTTATGGTCAACATAATCGGCCTACTGAGCGTACTATTCGCAACACTATCAACCATTTTGAGACCCATCAATCACTACTGGATAATATTCGACCGAATAGATCACGTCCAGCACGCTGTGAAGAAAATATAGCGGACGTAGCTGAGAGTGTACACGAAGACCGTGGAGAGTCGATTCAGCGCCGTTCGCTGCAACTCGGACTGACGTATGGAACGACTTGGCGCATTTTACGTCGTGATCTTAAATTGAAAGTGTACAAAATACAGCTTGTGCAACAACTGAAGCCGCTCGACCTTCCCAAGCGACATCGCTTCGCTCTATGGGCTCTTGAAAAGTTCCAAAAAGATCCGACGTTTTCGAGGCAAATTTTTGTTCAGCGATGAGGCCCATTTCTGGCTCAATGGGTATGTAAACAAACAAAATTGCTGCATTTGGGACGAAGAGCAACCTGAAGAGATTCAAGAACTGCCACTTCATCCAGAAAAAACAACGGTTTGGTGTGGTTTGTGGGTCGGTGAAATCATCGGTCCATATTTCTTTAAAAATGATGCCGGTGCGAAGGTAACCGTCAATGGCGACCGTTATCGTGCCATGATAACCGACTATTTGATGTCTGAAATTGAAGCTCGTGATCTCGACGACATTTGGTTTCAGCAAGACGGCGCCACTTCCCACACATCGCATCAATCAATGGATTTATTGAGAGAACACTTCGGTGAGCACATAATTTCATGTTTTGGGCCGGTCGATTGGCCACCAAGATCGTGTGATATCACACCGTTAGACTTTTTCCTGTGGGGATATGTAAAGTCTACAGCTTATGCGCACAAACCCGCTTCGATTCAGGCCTTGGAGGAAAACATCACGCCTGTCATTCGCCAGTTACCAGTCGAAATGCTCGAACGAGTCATCGAAAATTTGATAGACATAATTTTCAAAAAATAAATGCCAAAGAATGTTCTTTCAAATGATAATAAACATTTGAATGTTTCCGAGTTTTTTTCTTTAAAAAAAGTAGGGAACTTCCAAATGGATCACGTTTTATTTAATCAGATTTAGTAATTATTTAATAATAATATAATATTTAATCAGATTTTTATTTTGTGGTGTATAAAATTTAATAAATATTCAAAAGATTTTCGTCAACATGAAGGATTTTGAAGTTTATTGGCTGCAACCAATTCTCTAGATTTTGCCGAATGGATTTTAATTATACGTTTTTATACAATGTACAAATATTTTTAAGAAATCGTATTAAAAATAATTTTAGAAATAACTGGTCGTTTTTAATTATACAAAATTATTACAATTCTGAATCATTTTATAACTTTTAATATTTTACAAAAATTGTCGTTATCGAAAATTTTCTATGTTATCAAAAAATATTTTTAAAGACAACGTCAATGTTCGTAAAATATCGACACTCATAATAAGGGTTATCTTATTTACAATATTCAACGAACCTTTAAACAAAATGTAAAATATTCCGTACAGTTGATAACAGATTATTTGAGAATTATCAATAAATTCTTAACAGAATATGAATACACAAAATCGAAGACATTTTTAAACATTAATTGTTCTCCAAAACACAATCTATACAAATCTTTAAAAAAAATCTATTTTATTAACTTTTAAAATAGACAACCTTCTCAAAGAAATTTTAAAACAGAATGAATAAAATTTTAATTTTCAACTATTTTCGATCAACAAAATTTTCATAGCAATCTTAATTATAAAAAAAACATATATTGAAATTTTCGAGACATAAAATTAACACACATATAAAATTATGTTAGTAATTAAAATAAAGAATCGACATCACAATATTAAAATCATTAATTCATATTTAGAAATCATAAATGTAGCCTATTTTTAAAGGAAAGAAATATTAGTATCGCAAAATACGTATGTTTTGCTAACAAATAAAATTTGTTGGTATTTTACGCATATAATGAACTACGTTTATAGCGAACTAAATTTGTCAATCTCTTCGAGTTCGTAATAACCATGTTCGACTTTACTACTTATATATTAGATTTCAAAGTAGCAAAAATTCTATTGACAAAGAGAAATAGAGAAATTATTAGAAGTAATGGAAACACACGCATACTTATGTATGTACAGCTAGACATTTAGAGAAAATCAAGCGAAATGAAATAAACGTCAATTTATTATTATCATTGTCAAATATAATATAACCAACCAATACTTATATAACTAAGATTACTTGCACACATACATACATACACACATACATCCATACACACATACATGCATACATACATACACACACATGTATAGATACATACACACACATGTATATATACATACATACACACATGCATACTTACATACACACATGCAAAGAATAAAGAATCGATATCACAATACATACGTACATACATACACACACACATACATACATACATACATACATACATACATACTTACATACATACATACATATATACATACATACATACGTGTACACACATACAAAGATATATACACATATATTTACATACATACATACAAACATACATATATAGTGATCTTGAAGATAGACAGATTTGGAAGAATTTTTAAAATAGTTATGAAATTAAAAATTAATTTTTTATTATTAATATAAATTTTGTTATTTAAGCGATTTTTTATTTGAAATTTTAATTATATCTCCGAAAATTAAAAGAAAAATAGATAAATAAATTAATTAATAAATTAATTAGTTAATAAATGTATAAATAAAATTTGAATTTACCCTAGTATTTTATTATTTTTACAATACCCAATAATAAATATAATTTTTATAAAGCAAACAATCACATTATTGTTATCTTCACATCATTATTATCATTTTTTTTTTAGATATTTTATATTTCTAGTACACATACATACACTCACACTTACATACATACATTCACACTTATGTAAATATTTTGTCCTTGCTTCCTGTCAAAATTTCACAATTTCACAAAAAAAAACTGTCCCTTTGATTTGTCACCTTTGTAAATAAAATTTTTATCGCATTTATGTGAAGAAGTCAAATAAATATTCCACCAAAAATACGAATACACACGCACGTCTTAAATTCATCATCACTATTACATATTTATTGATGAACTTTGGAAGGGAAGGGTGGTAAGAAGAAATAGTTGTTGATGTTGGCAATAATGATGAGGTTTAAACAACAATTCAATATTAATTTACACATACTTTATATACCCTACACCATATTAGGTGGTAAAGTTATATTCAAAGTATAAAGTATAACAAAACGTTTGTAAAGTTTGTAATAGATATCTATAGGGGAATAAGCATTTGCGATAGTGTAGTGAAAATTTAATTATGTCTTTATAAAATAAAAAATAATAAAAATCAAAATTTTTAACAAACCTTAAGTAAAATTGAAAATTGTTCATAACTTTTCCAGTTTAATTGTAATTTACAATAAAATTTTATTAAAAGATAATTGTAAATACAACAACATTTATTTTTTTTCATATAAGATAAAAATTGCAGAACTTATTCGATTTTATTGGGAATGACTTACTTAAACTTTTCATACCATTTTGAATGTTTGCCCCAAAAAGTATGCAGCAATATTTCAAAATTAAAAATCTTATTAAAAAATTCACCACATTTTTTTTTTCTCCAAAAAACTTTATCAAAAATTATAAATTATAAAAATTATAAAATTATAAGCCTGTCAATGTCTGGAAATATTGCCATATTATAAAAATAAAAAAATGCACAAATAAATTTTTAAAATCGGTAAAAGAAATATATATATGAACAACTTTTTGAAAATTAAAAGATTTTAATACGTTAGAATTTGTTAGGTAAATAATGCTTAAAGTATTAAACAACATTAAAAAAATTAATAAATAAAAAAAAAAGAAATATTCGGCGTAAATCCGCTCCCTGATCGAAATACAAAATCAGTTTCTGATAGGATTTGGAGAGCAAACAATGTGTACAGCAAATTTAAACTTTTTAAAACTAAAAACAACTTAAAAAAATATTATATAAAATAAAAAAATAAATATGCATATATTCGCTCCCTGATAGAAATTTCAAAATATAGCTCCTTTAGGATTTGTGGGACAAATAGTTTTAAAAGTAAACCGAAGTTTAATTTTCTACGTTATCTGGAAGCTTCAGGAAGCTTTGCGAAAAGAAAAAGTGCTTAAGAAATTATTTTTAGATAGATATCTCCGCTCCCTGATCGAAATACAAAATCAATTTCTGATAGGATTTGGAGAGCAAACAATGTGTACAGCAAATTTAAACTTTTTAAAACTAAAAACAACTTTAAAAAATATTATATAAAATAAAAAAATAAATATGCATATATTCGCTCCCTGATAGAATTTTCAAAATATGCTTCCTTTGGGATTTGGGATTTGAATTTTAATTTTCTACGTCATCTGGGAGCTACAAAAAGCTTTGGAAAAAGAAAAAATGCTTAAGAAATTATATTTAGATAGAAGATAGATATTTCCGCTCTCTGATAGAATTTTAAAAATTTGGCACTGGTATGATTTGTAGGATGAATACTTTTATAAGTAAACCAAATCTTAATTTTCTACGTTGTCTGGGAGCTTCAGAAAGCTCTCGAAAGAGAAATTATGCTTATGAAATTATTTAGATAGATATTCACCATCATTAAAAAATTAAAAGTTTACCACAAATTAAGAAATGCACAAAACAACTATTTTGTTTTACAAAAAAATCAAAATTTTTTATTACCAAATAAATACATGAAGAATTGAAATTCACCACAATGAAAACAAATGACCCCAAAGAACATATTTTGGCCAAACAAATTTCGCTTCTAATTTTTTTTTTACCACAACTTTTTCACCCAAATTTGGTTTCACTATAAATTTATCAGAATTAATTGCTCTCAAAATTTTTATGACAAATTTTTGTTTATCATAAAAAAAAGAAATAAAAGCAAGAAAAATTTGTATAAAAATTATTTCTTTAATTTTGTCACAAAATAAAATTTTACTATAAATTTCATTTATGATTTTTTTTCAGTGAAAATATAAAAAAATATGTCTTAAAAATATTTTTTTTTTATATTTTCATTGAAAAAAAAAAAAATCATAATTGAAATTTATAGTAAAATTTTATTTTGTGACAAAATTTAAGAAATAATGTTTATACAAATTTTTCTTGCTTTTATTCCTTCTTTTTATGATAAACAAAAATTTGTCATAAAAATTTTGAGAGAAATTAATTTTGATAAATTATTATCTTTTCTTCAAAAAGTTTTTAACAAAATTTTATTTCACCAATATTTTTCAAAAAATTTCATCTAAATTTTCACCACAACTTTTTTAAAAACAGTCAAAAGTTTTTCTTAATTTTTTTTTTAATTTTGTTAAAAATAACATTTCACCACAAACTTCTTTCTTTAAAGAAAATTTCATATTTATTATGGATTTTTGTTTTCACTAAAAATATATGTAAAACAAAAAACATTTAAAAAATGTATAAAGTACGAAATCTTTTTTGTGTAGTAAAGTTTTTGGTCAAAAAAAAAAAAAAAAAAAAAAAAAAAAAAAATGGTAAAATTTTGTAATTTTTTTTTTAATATAAATATCATACAAAATTTTGTTTTACCAAAAAATTTCACCATAAATTGGAATGATTAAAAAGAATTTTACTAATATTTTTTTTTACCATATTTATATTTATTTTTTGGCGAAATCTTAATTGTGATGAAATTTTTTTGGTAAAAAAAATATAGGTAAAATTCTTTTTAATCATTCCAATTTATGGTGAAATTTTTTGGTGAAACAAAATTTTGTAAGATATTTATATTTAAAAAAAAAAATTTTTTTCCCTTTTTTTTTTGACCAAAAAATTTACTCCACAAAAAAGATTTCGTACTTTATACATTTTTTAAATGTTTTTTGTTTTACATATATTTTTAGTGAAAAAAAAAATCCATAATAAATATGAAATTTTCTTTAAAGAAAGAAGTTTGTGGTGAAATGTTATTTTTAACAAAATTAAAAAAAAAATTAAGAAAAACTTTTGACTGTTTTTAAAAAAATCCATAATAAATGTGAAATTTTCTTTTTTTTTTTCAGTAAAAACTTAAATTCGATCTTTTTCTTTCGTAAAAAAAATGTAATAAAACATTTTGTCGCAAAATAAAATTTCACCACGAAATAAGAAATTTAAGATTTTATTTTTTAAAACAAAACGTTTTTAAACGATCTTGATCGGATGCCACACCCATATTTTACGCCTTCAAGTTTCGTGGGAATCTTTATCCTATCATATCGTGGTGATGAATTGAAAATAGAAAGGATAGGTCCAGGGGGAGAGGTAGTCCCCTTATTCAATTTTTCAATTTTTTGTTAATTTTATCCCATGAATCATCTATTTCTTTTTTATTGCTGCCAAATATCGGAACCCCTCTCGCTAAGTTTGGGTTTCGCTTCATATGATCTAAAACCACATCCCATTGTTGACTTGAACATATAGTGAAATATGTTATTAATTTTAAAATATGATATAAAATAAATTTACTTACCATTATTGTGAAAAATTTCTCAATATTAAAATAGTTTCAATATTTAAAACGGATGGAAAATGTTAAATGCCTCATTGTGTAAAACGAAACGACAAACGTTTGAAAACTTTGTATGGAAAAAATTTAAATTTCCCAGTATTCTTCATACAAATTTTGAACGTTTGAAAACGTTTCGTTTTACAAAATGAGCTTTGAAAAGTTTGAATTTGACATTTAAGTCGTTTTATAAGTTTTTTACGTAAAACGAATGATAAATTTGTAGATCCCAGCAAGTATTTTTTCGTTTTAGGTAATGGCAACTACTTATTAAAGTAGTTTCTCGGTAATGAGGCGTCATTGTTATTTGCCTTTTCTTTATTATTTAAATAAATACTCAAGCGTAAGAGCACAGTAATATTGCAATCATGTGGATGAGTTGGCTAGAGCACTGGATTAGCAACCACAAAGTTGCTGGTTCAACCCCATTTTGATGCTGTTAGTTTTATGTATTAAAAAGTTTTTTCACTTAAAAAATTAAGTGCGAGATGGTGTACTGAGTAAGACGTTAGTCATTAAAAACGAATGGTTAATTTGTGTCCAAGTTCAAATCTTACCGACTGCAAATTTTTTTTTGCGTTTTATTTTATTTTTATCCTCGTTTAGGTACATATTTTTGAGTATCCTCAACTCGAACAGAAATAACTAGTTATTCAGGCAGCAAAAAGTAGTTTACTTTTGTTTCCAATTATACCTGCTAGCTTATCAGGAAAGCAAAGTTTTTGCTTGTAAAACAAAACGTTTAGGTTAGGTTAAAAAGGGCGTCATCTTCACGCCTCCACCCAGAGACCATCCTGTACATTGTGATCCCTTTATAAATACCAGAGAAAGCTAATAAACGAAGAAAGAGAAAAGCCTTAGTAGAATAGGCACAAGAGCCCTGACTACCTGTAAGTCACTTTATCTCCATTATGAATCCTATAAGGTTGCTGAAAATTTGGCTTCCAAACTACTTCAGTCTACTACGCTGAAGCACTACACAATGACAAAGTATGTGTTCCACTGTCTTTAGCTAGCTCCACATTATCGCACGTACTACAAAAGTCTGGTGTGCCAGTGTCCCACTTACTGGTCATATTCCCTATTGCGAGGTGACCAGTAATCATGCCAACGATGATCCTTAGATTTTCACGACTCATGCCCAGAAGATGCTTCTAATCTGCTGTTTTAAGACTAGGCCATAACGCTCTAGATACCTTGCAATCCACTCTACTCCTCCAAGTATGATTCGTTCTTCCTAAAGTCCATTCTCTTATGGCCATGCAATATGATCCAATTCGAATCCTAACCGATATCTCCACAAAAGACCTTTCTAGCTCCTAACTTTTACGAGCTAACTCATTGGCTATTTCATTGTCGAGAATATCGCAGTGAGCAGGAACGCAATAGAGTCTTATTATGTAGGCATCCATCAGCCTTCTAAATTCCTTCCTACACTTAAGCACTAATCTGGACCTGACACAATTATTGCTTGTATTGCCATTAGTGCTGCCTGACTATACACATAGATAGTCACCACAGTGTCCCTCTCAACCTTCATCTCCAGTAATCCTAGGGCCTTGTAAATGTCTAGAATTTCTGCCTGGAAAACACTGCAACTATCAGACAATCTAAAAGTTCGTTTGATATCTGTTCCCATTAAGTAAACATCCGCCCCTGTATCTACTTCCGTCTTTGAGCCATCTGTGAAGATGCTTCTCCGCTCCAGTCCAGAGGTCCCTACTAGAGATTTCAATAACGTTAGTAGCCTCGAAGTCCATTATAGTACCGAAATAATCCGCCTGGGTGGCCAAGAATAATGTTCGATTATCAAACCATGGAGCTTCTCCACTCCAGTTCAGAGGTCCCTACTAGGGATTTCAATAACGGGAGTAGCCTCGAAGTCCATTATAGTACTGATATAATCCGTCTGCGCGGCTAAGGGTAATGTTCGACTATCAAACTTGACTTCATTAAGTATGCTAACATGTCCCGCTATGAAGCTCCTTACAACGAAATGTTTTTAAACGTTAGAATTTTATATGAAAAATACTGGGAAATTTTTAAAATTTAAAATACAAAATTCTTTGTGGCCTTTAGAAAAAAAAAAAAAAACGTTTCGTTATGACTTACAAATTTATGCCATTAGTTTTATCAAAAATATTAAAAAAAAGAAATCACCTCAAATTCGAATCATTGAAGAGAATTATAACACATTTTTACATACACGATTAAAATTTTATAAAAATTCGTGTACATCACAGAAAATCTCTAGAAATTGTTTAAAAAATAAACTTTCTAAAAAAATGCATCAAATTTTTTTATTTAAAAACGTTTCTTATAGAAAAACAATTACAAATTCTTTTTGTATCAGTTAATTCAAAAATACCCACAAAAAGCCCTTATTCTATCCTACACAGAAAGAAATTGTTGGGTAAAACTTTTCAATAAACTTTTTATTTAATTTTGCATTTGAATTTGATAAAAAATATTTATTAATATAATTATTTTATTTTTTAAATTTTAAATAAATATAAAAAATGTGACATTTTCAAAGAAAAACATAATGGAAAAAAAGTAAAATAAAATGAAAATTATTTGTTGAGTCTCATTCATTTCTTGTCTTTTTTTTTGTAAGTCGTTCAATCCAAGGACGTAACAAATAAATTTGCTACGTTTTCTGCAAATTTTGGTACATATATTTTATAAAAAATATGTTTATAATGCGGTAAGTACACAGAAAAAATTATGTCAAAAATATTTTTTAATAAATCATTATTTGGTTGCAAATAAAATTTTATAAAAAAAAAATTATTAGATTTTAACATTATGTTTTATTGATTGAATATGATTTAAAAACTAATACAAAAAACAAAAACAATTTTTTGTATTTTGACAATTTTAGTAAAATAAGAAATAAAATTATAAAAATGAGGAAATCAAAAAATATGAAATCCAACATTTGAAGACATTCGAAAGTAAGTTATTCATTTACGGATGTTCCTAATAACAATTAAAATTTACGTATCCTTCTGACGAGAAATGTTTTCTAACTTATAAAATAACTATACGTAAGTAATATTATTTTATTATCCCATATTCATACTATCCTGCGAGTTAATTTAGAAATGTATGTCCTTAGAGATACATAGCTGCACAAACATTTTATTTATTTATTTATTTTATAATTACAATACAATTACAAATTATATTCTAATTCTAACCGAGCGGAGTAACGAAGACCATAGCTCATTGTAGTGAAACAGACCAGGGTCTCTGGTGGGAATCGAACCCACAACACCCAGACTGATAGACTAGCTCACTACCAACTAGGCCATCGTGGCATCCAGCTGCACAAACAGTTTTTCGTTCTGTCTATAGACGACTTGATTGTGTTCGATATAGACCTCTCGTGATCATTTCATCCGGATTTTCATAAACTATTTTTAGGCTTTGAAGTATTATAATGGATCCACTTCTCATCGTTTGTAAAAATTCGTTGCAAGAACGATTTGGTTTTGTGGCGCATTTCAGATATGCTAAGACTCCTTACGACGTCTCTTGTCTTCTTCTCTCGTGGCACCTAATTTCATTGCTTTTGGATGAACCCAGTACTTTTACATATTTGGAAACTGTTGTTTGATTTACACACAAAAATTCTGCAATCACTTCTTGCAGATTTGGAAACTTTGTGATAATCTCCAATTCTTCATTTTCAAACATTTTTGGCTACCAATATTACACTTCATACACAAGTATTTTTTCATGCATCATATACCGAATTTACACAAACGTTTAATTGTAAAATATTCAATATTAAAAAAAAAAAATATATAAATTTTTATTAATTCAACAATAAATATTGTTTCAATACCCAGCAAAAATTTTTTGTTTTCGGTAATAACAACTACTTATTAAAGTAGTTATTTGGTAATGAGGCGTTATTATTATCATTTGCCTACTCTGTATTACATTAATAAGTACTCAATAGCATAATAGCACAGTAATACTGCAATCACGTGGAGGAGTTGGCTAGAGCGCCACATTAACAACCAGAGGGTTGTTGGTTCAACCCCATTCTGAAGCTGTTAGTTTTTTATAACAAAATGTATTTTAAACTAAATAGAGTTTTTGTCGCTTAGGATGCTATGTGCGAAATGGTGTACTGATTAAGATGTTAGTCACTAAAAACGAATGGTTAGTGTGTGTCCAAGTTCGAGTCTCACTGACGGCAAAATTTTTTTGTTTTTTTTTTTATTTTTGTTTTCGTTTAGGTACATATTTTTGAGTATCCTTGAGTCAAAAAATAACTACATGAATTTGTGGACAAATCAAACAAAAATAATTAGTTATTCAGGCATAAAATAAGTAGTTTATTTTTGTTTCCAGTTATACCTGCTAGCTTACAAGGAAAGCAAACCTTTTGCTAGGTATCTACTAAAAACTAAATATTATTTTTATTGTTTATTGTTTTATTTAAAAAATCTATTAAACCATTTGAAAATTTTCAAATATTCAAATTTATAAATACAAATGCGAATCAATAACTCCGTGACTTTTCGAACTTCTCTCGTTGTTATATGAAATGCAACACTATTTCCATCAAGTACCACCTGTTAATAGACTACTGTTAACAACGTCGTGTTTTTTTTTCTAAAAATGGAAAAAAAATGAATTTCGAGTGCTCATTAAACATTATTTTTTGCGAAAAAAACTGTCAATCAAACCAAGGAAAGCTCGATAAATACTATGGGGACTCTGCACTATCGATTTCAATGGTAAAAAAGTGGTTTACTGACTTTCATTGTGGTCGCACAAGTACAAATGACGCTGAACGTTCTGGACGGCCAGTTGAGGTCAGTACACCCGAAAATGTCAAAAAATCCACGATATGGTGTTGGCCGACCAAAGAGTAAAAGTGCGTGAGATTGTTGATGCCATAGGCGTTTCATATGACAGTGTGGTTTCGATTTTAAATGATCGCCTGGGTTTAAGAAAGTTGTCTGCAAGATGGGTGCCGCCTTTGCTCTCAATTGACCATAAACGCAAACGTGTGACAACTTCAAAGGATTGTTTGCAGTTGTTTACCGTAATCCGAATGACTTTTTGCGGCGTTTTGTAACTGTGGATGAAACATGTATCCGGATCCGGAGACCAAGCAGCAGTCTAAGCAATGGGTTTCTCTGGGTGAAACTGCTCTGAAGAAGGCCAAGGTAAGTTTGTCGGCCAATAAGGTGATGGCAACAGCTTTTTGGGATGCACGCGGGATAATCCACATCGATTACCTTCAGAAGGGGAAAACATTAAACGCCGAATATTATGCCGACTTATTAGACCAATTTAATGAGGATTCGAAAAGAAAACGACCCCATATGGCCAAGAAAAAAGTTCTTTTTCATCAAGATAATGCATGGGTGCATACGTGTGCAGTCTCAATGGCAAAATTCTATGAATTGGGCTACGAATTGGTACCTCATCCGGCATATTCTACGGATTTAGCCCCCAGTAACTACTTTCTATTTCCAAACCTAAAGAAATGGCTGGGTGGAAAGAGATTTAGCTCCAACGATGAAATTATTGACCAAACAAATGCCTATTTAAAGGACCTCGAAAAAGCCTATATTTTACGCAAAGTAAATGACGACACTTGCTCAAAATTTGACAGTAGTGTATTAACAGGTGGTACTTGATGGGAATAGTATTGTATTTCATGTAACTATGAGGGAAGTCAAGGACTTATTGACCCGCCCTTGTAGTAAGAATATTTTAATAAGAAAAAAAATTAAAATTTTTTCAATAAAACATTTACGAATTTGAATATTAGATTTTACAAATTCAGTGATAGGTTCGATCTCAGTAAAATGTATTGATTGATGATGCCTACGATGGTACCAGTTCCGACTATATTTGCACTTCCGTATAAGTATGCAAGCGTTGATAGCATTTTAATTATTCTAGTGTCATAAAGCGTTATCAACGTTCGTTTTTGGTTTTAAAAGGTCTAAATTTGTTAGAACGTTCAGTCAAAATGGCTGCTTTATAAGATTATTAAAATTGTGAAATTTTACTCTGCATTTAAATATGTATTATTAAAACGATTGCAAATTTTATTGTTACATTTGAAGAAAGCATATACTAATGGTACTAGATTCAATTGATATTTTCACAGTGTCAAACAATATATTAATTGATTTTTAGATAGGTTTTAATTATAAACCTAATTTATTTAAATACAATTTTAATTGAAATTTTATTTAAAATCTAATAATTTCATTTAGTTAGAAACAAATTTAAATACTGAAATTCTTTGCAATGATTTTAATATATTTAGACGTGACAGAGAAGCTTTAACTACTGGTGGTGGTGTTTTAATTGCTGTTTGAAATATTTTCCAATCTGATGAGTTAAAATTTGAACATTATTCCGATATTGAGTTTATCTGTGTTCCTACATTCCCCCAAAATCTGATCAACTAACTTAGATGAAACATTTTGAATCCAACGCTGTTATGTCTAAAGCTCAACCAGATGACTCTGTTTACTTTTTTTTTGGCGATTTTAACTTGTCAGCTGTAATTTGCAAATTTTTACCAGAATCATACAGTTATGCACCAATAAAATCTGATGCCTTTATTGAAGAGTTTCTCAATAATTTATCTGATTTATGTCTTTTCCAAAAAAAAAAAAAAAAAAAAAAAAAAATGGGATTTGTAATGAATATGGAAACTATCTAGATTTGGTTTTTGTGAACGAACCCACTAACTGCACCATTACTCTAACATTACCAGACCAGAGGATCGCTACCACCCTACTCTTGAAGTTAGTTATAATATTTTTTCTGATGACTTTTGTAATCAGGATGATACAAATGATAAGAAGTTATCTTTTAAGAAAACAAATTACGATGACCTGAAATATTTTTTGACAAACACTAATTGGCTTGAACTGTTATCCATTCCGAATGGTACCCCAGCTTCAATTGACTCTATGATTAATACATTTTATACTACTATACATAATTGCCAAAACTTTTCGTGATTAAACATTCAGGTCCACCGTGGAATTCTTCGCATCTATCAAGATTAAAAAATGTAAAAAACAAATGCTATAAAAAAATATAAGCAACATTGAACAGCTTATGATTATAGCAAATACTGTGTATCTCGAGCGGAATATAATCTTCTCAACAGGAGACTGTATATAAATTACCTTGAGAAAATGAAAAGGAACTTTAAATGTGACCCAAAATCATTTTATAATTTTGTAAATTCGAAAAGAAAATCTACTGGCTATCCAAGAGTTATGAAGTATTTAATTAATGAATCTAATATTAATTTGATCAAAAGCAATAAGTTTGCCGATTTTTTTGCAACAACATATTCCAAGCAACAGTACGATACATCAACTAAATACCAGTTTTCTCTGATGGAACATGAGACAATATCATTTTCTTCTATTGATACTTCTCAGGTTGTTTTATCTTTAAAAACAATAAAATCATCATTGAGTAGTGGACCTGATGGCATCCCAGCTTGCGTTTTAAAATATTGTGCTCATGCCTTGGCCACTCCTTTGGCTATTATGTGTAATGTGTCATTAAAATACGTATATTTTCACAATACCAGCATGGTTTCAGAAAAGGTTGTTCTGCAGTAACAAATATTTTACAACTAACAACTCTAACAAATCAAGCTTTTAAGGATGGCCAACTTATGGACGTTATTTATACTGACTTCAGCAAAGCTTTTGATAAATTCAACCATAACCTACTTCTCACTAAGCTGAATGTATTAGGGTATACTAGCAACGATTTGTGCTGGTTATGGTCGTATCTAACCTGCAGGACATAGTGTGTTCTTTTTGATAATACCATCTCCAAAGAAATTTTTGTTAGCTCCGGTGTCCCCCAAGGAAGTCACCTAGGCCCTTTGCTATTTTCGATTTTCATAAGCGATTTGCCGTTTGTAATGAAGCATTGTAATGCTTTAATATACGCTGATGATGTTAAGATGTTTCTCAGCTACAAATTATCTTCAGATGGGGCGTATTTGCAGCAGGATTTAAATAGCTTTTACGCATGGTGTAAATATAACCAAATGGAGCTAAACTTAAAAAAATGCAAGCACATGCGATTTTATAGAAATTGCACTTCAATGGTACAATATTTTCTGGAAGGGTATCAACTAGAGTTAGTTGGAGAATTTCTGGATTTTGGTATTCTACTTGATCCTAAATTAGATTTCTGCAAGCATATTAAAATGATGATAAATAAAGCTCGTGGTATGCTTGCTTATATTAAACGATGGTCTAAAGAGTTTACAGATCCCAATATTACGAAACAACTATACACAACCCTAGTAAGACCAATTTTGGAGTATGGGTCTATTGTCTGGGATACTCAAATTAATATGCACATAGACCGATTAGAATCTCTTCAAAAGCAGTTTCTCTTATTCTGCTTGAGGAGCTCATTTGGTCGCTATTCTGGGAATCTTCCTTCGTATACTGCGAGGTTATCATTAACTAAACTACCTACCTTAAAAAGCCGAAGGACTATGCTAAATGTGGCATTTTTAATTAATTTGATTAATGGTGATGTCCTCTCCGACTTCCTTCTTCGTAACATAAATTTTAATATTCCACGACGTTTTACCCGACAGCTAATACCTCTGCACCTTCCTGTTGTTCAAGCAAATTATGCCGATGCTGATCCTTTCAGAAGAATATGCAAAAATTTCATTGAATCGATTTTTCTATTAATGTAAATGTAATTAAACGCAATATTATCGTGTTTTTAAATACTTAATATGTCTTAAAAAATTTTTTTTCGTTAAAAATGACTTTATATAAAATCTTGTAATCTATAGTAGTCTGTAAGGATTCATATCCATAGATTTAATCAAATAAATAAATAAATAAAAAAACATTTTGATGTTTATAGGCAAAAACAATTAAAATTTTAATTGATATAAATAATTTCGTAAATGAAATCTATTTTAATTTTTTTCTGTGTAATATATTTTCACCAAAAAAAAGTTTTATTCTTAACATAAAAACAAGGAATTCTTAAAAAATTAAAAAAAAACCGTTTTTTAAGTTTAGTTTAAGTAGAAGGGTATATAAGTTTTGGTACTACCTTATATTATTCTCCAGCTATTGTTGCTATATCTGCTTTTGTTTTGCTGTCGGTATTATTACCACACCAATACTATGACAACAATAACAAGTAATACATTATCCCCCAGGTGAATAAAGTTAAGCCGGAATTCTGTTTAAGTATATTTCAAATTGTATACAAATACCAATTGCTCATTACGTTATCAATATGTACACGCTTACACACACAC
Source organism: Protocalliphora azurea (assembly GCA_932274085.1). Taxonomy (NCBI): domain Eukaryota; kingdom Metazoa; phylum Arthropoda; class Insecta; order Diptera; family Calliphoridae; genus Protocalliphora; species Protocalliphora azurea. The sequence continues at coordinate 10,083,117 of OW026521.1, read as the reverse complement.
ACACATACATATAATGTAATATATTAGATTATACATATACATATACATATACATATACATACATATGTATATAAATTGAAATAAGTAAGCGTAGGTTGGACACAACCATCTCTACCATTACCACAACATATTCTGCACAGATACTTTAGATTTAAACTAAATTTTACATCAATGAGGTTTACAAAAAGATTTTCCTAACAGCAGCAGCAGCATGACCAAACCAAACCATTCTATCAGCAACGAAACCATGTCCAATATTGGAAATTGTTGATTTTGAATATTGTTAGAGAGTGTGCGTGAGAGTGTGACATTGTCAAAATGAATGTCACGAAATTTTGTAAATACTTTACAGACGGATAGTTAGTTGGGGGAAAAAACATTCATTGCATACAAAAGACGTATGTAAGTATGTATGTATGTATGTATGTATGTATGTATGGAGGCGAACACAATGAAAATTATAGTTAAGAACTGAATAAAACGAACAAATGGACTCATCATATACTATACACAAAACAATATGAGCATGATTACTAATGAAGGTATTTAATAGGAAATAATTTTGAATAAATGACGAAAATAAACCACAATTTCAATTAAGTGCAAAGATGTTAAAGAGGAAGATCTTAAAGGAAACATTTAAAATCTACAAGGATTTAAAGGAAAGGAATCAAAGCAAGATAAAATTCAAATTAGAATAAAAAAATTAAGAAAAAAATTGTATTTTAAAAATGATCTCAATATATTTCGGTTGCATTTCAACAATTTTTAATGATATAATTTTAACATCCTTTAAGAACTACGAGAGCGCATCAACAAGTCCGTGACTTTTTGAATGAAACACAGTTTTTTTTTGTAAAACAAAAATTTATTTTTCCACATAATCTCCTTTTAACTCAATACACTTAGTCCAACGTTTTTCTAGTTTTTGTATCCCTTCCAAAAAATAGGATTTTTCGAGGTACTTAAAATAGGCATTTGTTTGGTCAATAATTTCATCGTTGGAGCTGAATCTCTTTCCACCGAGCCATTTCTTTAGGTTTGGAAATAGGAAGTAGTCACTAGGGGCTAAATCCGGAGAATATGGCGTATGATGTACCAATTCGTGGCCCAATTCATAGAGTTTTGCCAATGAGACTGCACACGTGTGCACCCGTGCATTGTCTTGATGAAAAAGAACTTTTTTCTTGGCCACATGGGATCGTTTTCTTTTCGAATCCTCATTAAATCGGTCTAATAAGTTGGCATAATATTCGGCGTTTAATGTTTTCCCCTTCTGAAGGTAATCGATGTGGATTATCCCGCGTGCATCCCAAAAAACTGTTGCCATCACCTTATTCGCCGACAAATTTATCTTGACCTTCTTCGGAGCAGGTTCACCCGGAGAAACCCATTGTTGAGACTGCTGCTTGGTCTCCGGATTACAGTAATGGGTCCATGTATCATCCACAGTAACAAAACGCCTCAAAAACTCATACGGATTGCGGTTAAACAACTCCAAACAATTCTTTAAAGTTGTCACACGTTTACGTTTATGGTCAATTGAGAGCAAACTCGGCACCCATCTTGCAGACAACTTTCTTAAACCTAGCTGATCATTTAAATTCCAAACCACACTGCCATATGAAATGCCTATTTCATCAACAATCTCACGCACTTTTACTCTTCGGTCGGCCAACACCATATGGTGGACTTTTTTGACATTTTCGGGTGTATTGACCTCAATTGGCCGTCCAGAACGTTTAGCGTCATTTGTACTTGTGCGAAAACAATGTTTAATGAGCACTTTTTTCCATTTTTAGAAAAATACATGAAGTTGTATGTTTTGAACAGCTGTTAAACGCAAAGTAAATGACGACAGTTGCTCAAAATTTGACAACAACAAGTTGTAGTTGATGGGAGTAGTGTTGCATTTCATATAACATATTACTCGTATTTTATGCTCTTTGTTTGTTCCTAAAATCATAAATATCACAAACATAAAGTGTCATAATTATCATACGATATTTTTTTAATGCAAGTTCATAAAAAACTTCTAATTCTAGTGTAGCAACATTGCTTTTAAACAAAATTTTCATCATTACATAGTGTCTATACTAGACAAATTTTTATCCAGACAAACGACAAAATCAGTGCGAATCTATACAAAGTATCTTCGATTAAACCGCTGATTATTATTATTGTTTGTTATAGCTGTACAACTGCGTATATAGCAAACATTAATGAATTTGCCTTAATTTGTTTTCGTGCAATTGTTGTTGCCACCTTGCATAAATGCGAGTTAATTCTGACGCTTTTCTTGATAAAAAAAAAAAAAAAATTGTTTAATATAGACACTATGTTGTGCCTCACAACATCAACAACAATGCAACAGAATAAGAAAAGAATCATAAAAGTAATATCTTAATTTTTTACTCTTTTTTTTCTTTTTTTTTTTGAAAACTGAGAAGCAAAAATAAAAAAAGAATAAAAGAAATTATCCTAAAGCTATAGAAATATAAATGCAAAAGTTCTAATATACAACATTATAAAGCAATTTAACTTTGTTTTTTCTGTTACTGAACATTTGCAACAATGTGCTGTGAATATGGTTGGTGTAAGAGAGAGAGAGAGAGGGGAAGGCGGAAGGTGAGAGTAAATGAAACAGTGCACAGTGGGGCAGAATCGAAATTTTTTGGAAATAAATCTGTAACTTCTGATCGGCCGGTTAGATTTTCATGAAATTTGGTACAGGCGTAGCAGAGGAGTGTATAATGTTATGTTTGGAAGGGGGGCACAACAATCCCCCCCAGGCGCGGAGCTATGGGGGCTCAAAGTTAGGTACCTCTGACATAAAAAATTTTTAATCGCTTGCAAAATTTTTATTTCTCGTCCGATTTCAAATATTATATATTTATGATATATGAATACTTAGAAAAGGATAAAGATTTACTTAAATTTGGGAAATGTGGCAACCCTATTAAAAATAAAAAATATATATTAATTATTTTTATAAAAATATTTTGTGTATAGATATTACTAAAAGTATACAGAAATATTCATAATTTTCTAAATAATTATTCACGCTAAACTAAAGGCAAAAGTTGCAAGTTTGTAAAAATATATTCATATATACAATAAATTGGAAATATAAAAGTTTAAAGGCGCATATTCCTGAAATGAGGCATGATATTGACTTGAATCTTTTTGCAAAGGATCGGAAATTATATATGCTAAAGATTAAGCTTAATTTGGAATACTTACTTTTAAAATTTCATTCACTATTTAGAAATAAATCAAATAAAAGGTTCAATTTGGGGTTTTTGGAGAAAATACAAATTTTTTAATTGTAATAACATATTTGTTTATAAAGATATCTTGATGAAATTTGCAGGAAATGTGTACCTTATTAATACAAATAAAAGCGCGTTAACCAAATTTCAATCGGGGGTAGGGTTTTCCTGAATTTCTAAATAAACTAATCAAAATTCTCAAAAATGGGATTTTTTACATTTTTGGCTATAGAATCCATATTTTTCCAAAGTCCCGTAGATTTTGATTTAAAACTTTTAACAACATATTGAGAATTCTTAAAATAGATGCCGCTTGTCGATTCGTGATTTGTTATTTGAGAAAATATGGTCTAAAATCAAAGCTTTCATATAAAATGGGTCGAATTCGGAAGGGTGTGTACCATGACCAATTGAGTTATTGGGCTTGTTTTTTATCTTAAAGTCATCTCTGTGAAGTTACCTTTCAAAACAGTGCAAAATTATTATATGTTGCTAAAGAAAATTTTATTTTAGATAAAAAAGAGTGTAGATACTTTTTCGGCTAAAAAAACACAAAAACTCGTCTTTTTTGCAATTTTCAAATTCAAAATCCTTTATTTTTGGACTCGGTAAAGATATCGACTTAAATTTTTTTTATTCAATAGATAATTTTGTTCTTTAACTAATTAAGAAAAAAAACTAATAAAATCGGTCGGAAATACTAGGGTATATATGAAAAAAAAATTGGACCAAGAACATGCAAAATTATGGTGCTTAAAAATTCAAACGCAAATAACTCGAAAACTATAAGAGATAAATAGGGCATGTAAGCATTGCTTTTTATAGGTCTTATCAAGGCTTACAATAATATATAAAAATATTTGAAATCGAACGCGAAACAAAAATTTTGCAAGCAATTAAATATTTTTTATGTCAGAGGTACCTAACTTTGAGCGAGATTGTTGTGCCCCCCTTCCAAACATAACCTTGTACACTCCTCTGCTACGCCTATAGCAAATTTCATGAAAATCCAACCGGCCAAAAAATTTCGATTCTGCCCCACTGTGCAGTGTTAGGAGTATAATAAATGAAAAGGAGACTTACTTAAAATAATTGCTAAAAAATAATATTTAATTAAGACATTCGAAATTAAAATTACTTTTTTTTTTAAGGGAAACATTTTTTTTTTATTGAATATAATAGAATAAAGCATAATCCATCATTTTGTTAAAATTTAATAAAAAAAGAATTAATATATAATTATAAAATGTTTTGAAAAATTTTATTCTTAAAACTAAAATTATGAGTTAAATTGAACAAAACTAAAAACAAGTTAGAGCGCTATTACGTACTAGTTCATCAGAAGCTCTGAACACTATATTTCACCTAATACCTATAGACCTACATGTTATTGAATCAGCAGTCAATAGTATGATAAGATTATCTGCAACGGAAAGATGAAGATCAAGAACGTATGGATACGCGAGGATATTAAGTTTAATACCCCCGCAATTCAATAAATTTACTGACTATATGATTCCCCAGATTACTTCGGAAATACTATAAAAGTCCTATTCCCCACCAGGAGTGAATGGAGAAGGGGAAATCTTCTTGAACAATATGGAACGAGGATATACACTGACGGCTCAAAGATGAACTGCGGTGTCGGCTCTTGTGTCTTCTCTAACGATCTTGGAATTAGACACTCATATAGACTCCCTGACTAGGCAAGCGTATTCCAAGCGGAATATTGGTTTATTTGTCGACAGTCAAGCGGCAATACTATCGCTCAAATCACCTAAAACTACCTCTATTCTAGTCAGACAGTGTAAAGAGGAACTGCTAGGACTAAGTCGACTGTATGACATTACTATAGTCTGCGCATAGGGATTACTATGGTAATGAACGGGCAGACGAATTAGCCCGGGCAGGCTGTGCTATAAATGCCTCCTTATCGGTTTCTGTCGCAAACCTGTTAGGAACTGTCAAAAGCAGAATCCAAAAACACCTTCTAGAAAAGTCGAAATCTGAACAAATGTAGAGTCGCGAAAGAAACGTGGCCTACCTGCAACGAAAAACGCTCAATGCAACTCATTGGCTACAAATGCAAAGACATCACGAGACTAATAGCATTGTTTACAGGTCACTGGACGATCGGAAAACATGCAAAGCAGACTTGGTCTCCCTTACAATGAATATTTTCGTAGTTGTGGCAATCGTGGGAAGGAGGAAACAGTATTTCATCTTCTATGTGAGTGCCCAGCCTTGAACGCAATCAGACATAAATTTCTGGGAAGGTACCAATTAGACAACCTCTGTGAGATATCTGACACTAGACTCAGTGACATTATTAAATATCTCAATGCTACAGGCTGGATCTAATTAATTTATGTACTCATAGTTCTTCCCTACACTTCTATCTCATTACAGACTCAATACAACTCATTCACCTGGCGAGTAGCGTGGTTCCATCAAAACGGATTCTAACGAGTCTAATTGATTGCCCGTAAGGTTACGGGCTACCATGTAAACCAACCAACCAACTGAGAGCGCTATATTCGGCTCACCATATAAGGTGAAATCTTAAATAGGGTAATACAAAAAGTTGCCTATGATGGGTATAACAGATTCGGCCAATGCGAATATAATATTATAAATAAAATTTTTCTTTTTTGATTATTATTTTTTAACTAAAAGAGCTTAAGTTCTTGCTTTAAAATAATATTAAGTTATTCGCTATTAAATAAAAAGGAATTAAGCAAAATATTTAGAATACAGTGCAAGCATGATTTTCGCTACTAATTAAAAACCAGACCTGTCGCGAAAACTGAATATTCGTGATAACAGAACCCAAAATTTTATTGAAAAATTTTATGTAATTTTTAAAATTAGAATTGTTTTTATTGATATATTTACGTTTTAAACATTTTTAAAGAAATTGAAGATTTTGGGTTGCTTTTTTGGCAAATTATTTTTTAAAAATAACAGCTGAATCAAGTAGTTCATATGGTGCTGTTGTCGGCTAATCACTTTCCATAGCCTATTGTATGCATATGTGCATCGATGTTGAAACATTCGTCCACTTTAATTTTGTTTTCTTCATGAATACTATCGTATAAATAGTTCGATTCTGTATCTGTAAAATCCGTTTGCTCCTCATTACAAGTGTACCAATAGTTGAAAGATCTTCGTTTTATTTCTGATTTATATTTTGTAAATTAATGTTTAAGGGCATGTTATCCTCTTCACTCCATTCACTACCGAATTCGAGTAAGGCGTTCCAGAATTTTCGGATATTGGACACTGATATTTTATACCAGGACGTAGCTTGAATCTGAACTGCACTTTTGAGATTGAAGTTTTTTTTAGTTTGAGCTCCAACTTTGTTCCCTTCTCGCCAAGCAAGTGGGTGAGTAGTTGTTTTTTCTAATTTAACTTGACTTGAAGTTGATAGCGTTTTGATTTAATGGTTGAATAAGCGCACTCCAATTGAGTGGCAGATTCATTGCTATAATTAAATCGTCATCACTTTTTAGTTCCTCAAGTGGGTGATATGTCGCATTATCAAAAAGCAAAATTGTTTTTTGCGGCAGACCTTTTAAAGTCAAAAATTCTAGGACCTAAAAAATTTTTACTTATGGACAACTTACTTTTACTAATTGGTGAAAATTAACTTACGTGGGGAAGAAATTCTTGAAGGAACCAGTTCTTGAATATAAATGATGTCACCTAGGCGTTATTACTAGAGTTGTAGTATATTACAGGAGTATTGAAAAAGCATTTAAAGTCGCGTGGGTTTTTCGATTTTCCAACAACCAACAATTTCAGTTTGCCTGTGCCATTCGCATTTTAAAAGTAAAAAAATGTTATTCGCTCTTTACATATTTTTCTTCCGGCAGCCGTTTTCTCATTACATGTGACAAGAGTGTGTTTTGGAAGCATCCTATAATATAAGCCGGATTTGTTGGCATTGTAGACTTGATGAAGAGTCACCCCATGCTCATCAGCGTTGTCCTTAAACTCTTTCACAAATGTATCAATAAGATGAGGTTTCGAAGACAATTTCTTGCCACCGCTTAAATTTCTTCAACCATCCTTCACTGCAATTGAAACCTGAATTGTTTTGATAAATTTTGGAATACAAATGATTGGCTTTTGATCGTAAAATCGTTGCTGGTATTGGAACATCTTTCCCCTTTGTTTTACAAACCACTTATAAAGTATTTTTTCCATTCTTGGGTACTCAGTTTTCTTTAAGGTGCAACGTTTGCCAGGGCCACTTTCTGTTGTACGTACGAACTTTGTTAATAAATTTTCTTGCTTTATAATGCGGCAAACCGAGGATTTATACAATTTCTAATTCAAGCAAATTGAATTTATGGAATCTCCACGTTTTTCGCAAACTGTCGCAATTATAGAACCTGTAATTTTAGAAATTAAGCCGTCGCGATAATGGCTAGTTGCGAATGTCGACCTTGCACTGTATAAAATTTTATAAGAAAAAATAAAAAAACATTTGTTTATTTTCTTTTATAAATTTTTGAATTAAAAATAAAAATATAAAAACCAAAATCAAAAAATTAGTTTTCTCTTAAAAACATATTGTTATGGTTTTGTATTAAAATTTATAAAATTGAAATTAAATTGTAATACATATTTTTTTCAAAATTATTTAAAATATATTTTAATCTAAATTATCTTATACTCTCCACACTGTGCCTTGTCTTTACTACTTAGCCTTTAAAAGTAATATAAAAACTGCTATCAAATATGTAAAAATACCTTGAGAGTATTAATCCTTTTTGTTTCCTACTCGTATTTCCTTTAACTTAACATTTTCTTTTCTATGTACTTCACATAAAATGAAGGGTATATATGAGTTTGTCATTTTATATGAAAGCTTTTAAATATATGTAGATCCGGGGCCTTAGATTGAAAAACATTCATGATTGTTATGATTAAAAATAACTTTTAAGAATATATGTCTGTCTGTCCGTCTGGATAACGAAATGGATTTTTTTCGAAGTTCATAGTCCAATAAATACATTTCTCTTTCAACACATATGTGGCATATGTGTGTTGCAAATATTAGTATTGAAATTCAGCGAAGTGTGTTAAATGTTTTGTTAGAACAGCTTCAAAAACTTTTCCAATTTTCTTTGCCCAAATTCAATAATAATTTCTATTTCTTCTATGGGAGGATCAATGATTGGATCTTGGTCAGAACTAATTCGGCTTGGGAGATTAAAGAGGACTGTAGAGTGTCGAGGACGATATGGCCGGCACTAAACAATGCAGCCACCTGCACTCTCCTGGGCTTGAATAGGAAGAGCTTAAGAATCATGATAGGGGCCATAACGGGTCACTGTTTGATAGGGAAGATGAGGTCTAGATGGGACGCTAGCAATTCCAATTTTTGTGGAATGTGTGGAGACGTCGACGAGACCGAGTCTATTGAGCACATTGTGTGCCATTGTCCACGATTGCAACATCGTAGGATGAAATGGCTGGGTAGCCAATTCCTCGGCGGGCTAAGTGACGTTCGGGACGCAGATCTTGTAGACGTCATAGTCTTCGTCATGGGAATCGACTGCTTAAGGATGAATGAGGGGTATAACCCTAGGGGGATTGGTAACATTGCTAATCCCCCTATATGATTCGTTCTCATTCCTACTCTTTATCTTCTATTTCTACTCTCCTATTTTCTGCATTCTATATTTCACAGCTATTTCAGCGAAGGGACTCACAATGGTCGGGGATCGGTCTCTGGGTGGAGATAATATATAAATGTTTTTATATTGGAAAGTTGTGAGACTGAATAGTCTGGAGGGAGTATTTTTCGTAAAATAAACAATACAGAAATTTTCTTAATTAGATGAAGTGTGTAGCGGCATAGAAAATACGTATTGCATTCTGCTGGTGTCTAATTATAGTCCACAAACTCAGTTTTGGTATTGACAAACAGAGACAACAAGGCAATTTAGAATTGAAAACTTGTTTATGGTCCTTCGAACCGGATGTCGGCTTATGGCATTACTGTAACCATATCTTTAACAGCGCTGGGTTCAATCTCTCTTTTACTTGCTCCAAACGCCTTGTGCTGCTAACTTAGTCCCTTCAAATTGCATCCAGTGCAAAATGGATAAGACACTACGAATGCTGATGAAGTGTGTAGCGGCACAGAATTATAGTCTAGAATTGTAGTGTCTAATTATAGTCCACAAACTCTGCTTTGGTACTGCCAAACAGAGACAACAAAGCAATTTACGATTGAAAACTTGTTTAAGCTTTACTTTAATTTGTGTAAAAAAATTATTTTTCTATATTGAAAATTGACTTTTATACTGTTCACATTAGGGATGTCAAGCGGAACTGTATTTTGGAAATTTCAAATATATATATATGCATAGATTTCATGAAGGGTATAAAAGATTCGACCCAGACGAACATAACACTTCCACTTAATTTTCTTTGTTTTCCTAAAACAAAAGAAAACTTTTTTTGTAGTCTTTCCAGCGTAGCTGCCAGTAGACAAGCGTATATGTTTAAAACTTTTTAAATTATCATGTAAATTTTATTTTCAACAAATATGCATAAATTTTCAAATATTGCTATAATTTCATACTTTGATGTTGTAATTTTGTTTTATTATAATATTAAGAAAATTTTAGGTTATATTTAGAAAATATATTTTACTTTTTCTGTTTTTTTTTTTTTTTTTTTGGTATACATTAATTAACCCACGAAGAAACCTTTTTTTTGATTAAATAATTTTTGTTGATTGCCTTTTTTTTATGTTTTCATTATCTAGTTAAAAGAATTTAAATGAAGAAATTTTTGTGGCATTATTTGATTTAATTTTATTTTAACATTCCTTTTTAAATTTCCCAAAAAGTGGATGTTGCCATGGTTTCTTTTTCATTTTTTTTTTTTATTTACCATTTTAGCTGATGAAGGTTTGATGTTATTTTTCTTTATTTTATTGTAAAGAGGCGAAGATACGCAAAACTTTTCATTTGATTTTAATTATTCATTAGTGAGTATTGAAATTATGCTATTGCTAAATAAAGTTTCATCAGAAGAGGGCAGCTAAGGGGACTATTAAAGACTTTAAGTATTATTTTTTTTATTTTAAATCTTTGAGAAATTTTCACAATCAATTCTTTATTTGTACTGTTTAATATTAGTGGTAAAATAGTGTTTATACAAAATGATTTTTCTTTAGATATCACTAATGGTGATCAAGCCTATACTTATGTATGGAGCGATGGTATGCTGGAAGGCGATCTTTCGCGGAATCTTCGAAAAGGTTCTGCTTAGCTCAGCGCTACTAATTACAGGTGCGCTACGTACAACACCATCCAAGACTTGGCTCAGTACTATAGGTACATGGAACTGTAGCACCTAAGGCCATGCGACCGTTTTGGGAAAATCGGATGACATCTCTGACAATATTGATTATTGTATTCTCAAAACTTTTCTGGACTTAGGCTTTTCTGTTTCAATCTCAGCCGATCCCATTATAAAAGATGGATCGATTGAGGTTTACACTGATGGATCCAAATCTTCTGAAGGGGTTGGGGGAGGTGTCTTTATTCCCGCATATAGTAGGAACATCTCCTTTAAATTGCTGTATTACTGCACTGCTCTTCAAGCGGAGATTCTAAGGAACCTTCGCTTACCCGGGTTTGCAGCTGGGGTAAATTCAGTCGTGTCCAAGTTGTCCTACATAAAATAACAACACTTTTATTTTAATTTTTGCCCTTGTTTCTTTATTACTTATCCTTCACTATATATATTTTTTCACAAATTTCTTCTATGTTGAAACAGTGCTGCTTCATGAAGCCTCCGTATTGTCTTGCCGGTTCGTTACCTCCTATTGACTATCTCCTACTTGATAATTTAATCTTGAATGTAATTCGAGATTTCTTAGTCTCTATATTTTCCAAGTGAAAACTTGCAAGAAAATATTCTATCACTTGGCCCTTATCTCTTACTACTTCAACCAGATTGTAAATCTGAAGCTTTTAATCTTATTGATTATAAATCAGTATACCCTACGTTCAATTAATGTAATCAATTCAACCATTTTTTTTATTATTTTTCCCTAACACTGCTCTGTTAGTTCTGTTATATATTTCATTAACCGGATACTCCCCACGTCTGCCTTGTTCACTGTCCAGTTCAAAAGAGAAAGAAGAAGAGCTATTTTAACTTTCTGCTGGCTTATATACATTTCTTAAAACTAATCTTATTGCAGTTTTCCTGCACTTTGTTCGAACTGAAAAATTCCCTTCTGTTCTCTCCTTTATGATCGCTGCTGAAACAGTTTCGTTGATCTGTGTGTGAGTGTCTGTGTATGTGGTTTCTTGTTTGCTTATTTTGTCTCCTTCTTGCTTAATATATTTCAATTTTTCCTCTGTTCGCTGCTTCTCTAGCACTCCTGTATATTTCTACCTCAGCTATGACGATGTAGGCATTGACGTCTTCACTCGGCTTTTCACCCTGCTGCTTTCTACTGCTATTTCTGCCTGCTGCGTTTTCTCATAGTTAACTCTTAAATGGCTAAAAAAAGGATGGATTACATCCATCTCCCGACCAATAAAACGCTTATGTATACTTTATTTTCTTATACTATATTTGCTAAATAATTATGTGGATCAAAACTCCTAGAATTTTGGTCCTCACAAGATCTCAGCCATTAGGAGAGCGGTAAATTGGCTAATGTACTATAGAGTATTCGGTATAGATATTCAAATTTGTACCGATAGGCAACCTGCGATTAAGTCTATTGCGGGTGTCTATTCGACATCCAGGCTGGTATATTAATGCCCGACATCTTTAAATGAGATGGCGAGACATTCAAACATAGAGAGAGGTCACTCAAGTACCCCAGGAAATATTATTGCGGAAGAATTATCCAGAGCTAGTTTCCTTCTTCAAAGTAAAGAAACGGACCAACTAGTTGGCATACCGCTGTAATCTTGCAGATCAATGGTACTGCAGTTCTTGTCAAAAATAGCTCAACAAAGATGGACAAACGAGTACGCATGTTCTATCTCGAGATAGATATGATGCCAGTACGATCAAAAGCAGTCGAGCTTCATTCTGGGATTACAAGGCGTCAGCTACGAACATTTGTAGCCATTATTATAGGGCACTGGATTGCTGGTGCACACTCTAGGAGAATAGGACTCCCTTTTAACGACTATTGTAGAAGTTGCTTTAACGAGGAGGAGGAGGAAGAGATATTAGAATATTTTCTTTGTCACCGTCCTGCTCTTGCAAATATAAACTTTATTGAATTTGGTAGTTCATATATGCACGGATTATCTGATCTCTTTGTAATTGATGTCATATGGAGCCAGATCTTTTATTCGTGCTTCAGGTTGGTTAAATTCGAACCTATTCTCGGATATGTGAAAAAAGATTTAAATGATCCATTAGGGTAATACAAAGGGACCAAATAGGACCCAAGTGAGATGTATAGTTTACATTTACAGCTGCCTATCTAACCTAATCTAACACTAATGAAAAATCTTCTAATACCCCTATAATAACCGTCCGTATGTGAGAAACATTCTCATGTTTAAAATACTCACTAAAATTATATAAATGACTACATATTATTTGTTGTTTTTCTTAATTACCTTGTTATTATTGAAAATCAGTTTAAACGAAGTTATAGAACAATATCTAGACTAACTTCTGAAAAATTTTTATACAACATTAGTGGTGAAAAATAGCAAAATAATTTAGAACCTATAAAGTATCTAAAGGATGGTCCGAAGTGCTCTTCGTCATTTTCAAAATACAAAAACTCAGAAATTAATAAATATGTTTTCATAGTTCTTTCACAGTCTAACTGATATAACTCTAAGTAATATGTGTGTAAAATATTATACTCTTTCTCATTCTGCGTTTCGATTACGTTCCGGCATTCAGTTACGCTCGAATCAAAAATAGGTATTCTAAAAAACCTAATCGAAAGAAAGATAAGGGTGTCTATTCTTGAAAACGCGTCGAAGAAGTGAAATTTTCCATTAAAACAAAAACAAAGTTTAAAAAATTGTTTTTATTTACCGTACATTTGTAAAATGGAATTTACCGTTTTTAAAAGAGAGAGAAACGCGTTAAAGTTCTCACGTTTATTACATTTCAAAAATATATGGTAAACAAAAACAATTTTTTAAACTTTGTTTTTGTTTTAATGGAAAATTTCACTTCTTCGACGCGTTTTCAAGAATAGACACCAAGAAGAGAAGAGTATGTTTAAACCAGCTGCTTTGTTATGAAACGTATGAAATAGAAACATAAAAAATAAAAAAAAATTGTAAACATTGTAATTGTTAAACTATAAAAAGTAAAATTTTATGAATAAATAGTGATAAATACATATATAAATATTGTGGTAACTGTAATTAAATGAATTATTAAGTGCGGAAAGGAAGAAAATAGCCAGATTATAAGCAAACGGTATTTGTGGCCAAACTATTCCAGTGTGAGGAATCCTGAAGCGCCGGAGCGAAATTTTCATTTTCAATAACTTTTCCAGTCAATCCGCACCTTAAAAAATATTTTTAATATGCATACATATGCAACGCATTATTAAAATGTCATACTTTCTTTCATGCAGCGTCAGTTTTTATTTGTGGCCCAAATGCGTTAAGTGTGTTTGCAACTTCTTCCCAGAATGCCTGTACTTCTTCCTTGGGACGCTTATGATATCCAGACGCAATATCATCCTTCGTTGCCATTAAACTCGCCAGCTTTTCATACTGCTCAGGTATTGTGTTTTTTGACCTGCAATAAATTAAATAAAGCTTTAAAGTTAAAAAAAAAACAAAATTTATTACAAAATAAATTTATAGCATTTTATACTCACATTTTATTTAATTATACACTTTTTTAACTACAGAAACAAAAATCGAAAAACTTTCATTTAGTAAATAAACAACTTGAAAAACAAATCGAATTGATACGGGGAATGGAACGCAGAATACCAAAGTTGCCAAACTGAGAAATTTACGATCCGAATCGAAACGCAGAATAAGGGTGACTGGTTTTAGTGCACAGAAAAAATTATGGCAAAAATATTTTTTAATAAATTATTTGGTTGTAAAAAAAATTTTATAAAAAAAGATATTAGATTTTATCATTATGTTGAAATTGGTTGAAAATTAATTTAAAAACATACACAATACAAAAACGAGAAAGAAAGATATAGTCGGTCAACACCGACTATATGATACCCTACACCATTCTGTACAAGCATAAAAATTCTAGAAGGGGACTTATATTTTAACCAGAACTAACTAAAATTGTATGATGGTATAGATTTTCAAGTACTTAATTCATTTGGCTATTTTTGGTGATCAGTTATTGTAGTATATCGGTTATACGTTCCCAAATTTCAATTTTTGTGTAGTTTTGGTACTAAAGATGTTGAGATATATTTTGGCTATAACTAATCTATTTAAAGAAATTTAAATAAATCAAAGTTTAGTAGATTTCCTATACTTAAAAATACTGTATAAAATTTTTTATGTGTCTAAATTAAAAAGTGAGGTTATGAGAAAAAGTCGCAAAATTATTTCAAAGTGGATAAAAACTCAACAATCATTTTTATTTGATTCAAAAGTATAGCTAATTGTCTTTAATTTGATATCATTAGTTTTCTCATAGCGTAAAAACTAGTGACTTTATTGCGTTTCAAAAATGACAAAAAGCACTTCGGATTACCCTTTATTTAATTAATAGGCTAACACAATTTTTGTTATCCGTTTTACGCTCACACTATACATCCGATTAGAAATGTATTTTCTCATAGATGTGCAGAATATAAATTTTATTAAAATCCATTTAGTATTCTTGTCTATTTTATTTCTCAAGTCTCTCAGTCAACTCCCTCAATTCAAAGCATTGACATTAACAGTGGTGCGAACTTAGCGCTTTTCATGCTAGATGTAGCTCGTTTTTTAGTAGTCCAAAATGCGTACATTTTTTTTTAGCCCGAAACTAAAAAGAGCGCAAATTTATTTTCTTTTAGCCCTTTTTGCTCTTTTTATTTTTTTCAAATATGGAAAATTAACGTTATTTGACAATATTTGTACTAAGTTCTCTCTATATTTGTGAAAAGACTAGTATCCAAATTTATCCAGAGATCTTAATAATTCGTAAAGAAACTTTATTATTAAAAAAACTGTCTTTAACAATTAAAATTGAGCGGAAAAGTATTGAAAACACAAGAATTTTGGATTGAGGTTCATAATAGTAGAATCTATATAAACTGCGTTTTAGTTTATCTAGTTTTCTATTAATATTATAAGATGTATGTTCCAAATGGTTGATTAATGGTAAAAATGTTACTTATATGCTTCTTTTACTTTTCAAAAGAAAATTTAATTTTAGCCCATTTTTTCGCTTTTTCACAAAACTTGTCTTGATTGTACCATAAGACTGATGTCCTTTCAAATTTATTCCTTTTTAGCACTTTTTTTTAATTTTTCTAAATGTTTATGTTAGTAATAGTTGGCATCACTGGACATTGTTGTTATTACTTTTCAACAAACACTGGCACCCATAACACTCTGGGGCCGAGTGTTTTCGGCATTTTCACACACAGACAGCCCGAAGGTTAATGAAGCTAAACAATTGTTAGTGAATAATAAACAAAAAATAATTTAGTTTTGTTTTAGCTTTCAACAAAGCAGTTTTATGTCGTATAACAAAGAGCGTAAAAAAATATTTTTTTTTTGTATGCTAGACATTCGCAACAAAGATCACAAGCAATCCAAGTACAATAACACATTAAAATTTTTAAGTCATCTCTTTGTGCCTATCGATGCTTTACAAAAATAAATTGGACTATTTGTAATGATATAACAACATTGAATTAGAGTTTTTCCAATTTTAATTGAGACAATTGTAAGAGAGTAGTGTTAAAGAAAATAGAAAAAATAATTCAATTCATTGATTTGTTTTATTTATATTTTCTTTGAATCTTATGTATATTGGAAACAAAGTTAAAAAAGTAAACAATTTGAGCTGCTTTTCGAAAAGTGTTTTGTTTTTGTAAAATTAATTATTTTATTTGCTTTATAAGATAAGCTCATTTTATTTTGCTTTTGTTTTGGATATTTAAAATCAAGGACCGTAACTCTCATAATTTTTAATATAAAATTCAGCAAATTATATTTTCACTATTATATACTTTTTTGGCAAAAATAACAGATACTTTGTGATTTTTGTTTTTAGAATTATATAAAGTTATTTTATGATTTTTAGTTTTTTCTAAGTAATATAGTAATATAAAAGTTATTTTTTGAATTTTATTAACTGCATTGTAAAACAAAAGAAAAAAATTATTAAAAAAATTAAACAGATCTTTAAAAAAAAAAAAATAATAAATAATAAAAAAATCGCTAAAATAAAAAACGCCAACATAAAAAGAACACCAACATGAAAAAAGGCTAAAATAAAAAACGTCAAAATGAAAAAAAAGTCACACAAAAAGTTCAAAATAAAAAATCACTCGAACGAAAAAAAGAAAATAAAGAAAACCGCCTAAACGAATAAAAAAATACTAAAACGGGAAAAATTTTCAAACTCTGCAAAACGTCAAAACAGATTACCAAAGCGGAAAAAATGAACTTTAAAACCAGCATAACAAATATAAAATATAAAAAATTGACAGAAAGAAAAATTATCAAAATTAAAAAAAAAAACTTCAAAATAGAAAAAAAAAAAAAAAATAGAATCAACAAAAAGGAAAAAAAAAAGAAAATTAACGAAATAAAAAAAAAAAAAATTCAAAATAAAAGCTCCTTGAAACAAAAAATACACCAAAATAAAAGAAATCGCCTAAACGAAAAAAAACTTCAAAATAAAAAAAAATATCACCAAAGCGGAAAAAGTCGCTTGAACGAAAAAAAAATTGTTAAAACGAGAAAAACCGCAATATAAAAATCTCAAAAATAAAAAAAAAAACAAAATTCGAAAAACACCGTAGTATAAAAACGAAAAAAAAAAAATTGTATAAACGAAAAAAATCGACAAAACGAAGAAAA
This sequence comes from Protocalliphora azurea, assembly GCA_932274085.1. NCBI lineage: Eukaryota > Metazoa > Arthropoda > Insecta > Diptera > Calliphoridae > Protocalliphora > Protocalliphora azurea. Next base: position 10,065,797 of record OW026521.1, on the reverse strand, counting down.
ACGCCAAAAAATCTCTCAAGTAATAAAATCACCAAAGCGGAGAAAAATGGTTAGAACGAAAAAAGTCGGAAAAACGTAACAATTGACAAAATAAAAAAAAAAGAAAATTTGAGGAAAAAATTAAAAGAACAACAAAATTGAAAAAATCGGCAAAATAAAAAAAAAACGACAAAATAAAAAAAGCCAAAATAAAAATAAATGCAAAGAAAGAAAAATGCTGTAATAAGAAAATCGTTGAAATAAAAAATACAACACGCCAAATCAAAAATGAAAGAAAAACGTCATAGTGGAAAAATTTTGGCAAAATAATAATAATATTAATAATAATAATAATAATAATAATAATAATAATAATAATAATAATAAAAACGCCAAAACGGTTTTTCTGTTTTGGCGTTTTTTAATTAAATTAATTAATTAATTAAAATTAAAAAAAAGAAAAATCCCTAAAAAGGAAAAAGAAAGACGCGAGATAAAAAAATCATTAAAATGAAAGAAATAACCAACATGAAAATATCGCCCTCTTTGCTTTAAGCATTTTAGGAGAGAGCAAAAAGAGTTGAATTGTTTAAACTCGCAAGTATTTGGCTTTTGTATTTAATCGTTATTTTTTTTTAGGAAAAACTATAATCTAGTTAAGATAAAATTCAATCAGATTGTAGGTTATATACCTCAGCAAGTTACTATAGAAAAGCAGCTTAAACGATTTAGTAGAAGAAAGTTAACAAATTCTGCACTAAATTTTGAACAAATTTGATTTTTTTTATTATTTGCAAATTACTGACAGCAATTAAATAAAATTATCCCAAGATAGTTGAGCATTTTTTATGGAAAATATTAAGCAATAATTACCTGCGATCGGTTACATACCGATTAACATTCTCATTTGTTATTTTTTTATTTTAACTTTAAAAATTTTAAAATTTAATTTCTTTTACTTCCAAATTCATTTTTTATTCCATGATACTTTCCATTTTAATTAACACCTTTTTGGTCTCTTCAGTAAATGTTATCCTTAAAATATTTGTTGTTATTACTTTCGGCTTGTTTTTGTAGCATATTGTCCAGCAAATGTCTGTGACAGTTTGACCACACACTTTTTAAGTTTTTAACATGTAAGTTATGATTTGTTACTGTGTAATAAAATTATAAACTAGAGGAACAACAAAAAAACTCTATATGAATTGTGATTTATGATTTCTAGGAGTGCTATTATGTCCTGTATTTGTTTTTGTTTAGATTATATAACTCAAATCAAATGTTTTTGATGTTTTTTTTTTATACCCTTCACATGAAATTAAGGTTATATATAAGTTTGTCATGTTATACGAAAGTCTTTATATATATATATATATATATATATATATATATATTTATATATCTGGGGTCTAAATTGTAAAGTATTCGTGATTGTTGTGATTAAAAATAACTTTTGAGAATATATGTTTATCTGTTCGATTATCCGTCTGGATGTCTGTGCATCTGTATGTTGAAATGGATTTGTTGAAGCCCATAGTCCATTAAATACATTTATTTTTCAATACATATGTGGCATATAGTCTCGAAAACCTTGGTACTGCAATTCAGCGAAATCCGTTTAGAAATGGTGGAGTTATAAACGATTTTCTAGAACAGGCTTAAAAATTTTTCCAATTTTCTTTGCCCAAATTTAATAATATTTTCTATCTGAGATATTTTTTCTTAAAGTATTATCAGTTAAGTGTAATTGTGTTTTAAGTTTTCAAATGTAAATAATAAGATGGCATACCATGTTTGGTGGAATTGTGTCTTAGGGCCCAAAATTAAAAATTTTTAAAAATTCTGAAAATTTTAAATTAGCTAATTCACTTTTAAAATAATTCTAAGCACAGTGTCACATTTATTTAAATTAGAACGAAAAAAAAAAATACCAAAATGAAAGCTTATTAATTGAAGGATTTTTTTCGCATTTTCTAGTAAACACATCATATATTATTGAAAAAGTTCTTAGAATATATCTATAGCGCGTCCTATGATGGATTTTAAAAGTGGTTACATTTAAGAATATTTTAATTTAATTTAAAATTTTCGTGAAGAAGTGTGTTAACTTTAACTTCTTCTTTGACATATCTGAATCCCATTAACATTTTACTCCTGTGCTCGTCTGTAACTACATTAGTTTACACCAATACATTAACGTATTTACTTTAGCTACCAACCATCATATGTTATAAAGAATTAATAATTCTCATATAGTTTATGTAATTTTTCACATAAGTACTCTAAGATTGGTTGAAGTAGTTGCGATTCGAGCGATAGAAGAAAATCCAAGACAGCTGATCTTACAATATATAATCTGCTTTATTCCCAAGACAACTGATATTTTAAAATCAGCCAATGTTTCAGCGGCTTTGCTCTCACTGTTTTGGCACAGCGACTTCGGTCGTATGTTCTGGCACAGCAATTTCGGTTGACTCTTTTGGCACAGCGACTTCGGTCATATGTTTTGGCACAGCAACTTCGGTTGACTCTTTTGGCACAGCGACTTCGGTCGTCTGTTCTGACACAGCAACTTCGGTTGACTGTTCTGGCACAGCGACTTCGGTCATCTGTTTTGGGACAGCATCTTCGGTTGACTGTTTTGGCACAGCGACTTCGGTCGTCTGTTCTGGTACAGCAACTTCGTTTGACTGTTTTGGCACAGCAACTTCGGACGTCTGTTCTGGCACAGCAACTTCGGTTGACTGTTTTGGCATAGCAACTTCGGTTGACTGTTTCTCATTAGATTAAGTCTAAATTTTGTAACCTAGTTTTAAGGAATTGTATTATTTAAGTCATTATTCGTAAGATGTCTTTAAGTATCATAGATCCGGCCTGCTGCATGGTACTCGAGGGAACCGAATCTTCAACTCGCATGTAACAATATTAGAACCCGAATTACCTGAGAAGTACCCGACTGAGTCTCTACGTATCATTGTGCTAGCATCATAAACGATCCGACTTGCATACTATTCGAAAGAACCGAACCTTCAACCCGCATCTACCAGTATTAGAACCCGAATTACCTAAGAAGTAACCGACTAAATCCCTACGTATCATCGTGCTGCTAGTAATTATCTAATACAAAATACTTATTAATATTTATTATTATTGATAACTAAAACACTGAATTACTAAATAAAGCTACACTGTATATTTGAACTCCAGAAAGGATAAACCAATTGTGTTCTCACTTAAGGTTCGTGGATCCCGTAAGTCGACCCCAGACATAACTGAACTACCTCAGACGACGACAAAACCACGTTATAAAATACTATTGGTATATAAAAGATCATCCATAAAGTTATATTTAAGGATATTGGTTGCGACTGTTTGCGATCTTTTAAAATATTAAAAAGAAAAAAATGTGTGGTACCTCATATTAGCAATTTGATAAGAATTATTTCCAATTTTGAAGGTACTGGCTAAAAATTTTCCAAATATTACACTAAGATTGGTATGATTAGATCCTGTCACGGCTACCTTTAAAGTATCTTTTATTTTAATAAAATTTATAAAAATATTTCCGAAATTTATAAAAAAAAAAATATATATATATTTTTTTCAGTATGCGGGTGGCAGTGATTCTACCCTCCCATTTTTAATGGGAATGTTTACGGCTTTATCTGCTAAGAGAATATAAAATTTCGGACCACTATCTCCAAAACTGGATTTTTGTCTCTCTAAAACGGTTAAATGTGACACTGTGCTAATTTTTCGAAAAAAATTGTTGGTAGAAAACTGAAAAGGACTTAAAAATTTTGCATATCTCTTCTTTATTCAGCTATTCAACGCAGATGATCTGAGTGATCTTTCTAAGTCATATGCCCAAGGAGTTTTCGGGGACTTTTTATGTTACAAATTTCTCATGTCATGGTTAACACCAGTTTACAAATATTATGTATATTTCCAGATTAAAGTATTTTATATATTTACTAGTTGACCCGACAAATGTTCTTTTGTCATATAACTTATTTCTAGTGAATGTTTTGGCTTTTAATTACAAAAATAAAGAATGTATTGTAAGTGAAATGAAGAGAATTACCAAAAAAAATTTTTTTGTTAAAAAAATGAAAAAAAATTTTTTAGAGAATCGTTTTATGAATTAGGAAGGTATAGCATGGAGGTGCTTTTAGCCTTTTCGCTTTTTTTTATAGCCTTTAGTTTTTTCAAGACTTGAAACTATCATCAGATAATTAATTAAGAAGACACGGGTAGGGGGAGCTTTTACCTGTTTTGCCCTATTTTACGTCCTAAATGTTGGAATTTGCAAAAAAATGTATATCTTTAAGTTCCTTTCTGATGTTACAGTGTCTGCATGCCAAATTTTAAGAAAACCGGTTGATTAGTTAAGAAGATATAAGGAGGGGGAGCTTTTAACCCTTCCTGCCTTATTTCGCGCCTAAATAATAAAACTTATAGGCTATAGTTCCTTCCAGATGTTACACTATTTGTATGAACAATTTCAAGAAAATCGGTTGATTAGTTAAGAAGATGTAGGGAGGGGAACTTTTACCCCCTTTTTGCTCTATTTTACGCCCCAAATAATAAAAATTATAGATTATAGTTCCTTCCAGATGTTACACTATTTGCCTGCCAAATTTTAAGAAAATCGGTTAAGAAGATATTGGGAGGGGGAGCTTTTAACCCTCCTGCCCTATTTCGCTCCTAAATAATAAAGATTAAAGGCTACAGTTCCTTTCAAATGTTACACTATTTGTCTGAAAAATTTCAAGAAAATCGGTTGATTAGTTAAGAAGATATAGGGATAAAATTGGCTGCCAAATTTCAAGAAAACCGGTTGATTAGTTAAGAAGATATAGGGAGGGGGAGCTTTTACCCCTCCTGCCCTATTTCGCTCCTAAATAATAACGATTAAAGGCTATAGTTCCTTTCAAATGTTTCACTATTTGTCTGAAAAATTTCAAGAAAATCAGTTGATTAGTTAAGAAGATATAGGGAGGGTAACTTTTACCCGTCTTTTGCTCTATTTTACACCCCAAATAATAAAAATTATAGACACTAGTTCTTTCCAGATGTTACACTATTTGCCTGCCAAATTTCAAGAAAATTGGTAGATTAGTTAAGAAGATATTGGGAGGGGGAAATTTTACCCCTTTTGAAATATAATTTACGACCTATTCTCATATCTAACAAATACACATATAAAATTTCATGGAAATCGGTCTGAGCATTTCGGAGTAGTTGAATTACAAACACTGTGACATGAGAATTTTATATATATATAGATAGATGAAATGTAGATTTTGTGAAGGGTATAAAAAATTCGACCCAGCCGAATATAACATTTCTACTTATTTTTGTTATGCTATGTTTGAATATATTTGCTTTTTGTATTATGAAACTAAAAGTTCAATGTGCTTAGAACTTCTTTTGAATGTAATTTCTCTTTGATGGTTATTTAGTTTTAAGGGTCTTAAAGAGCGGAGAAGAGAAACCTTTAGAACAAATGTAAAATAGTTAATAAAGAAATTTTGTTATCTATTTACAAATTTAAAATTTTTTCTTTTCTGCAAAAAATTATTTTTTACTTGAAAAAAAGAAAATTGTCATTTTTCTTTAGTTCAAAAGTTTCTCCCTACCTGCTTTTAGTTTTTTCCAATTGTCACCAACATTTGTATGATGCTGTCGTGACCATACAACAGCCGTTTATTTGTCTTAACATTTATAAAATAAAAACCGACCAACACACTTTTTGTAATTCTCATAATACTTTCTCTATAGAGACGCTAACATGAAAAAGGCATAAAAAGCAAGTTGAAGTGAAGAGCATAGAAAAACAAAATGAAATGAAATATGACTTCAACCAACAATATGACAAAATGTTTTCATCATATGGCAACTGACAAGTAGTTGAAACATAGTTTTGCCACAGTCCTACAACATTTCAATTGAAACAACCTTTAGTTAGTTAGTTTCTTTTTATTTTTTTTTTCCTTTTTTTAATAAAATAAAATTTAATTTTTTTTGAAGTTTAATTTCACAAAAAAAAAAAAAAAGAAATATAACTAACTAAATAAGAGAATAGAATGTATAGTTTTTAAATGAAACTAGGAAGTATATTCATAATTTTGAGGCTAAAAGGTAAAAGTGAATAAGTAGAGTTTTGTAACATTTTCAAATTTATTTAATATCGCTGAGATGTTGACAAATTTTAAGCAAAAAAATCATTTTTTTTTTTCACAAATGAGTTCCGAGTTTTTTTCTATAAAATTTTTGCTGCTGCATATATTTAGCTAATTTTTAATAGCAAAATGCTTAATTAATATGGCGAGAATTTAATTATATGATTTCTACAGACAGATGGATAGATAGTCATAACAATTTATACCAATACATATGCTAATTTAATTAGCAGTATTATCAGAGGCCATATATAAAGCTATGGGATTAATTTCATTTAATTCTGCTGAGGAGTTTGCAAATTACATTAAAAAAAAAAAAAAAAAAACATAATAAACTTTTTTTCCAAGTCTTGTCCTATATTAATTTTGCTAATGAAGTAATTTATTTGATTTTTAATAGTAAACTGTGTAGAAAATTATTTAATAGTTAATAATCTGGCAAGAATTTCATTTAATTCTGTTTAATAATTTGTTCGCGAACATTATTCTTGTAGACAGCAATTCAAACCAATACACATGCTGATTTTTTTTTATTAATAGTTATTACAAATTATACAAAACCATCACAATTTTTCAGAAGTTGGTCCGAGCTTTGTTCTATAAATTTGTTTTCTATTAAACTAATTTTGTTGATTTTCATTAAAAAATAGTGGATTCGGCCAACTATTTTCGGATTCCTTAATAGCATTTCCTGCAATACCGATTGTATCCATATATCCTTTCTTGGCAGAGTCTTCTCAGTATCAATCTCAACTACTCCAGTATTAAGAGCTGGTTCAGATGAGGTTTATACTGATGGGTCCAAATCTGCTGAAGGGGTTTGGGGGGGGGGGGTTTACTATATTCCCGTTTATAGGAAAAGCATTTCCTATAAATTGCCAGTTTACTTCAGCATTCTTCAAGCAGAGATCTCAACCATAAAGAGGGCGGTGAACTGGTAAATGGAGCGGATATCCAAATCTATACGGATAGTCAAGCCGCGATCAAATTGCTCTCGGGTATCTTTTCGATATCCAGATTAGTACATGAATGGCGGACATCTTTGAATAAGATGGCGAGACATTCAAACCTGGATCTGGTCTAGATAACGGGGTCATTCAAACACCACGGGTAATTTTATTGCGAACGCACTAACCAGAGATGGATCCCTCCTTCGAGGTGAAGATGCGAACCAACTGGTTGAAGTACCGCTTTCGGCCTGCAGTTCAATAATTCTGCGGAACTTACGAGGAATGCACAAGATATATGGACAAATAAATCCACATGTTAAACCTCGAGGCAAATATGGCCCTATTTTCCTATTCATAATAGGACTATCGAGGCATCCGCTAAGAGCCGTGGTCACAGAGCACTGGAGACTAGGGCTTCCTTTTAACGACTTTTGTAGAAGTTGCCGGAATGAGGAAGAGGAGAAAACGGTGGAGTATCTTTTATGCCACTGTCACACTCTTGCCGAGATCAGGACTGCTAATTTTGGAATTCCGTTTGTGCATGTATTATCAAAGCTCTCTGATATTGACATCAGATGGAACAATTCTTTCATACATGTATCGGATTGGTTCGTTTCGAATGCTGTTATGGACATGTGAGTTAGCAACACATGATCCCTCAGTGTTTCACAACGGGACCAAATTGGAACCAAGTGGGCTATCTCTTATTGACTAGACAGCTGCCCTATGAACCTAAATTAACCATTAAAAAATTACCGAGGGAAATAACCTATAGTCTGGGTGAATGTAATTTAATTTGGATTAGTAATTTGGACATCAAAATATGTCTTACAGATAGACGGAAAGACGGACATAGCTAAAGCGTTACAGAAATTCATATAAACCAAGTTTGTATTAACATTTAGTGGAGTTTTAGATCATATTTTCTTCTATATAAACTTTTTCAAAAGGTATAAAAAGGTATAAAAAATAAATGTTTTAACAACTAAATTAAAAAAAAAAATACATTAAACTTGGGGTGCTCGGCCCCCCGTATCGTATTGAATTTAAATATTTTTGTTATACAATATTTTCCAGAAATCAAATCCCAACTCGCTTGTTAACAATATAATAAAAAATTTCAGTAGAAACGTTAAACGATTGTAAGCTATCAAATACAAAGAAACGAAATGCTCACGAATTTAAGCTATTTAACTCTTTTTAGTTTCTGCTAAAATTCTTAAAATTTTCATGTTGGTTATTTCTTTCATTTTTACGATTTTTTTTTTATTTTAGCGTCCTTTTTTATAGCGATATTTTTTGTTCTAGTTTTTTCCTATTTGGTTCTTTTTTTGTACTTTTTTCGTTTTGCCAGTTTTTTCCACTATGATGTTTTTTTAACTTTTCAGACTTTTTTTGTCGGTTTTTCTCGTTTTAGTGATTTTTTTTTCATTTTGGCTTCTTTTGCCGCTTTTTTGTTAATTTTTTAATTATGGTGTCGATCTCTTTTATTTTGGAGTTTTTTCATTTGAGCGATTTTTTACTTTTTATTTTGCGATTTTCTTATTTGAAGGTTTTTTATCTTGGCGTTTTTTTTTCATTTGAAAAAAATATCCAATCTAAAATTAACAGTTAAATATTGAAACAAAATACTTGCGAGTTTAAAAAATTTAACTCTTTTTGCTTTTCTTCTAGAATCCTTAAAGAGAGGGTTGTTCATTTCTTTTCGTTTACCGTTTTTTATTTATTTTGGCGTTTTTTCTTTTTAGGAATATTTTTGCCATATTTTTTTTGCTGTTTGACGTTATTTTTAATTTTTTCCGTTTGCCAATTTTTTTCTCTGTTTTCTGCTTTGGCTTTTTTCATTTTTATCATGTTTTAATCATTTTTCCCGCTTTGGTATTTTTTTTATTTTGGCAATTTTTTTCAGTATTTTGCTGTTTTTTAATTTTTTTCTATGTTTTAAATTCAACATTTTTGTGTTTTAGCGATTTTTTTCATTTTTGCGTTTTAACCATTTTTTTTTCGCTTTGGTGATTTTTTTATTTTGACAATTTTTTTCATTATATTTTCGTCTTTTTAATTGTTTGCTATGTTTTAAATTCAACATTTTTATGTTTTGGCGATTTTTTTCATTTTTGCGTTTTAAATATTTTGAAGGTTTTTCTCGTTTTAACGATTTTCCCGCTTTGGGAAAAATATTTTATTTTGAAAGTATTTTTATTCTGGCGTTATTTTTTTCATTTTAGCGTTTTTTCGTTTATGCGATTTTTTTTATCGTTTTGGCGTTTTTTTGTGCTTTACAATGCTTTAAAATAAAAATCAGAAAAAAGTAACAATGAAAAAATAATTGTTGTGTCATCCTCTGATTTTTATCATAAAATTCATAACAGTTATGGTTCCTGATTCTAAATATCCAAAATAAAAGAAGAATAAAATTAGCTTTTCTTGTTAACACAAGTAAAATAATTAATTTTACATAAAAATTTGCATTTTCTAAAAAAGGGAACGGTATAAAAACCAAAAAAAAAAAAACCTTTCAAAAAGCAAATTAAATTGCTTACTCTTTCTATGTCATTTTTCATTATGTATAAGAGTCAAACGAAAAATAAACAAACCAATTCAAAGTATTAAATTCTTTTACATTTTCTTTAGTACTCGTCTCTTACAACTCTCTCAATTAAAATTGGAAAAGATCTTAGCTCTATATTTTTGTTAGGTTTTTACAACAACGACCTTGATTTGAATTGAAAGAGTTGTTTGATAGGCATAAGAAATAAAATAGAGAAAACTTTAATAATTTGAGTCACTCTTTTGTATGAGGCTTACACCCATATACATATGTGCGTTTTTAATATGTATTAGTAGCGACTTTTATCATTTATAACTTCTGCTCATGTAAGAGAAAATACCTTTTTTTTATTAAAATCGGGAGCGTAAAAACGATTACAGAAATGTGTTTGTCTACTAATTTTATAGATATTTTTTAATTTAATTATTTTTCTATTTAATTTTCTTTTAAGAACAAATTTTTTAAACCTCATTTATGCCCTTTGGCTTTTCAGTCAATATTAAATGCACACTCATTTTTTCATAACATTTGTGGCGTTGCACTTGTGTTTGCAACTCTATTATTTAACCTCAAAAGATTTCTATGAAAAAGAAATCTAAGGAATAAAACCTTATCAATGTTTAACTTTTTTTTTTTGTTAGTTTTATTTTTTATTACATTTTTTTTTTAATTTCTTTTTTTTTCTATATTTTGTATCTAAATGAATATAAAAATTCATAACAAATACATTTCTATGGTTGGTTTAGAATTGTAGAGAATAGTTTTTATTAAAAATAGAAAAAATATAATATTATTTCTATAGACACAAAGAGTTTATTTTGTATCGCTTTCATGTTTTCTTCAAATGTGCCAAACGATTGTTTTGTTAAAGGCGAGCTAAAGAGTACAGTAAAGGAATTAAATCTATGACAAATTTTAAATAACACAAAATTTTTTACTTGAATAAATTTATATAAAAGAAAAAAAAAAAAAATAATACTACTAAATATTATAAAAAATAAAAAAAAAAATCACAGAAAATGTATATGATTTGAAAAATTTTCTAATGAATTGATTCTTTTATATTTTTTGCTTCATACAATGATAAAATGAACTCTATACCACCAGTAATACTAGCAGCAGTTGCAGTATTTCATCTACCACAATTTTCGCACAATTTTATTTTAGCTGTTGGTCTTCTCCTTTATTCTCCCGACATTCAACATAAAATTATATTATATACTCTCTTCTCTTTAACCCTTCATCAACATCGCTATACAGTTGTTGGTCCTGGTTTTTTGATTGTATGCAACAATTGTAGCAGGAATTATGGGGGCAGTTCCTTTTCTTTATTTTATATAAATTTTATATTATGTAATAATGTTTGTATATGTATGAATACCTGTAAATATAGTTTATGCCTTTTTTTAATATTTATAAAAAAATATTTTCTAGGTAAAAAAATTAAAAATATAAACTGTAACATTTTTTTTTGTAAAAACTTTAATTTAAAAGTTGCAACTTGGCTGAAAAAAAATTGTTTGTTTTGTTTACCTAGAAGGAGTTTAACAGTAAACTAAAGGGTATTTAGAAACTACTACTAGGTGCTTAACATTTTAAAGAGTCGAAGAATATATTAAAGTTAAAAAGCATATGAAAAAATGGACAAAAGGGCATTTGGCACTCTGATCTTAATTTGATAAAATTCTTTTTAAAATCTCGATCTACAATCCCTGAGCATCCACAGTCTACTTTACTCTACCATTTGTAATACACTTTTTTTACCCCAATTTTATAGTTATTATTTTTCAGGCTTCACCTAAAAGCTTCTTTCTCTTCTGTGGCTTTACTTTTTGACAAGTTTAATTAGTGGTTAAATTCTGCATTTACTTTTATTATGGTCATTTGTAAATATAAATGTAAATATTACTGAAAATATATTTTTGTACTTTTTTTTTTTTTTTGGAAAATATAACTAAAAGTTAAAAACCTGATAACGATAAAGTTTTGTGTTCTGTTTTTTTTTTTACTTTTGTTAATATTTAACCACAACTTTTTTTGATTATTTGCTGCTGCACTTGAATGACAGTTGAAATAAAAAGTTTTTAATAAAAGAAAAACTTTTTTATTTTATTTAACAGGAATTGTTGCAATAAATAAGCAGAGGTTAAACCAAGGTTAATATTCAAGGTTAGTTCGGTAATGGAGACGATATTTTGTTAAAAAAAAAAAAAAATAAAAAGAATATCTTAAAAATAAAACAAAAAAACTAGACTAGAGACTAGATGGTAGACTAGACTACAGACTATTTAATAGCCTCCACTATGGCTTTTGTATATGATTATAGAAAAGACTAATGGCTTGACTGTAGACAATAATATTGAATAAACTATAGTGAGATCTCTTCTCTGGAATATATGTCTATCAGCTAAACTAAAGTCAGGTAGAGCCAGGCTAGATTATAGGCAAGACTATTGACAAAACTATTGACTACAATTAAGTCGAAAATATTAACTTGACTGTGACTAGATTATAGTCAAAACTAGTCTATTGTCTAAACTATAGTTAAAACTATTGACTGGACTATAGGTAAGATCATTGGTTAGACCATAGTCACGATTATTGATTAGATTATATTTAAAACTATTGACTAAACTATAGTCAACACTATTGACTATATTATAGTCAAGATTATTGACTAAACAAAAGTCAACACTATTGACTAGATTATAGTCAAACCTATACTATAGTCAACACTATTGACTAGATTATTGTCAACACTATTAACTAGACTATAGTTGAGACTATTGATTAGGCTATTGTGAAGACTCCTGACTATACTATAATTAAAACTATTGACTAAACTATAGCCAAGAATATTGACTAGACTATGGTCAATATTATTGAGTAGACTATAGCCAAGACTATTGACTAGACTATAGCCAAGACTATTGACTAGACTATAGTAAATACTATAATTAAGGTTATAATCTAGACTATTGACTAGATTATAGTCAAGGGTATTGAGTGGACTATAGTTAAGATTATATCATTGGCTAGACTAAAGTGAGTACTATTGACTACACAATATTCAAGACTCGTGATTAGACTATATTCATGACTATTGACTAGACTACAGTCAAGACTATTGACTAGACTATAGTCAAGAATACTGGCTACATTTAAGTCAAAACTAGGCTATAGTCAAGACTATTACTAGACTATAGTCAAGACAATTGACTGGCTATATTAAAAACTATTGACTAAACTATAGTTAACAGTGTTGGCTAGATTATAGCCAAGACTATTGACTAGACTAAAGTCAACACTATTGACTAGATTATAGTCAAGTCTATACTATAGTCAAGACTATTGACTAGTTAACACTATCAACTAGACTATAGTTGAGACTATTGATTAGGCTATGACCAAGACTCCTGACTATACTATAATTAAAACTATTGACTAAACTATAGCCAAGAATATTGACTAGACCATAGTCATCATTATTGAGTACACTATAGCCAAGACTATTGACTAGACTATAGCCAAGACTATTGACTAGACTATAGTAAAGACTATAATTAAGGCTATAATCAACACTATCGACTAGACTATGGACAAGAGTATTGAGTGGACTATAGTTAAGATTATTGGCTAGACTATAGTCAGTACTATTGACTACACTATATTCAAGACTCGTGATTAGGCTATATTCATGACTATTGACTAGACTATAGTCATGAATATTGACTAGATTATAGTCAAGAATATTGGCTACATTTAAGTCAAAACTAAATTATAGTCAAGACTATTGACTAGACTACAGTCAAAACTATTGACTAGACTATAGTTAAGATTATTGACTAAACTATAGTCAACAATGTTGACTAGATTATAGTCAAGACTATTGACTACACTATGGTTAAGAATATTGACTAGACTATGACCAACACTATAGAATACGCTATAGTCAAGACTATTAACTACACTATAGTCAAGAATATTGACTATACTATATACTATAGCCAATACTATTAGCTAAACTATAGCCGAAAGACTTATTTTCTACACTATATATATATACAGACTATTGGATTTATTGACCTTTTGTATACAGTAAACTCATTTAGTACTCTTAAAACATTGCTTGCAAGAAAAAAATTAACCACGAAAATTGTTTTGATAAAATACAAATATACCAAAATCCAATACTGGCAACTTATTGATAAGTAAATAAATTAAATTTGTAATCAAACACATTTAAACTAATTAAATTTACAAAGAGAACTAAGCTGCAAAGAAATATCGTTGGGAGTTCTTATTTATTAGCAGTTAAATATAAATATATATTTCTTTTTTTTTTGACAAAACAGTAAAGGCAATTTACAACTTCTTATATGCTGCCAATTTGTGCCTAATTGAATTTACAAAAAGAATTTGTACACCAAATTCCATAAATAGGAAACCAAAAAGAAATCTTCAAATTTCTTTTGCATTTATTTTTGAAATATACCCAAGATATGAATAAATTATCACATTAATAAAAAATATATATTTACTCTCTTTTATTAAGCACATTTAAAGCCCAAAAGTGTAGGCAAATAACAAAGAAAGAAAATATATATATTTTTTCTTCTTCTTCCAAAAACTCCTTGTTAAAGTAACAAGAAAATTTGTAAATTTTTTTCTTCCTTGTAATGTATGCGATTTAAAAAATTCATGATTGCCATCATTAGCAGCTCGTTAAGCACAAATGTCGCTTTACCGCATTTTCACTAACACACATACATACTCTTTCAGAGATTTTCTTACTAATACTTTGTGACTATCACAAATTACAAATTACTTGTACACCCTTATATACATTATTATCTTTATTATATACATATATATATATATATGTGTGTGTGTAGTTTTATATTTCTTTTTTTGAAAGCTGTCATGTTTGCCAAAAGAAAACTTGGTTTAGCAAATACATACACACTTACATCTGTATACTTATTTACTTGCTTATATTCAAACTTCAAATGTAATTTATCAAGCGGAAGTTAAGTAAATCAAAAACAATTTAAGTTATGCCAGCTGCTTTTATTCTATAGAAAATATATGGTAGAGAAAGCTTAATATTTGTTGTTGTATTTATTTGTTTTGCTTATTTAACGAGTGTATGCTAGTGTGTGAATATGTCTCTGTATGTGTATGAGCACGTAAATATTCAGAAAGTTCAGAGGAAGTGATTTATTTGTGTATTAAAAACAAATAATGGGCATGTGTAAGTTAAATGAAATCAGGAAAAAGTTGCATTTTTTTTAGCATGTAAATAAATATTTTTATTTTTCGCGAGGATAGAGAGAAATTTTGTAATGTGGAAATATTTAATATAAAATTCTAAACCAAAATATTGACAATATATTTCAGGCTACAGACACGATTCTAATCATGACTACAGAGATTACTGAAATCTCGAATATTAATAACTAAAAGGAAGGTTATATTAAGACTAAATTAGACTAAATATTTGATTGTGGAGAAGTCTGTGAAAAATATGATAGGTAATACTATAGTCAAGGCTATTAAAAATACCATGAGAAATTAAGACCAAGACTATTGGCTAGACTGTAGTTAAAGCCACTCTCAAGGCTATAGTCAAATTTATTGAATAGATCATTTGAATAGACTATTGACTGGACTATAGTCAAGACTATTGACAGAACTGTAGTCAGGACTATTGACTAGACTATAGTCAAGGCGTTAAAATGGACTACAACCAAGACTGTTATAATTAAGTCTATAATTAAGACTATTGATTAGATAATAGTTAAGACTATTGACTAGACTGTAGTTAAAACTATTGACTATACTATAGCCAATACTATTGACTATATTATAGTCCAGACTATTGACAAGCCTATTGTCTAGACTATAGTCAATAGTATAGCATCAATACTACTGATATTGATTGACTATAGTCAAGGCTATTGCCTATTAAAAATTATAAAAAAATTATATTAAAAATTATTGACTAGACTCTAGTTAATACTATTGACTGCATAATAGTCAAAACAATTGTCTAGACTATTGACTAGACTATGACTGTACTATGGTCAAGACTATTGAAAAGATTATTGATGACACTATGGACGAAACTATTGACTAGACTACAGTCAAGACTATTAACTAAACTATGGTCAAGACTTTTGACTAGACTATAATTAAGACTCTTTACTAGACTATAGTCAATTTAATTAAGACTATTGACTAGATAATAGGCAAGACTGTTGACTAAATTATAGTTAAGACTATTGAGTAGACTATAATCAAGACTACTGACTATACTACATTCAAAATCTATTGCCAAGACTATTGACTAGAATATTTTCAATATTATTGTCAAAACTATTGACTATACTATAGTCAAGGCTATTGAGTAGACTATAATCAAGACTACTGACTATACTACATTCAAAACTATTGCCAAGACTATTGAACAGACTATTGACTTGAATATGGTCAATATTATTGACAAGACTATTGACTATGCTATAGTCAAGACTATTGACTAGAATATGGTCAATATTATTGACAAGACTATTGACTATACTATAGTCA
Organism: Protocalliphora azurea; assembly: GCA_932274085.1. Classification (NCBI taxonomy): domain Eukaryota; kingdom Metazoa; phylum Arthropoda; class Insecta; order Diptera; family Calliphoridae; genus Protocalliphora; species Protocalliphora azurea. Next base: position 10,049,541 of record OW026521.1, on the reverse strand, counting down.
AGACTATTGAGTAGACTATAATCAAGACAAGACTATTGACTAGACTATAGTCAAGACTATAGAATATGGTCAATATTATTGACAAGACTATTGACTATACTATAGTCAAGACTATTGAGTAGACTATAATCAAGACTACTGACTATACTACATTCAAAACTATTGCTAAAACTATTGAAGAGACTATTGACTTGAATATGGTCAATATTATTGACAAGACTATTGACTAGACTATAGTAAAGACTATTGACTAGAATATGGTCAATATTATTGACAAGACTATTGACTATACTATAGTCAAGACTATTGAGTAGACTATAATCAAGACTACTGACTATACTACATTCAAAATCTATTGCCAAGACTATTGACTAGAATATTTTCAATATTGTTGACAAAACTATTGACTATACTATAGTCAAGGCTATTGAGTAGACTATAATCAAGACTACTGACTATACTACATTTAAAACTATTGCCAAGACTATTGAAGGGACTATTGACTTGAATATGGTCAATATTATTGACAAGACTATTGATTAGACTATAGTCAAGACTATTGACTAGAATATGGTCAATATTATTGACAAGACTATAGACTAGATAATAGTCAAGACTTCTGAATAGAATATTGACTATAATATAGCCAAAACTATAGTCAACATTTTTAAACCAATAGTGTAGTCTAGCAGTGTCGATTGTTAAAATAAGCTTCTTTTTTAAATGAAAAATATTCACAAACTTCCTACATTATTACCATCACCCTCGCTCGTGACACCCATACGCTTTTGAATTTAATTAGAGCCTGTTTTTTCTCCAAAAGTTAAAGGTGCTTAAGCTAATTAAAAAATAATCTTGTTACAGCATGTTCCTTTTTTTCCTTAGTCTCTTAATATTTAACAAGATTTTCCATATTGTTTTCTAAATGAACTTGAAATTTAATTCATCAGGAGGTTACAGCAACAAAAGGTCTCAATGTCATTTCCTATTTGCTTGGTGAACATTGTTCATATTAAAAATCATCATCATCATCATCTACAATAGATTGTGGTAACAGGAATCAATAATGGGAATAGGAATGATATAACAAAAATGTAAACTTATAAAGATACTTTACAAATTCATGTAGTTAAACAATCATTTCAATTTTAAGAGAAGTATGGGAAGCTAAAAACACATATGACCACATTTAATTTCCGTTTTTAGATCTTGTGGCTGTAAATATTCAAATATTACTTTTTATCTGATTCAACTTTTAGTTTTTCTATTTCTATTTGGAATTTTGGTTTTACAAATTATATTTAGAATGAAAACGGCGTAAAGGGAAAGGGCTATATGTATATAAAATAGGGGTATTTTTGGAAATGAAAAACGAAATGTTATTTCAATATCGAAAATCATTTAAATGATTTATTTTGCATACAAATGGCAATTCAACTTAGAAAATGAAAAAGAAAAAGTATTTTTGTAACGTTAAGACTCTTAAGGGAAATAACATTGGTCCAGCTTAAATTTGTTTACTTACAACTATACGTACATGAATATTTATCTACAACCCTTACATATATATATATATATATATATATATATATATATATATATATATATATATATCCTTATATCCTTATTTTAAACCTAGACAACAATCTAAGTATTTGCATTTATTTTCCTTTGTTTACATTACAACAAATCGGAGAACAAAATATAACGTAGAATTAGAAAAATACTAAAAATGTTAGAAAAAAGTATCTAGAAATGTTAACGAAACACAAAAAAAATCCTTAAAAGGACATCAATGTTGAAGAATGATAACATCAAATAGCAATCAAAACGATTAGAATTGAAAAATCAATTTGTTTTTAATAGAGAGGGCGAATGATAAAGAAAAAAAAAAAAAAATATTGATGAAACATAAATGACGAAACCAAAGAAGGAGCAAGGAGATTTAGGTTCTCTAAGGAAGGAAAAAAGCAAAATATAAAACATGAACAGTAAATTTGTTTGAATTTAGTTAAAACGCTCGCAGCAGAAGCAGAAGTTAAACGAATAATGATATCAAATTAAATGATATATTTACAACTACAACAATATGTATTTACTTATACATTTTTTCTTGATAAAATGATAGAAATATTTGCTAACTCAGCTTTTGGATGATTAACATTAAGAGGAAAAAGGATTTTTTTTGCTTAAAGGCTTGAGATAATTTTAAATGTTCATTTGAAATTAAGTAGAATTAGAAATGTCGCTTAAAGTAAAATAAAAAAGAAATGGGAAGTAAAACAAATTTCTAGGAAATTTAATACTGCTTTTGATAAATTTAAATACTGAAAGGAATATGAACAATAGTTCTAAATTTGGCAGATTATGTAACCTTGTTTTATTGTAGTAAATAAATTTAAAAATAAAAAAATAAAAAAATAATTTGTAAAAAGTACACATTTTTTAAAAAAAGTTAAATTAAAATAGTAACAGTAATAATAATAATAATAATAATAATAATAATAATAATAATAATAACAATAATAACAATAATAATAATAATAATAATAACAATAATAATAGTAATAATAACAATAATAATAATAATAATAATAACAATAACAATAATAATAATAATAATAATAATAACAATAATAATAATAATAATAATAATAACAATAATAATAGTAATAATAACAATAATAATAATAATAATAATAATAATAATAATAATAATAATAACAATAACAATAATAATAATAATAATAATAATAATAATAATAATAATAATAATAATAGTAATAATAATAACAATAATAATAATACTGATAGTAATAATAAATGTGTACAAATTCTCAAATTCAAATTGCAAAAGTTTACTAACTAAGCAAAAAGTCTTCATTTAAAAAAAGTATAAATTTTTAAAGAAGAGAAAAATTCCAAAAAAGTACTTACTTGTAGTACCAGTTACTTACTGTAAGTACCAGTTCTCCTAAAACATGTAAGTTATTAAGAAAAAAAAAAAAAATGTCGTATTTATTAAAAAGTGCCAATTTTTAAATACAAACATTAAAAAAGTACTAAATTATTTTTTTTAATTTCCAAAAAGTTATCTTTTATATGATAAATAAGTAATAATTTTAAAAATATTTACAAGTTTTCTAAAAAAAGTACAATTTCTTAAAAAGTAACAGTACGAATTTTTCAGAGAAAATTACACTTTTACAAGGAAAAAAAAAATAAGTACTAATTCTCAAAAAAGTATTTTTGTTTAAGAAAATAAAACAATAGTATCAATTTTCCATATAAAAAAGCATCAGTGTTCAATAAATTTAAGAATTTTTAAAAAAATAAATAAAACCAAAATTAAATTATTTTAAAGAAATTGAAAAATTGTTTAATTTTTAATAATTTAAAAGTACTAATTTTGAAAAGAAGTATCATTTGAAAAATACCAGTTTTCTAATACGTATTCTCAAAAAAAGTACTAATTTTAAAATAGTATAAATTTTCTTTAATAAGTAACAATTTGTAACGTGGAAATAGTACACTCAATACTACTATTTTCACATACATATTCCTTAATATATTAAGTTATTTTCTTTACTATTTTATTTATGTATTTTTAATTATTTTTCTTTTCATACTAATATATTGAATATTTTATTAGTAATAGGTAATTACTAATTATTAGTAATAGGTAATTACATTGAGCGCCCCTACTGTAAATACTACATACACACCCACACAAATGTGTATCAACTGCTTTAGTTGTGCAGTTGATATTGCTTAATGGTCAACAAGCAATATAATTCTCATTTAGTTGATACATGACTAGGTATAAGTAAGCAAAGTTTGATTACAGTCGGGGCGATTCAAACAAGACGAGAATCCGCCGCATAAGTCTCTGATATTATTCTAGATAAATTGAAGAGCCGATTAGATTTTGCGAAAGTAGAATATAATCGTATTTTGCACGCTCAACTTCGGTTGGGTCCCTTAAATAAATTTTACACGCGTGACTTCGGTTACAGCGTTCTCACGAGTGACTTCGGTTGTTCGTTCTCACGAGTGACTTCGGTTGTTCGTTCTCACGAGTGACTTCGGTTGTTCGTTCTCACGAGCGACTTTGGTTGTTCGTTCTCACGAGTGACTTCGGTTGTTCGTTCTCACGAGTGACTTCGGTTATTCGTTCTCACGAGTGATTTCGGTTGTTCATTCTCACGAGTGACTTCGGTTGTTCGTTCTCACGAGTGACTTCGGTTGTTCGTTCTCACGAGTGACTTCGGTTGTTCGTGCGCACGAGTAGAATATTAACCCGTAGAATTGCATGGTAATAGTAGTAGAGAAGTAGCTAGCTGTTAGCTTTAAGAAACCATTGTACGTATTGTAGAAAAAGATACGATCTACGATTCCCGAAGCTGCCACCTGTACCAGAAACCGATCTAGCCGAATACCCGAACCCGATTGACAGCTGAGAGTGTCGAAACCGAAAGTACGACGCCGACCTTACTTCTACTCCTGAACCCAGAATCTTCGATCCCCGAAACTGCCACCTGTACCAGAAACCGATCCCGCCGTTAACCCGAACCAGTTTGACAGCTGAGTGTGTCGAAGCCGAGAGTTCAAAGTCGAAGTTAAGAGCGTCGTAGCCGAAAGTTCAAAGTTGAAAACCTGAGCCGAGCCTATTACAAGCCAATTAACCGAACCGAGCTTCTATAAGCTGAATGACCGAAACAAACATAATCTAAGCCGATCAACCGTACCGATATCAACATACGCCGAAGAGCCGAAATAAGCCTTGCTGAAGAAGGAAATGCAGAAACATTTATTAAGCCGGTGGTATCCGAATTGGAGTTATAGAAACTATTCTCTCGTAATATCTTTATATTTTGTACTTGAAATATTCTTGACGTAATCAATAAAGAAACTATTATTATTTTAACTAAGTTACCTCAGCCGACGACAAAACCACGTTATAAATTTTTTCAAAAAAAAAAAAAAAAAAAAAATACAGAATTTCAAAAAAAAAAATAAAAGTTTCGAAAATGTACAAAAAAAAAAAAAAAAAAAATAAATTAAATTTTAAAAGTATCTATTTTCAAATTCTAACAGTACCAATTTAGAATTTTATATTGCTTCATTTTTTTTAAATTCAATTTTCACAAAAAGTACGATTTTTTAAGAAAAGTACTAATTTTTGAAACAAAATTATACATTTGTTACAAAGTACTGATTTTCCATGAAAAGTACAGACTTTTTAATAAAACAAATTTAAATTCCAAAAAAATGTGCCAGATTTCAAATGTATTAATTTAAAACAAATTTACAAATTAAAAAAAAAAATGGGAATTTTATATAAATTTAGCTATTTCAATTCATGTTCTTTTAAATATAGAATTTTTGTGCTAAGGGTTTAATTTTTTCAAAAAGGTTAGAATTTTTCACGAAGAAGGAATTCTTCAAAAAGTATTCGTTTTAAGCAAAAGTTGATAATTTCTAATAAGTGCGAATTCTCTATGAAAACTACTGATTTTTAAGAAAACTATTTTTCTCAAATTCCAAAAAAATACTAAATAGGCCAAATTTCAAAATCAGTAATTTTGTGATTTTTAATACATTTTAATTAAATAAAATTGTTGGCTTAATTAATAGTAGAAATTTTAGATTTCTTGTGAAATCATCAATCAATTCTTTATTTTTTTTTGATCTTTAAATTTTTTATAATCAAATTTTAATGAAAGGGATTTTTAATTTTTTTAAGAAAATTCTTAAACAAAGAATTTGTTCAATGAAAATGTTTTTGAAATATCAATATGTTTCTATCAGCAATTTTTTGAAATTAGTAATTTATTTTCAAAATTAGCGATAAGCATTTTTTAATAATAAGTTTTTTATGTTAATTTTTGCAATTTTGAAATAATTTTTTCTAAAATACTTAAATCTTGAATTTAGCGGTTTTTAGTTTCAAATATATATATATATATATATATATATATATAAATAAATATATATATATATATATATATATATATATATATATATATATATATATATATATATATATATATATATATATATATATATATATATACATATACACTGCCTGCCACTTGAATAAGGAATCACAATTTTTTAACTTTAATTAAGTATATCTCCAAAAATAAAGTTCAGAAAAAAATAATTTTTTGCTCAACCAAATTTCAAAATGTTGGCTTTAGTTTCCTGAAGAAAAAAAAAATATAGTATTTTGTTATACTAAAATTATGCATTTATTTAAAGACATGTATTTCTGTGGTACTTTTTCGTGTGGAATATTTTAAAACTAAGCAAACTGTAATTTATTTTTAAATTTTAGGTTATAAGAATGAAAGTTATTATCTTCTAGCGTTCAATTAGTAATGAGTACTGCCACCATTTTTAGAAATAACCTCAAAAATGCGATTTGGCATCGATTTGTATAATGACTGTAAGTAATTTAGCGAAATTGAACTCAATTCTTCCGTTATTGCATCCTTTAAGGATTCTATCGTCTCAAATTATTTTCCTCCTTCATAAACTTTTCTTGCAAGCCAACCCCAGACATTTTCCATTGGATTCAGGTCTGGTGAATATTGGGGCCAATCCAAAAGTTGAACACCTTGTTGATTAATCCATTGCTTTACTGCTGTGGCGGTATGAATCGGAACGTTGTCGTGTTGGTACGTCCAAGGTATGGGTCCAAAGAAATCATTAAATTTTGGAAATGCTTCCTCCAGAATGTTTTTATAAGTCGTTGCAGTCATTTTGTTGGATACAAAAACCTATTCTATGGTAGCATAATACAAAATGGCACCCCATACCATTATTCCGTCCTCTCGGCTGTGTCTGTGGCTCAAAAATAATTCCTCCTTATTTAGGTCATGGAAGCAATATTTATACCCGTCGGGACCATCAATATTAAACTTTTTTTCATCGTAAAATAAAACTTTAAAACATTTGTCGGACCATGTCATTATATTTTTGGCAAACTGTAGACGTTGTGATTTGCGTTTTTCATTAAGTGGTGTTTTTTTTGCAGTTTTCTTCGAACTATGTACGGGCACGACTTTAAAATACGGTGCGCTCTTCTTAGACTGGCACTGACTCCACTTTTTTCACGTATTTTTGATACCGACATGACAGAATTTGATGCAATTCTAAGAAATTTTCGCATTTCTTTTGAAGTTGTTGCCATTTTCTTCCGCCCTTTCATGTTTTTTCCATATCTTTCCACGTTATTTAAATAATTGTACACAACTGTCTTTCCTCTATTAATGTCTTTGGACCGGATTCTGACCCTGAGATTTCAAAATCAGAATTTTTTTTCTTTTTCATAGTTGTTAAGAGCCTTACCACGTCCCATTTTGAATAAAAACTATTTAAAAACTATCAAATTAAAAATTCTCTAGCCGTTTATATTAAAAAAAATTCAAGTCATAGCCTTCCTGATTAATATTAAAAGAATTCCTTATTCAAGTGACACATGAAATAGTACCACAGAAATACATGTCTTTAAATAAATGCATAATTTTAGTATAACAAAATATGTATATTTTATTTTTTCAGGAAACTAAAGCCAACACCTTGAAATTTGGTTGTGCAAAAAATTATTTTTTTCTGAACTTTATTTTAGTAGATATACTTAATTAAAGTTAAAAAATTGTGATTCCTTATTCAAGTGACAGGCAGTATATTATTTTTTACAGAAAATCACTAAATTGTTTATATTTTTTTTTTGGTATTTTTTATAATTTGAATATTTTTTTAAGAAAGAGTGATTTTGCTCTTTAAGATAATATAAAACAAATTTGCATTAAAAAACTGTATTGCCAATCTTTTATTTTAATTTGACAACCATTTCAAAATTCTCTAACAAAATCTTCATAAATTTGTTTTTTTTTTTTTAACAGTCACAAAATCTTCTGATATTTCAAGAAAATCCATAAAAGAAATCTCATTTATCCGTGCTTTCTTCTTACATAAATCAATGTGTCAATTTATTATTTTTATTCGTTATGAATAATGTTCTAACAAAAAACTTAAAAACCAAAATGTAACCTTTAACAACTCTTATTTTTTCTATTTTAAGTTATTTGTATTTTTGCTCTTGTTTTTATTTTTTCTTTTCTATTTTTTTTGTTGCTTTCTTATATGAAAAACACTTGAGAAAAAAAAAAAAAATTTGCCACAAAAAAGTTTATTTTGTGTTGTTTTAACAAATAAAATGCCTGTCAAAAATTTTGAGATATGGTTCTCAATATACAAATATTCTGGTGTATGTGTGTATGTTTATGAATGTTGGTTGTTGAATTCGATAAAAAAGAACATAAAAACTGACAAAATAAAAAAAAAAAACAAAATAATCTGAAAAAGGAGGAAAAAAAATCTAAACAAAAAATCTCGTTTTATAAGAGTAAAACAAATATGTATGTAAGGAAGTGTTTGTAAATGTAGTAGTGTGTGATTATGTGCTTGCGAGTGTGTGTAGTCAGTTCTTTTGTATTTGTTTATATTTGTTTCAGTTTTGTGTAGTTTATTTTGTGTATGTGATTTTTTTTTTCAAACTATAGTTCAGTGTTCAACGTTTGTATTGATCGTTTTTATTATTACTATTTTTTGTTATTGCTATTTTTGTGTTGCTGTTGTTGTCTTTATTGCAAAAAATCTACTAGTTTTTCTTTGATTTGTTTTATGCAGCTTTTGTGTTGTACAGACTCATTTTTATTGGGTGCTATATTAGGTCTAAGTCTTAATTTGTTGTCTAGTGTAAATGTTAATCAAGTTTTAAATCTTTATTAATTAAAATTTCAGTCTCTTATTATAATTATTTTGTTAACTTGTATGTTTGCATTATTAGATCTCTGACTCTCTTTCCTTTATATTTCAAAATTTACTTATAGTTTATGCTCTTGTTTGCAAGATCTCACTCTTCGTATTTGAGCTTTAAAAACAATTTTCATTATTATTTTTGTTAGAAGATTTCTCTCCTAATATTTTAGTTTTACAAACAATCTCTTATATTCTTTATTTAGTTTTATATATATTATATTTAAGTTATTTTCATGTCGTTTACTTCCTTCCAAAAAATATATCACAGGACTTTGTTATGTTTTATTTTCAATTTTTTTATGAATTTTTGTTTGTTTCAATTCAAGGATTAGCTTATGTTACAAATTGACATTTTTTCTATTATTATTCCGAGAAATGTGTGAATTGCAAAACACCAAAACATTTTTTATATAACCAAATAATGCAAGAACCAATCTAAATAAAAAATTTGTTTTGTTTATTGGTTTAGTTAGAATAGAGGTAAGTTAAGAGGTTTATAAAAATTTTATTTGTTTTTCTCTCAAAATATTTTATGGAAAAATGAAATAAAGGTGAATTTGAAATTGTAAAGAGGATTTGGATTTTATTTGTTAAAAAAATTAAAAAAAGAGATTTAATATATTATTTTAAATGGTCAAGAATGACCAATGAAAAAAAAAAATTAAATAATTGCAGCAAATTATTATTTAAAATAGTTTAAACAAAATAATAATTTTTTTTTGTTAGGAGTAAAATAAACTAAATTAACAATGTAGGAAATATCTATGATTTGGTTAAAAATGAGAAATTGGAAAATTATATTAAAAAAAAAAAAAACAAGTGGAAGTCTTATATTCGGCTGGACTGAATCTTTTATACCCTTTACAAAATTTATATTTCATAAATATATATATATGCATATTGTAATTATTTCTTAACAAAATTTTTGTTCTAATCTGAAAATGTACTTAATATTTGTAAACTGTTGTTAACCATGATAGCGGAAATTTGTAACATAAAGAGTCCTCGTAAATGCCTTTGGCATATGACTTAGTAAGATCGCTAAGACCATAGATTATTAACATGAATCTTAAAAAAAAAACTTAAACGAAAAAAATTACTCATAAAAGCACACGTATTACAATTGTTTTTGCTTTCAAAGCTACTTTTTACTAACACATTCTTAAAAAAATTTTTTTTATCTTTTTCCAATATAACACAGAAAATGTGGTATTATTTGAAAGCTATTTGGAAGCCGCATGCATTATTATATAAAATATATCCTCGAGTGAGTCGCCTTAAAATATATACATATATTTTTTATATACCGGTATACTTTTATTAATAACTCTGAAACCGATTGAATAATCACTATGAAAATCTATCAAAATATGGTATTCATGATAGAGAGTTACTTGTAGCTTTACATTACCTTATTATATAAAACCTTATTATATAAAAAGGTCTGTCCGTACGTCCAGTACAAAGATAAATTTATGTCAGTGTATTTTATTCTCTGATCACTTCAGCAGATATCCGCAGACAAAATTTAGTAACTTAGTACAAAAAAGTAATTAACCTTGCATCTTCTGTTAATTCAAGCTTGATGGTTAAGGGAGCAACGAACGACATATAATTTTTCATTCAAAATATCTCGACTGTAATATGTGCAAATATTTAAACCCTGGTTATATTATTTTTAAAACTTATGACGGAAAACAATATTTTCACAAAATTATTTATCCTTAATGTTATAAATAATTTTTTCGCAAAAAGTTTCATAGGCGAAAAAAGGCGCACTTTAAAATATTAAAAAAAATTAAATTCAAATGTTCTATATTTGTTTAATATTTTGAAATATTTTTTACACGATATACATATAAGTTTTACAACTTGTTTTTAATTTAATTATAATTTTGTATTTACTAAATTATTTGTTTTAATTTATAAAATTAAATGATCTAATTAAATTATTTTAGTTTTAGTTCCAACATTTTTTTTTATGAAAATTTTGCCCAATATTGTATTGTGTATTTGCTTGATTTGTTTCTACCTTAATTTGTGTTTGTGAAATCTCAAGAGATATTTCCCAGCGGTAAAAATTTTAAGGCCGCCATCATGCAGGTTCTCTAGAAGATCTATTTACATCTTCTTTAAGATGCAGTTGCTCATGCTATCATCCCTCTATTGTAAGGCCTTCAGGAATGCCTTATCCTTGCCTTCTAAAATATCCGATAGAATTTCCTACCTCCCTTCTCTTAAGAGGGAGAGAGGGAGAAATAACAATATAATATTTTTTGTTTTAAACGACAACAAAACTATTTAAAACCCTTACAAAAACAAGATCAAATTAAAAAAATCATTTAGTTACGAGAGCGGATCAATAGGTCCGTGCTTTTTCGAACTTTCCACGTAGTAACATTATTCCCATCAAGTACCATCTGTTAGTAGATTACTATTAAATTTTGAGCAAGTGTCGTCATTTACTTTGCGTAAAAAATAGGATTTTTCTAGGTCCTTAAAATAGCCATTTGTTTGGACAATAATTTTATGGTTGGAGCTGAATCTCTTTCCAGCGAGCCATTTCTTTAGGTTTGGAAATAGAAAGTAGTCACTAGGGGCTAAATCCGGAGAATATATCGGATGAGGTACCAATTCGTAGCCCAATTCATAGAGTTTTGCCATTGAGACTGCACACGTGTGGCATCCGTGCATTATCTTGATGAAAAAGAACTTTTTTCTTGGCCATATGGGGTCGTTTTCTTTTTAAATCCTCATTAAATCGGTCTAATAAGTTGGCATAATATTCGCCGTTCATTGTTTTCCCTTTTGCATCTTAAAAAACTGTTGCCATCACCTTATTGGGCGATAAACGTACCTTGGCCTTCTTTGGAGCAGGTTCACCCGGAGAAACACATTGTATAGACTGCTGCTTGGTCTCCGGAGTAGAGTAATGGATCCACGTTTCATCCACAGTTATAAAACGCCGCGAAAACTCATTCGGATTGCGGTTAAACAACTCCAAACAATCCTTTAAAGTTGCCACACGTTTACGTTTGTGGTCAATTGAGAGCAAACGCGGTACCCATCTTGCAGGCAACTTTCTTTCTTTCACACTGCCATATGAAATGCCTATGGCATCAACAATCTTACGCACTTTCACTTTTCGGTCGACCAATACCATTTCGTGGATTTTTTCGACATTTTCGGGTGTACTGACCTCAATTGGCCATCCAGAACATTCAGCGTCATTTGTACTTGTGCGACCACAACGAAAGTCAGTAAACCACTTTTTTACCATTGAAATCGATGGTGCAGAGTCCCCATAGTATTTAGCGAGCTTTTCCTTGGTTTGATTAATGGTTTTTTTTTCGCAAAAAATAATGTTTAATGAGCACACGAAAATCACTTTTTTCCATTTTTAGAAAAATACAGGAAGATGAATGTTTCGAACAGCTGTTAAACGCAAAATAAATGACGACATTTACTCAAAATTTTTGACAGTAGTCTATTGATGGGAATAGTGTTGAATTTCATATAACTACGAGGGAAGTTCGTAAAGTCAAGGACTTATTGATCCGCCCTCGTAGTAAGAATATTTTAATAAGAAAAATATTAAAATTTTTTCAATAAAACATTTACGAATTTGAATATTCGATTTTACAAATTCAGTGATAGGTTCGATATCAGTAAAAAATATTGATTGATTTTATAAATTTAATACTAGAATATGAAATTTTATTTTTTCTGTGTACACATATGCATTTAATATTTGGCAATATTTATTATTAACTGTTCTTGTGTTATAGTGGAAATTTCCTTCAAGACCTGATGTTAAATTCGATCTAATGATCCAGATGTTATTCATTTGTAACTGATGTTGTCTTAGACGGTTTCAGTTTCGAATGTATTTCAAGAACATAGGTAAGCAAACAATGATAGAATTTTAATTATTTTTATATCATAAAACGTTGTTAATATTCATCTTTAGGTTTTAAAAGGTCTTGTTAAATTGTAACAGTAGTTATATGTGACTGATGATGCCTCCGATGGTACCAGTTCCGACTATATTTGTACTTCCGTATAAGTATGCAAGCGTTGATAGCATTTTAATTATTCTGGTGTCATAAAGCGTTATCAACGTTCATTTTTGGTTTTAAAAGGTCTAAATTTGTTGGAACGTCCGGTCAAAATTTCTACTTTGTAGGATTTTTAAAACTGTGAAATTTTACTCTACATTTACACATATGTATTTAGAAAATAAACTTTTAAATAAAAATGTATTATTAAAACGATTACAAGTGTTATTGTTACATTGGAAGAAAGCATATACTAATGGTACTTTGTTTGTCAATGTCTGCATATGTCTAAGGCCTTGATTTTAATGACATCACGTGTAAAAAATACATGAACATGAAATGCAAGTAAAAAATTTGAGGAAGGCCTCCCGGCTCAAAAAAAGGCCTTCTAGAAGGTCTCTGTGTCCCTTCTTTTTACCGCTGGGTTATTGTTCGTTCTTTTCAGTTTAGTTTGTATTTGTACCTGAGTTTATTTTCCTTTTTTTTGGAATTTATGTTTGTATGTCTTAATTAAACTACACAACAAAACAAAAATACATACTCATACATACATACTCGAATAAATACAAAATCTTGTTTTTGCATTTAAACACCACGACTCATAACCAAACTCACCCACAATTATAATGAACAATACAAAAACAAAAACATATATATATATATATATATATATATATATATATCCAGAGAAAGAAACAAGTTAAATATTTCAGGCATTGTTGCCAGATTTAACGATTTATCGCAATTTTGAAGATTTTTATACCCTTTACATAAAGTGAGGGGTATATATAAGTTTGTTATTCAAATTAAAAAATTCAAACTGAAAAATATTCTCGATTGTTATGACTAAAAATAACTTTTGAAAATATATGTCTGCCTGCCTGCCCGTCTGTATGTTGAAATAGATTTTTTTTGAAGCCCAATAAATATGTTTCTTTTTCAACATGTATGTGGCATATAGTCTCGAAAATATTGGTATTGAAATTCAGCGAAATACGTTTAGAATTGGCGTAATTATACACCATATTCTAGAACAGCCTCAAAAAATTTTCCAACTTTATTTCAACAAATTTAGTAGTATTTCCTATCTCACATACACTGATATATAAATGTTTTTCTATTGAAAAGTTGTGAGATTGAATAGTCTAGAGGAAGTGTTCCAGATTATAAAACGTTAAGCTGCGCGCAAATTTTATTAAAAAAATTGTCAATTTTTGGTTTTATATTTTATCACTTTTCACCAGATAGTAAAGCGATTACTTGTTATACAACATGTAAATTTCCTAAGTGTTGTCTCTCGACTGGTTAATAGTTTTAGTCCAAAAGAATGTAAATTGTTAGTGAAAAACTGAAACAAATCAAAAAATCCTTGAAAGTTTTAACTCAATTTTTTATATTTTTTTACATATTTCCTTGAGATTTTAGATGAATGATCTAAATTTTTGGTTTTCTTAGTTACTTTGTAGGGTGTATCAAAATGCAGCAACAGTTTTCTTAGTTTCAAAACAAACTTTAGAAATACAAGACACATAAAGTTGGTTTCAAATAGTTTTGAAAATTGTTCAAAGTCCTCAGATAAATAATAACAAATAAAATAAAAATCTTCTAAAAATTTTAAAAGTAAATTGTTCATTTATGGACAATATTTATGAGAATCAATATATTATCATATTCGATTCAATTATTTCATTTTTTACTTAAACACTTTACAAAAGATTTTTTTAAACATTTAATTTCATAATCAAGGCATTCTTAAAATGTCGTTACTAAGTATCACTTACAGCAAATTAATTCAGATATTCTTGTTTAAATTACTCAAAAGTAAATTTTTAAATTAATCAATTTGACGATTATTTTCACAAATTTTGACGATTTTGCATTAATTTTATTTGGCAACTATGATTGTAAAGGGTGATTCAAGTAGAGATACTTTTTTCAATAGCCTTTTTTTGACAGATCACTTGTGAGTCATGTCATGCTGTCATGTTATTTTTGTTCAGTATTCTTTGGCATTTCATAATGGAAAGATTTACGCCTGAACAACATTTACAAATCGTTCAACTTTATTAGGAAAATTCACGTTCTGTGAGGAATGTGTTTCGTGCACTTCGCTCAACTTATAATCAACATAATCGACCTACTGAGCGTACTATTCGCAACACCATCACCCATTTTGAGACCCAGCATTCATTATTGGATAATATTCGACCGAATAGATCACGTCCAGCACGCTGTGAAGAAAATATAGCGGACGTAGCTGAGAGTGTACACGAAGACCGTGGAGAGTCGATTCAGCGCCGTTCGCTGCAACTCGGACTGACGTATGGAACGACTTGGCGCATTTTACGTCGAGATCTTAAATTGAAAGCGAACAAAATACAGCTTGTGTAACAACTGAAGCCGCTCGACCTTCCCAAGCGACATCGCTTCGCTCTATGGGCTCTTGAAAAGTTCCAAAAAGATCCGACGTTTTCGAGGCAAATTTTTGTTCAGCGATGAGACCCATTTCTGGCTCAATGGGTATGTAAACAAACAAAATTGCTGCATTTGGGACGAAGAGCAACCTGAAGAGATTCAAGAACTGCCACTTCATCCAGAAAAAACAACGGTTTGGTGTGGTTTGTGGGCCGGTGAAATCATCGGTCCATATTTCTTTAAAAATCATGCCGGTGCGAAGGTAACCGTCAATGGCGACCGTTATCGTGCCATGATAACCGACTATTTGATGTCTGAAATTGAAGCTCGTGATCTCGACGACATTTGGTTTCAGCAAGACGGCGCCACTTCCCACACATCGCATCAATCAATTGATTTAATGAGAGAACACTTCGGTGAGCACATAATTTCGCGTTTTGGGACGGTCGATTGGCCACCAAGATCGTGTGATATCACACCGTTAGACTTTTTCCTGTGGGGATATTTAAAGTCTAAAGGTTATGCGGACACACCCGCTTCGATTCAGGCCTTGGAGGAAAACATCGCGCGTGTCATTCGCCAATTACCAGTCGGAATGCTCGAACGAGTCATCGAAACTTGAACTCTACGGATGGACCATCTGCGACGTAGCAACGGACAACATTTGATAGTCATAATCTTCAAAAAAGAAATGACAAAGAATGTTCTTTCAAATGATAATAAACATTCCTCATTAAATTTGAATTTTCTGTGTTTCTTTAAAAAAGTAGGGAACTTCGAAATGGTTCACGCTTTAGGACAAAAATTATAATAAAACAAGAGAATTTACATACATGGCTGATGTTTGAATGTATATGTGTATGTATGTATGTATTTGTGTATGTGCGGAAAGAGAGCCAAAAATAAGTAAAGTTATTTTTGCTGCTGTTATATTTTTACTTTCGCCTCGGGACTTAGTTATTTGTGTTGTTTTCATGTTTTTGTATTTCCTGTTGCTGATGTTGTTATTTGTTGCTGTTGTTTCCTTCTTGTTCTATTTGTTGTTTAACATTTTGCAAAAAGAAGGAGAAAAAAAAGAAAGACAACATTCCAAAATAATTTAAAATATATACCTTGTTTAAAGTTAAATTTTTGTGCAACAAAAATTTGTAGTTTTTTTTGAAGTATTTTTCCACAATATACTTGAACCAGAAGCAATTTGCAGCAAAATGCATTTGAAAAGTTTTAATTTAGAGAGTTAGGTAAATACTCAACTTGAGATAGCAAGACCAGACGACTAATAAATCAACAAAGAGATTAAATTTAATAGTCCAAAAAGGGTAATAATAGTTTAAATTAAAGGATAATGAAGGGAAATTGTTTTTATTTAAATAAGAGTATGTTTATGAAATTTTTTGAATTTGAAATTTTAAAGTTTTTGTGTGGGAGTATACAAAAGTTTGGTAAAAACTACTTAAATTTTTATTATCTTCCTTGAATTCCCTTAAGTTTTCCAATAACTTTAATGTTCAATAAAAGCGAAAATATACATAAATATGAAAACAGTAAACACTATTACAAGTTCATCAATCATCAAACGATTTTACATGATTTTCATTGACAATTTTGCTGGCAGCATAAAAAACACAAACAAACCTCTACTACATTAATACAAATATGCACGTAGAGAAAAAACATGGTTGCGGCATGATCACTACGATTATGTTATGTTTCCAGTGTTAACTTTATTGAACTTAATATAACTCTGCGTTCATGATAACAATGATTTTTGATTTAATTTTGTCATTTAATGTTTACACTCAATAAGAATTTTAATATGATTGATAGCAAAAATTATATGTTTTTAAATATTTTTATTAGAAACATAATTGTGTTAATATGAAACATATTATTACTTCTACAATCATTATATATTTGCAGTCTTTTTCCTTGTTCTTATACCATATTCTGTTTTTAAATCATATTAATATTATTCGGTGTCGCAAACAACTACAATCTACTAGAACCTCCAACTTGACATCGTCTGACTTTCGATACTACGTGTCAGTAGTAATGCATATTAAGTGAATATTAGCTTTAGTCGACACAGGTTCATCTCGTACGTACATCGGGAGTTCCTTTCGTCAATATTTACTAGACTCCGAAATCAAACCTGTTAGCACCCAGGGTATGGTACAGACGGCTGATCAGTCTGTGTCTGAAAGTGTTTCCGATCACTATCGAGTATCATCAAACAAAGGTGATATTATAAGCCTCCATGATTACCACATTAGACGAACCATTGAATCCATCCATTAAGGGATGGATTTTTTGAGCGCGGTAAATATAGAAATACGCTTGAATGGCCGAATATTACTACAACCCGCCACCATAGGAACAGATACACACCCTCCGCTTCATACGATAACCAGCCGAGATTTTTTATTTGAAGATGAGATAAATGAGTTGAATAACTCCCTGCAAGAACACGAGGAAAAATTTAAATTAGCAAAAGGACTATGTACATACGCCAAGCATGAAATAAGATTTCGCCATCAAAACCCGATCAAGCAAAGACATATGCCAAGAAACCCGGCCATGATGCAAATAATTAACAAAGAGATTGATAAACTCTTGGCCGATGACCGTATTGAATCATCACGTAGTGCATACAGTTCTCCGATATTACTAGCCCGAAAGAAACATGGTAGATGGTGGATGTATACCGACTATAGGCAACTAAATGCCGCCAGTGAACTCGACGCGTACCCCCTTACACAGATTAATGCTACCTGATCAAATTCGTGAGCAAAATTAATCACTTTTCTGGACTTGAAAAATGGGTATTGGCAAAATACCCCTCAATGAACCTATTAAGCCTTATACAGAGCTCACTGTTCCAGGTAGAGGTTTATTCCAAGGCAAAGTTACGCCCTTCGTGTTACATTTCTACTACTTTTCAAAGTGCGCTCGACAATATTATTAGATCCGACCTTTATCTCCTCATCATCATTTACCTGGATGACATTATAGTCCTCGCTCGAACATTCAAAAAACACCTAGGAACGTTAGAATCTATTTTCATCCAACAACAGAAAGCCCAGATGTTACTCAATATTGAGAAATATGAGTTCATTTGTACTAGTATACGATATTTGGGACATATGGCTACTCCCGAAAGCATTCGAACAAATCCCGACAAGATAGAAGCAATCCAAGAACTCACCCAACAATAAAATTAATTATTTCATTTGGCAACGTTCCCAAAGAAGGGGGAAATGTAACAAAATTTAATAGCTAGTTAAACTTGTACATAAGTATAATATTTATATTCATTACATTCTTTTACACGTCTGTATTCAATTAATATTCCACTCCCTTACTCGCTTGTATCATTATTTTACACTAATACATGAACGTATTTACCTTAGCTACTAACAATCATATTAATAAATCTCATTAAGTTAATGAATTTTTTCACATAAGTATTCTAAGGTTGGATGAAGTAGTTTCGATTCTACCACAACAGAATTTGCCAAAAACTAATATGGTTTATCTTACAATATAATCTGCCTTATTCCCAAGACATCTGATATTGTGAAATCAGCCACTGTTCCTCTGGTACTCGTCAGAGGGATACCTTGCACAGCGATTCGTAAGATATCTCTGAGTAAATATAAATAGAAAAGGTAATAGCAAACAAAATAACGTTGTCTTGAATATGAGATACAAATTATCTCGTTTGTAGTCTATCCTGTTGCTATGGTGAAAATGAATGTATCTTTCAGCTGTTTAATAGTTTTTGACAGACAAATTCGAAAAAAAAATCTAAGCGAGATTTTCATGAAATTGAGTTACCCCCCAAAAAGGAAGTAACTCCTTTTTTCCGTTTTTAACTTCAAAAGTAGAAGGTGTGTCGAAAAGATATTTTTTTAAATAAATTTAAATTATCCATATATACTGGTAAGATTCCTCAAAAATTGTTTTAAACAAATGCTTTGAAGAAATTTTAAGCAAAAATTAACATATTTTTCGGATATTTCTTTTAATTATTTATCCTTTGCCTATTTGTAAATAAATTTTTGATATTTTTATCAATTATTATATAATTTTTATTCTTTTGAAACGGAGGGATATCCATTTATAAATCAAAATTTCACAAATTATAAATAAGTCATTAAAAACAGGTATATTTCCTGAAAATTGGAAAACTTCAATGGTGACGCCAATTGAAAAGGTTAATAAAACAAATAAATTTGAAGAATTTAGGCCAATAAACTCACTAAAATTATGCGAAAAAATTCTTGAAAAAACCATTAAAATACAACTTGAAAATTATCTAGAATCAAACAATATTTTATCGAAATATCTATCTGGATTTCGGAAAAAATTTTCATGTGAAACGGCAGTAAATTACGTCTTAAATAGATGGAAAAGTAATGGCAGAAATAAAAAAAATAAAGGCAATTTTTCTCGATTTTAAAAGAACAATAGACAGAAAAAGAGCAATAGAAAAAAAATTTTAACGTATTATAGTCGTAAGAAAAATATTATTACAGAAATTATACTTCTACGGAATACAAAATAAAGAATTAAATTGGATTGAATCATATCTAACAAATAGAAAGCAAATAACTAAAGTGAATTATGAAAAATCAGCGACAATTAATAATGAATTTTTTGAGTAGACATATATGATACAGTTGACCTCAATATCAGCGGGCAAAAATTTCAATGCGTATAGGCAACATTGGGCAATGGTGTTATAAATTTAAATACAAGTTGATTTTTTTTTAAATGCCGCTTATTTCAATTTATGTATGGTAGGATACAAAACAATTTTTTTGAGGATTGGAACATAAGTGCACATTGCATTTGCTGCAGTTACAGCTTGGAAATCCAGTGTTGCACAGTTTATATCTGCCCCTTGTTAACCATTCCGGCCAATGGTTATAATCATCAAATCGTAGGGATTTTGCAGGCTCTGCAACATATGCTCTTTTATAGGGGTTTGATTCAGAACCCGTAGAAGGAGCTGGTGATGATGGAGCTGGTGATGATGGGGCTGGTGACAATGGAGCTGGCGATGATGGAGCTGGTGATGATGGCGCTGGTGATGATGGAGTTGGTGATGACGGAGCTGGTGATGAAGTTCCTGAATTCATTGTCAAAAGGAGTGATGATTGACGACCTCTCTTTTTTGCGACAACTGTAGTTTGACTCGCGTTCAAAAGCTCTGTAGCAATATCCAATTGGAAATTTATGAGCGGCATATGCTTTAATTCGCCGTCTGTATGTGTGATGTCTCTGCGGTACAACAACCAACTGTTTACTAAACTCGAATTTATGCACCAGTACACTATGCGCATGTACCATTTATTTGAGCGATGGTTGATTTTGTACCATTCAAGCAGCATGTCCGTAAGATCAATCGTTCCCATGTACTTGTTGTAACATTCTACTATACCTGGACGAGGTATAGTTATAAACTTCTTCTCTTTGCTACACCATCTCTTGCATTCACTCATGGGGTTCTTACCTGCATAGTTTGAAAACAGTTTTATACTCTTATTATCATACCAACGACAAGCAATCAAGTTGTGCGTTGCTTCATATTTGAAATTGTTTGATCCTCGCCCTCGTTTTTGAAGTTCCTTATTACTACTTAGAGTACAATTTTTCAATCGATGGCTTCTAATTGTACCAACGACTAATATGCCTTTTTCTTTCAGAGCAATCATCAAGCTTATTGAAGAAAACCAATTGTCAAAAAAAGTTTGAAATTTTGGTTTTTATATGATAAAAATAGCACAATGTCTGATGATATTCCCAATCCATAAGACTTACACGTTCCTTCTCCAATGTAGAGAGTAAAATCATAAATAATCCCAGATGCACCAGCTCTAGTGAACATTTTGAAACCCCACTTGTGAGGCTTCTTTGGAAGATATTGTTTCAAACTATGTTGACCTAAGAAAATAATGTTTTATTGTGTTTCAGAAATATATTGCATTTGCTCATCAATGCTTTGACACTCTTCTTATGAAATTTCATTGAATTTTTTTTTATGGAGTCCAACAAAGGCCGTACTTTGTATAACTTGTCGTACTCAGGTGTTCCCTTCTGAGGCTGTTTAGTATTATTGTTCAAGTGGAAGAACTGTTTGATTTTTTCGTATCTGTTTCTTGGTAATGCACTTGCCACGGCCGCTAGTTTAAAATTGGCCGCCCACGCCATTATATATGTTGGTATTTTCACAACTGCAAGGTATAGTAGAATGCCAACAAACCTTTTTATTTCAGGCACAGTACATTTCAATTCTATGCTCTTTGTTTGCATGGCATACAAGTTCGTTTCCTCACATATTTTCTGCCACAGTTCATCCGCAAAGAATATACTAAAATATTCGATAGGTTTTTTCACTGCATTGGTGCATGGTCTTGCTTTCAATAAACTCTGCACTCCTCCACTCAAAGTTCATAAATCAACTTTTTCCATCACTTCCTGTGCAGCGTTTTCTTTTTCACTCAAATCTTCTTCATTTTCGGTTGTAATAAATTGGTCAATCAAACCAACTTGCATATTTTCAACTCTGTTTTAATCAAATTTGTCAAAGTTTCTTCTATAATTCTGTCCATATTTGCATCTTCTTCGTCTTCTTCTTCATTTTCCTCATCAGCGGAATCATCCCAATCAAAGTTGGCAATTTTTTCAATTTCAACCTGACTCACACCTTTTTAGCGCATCTTAGAATGTGCATACAAAAATAAGTTTTTATTTTTCGAATATTACCACAATAGACCAATGTTGCATATAAGCAACACAACTTTTACAAAATTATTACAGACAAACTAAATAATAAGGTTTTTTTTTTAATTACTCACTTACCTTTTATTATTTAGTTGTTGAACTTAGTTTTAGAATGAATTAATTATAATTATGTTTTTAACACTTTTTTAAAACAACGTTTTTTGTCAAAATGAATTTTTCAACTACGCTCTCGGGAGAATAATTGAACAAGTGCACAGCTGACTACCAATCAATTAGCTGTAAGCTTACTTAGTGTCTACATTATACAATTTTTTATCAAGACAAACGTCAAACTTATTGCGAATTTGTGGAAGGTGGCAACAGTTGCGCATAAACAACAATATGGTGTATTCATTATTGTTTTTTATATATGCAGTTTGGCAACTGTAACAAAAAAAAAAAAAAAAAAAATAATAATAATAATCAGATGTTTAACTAAGGTTACCTTACCTTCGCACTGATTTTGACGTTTGTTTTGATAAAAATTTGCCTAATGTAGACACTAGGTTAAACAACACATGAGGCTATATTTTTGCTAAAGGTTGAAAAAAATATTTAAAATAACGGTACTTAGACACTCATAAACACAATGTCGCATATACGCAACATCGGGCATGAGAGGGTTAAAAAAAAAATTCTAAATTTTTCTAAATAAATATTTTTTTCTTTAATTTTTTTTTTTTTTAATAATTTTTCTAAATAACCATTTTTTTTTAATTTTTTCTAAATAAATAATCTTTATATTTTTTTCTAATTTATCTAAATTAAGTTTTTATTATATTTATGTCATAAACATTTATTACCATACAAAATTTTTGTTAATAAACAAATAATGTGAATTTGGAATTTATATACAAAAATAATATAGTTTTCATTATGATCTGGTAAAGATATTATGGCTTTTTTTTCCCTTAGAGCAATGTTAGGATAATGTCGGTTTTGGGTTCCATTAAAAATCGTGCTAGTTGGAACAAGGTGGGTATGTAAAGAGCACTCGGTAAAAACATCTGTCCGGTATTTATTATTTAAGGGATTTTAGCATACCTCAGTGTAGATTTTATTTTTCTAAATTAAGGAACTCTATATAACAATTTTGTAATGTGCTTTGGGATGTAATAGGTTAAGAACCTACTCAGCAGCTTAAGTCTAGTCTCGTTAAAGGGTCCCATCATCCTAGCTCATTCCGTAGTAGTCAGAAGAGAAATTTTTGATATTTAGAATAGCTTTAATAGTTTAGTTCTCGGAATGTAACAGAAACTAATTAAATGAAGTAGCAAAAGAATATTTTTTTCACATTACAGAACCACAATAAAAATGTTATAAAGATAATAATAATTTTTATTAATACAGTAGAGGCTCAGAAATTCGAAGTCTCAGAAATTCGAATTTTCAGAAATTCGAATCAATAATTTCATTACATTTATCGCTTTAAAATTAGAATCCAAAATTCGAATTTCCAAGCGGTTTTTTCTTTTTTATTGCAAACACTAAAATTTTGACAATTTAGTTTAACCAAATATAAAGCAAAAAGGGGAATCCCATTTTAATAGATGATTTATAGATCTTGCTGATGTTGTTAGAGTTTAAAAGTCAGTTTTTTGGTGTTTGTATATGTATGTATTTATATTATACATACTAAAGTCAAATGAACTGAATTGTTATTTTTTGTTATATTTCGTTAAGTTTTTTTATAGTTTTTATGTTAAATAAACTAAAATGAAAAAAAAACATAGTTTTTTATATCTTTATGGTCAAATTTACCTAAATTTTTGCATAAAAAAACCGTCCAGAAATTTTGACAATAATAATAATTCGGAAATTCGAATCGCCCTAAAACAAAGTGGTTCGAATTTCCGAGCGTGTACTGTATATGATAAGATGGTATAATAATATGACAAAATGTAATAATAATATGATAAGATTATATAACTATATGATAACATGAGGTAAGAATATGATAAAATGATATCAAAATATGATAATGTGGTATAATAATATAATAAAATTGTTCAATTATATGTAAAACTATAATTATAATATGAAAAAATAAACCATAAAATCAGATACAATATGACAAAGTGGAATCATAATAATTATTACTTTTAATCAATTCTATTTTGCGCTGTGATCATATGTTCCAATCATAATATGTTACTCTTAGGTTATGGTCACTACAACTATATTTTTTCTCTGCGTGTGCAAACAACACTCATACACAAACACACACACATAAAAAACACATCATAAACCTTGATATTTTCCAGTGATAACAGTCACACACACACACATATACTAAATGTGTTTTTTTTACAGTAAAGTTAAGCGCGTTAAAATGTTTAACCAGCATCACTATAGACACCAAACTGTTCCACTCTCTCCTACAGCGAAAACATATTTCGCGTCTTGCATGTAACCAAATATAAAAGGATAATGCATCAAATATCACAGTGATATATATATTTTTTTTGTAATATTTATACGTTCGTGTTTCATGTTCATTGGAAAAATACAATATTTTTCATTTATCATTTATAAGCAAAAGTATGTTGAAGTAATGCGAAAAAAAAAAAATAAAGAGAAATTCAATAAATAAATGTATGAAAGAACGAATGAATGAATGCATTTGCTATAAACTTGAGTATTAAAGTAAGTATTTTTGTTTGATTGTGCGTAGCTATGTCTCCATATGTGATAAAACATTGTCTTTTTTTAACATCACTTATCATCTCACACAGACTGAAAGGGAAGTGTGAGTAAGGGACGACTGACTGGGGGAGTGAGTGTACGTGTATAAATGTTTAAATAAAAAAGCGCGTTTTGAAAGAATCTAGATACAAATAAAATGAACAAAATTTAACATGAATTTAAGAGAGTAACCTAAAATGACTCTATTAGTGAAAATGGAATAAAATTTTTTCAGAAAAAAAATTATTAGTTTTTGAGTTCTAGTGATTTTTAAATTAATTATACTTGACAACATCGCCAATGGTGAAAAATGGTATAATCAGGCCTATCATACATTTCGATCGGAATGGTTTTGATTCCGTACTTGCAATTCCGATCGAATTTGCTTCTTCAGATTTTTGCTTCTTTAGATTTCGATCGATTTTGTCAACTTGCAAAAGTTCATTTTTTCTAGATTCATATGGCAACGTTGCAGAAATCAAAACAAAATAAAAAACAGAATTGGAAAAACAAACAAATTTATTTCGTTACTTTTCGAACTTCCCTCGTAGCTATATGAAATGCAACAACTCGTCCACCATATTCTCCGGATTTAGCATCTAGCCCCTAGTGACTACTTTCTATTTCCAAACCTAAAGAAATGGCTCGGTGGAAAGAGATTTTGCTCCAACGATGAAATTATTGACCAAACAAATTTCTATTTTAAGGACCTCGAAAAATCCTATTTTTTGGAAGGGATACAAAAACTGAAGAAACGTTGGACTAAGTGTATTGAGTTAAAAGGAGATTATGTTGAAAAATAAATTTGTGTTTTGCAAAAAAAAAAAAAAAAAAAAAAAACTGTGCTTCATTCAAAAAGTCACGAACTTATTAATCCGCCCTCGTATTTATTTCGGTTTTAAAATTGAAAAAAAGTGAAAATATGCCGAGAATATCTATAGTTAGTGTAATAGAGTCATCAGCAGGGCTGTCAGATGTGGCGATTTTTCGCCAAACGTGGTGATTTTTAATTTAATAGAATTTTTTGGTGATATATAACGTGTTGGCGATTTGTTTGGCTAATTTTTAAAATTTGATTACAAAGACAATTGTGGAGAAAAACTATTAGATTATCTAATTAGATTTATTAGTTATTTTTAGTATTTGCCTATCAGGCAAAATGAAGAGTCTTAATTTGTAAATAGCTTCAACTTGCTCAAAATTTGACAGCATTTCATATAACTACGAGGGGAGTTTGAAAAGTGACGGACTTATTGATCCGCTCTCGTATATTAAGGTTATTAATGAATTTGGTTACAATTAAATAAATGTTCATAAATAAATTAATACTTGGAAACCATTGAAAAGTTTAATAGGATCAATGTTGTTGTATAATGTTAGAATTATTCTTTAAAAAAATATAAAAAAAGCCAACAAATTTTAAAAGTTGATGACATTAATAGGGGCTCCTGTCAGAAAAGTGTATTTTAAGTTGTTTTTTTTTTTTTATTCAATTACACTCGAACTCATTGGGTAGTGTTAACCATTTTTAAAAATCGCTCGTTTTTGAGATATTTAAAGGCTAAAAATTATTTTTTGGAAAATTAAGTATTTTAGCTTAAATTTAATAATTTAAATCAGTTTAAAATGCATTTTAAATCAAATTTTTCATACAAAATTTGTCTCTAAAATGTATTTTAAATTTAAAAATTTGTTTGTGAATAATTGCTATTGCAATTATCATTGACTGAATTAGCTGAATTTACATTACAAATTACACGAAATTTTAAGTACTAAAAATAATAATATTAATAATTCTATTAAAAACTAAATAAATTTTTAATTTGGCGATTTTTTTCGATTTCTGATTAACAATTTGGCGATAGAGACTCAAAACGATCTGAGAACTTTGGTTATCAGCACTCTATTGAAAAATTGCGTCGTCGAATTTTAAGAGATGCTTCGTATCCATTATCATATGCAAAAGCAGTGTAAACACATTCATACAGTATCAATATTTTATAAAATTAGTTTTTTTTTTCTAGATTTATAAGTTATTACCGACTAAATAAGGAAGCCTTCATAATGATATTAAAAAAAACTTAGCTCACATCTGCCAAGTTCATCAATTCCACCGGTATTACAATTGTGCAACACACTCTTGTTTTTAGCAACTGGCGCTATTCAAGGCATAATAGGTGAATATGTATAAATATTTTTTAAAGCATTTATTTAACATTTCCTTTTTACATAATATAGCTATGGATGTTGACATTAGCCTAGGAAGAAGTACTGTTTCAACATTGATGTGGAGAGTTCTACATGCAGTGGAAAATATAATATAATAATGAAAAACGAAATTCTAAGGCTCACTTTTTCCAAAAATGTCAAATTCCAGGCGTTATTACATGGGTTGGTGGCACCCATGTTAAACTGAACAAGCCATCTGAAGACGAATCTCTTCGGTTAGATTAATTCTGCCCAATTTGCGTCCACAACAACTCGGTCTCCTTTTACATAGACCCTGGCTATGCCTTAGTGGCACCCTATAAATTCTACAAATATTTTTTTTTGGACTGGATTTCTGTGCTTTCCCCTTAAGTAATAAAAAAGGTTAAAAAATATTTCAATAAAATATTTAATACTTAAATTTTCTTTGAAAACTTTTTGTTTTGTATATTTTTTATTTTGATTTTGTTTAGCGTTGCCAGATTGTAAACTTTTTATAAACTCAAGATTTTTGTTTAAAGAAAAATATGGCTTGCGAGAAAAAAATAATGAGGCAACAATTTGTTAAAAGGTGGTTTCATTTATGTAAATAAATATGCGGTTTTCATTACAATTATGAAAACATGTTATTTTTGATCTAATAAAGGTTCATTACGCTAATTTTATGAATATGAAATTATTTAAACAACATATTTTATAAATACAAAGTAGTTATAAATACTATTTTTAAGTTTAAATCACTAAAATAAGCAATTCCACTTACGAAACTGAAAGTGGTTTCATTCCGAAAAAAAAATTTTTTCGTGTTTGGTTTTCGAAAGAAGCTAAATATGGAATGAATTCCACTTTCGATCGGAATGTTTTTCTGTGACAGGTCTGAATATGTAAGTTAGCCATTTTGTGGCAAACCCCCAAAAAAAGGTAGTTTATTCTCCTTAAAGCTCTTGCTTCGTCAAAAATATTTAGAAGGAATTATGCTAGACTAAATATAATATGCCAACTAATAGTCGCACCCATATCAACACTTGCAGATGACACAGCTAATCTAGGCGTTCATGAAAACCCCCAAGAATCATCTAAAGTCTTGCAAGATCATATACTCTATCTAGAAAAATGGTTGAAGCAATGGAGAATAAAAGTGAATGAATAGAAATGTATACATATTACCTTCACGTTGCAGAGAGATTCGTGCCCCTCAATCCTAAAAAATAATCAGATTATACCCCAATAAACGGAAGTCAAATATCTTGGTATACATTTAGATCGACGGCTTACGTGGAAATCATATATAGATACAAAATTAACCCAAATGAAGTTAAAATCACTTCAAATTAATTGGCTTATTGGTAGAAATTCAAAATTAACTCTAGACTGCAAATTTTTGATCTATGACTCAATTATAAAGCCAATATGGTGCTATGGTATCCAACTATGGGACACGATCTCAGCTTCAAATGTTGAAAAAATTCAAAGACTCCAAAATAAAATACTACGAATGATAACTGCAGCTCCCTGATATGTGAAAAATGAAAACATTCACAAGAACCTTAACGTTCCTCTTGGCAAAGATGAAATAAAAAAAATACGCAGAATCGTATTTGAGGAAGCTTTAAGTAGAACCTAACCCACTTGCTCGAAACATAATGAGAAGCGATGGCTACAACCGTTTGAGAAGAAGGAACACAACAGACCTCCGCCTAAGCTAAAGCCTTTGGGTACATATAGTATTTAGTCCAGTAGTGGTTGGACTTAATATATATAAAGATTTAGAGTTAAGATTTGAATACTTATTGTTAGTTCACTTAATT